>OY992516.1:20615697-21326697 GCA_963921215.1 Scoparia ambigualis | reverse complement strand
ACTTTGATTTTTTTTTGTTTTTGTTATTAATTATTCCCTTAGTAGAATAATGTTTATAATTTTTTTACTGTTTCGATAGGCCAGGGGCTCAATACCCTTATCTATCAAAAAACCCCAATTGATAGACTGAACTCTAAGTAATCGAAATTAGGTAAAAAAAATCAAGATAAGTCGATGTGATGCTGTCTGTAAAGTCAAAAGCAGTGAGACTATACAGTTTGAATTATGTACCGCCCTTATGACGAAGGTCAAGTACTATTATCAAACTGCAAGTGTTTACCGTGTTGTACTGTTGAATGTACAATGGTAGTGCAAATTTAAATTTAATCAAGGATAGAGCGACATATAACATCGGTACTTTGTACGTGATGCTCCGGGGCGAGACCAACTTAAGCTAGGTTAATTTTATAATCATGAAAAAAATTAGATAATATGTATAAAAATTGTAGACGCAATTTAAAAAATGTATATCAAAAGTTTCGTTGTAATATTTAAAACAAAGTGGGCGCGCTGGAGAGCATACTCGCCAGCGAGCCCACAAGGATAATTCCGTTACTTAAAGGCTTTTCAAATTCGTTTATGACACCATTAAAATGTATATTAAATGTATATCAATTTACTATCATCAATTCGATATTTAATTTAGTCTATACAAATTCACGGCCACTTTTAAATTTCCTTACGGAACATTATAGAAGCGCCTGGTAAAATGGCAATAGCGAAGTCGTCTTTAGGAGCGTATTCTATCGAGCGTAGTCTATCAGATCGTTGGCTTGATATTTACAATTTATTAAGTTAATGAGATTATTCAACTGGACTATTTATTTTCATTATTTTCCTCTAATTATTGAATCAACAATCATATGGACAACTAATTTACATTGATTCTATGTTCATTTATTTCAAGCAGACGTAATTATAGACGCAAGTACCTATCTAAAATAAACAACTAAAAACCAAGTCACCTACCCACATTTTCATAAATAAATCATTGTCAATATTGAGTCGCAACTAGAAGTTATTCATGTTTTATTTGTCAATATGAAGCGTGGAAACAGACTTTGTGTGTTTGGAAGAACAAAAAAGTGTTTTTCTCCAGTATAGGAACTATATTTTGAGTTTTATTTTACCCTAATTCAATAGAAAACGTTGCCAAAGTCTTTTACCTGGCGCTTCTCTAATGTTATTCTCTAATGTACAGTGGAGAACGGCCATGGCCAACCAGTTGGGAAAAATATTACTTGCAGTATACGCCGATGGTTTATTAGAGGATGGAGATTATCCCATCATTTTGAATACATTATGTTATGACGACTTTTAGAAATTCCAAAAAATATACCTTCTCATACAAAATGGTGCTCAGTTGATTAATTTTTAAACGAATGATCGAAAAAATATTTTATTGATTAGCTAGAGGCTAGAGGCAACTTGGGAACCTTCAAGCAGAGCGTGTAGCTGAGGTAAATATTACACGACTTTGACCGTCACTCACCAATTCATCATCTCTCAGTTTACGTCATTTGTCGTCACTGGTAAAACACCCGACAGTAAAATGTTTTGAACAAACTCAATGGCGTTTTTTTGGTGTCCAACCACCTTCGGGATGTCTGCAGCAGTCCACTGTGCACGTCGAATTTCATCCAGAGGAAATCTAAAACATTTAAGTGAACATTACGATTACTTTTTAATTTATCGATACTTAACATTTTTCACAACACTTTCATAACATCTACGACGAAATTGTAAAATGGATTTTAAACTCTTAGTGTAGTAGTTTAAATATTTATTCCAATATAATATAATGAATGGTAACTGGTAATACTTAGTCGAACGAAGACATAACTATAAACACAAAACAACGGTATATAAACATAGAAATATTACTTACCAGTAGAAGCCGACTATTTCACTGTTATTTTCTTTATTTCCTATGCGAGATTAACACTTCCAAATGACGCACGCCGTAGTTCATTGCTTTATCTATCACTTACTTATAACAGTATTTTGCAACAAAATTTTAGTATTCACACAATTATCACTTTTCCAATCTAAACAGAAACGCACGCCAATGATCCATGTATTATACGACAAAATTATATGTGTCATTGTTGGTTGAGAAAGACGATAGTTAGAGCGACTAACTTAATTTGGTAATAATAAAAGGCTCCACTGGCTCCAGTTCATCATCTGTCAAGATGATGACAGATTGCCTGGTACGCTTTTTTCTACATAGACGGTTTCTATCACGGAGCAGTGGTTTCTATGCTTTAGTTATTGTTCTGCAATAATCCTGTAGCCGTACGAGATCCTCCTGTAGCAACACCGCATCACTCATATATTTGACAGTAGAGATTATCTTCATGTCATCAGCAAAACATAGCAACCGCCACGACCTAAGGCAGTGTTCGATGTCGTTCACAAAAACAGTGAATAAAAGAGGTCCAAGTAAGGACCCTGTTTGAATTTGTCAACGTCTTGTCTTGACAAGCTAATAATTAAGTTACTAAGCTTGAGATCAACACATAAAATAATAACTTATATTATTCTGAGGATCAACCACATAATTTTGTCACATGGTTAGGTGTGTGCGTAATAATATTTACAATGCATCGGTGTTCAATTAATATGTGTGAATTCTGTTACTATGGCAACTGTAGACCGAAGATAAACAAAGACATGGAGCTCTTGCCATTTTTGTATGACTGACATACGCCCGCCTCATCGAGCGGTCCTTTAGTTATGAGCATAGAGTAACTTATATATAGGGTATAGAGTCATCAGCTTTCTCATCGTCTAACGCCATCTCTCGAGTAAAGTCGAAACTACATTTTTCTACAACATAACTATACATAGATAGGTACCTATGGCGCAGGACAAACACAAGCGGCGTCGGGCGCGGGCGCGGCGCGGGCGAGGCGCCCGCTCATTCGTATTTCATATGAATCGTATAGAAGCGGCGGGGCGCGGGACATATATATGCGGCGAGGCGCGGGCGGGGTGCTCGTACGCCGCTTCCTCGCCCGCGCCGCACCACACTTGGCAGCGGCGCACTGGATAAGGGTGGACGGTGGACATTATATCGGAAAGTTTTCAGTATCGATACTGATTTTCGATACTGGACCTCAATATCGGAATTCCGATACTAGTATCGGAACTACACACATTTTTAATAAATGTGTACAAATAAAAAAGCAAAATTAATTTGAAATAATTTTTTTACAATAATTAACAAATCGACTTTAAAAAACGTCTCTCGCTTGTGAGGACACAATCACATAAATCTCAAAACAATTAAATAATATTAATAATAATGTACCTTTAAGTATGCAATGCAATTGATTAGCTAGCACTGTCATAATGTTCAAAAATAACTGGAAAAAATATATATTCTGTTTAAAATCATATACTTTAATAATTTTTATTTCGTTAAATATAACGATATAATTTAACGATAGGTACGTATGAAATAATAAGTACTGATATGAACAATAAACTTTAATATTAACTATTTATCAGTCTCGAAGTAGACTGATAAATAGTTAATATTAAGAACAGAAGATAAAGACATGTTGTTTTGTCGAAACCAAATGCTAAAATGCCCGCCCGCCCTATCGTCTCGCCTTTTCGACATCGTTTGCACAGTTCTTCTGCATCGCATCGGCGCCGCGCCCGCGCCTCACCCGCGCCTCGCCGGCACCGCGCCCACGCCCGACGCCGCTTGTGTTTGTCCTGCGCCTTAAGCTTCATAGTACAGGCCGGTAGCCCTCCCACCAATTTCATATTTAACTTCAGATTCATATTTTAAATAAAACCATTATTAAAACTGAATGTAATTTATTATTTTAATACTTTAACAAACAACATACATACGAATTTTCATATTATACATTTACATATTTTCATTATAGTTAAATACGAAGTAAAAAGAAGGAAATTGAAAAAGTTACAGTTAATTAGAGTTACTTTTTCAATTTCCTTCTTTTTATATAGTATAATATGGCTTGGCATTGCATCAAATCGCTTTTGTCGACATCTTTAGCAGTGCTGGTACCGTTTAATAATTTATTGGTCCACTTGCACCAATTAAAGGCAAAAAACTTACTAGCAAAGTCAAATAAAAATTCTTTGATTGCTTTTTCATGGTCACATTCAATAAATGATGTTTTAATATTGACATGTAATAATAACTTCATAAATTCTCTTAAATTTTCAATGTGACTACTTTTTTGCATTGTATGGTGCAGAATATCCTGGATTTCGGAAAAACATTTCGTAGCATTTTCAGTAGGATAATACAGGTATTTTTTGGTTTTTGAGTATTCCCTGTGTTGCAAATATTTATTTTTGCTGGGATCATTAGTGTAAAAACACTGCTTACACTTCTTACAATTTTTAAAAATTTTTTTAGCTTTTTTTAAAATATACCCAGTGACATACTCAAGCTGAGCAATTATTCGCGGATCCTTTTTTTTTTTTTTGTCATTGCTCAAAATATCAGATTCAATTTCCGAATTTGCTTGAAGATTGCTTTTATTTTCAAAAAATAATTCATCAAATCCTTCAAATGCAGTGCAGAAGTCTTTTTCACAATTAGACCCTGGCGAATAATTGCTGCTTAAACTATTTACCAATAGAGAAGCGAAAGCAGCTTCAAATCCAGCACACGTGGGAGAATTATTTCGCACCCCATGGCTACGAATGCTGCCGAAAAAGTTTTCCAGTGGATCCTGGTTTAAGTGTCTGCACCAGAATGATGTTACATCGTACTCACGAAACAATCTGTTTTTTAAAATTGACATATTTTCAATCGTTTTTAACCAATTACATAGTTATTGATGGAACGGTACCAGTACTGCCTTTTGCCGTTACAAATGCCATTGATTTTAATACCGGTTTGGCTGTCAACCAAATGTCTTCATGACTTGAAGAAAGCGTCACATTTTGTAGTAAATTTTTCCCTGAGCGGAGGTCGGAGTTCTTCATACTTCCATTCAAGGAATCAAATAGATTGTCTATTAGAATTATGAGGTCCGCTGTGTCTTTAGCTTCCTCAGGAAGTACACCATTCTCTGAAAAGTGATGAGAGACTTTAGGTACATGTGCACTTCTATCCCTTTCACTGCAATACTGAACAAACTATATCTTATTGAAATTTTGCATTCACAATGCTATACAGCATGCTTAGATTAAAACAAAAAGGGAAGATACGGCATGCTCCTACTTGTAGTCATTCAAAATATAGTCCTACTCAACTACTTAAGCAAACACTCACACACGCACACCCATAAAGTGGAAATCGAGCGAGCGAGACAAAGCGGTTAGTTTCAACGTCAGCGCGAGGGAGTCAGCGAGTAGCGCGTTGACGTCTCGGTCGCTTCGCAACAGACGAGTACGTACGACCGATTCCGACGCCACTGCGGAGTAGCGTCTTTCTCTTTTTCACACAGTAGAATATCCGCAATAGTGCGATGTAGCCTGTTCGCTCGGCAAATTGTGACTGAAGTGAAATTGTGCCTTTAGGCCTAATTTTGGCGGCTTACTCACGAGACGCTAATGCCGTATCTTCCCTTTTTGTTTTAATCTAAGACAGCATGTTACAAAAATACCCGTAAAGCCGAAAGGGTGTTAAATGTTGCCAAGTCCATTTACAATATTTGAGAACCGTACTATCACTGTATGACTTACCGTCACAAAAAATAAAACCACTATTTTTTTCATTGATGTGCAAACCCTATTTTAAAAATGAAAGAGTAAACTACGCAGAATGTTTATGTCTTGGATTAAAACATTTCTTTTAATCTAAGGTTCATTATAAACGATACATTATAAACACACATAAACGATAAACAAAATGTACAGAATTTGATATAGATATTACATCATCATTTTGGAAAAAATGTAGAAAAAAAATTGAAACAATTGTAGAATATCAATAAGAAAATTTAAAATTGACAACATAACATTTTTTAAAGCCAGTACTTATGCATAACGTACATCATAGTATTGAACCTTTGTGGATTAAAAACAGAAAAACCATTAAAGTTGTTATTAAAATTGGTAGGTAGGTAGGTCTCTCTGTTAAATAATCTATGCCTACTCTGGTTCCCTGATATGACAGCTTATTAGGGTTAACAATATTTTTGGCTTTGATTATTTATTATTTTTTTGGTTGGTTGGTTTTGTTCATTGGTTTGGCTTAGATCGGCTTCAGTAGCTCACAGTCGATGTTTTTGTAACAATAGTCAGCAGGCGCCGGCCCGCTTCAAAAATTTGGCGCCACTCAAGCACGTGAGGGTAAGGGGCCCGCTGGGTGCGAGCAACTGAGTGGTTAGTAAATTAATATTTTGTAAACGTGTAGGTAACGTTTTGGTAGCAAAACTACTTAAAATAAAATTATCCGGCAGTAAACGTTACCCGGAGATTACCCGTTTGAAACCTAAATTACCCGAAATCGGGTAAAATTACCCGAAATCGGGTAAAATTACCCGAAACGGCAACGCTCTGTTCGTTGTTCCTTTTTTTATTTAGATATATTTTTTTATTTATTTGTTCCTTGAAAGAACAGGCTGAGGTCAAAGACCATACTGCCTAGGCATTAGATTTTTTATTTATTTTTTCCCTAGATGGTAATAAGTGGTGATTAATATGATGAATGATAGCATATAAAGACTTATTAGCATAAAAAGTTTTTAATTATTGGTGTTTGACTAAACAAATCAAAAGTATTGGTTTTGGTTTTATACGGTTCTGGAAATATTGGTTTCTGTTCAGACAGTTTTGGAAGTAATATTTTTAAATAAATACATAATGTCATTTTCTAATCACCATGTTTATTATTTTTAATAAAAAACGCGATTTTTACCATGTTTGAGTTGTTGGTTTCGAGTCCAAAAACGCGATTTTTACCATGTTTGAGTTGTTGGTTTCGAGTCCCCATGAGAGTTTCAATCTTGAAAACGGGTTTAAATTGTCTAATGTCTGGAATCCAGTGATTCAGTTATGTAAAAACCGCAAGAATCAAAATGGTGGCGTTGGCGTTTCTCGTAGCGATACTGTGATATATGTGTGTTGTCAACCATAAAGTTACAGGTATAGTAACTTTATGGTTGTGAACAAGTTCGAGTTGACTGTGCGATCGAGAACAGTGGTACGGGTGTCGAGCGCAGTAAACGAACAAGAAAGAGGGTAGACCGTTTCGTCTGCTCCTAACATCCACCCGCATTAGCTGCAGTTACTCCGTGATCATGGTGCATGCAACTGCTGAAATATCAGGGACTCAAAATCAACAACTCGAACATGGTTTAATTAATTATAATTCGATAAAATGTATTATGACAGGTGTCAAAAACCTGACCAAAAGTTTTGTTTTCTTCTATGATTGTTTTTTTTTAAGCTCCGAGAACATACAACCTCAGAACAATAACTAAAGCATAGAAGTAGCGCTATATGACATGAACAAGCTGAATATAGCTACGCTTTGTACTCTTATAGGAAATTTGTTAATGTTAGAACAAGATAGATATACTTTGGACAGGACGGCGAATTACAAGGTTGTACCGGTTTCCTGATTTACTAGGGATGGAGGAGATATAATATCTATCGAAATCGATTATATCAAACGAGTCGGATTGGGCGGGAACTTTGATTTTTTTTTGTTTTTGTTATTAATTATTCCCTTAGTAGAATAATGTTTATAATTTTTTTACTGTTTCGATAGGCCAGGGGCTCAATACCCTTATCTATCAAAAAACCCCAATTGATAGACTGAACTCTAAGTAATCGAAATTAGGTAAAAAAAATCAAGATAAGTCGATGTGATGCTGTCTGTAAAGTCAAAAGCAGTGAGACTATACAGTTTGAATTATGTACCGCCCTTATGACGAAGGTCAAGTACTATTATCAAACTGCAAGTGTTTACCGTGTTGTACTGTTGAATGTACAATGGTAGTGCAAATTTAAATTTAATCAAGGATAGAGCGACATATAACATCGGTACTTTGTACGTGATGCTCCGGGGCGAGACCAACTTAAGCTAGGTTAATTTTATAATCATGAAAAAAATTAGATAATATGTATAAAAATTGTAGACGCAATTTAAAAAATGTATATCAAAAGTTTCGTTGTAATATTTAAAACAAAGTGGGCGCGCTGGAGAGCATACTCGCCAGCGAGCCCACAAGGATAATTCCGTTACTTAAAGGCTTTTCAAATTCGTTTATGACACCATTAAAATGTATATTAAATGTATATCAATTTACTATCATCAATTCGATATTTAATTTAGTCTATACAAATTCACGGCCACTTTTAAATTTCCTTACGGAACATTATAGAAGCGCCTGGTAAAATGGCAATAGCGAAGTCGTCTTTAGGAGCGTATTCTATCGAGCGTAGTCTATCAGATCGTTGGCTTGATATTTACAATTTATTAAGTTAATGAGATTATTCAACTGGACTATTTATTTTCATTATTTTCCTCTAATTATTGAATCAACAATCATATGGACAACTAATTTACATTGATTCTATGTTCATTTATTTCAAGCAGACGTAATTATAGACGCAAGTACCTATCTAAAATAAACAACTAAAAACCAAGTCACCTACCCACATTTTCATAAATAAATCATTGTCAATATTGAGTCGCAACTAGAAGTTATTCATGTTTTATTTGTCAATATGAAGCGTGGAAACAGACTTTGTGTGTTTGGAAGAACAAAAAAGTGTTTTTCTCCAGTATAGGAACTATATTTTGAGTTTTATTTTACCCTAATTCAATAGAAAACGTTGCCAAAGTCTTTTACCTGGCGCTTCTCTAATGTTATTCTCTAATGTACAGTGGAGAACGGCCATGGCCAACCAGTTGGGAAAAATATTACTTGCAGTATACGCCGATGGTTTATTAGAGGATGGAGATTATCCCATCATTTTGAATACATTATGTTATGACGACTTTTAGAAATTCCAAAAAATATACCTTCTCATACAAAATGGTGCTCAGTTGATTAATTTTTAAACGAATGATCGAAAAAATATTTTATTGATTAGCTAGAGGCTAGAGGCAACTTGGGAACCTTCAAGCAGAGCGTGTAGCTGAGGTAAATATTACACGACTTTGACCGTCACTCACCAATTCATCATCTCTCAGTTTACGTCATTTGTCGTCACTGGTAAAACACCCGACAGTAAAATGTTTTGAACAAACTCAATGGCGTTTTTTTGGTGTCCAACCACCTTCGGGATGTCTGCAGCAGTCCACTGTGCACGTCGAATTTCATCCAGAGGAAATCTAAAACATTTAAGTGAACATTACGATTACTTTTTAATTTATCGATACTTAACATTTTTCACAACACTTTCATAACATCTACGACGAAATTGTAAAATGGATTTTAAACTCTTAGTGTAGTAGTTTAAATATTTATTCCAATATAATATAATGAATGGTAACTGGTAATACTTAGTCGAACGAAGACATAACTATAAACACAAAACAACGGTATATAAACATAGAAATATTACTTACCAGTAGAAGCCGACTATTTCACTGTTATTTTCTTTATTTCCTATGCGAGATTAACACTTCCAAATGACGCACGCCGTAGTTCATTGCTTTATCTATCACTTACTTATAACAGTATTTTGCAACAAAATTTTAGTATTCACACAATTATCACTTTTCCAATCTAAACAGAAACGCACGCCAATGATCCATGTATTATACGACAAAATTATATGTGTCATTGTTGGTTGAGAAAGACGATAGTTAGAGCGACTAACTTAATTTGGTAATAATAAAAGGCTCCACTGGCTCCAGTTCATCATCTGTCAAGATGATGACAGATTGCCTGGTACGCTTTTTTCTACATAGACGGTTTCTATCACGGAGCAGTGGTTTCTATGCTTTAGTTATTGTTCTGCAATAATCCTGTAGCCGTACGAGATCCTCCTGTAGCAACACCGCATCACTCATATATTTGACAGTAGAGATTATCTTCATGTCATCAGCAAAACATAGCAACCGCCACGACCTAAGGCAGTGTTCGATGTCGTTCACAAAAACAGTGAATAAAAGAGGTCCAAGTAAGGACCCTGTTTGAATTTGTCAACGTCTTGTCTTGACAAGCTAATAATTAAGTTACTAAGCTTGAGATCAACACATAAAATAATAACTTATATTATTCTGAGGATCAACCACATAATTTTGTCACATGGTTAGGTGTGTGCGTAATAATATTTACAATGCATCGGTGTTCAATTAATATGTGTGAATTCTGTTACTATGGCAACTGTAGACCGAAGATAAACAAAGACATGGAGCTCTTGCCATTTTTGTATGACTGACATACGCCCGCCTCATCGAGCGGTCCTTTAGTTATGAGCATAGAGTAACTTATATATAGGGTATAGAGTCATCAGCTTTCTCATCGTCTAACGCCATCTCTCGAGTAAAGTCGAAACTACATTTTTCTACAACATAACTATACATAGATAGGTACCTATGGCGCAGGACAAACACAAGCGGCGTCGGGCGCGGGCGCGGCGCGGGCGAGGCGCCCGCTCATTCGTATTTCATATGAATCGTATAGAAGCGGCGGGGCGCGGGACATATATATGCGGCGAGGCGCGGGCGGGGTGCTCGTACGCCGCTTCCTCGCCCGCGCCGCACCACACTTGGCAGCGGCGCACTGGATAAGGGTGGACGGTGGACATTATATCGGAAAGTTTTCAGTATCGATACTGATTTTCGATACTGGACCTCAATATCGGAATTCCGATACTAGTATCGGAACTACACACATTTTTAATAAATGTGTACAAATAAAAAAGCAAAATTAATTTGAAATAATTTTTTTACAATAATTAACAAATCGACTTTAAAAAACGTCTCTCGCTTGTGAGGACACAATCACATAAATCTCAAAACAATTAAATAATATTAATAATAATGTACCTTTAAGTATGCAATGCAATTGATTAGCTAGCACTGTCATAATGTTCAAAAATAACTGGAAAAAATATATATTCTGTTTAAAATCATATACTTTAATAATTTTTATTTCGTTAAATATAACGATATAATTTAACGATAGGTACGTATGAAATAATAAGTACTGATATGAACAATAAACTTTAATATTAACTATTTATCAGTCTCGAAGTAGACTGATAAATAGTTAATATTAAGAACAGAAGATAAAGACATGTTGTTTTGTCGAAACCAAATGCTAAAATGCCCGCCCGCCCTATCGTCTCGCCTTTTCGACATCGTTTGCACAGTTCTTCTGCATCGCATCGGCGCCGCGCCCGCGCCTCACCCGCGCCTCGCCGGCACCGCGCCCACGCCCGACGCCGCTTGTGTTTGTCCTGCGCCTTAAGCTTCATAGTACAGGCCGGTAGCCCTCCCACCAATTTCATATTTAACTTCAGATTCATATTTTAAATAAAACCATTATTAAAACTGAATGTAATTTATTATTTTAATACTTTAACAAACAACATACATACGAATTTTCATATTATACATTTACATATTTTCATTATAGTTAAATACGAAGTAAAAAGAAGGAAATTGAAAAAGTTACAGTTAATTAGAGTTACTTTTTCAATTTCCTTCTTTTTATATAGTATAATATGGCTTGGCATTGCATCAAATCGCTTTTGTCGACATCTTTAGCAGTGCTGGTACCGTTTAATAATTTATTGGTCCACTTGCACCAATTAAAGGCAAAAAACTTACTAGCAAAGTCAAATAAAAATTCTTTGATTGCTTTTTCATGGTCACATTCAATAAATGATGTTTTAATATTGACATGTAATAATAACTTCATAAATTCTCTTAAATTTTCAATGTGACTACTTTTTTGCATTGTATGGTGCAGAATATCCTGGATTTCGGAAAAACATTTCGTAGCATTTTCAGTAGGATAATACAGGTATTTTTTGGTTTTTGAGTATTCCCTGTGTTGCAAATATTTATTTTTGCTGGGATCATTAGTGTAAAAACACTGCTTACACTTCTTACAATTTTTAAAAATTTTTTTAGCTTTTTTTAAAATATACCCAGTGACATACTCAAGCTGAGCAATTATTCGCGGATCCTTTTTTTTTTTTTTGTCATTGCTCAAAATATCAGATTCAATTTCCGAATTTGCTTGAAGATTGCTTTTATTTTCAAAAAATAATTCATCAAATCCTTCAAATGCAGTGCAGAAGTCTTTTTCACAATTAGACCCTGGCGAATAATTGCTGCTTAAACTATTTACCAATAGAGAAGCGAAAGCAGCTTCAAATCCAGCACACGTGGGAGAATT
This sequence comes from Scoparia ambigualis, assembly GCA_963921215.1. NCBI lineage: Eukaryota > Metazoa > Arthropoda > Insecta > Lepidoptera > Crambidae > Scoparia > Scoparia ambigualis. The sequence continues at coordinate 21,314,383 of OY992516.1, read as the reverse complement.
ATTTCGCACCCCATGGCTACGAATGCTGCCGAAAAAGTTTTCCAGTGGATCCTGGTTTAAGTGTCTGCACCAGAATGATGTTACATCGTACTCACGAAACAATCTGTTTTTTAAAATTGACATATTTTCAATCGTTTTTAACCAATTACATAGTTATTGATGGAACGGTACCAGTACTGCCTTTTGCCGTTACAAATGCCATTGATTTTAATACCGGTTTGGCTGTCAACCAAATGTCTTCATGACTTGAAGAAAGCGTCACATTTTGTAGTAAATTTTTCCCTGAGCGGAGGTCGGAGTTCTTCATACTTCCATTCAAGGAATCAAATAGATTGTCTATTAGAATTATGAGGTCCGCTGTGTCTTTAGCTTCCTCAGGAAGTACACCATTCTCTGAAAAGTGATGAGAGACTTTAGGTACATGTGCACTTCTATCCCTTTCACTGCAATACTGAACAAACTATATCTTATTGAAATTTTGCATTCACAATGCTATACAGCATGCTTAGATTAAAACAAAAAGGGAAGATACGGCATGCTCCTACTTGTAGTCATTCAAAATATAGTCCTACTCAACTACTTAAGCAAACACTCACACACGCACACCCATAAAGTGGAAATCGAGCGAGCGAGACAAAGCGGTTAGTTTCAACGTCAGCGCGAGGGAGTCAGCGAGTAGCGCGTTGACGTCTCGGTCGCTTCGCAACAGACGAGTACGTACGACCGATTCCGACGCCACTGCGGAGTAGCGTCTTTCTCTTTTTCACACAGTAGAATATCCGCAATAGTGCGATGTAGCCTGTTCGCTCGGCAAATTGTGACTGAAGTGAAATTGTGCCTTTAGGCCTAATTTTGGCGGCTTACTCACGAGACGCTAATGCCGTATCTTCCCTTTTTGTTTTAATCTAAGACAGCATGTTACAAAAATACCCGTAAAGCCGAAAGGGTGTTAAATGTTGCCAAGTCCATTTACAATATTTGAGAACCGTACTATCACTGTATGACTTACCGTCACAAAAAATAAAACCACTATTTTTTTCATTGATGTGCAAACCCTATTTTAAAAATGAAAGAGTAAACTACGCAGAATGTTTATGTCTTGGATTAAAACATTTCTTTTAATCTAAGGTTCATTATAAACGATACATTATAAACACACATAAACGATAAACAAAATGTACAGAATTTGATATAGATATTACATCATCATTTTGGAAAAAATGTAGAAAAAAAATTGAAACAATTGTAGAATATCAATAAGAAAATTTAAAATTGACAACATAACATTTTTTAAAGCCAGTACTTATGCATAACGTACATCATAGTATTGAACCTTTGTGGATTAAAAACAGAAAAACCATTAAAGTTGTTATTAAAATTGGTAGGTAGGTAGGTCTCTCTGTTAAATAATCTATGCCTACTCTGGTTCCCTGATATGACAGCTTATTAGGGTTAACAATATTTTTGGCTTTGATTATTTATTATATTTTTTATGGGGTATTTTGTAACACCTTGTATAGATAAAGATAAAATATTTACTAAAAAAAAACCAACCAGTCTCAGGAAGCTCGAATGGGATTCGAACCCATGACCTTTGGATTGCCGGTCCACTGCTCTAACCGTTAAACTACCGAGACTCCTGAAGACTCGTTGAATTTTTTCTAGTATTTGATGCTTTACACTGCAAGCCAGCGGTATTACATCACTGTGAAGGCTTACCTACCCTCACAAAAGACTATAATATAGTAAGTCAGACAATTTAAAGTATTACTGCTTACCAGCTAAATAGCCCATAGTTTTCCCCACAGTTTGGCTAAAGAGTTGAGCAGCATACTTGACTTTCATTTTTGGAATTTTGTCTTTGTTGCAATGATTTTCAGTCAAGTTCTTTATTATTTTTGGACCTTTATATGTAGGATTGTTTTCATACAATTGCATAATATGCTCCCATTTGGCTACTTTTATTTTTCCATCTTGTTGATATTTCAGATCCTTTGTCAATAAATTATTTCTCATCCCTTTTAACAAATGTGGCACATCATACAGGGGAATAACTTGTTTTCCATCTATTTCAAAAACACTCTTATTTAGATCTCTATTTCTTCTGAGATATTCCCCTCTTGTTTCTTCAATTAGGTGATTTATGGCACTTGTATTTGAACTGCCCTGATCACATACCATGGCTAAAACATGGAAACCAATGGAATGAAGTTTTTTTATTACATCTTTTATTTGAGCTGCTAATATATGTTTTGGGGTACTGCCTGAGCAGAAAGAGTAATAAATAGGCTGTTTATAGTTTTTTGTTATCCCTCTGATCATAAAAACAAGCACATGATCTGCAATTTTTTTTGTGGATTTGCCAGTGTGGTTTACAAAGCCCGATATTTTGTCTTTTTTTTATTACATTCGAAGTGTGGAGTAAGTGCCATCTCATCAAAAATTAGTGTACACAATCTGTCATCTGGGGTCATTTTAGTTACTCTTTTTCTCAATTGTTCAAAAATGTTTTCATTTATCCCCGGTTTTAAAGATGCTTTTGATATCATTCTGCTTAGTGTGACTGGTGAAGGCAAAATAATTATTTTACTTAAATATCTATATGCCCTTGGTCCCATTTTGTATATACTGAGGGCCATAACTTTTTCTTCTTTCGTAAATCGTCGACCCATTTTCGGTTTTTTAACCTCCCTAAACTGCATGATTGTAAAAATTGCAGCCAAAGTCTTAAATTTCTTCAAGTCTGATTGATATGTGGTGTTTGTTGAAAGCTTCAAGGACTTCTTTAATTTACGCTGGTAAGAGTCATTCTTACTTTTCAATTTCTTAATTTCTTCTTTCAAGTACTGCTCATTGCTGACCATATTTGGGGAAACCCCTGAATGCCAAGAAAATAGATATTAATAAGAGTTTCACGCTATTTTTATTGTGCCTTGAATCAAATTACAGGTTAACTAAAGGTTTTACATTCATGGAGTAACTATACCCTCTATTTTAAGTTTCTTGTTCAGTTCTTTCTCAAGTATATTTTAGTTATTGCACCGTTAAAAAATTAAAGAATAGCAAAATAAATTGTTATGTATCACATGCAAGTCATGAGACAGGGAAGTTAATTTTTTTTACAGAAAAAATATCTAGTAGGCACTTTGTTTGATGAATGTAATAGATATTATACATAGTGGAACAATTCATGACTTACTTCTTTCATTGGTAGAAGTAGGTTTGTCAGTTTCCAGCTCCACTTCAACCAAACTTTGATTCACTTGATCTTGGCAGGCCTCATGGAGATTTATTTCATTAGAAGTAAGAATGTCCGCTGAACTGTTTCCTTGATTACTCAAATCCTTAAGAGGTGGTCTTGTTGTTAAAGAAGCTGTAAGTTGTAATGTGTTTTATTAGTATTGTTAATATTAATTAAGTCAATAATGTTCACACATTATACAGATAATAAGCTCAGTTTGGAACTGGATTTAACATAAAAGGGAATTTGAATGATATTTTTATATTGCATTAAAATAATCTTACAAGTGTTAAAAACACACTGGCATTTCACTTAAACAAATAACTTTAGTACTGACATAACAGTCAAATACCTAATTATAAATACCTTGAATCAAAAATAATTGAAGTAAAATGTATTTTTACCTGGTAAATGAAGTCGAGGAATGGCATCAGCGCTTAGAAATTTACTTCTTGTATGGTATCGAGGTTCAAAATGCAAATGACATACACAACGGCCTTTGAAAATGGTTTCATTATCTAAAGACAGAATATCGCCTCCAATAAAGTGAAGCCAGGTCCGAAAACGCTCAGGATTCTTATCCGGCCTAGGAAATTTGTGCAGAATCTCCTTTTCAGAACCTGAAAGATATTGTTATATTAAAATTAGAGTTTGATAAGTTTCTATATTTTCAAAGACTCTAGACAACAACACTTTTCAGGAACTAAAGTCTCAAGACTTCGAGAAGTCTCTTTATTTTCTCTCTATATTATTACTATTTATTAACTAAAAATATTTCAACAAAAAGAACTAAGAACTCTCTCTCGTTTTCAATTGTTGAGTTCAAACGATAAAGTTCTACGCTTCTAAATTACAAAGTCTCCAGTTAGTTAAGATCTACATGTGTCTAAACAAAATAGGCAACCGACCACTAACCCGATAAATATAGCGAAAACTAAATAATATCTTACCACAGTTCGGTACACAACACCGTTTATCAGAAGTCATTGTGTTAAATCGCAGTCCAATATTCGTTGCCAGGGTCCACAAAATTAATTCAGATTCGTCAAGGTCCAGAAAAAGGCACGGGTCAGCAGAATAGAAAACAATCACAAGAATCCATAAAATAAAGCCGGGTCGTAAAGTTAAAATCACAGGACTTTTGGGAAAACATTCAAATTCGAAGCGCAGCAGTTGAGAAACCATAGAGAAAAGTAAATATACCAAAAGTGAGAAACGAAAATAAACAGATTTTTTTTTTTTAGATATAGATGTCAATCAAACATGCCTGTCACTGACGTTTCGTTATCACAAACACTTTTTATGAGTTTACCCATATTTCAAAAGTTTTGAAGTTATGAAGGTATCACTGCAAATAACCTTACTTAATTTAACTACATTTAATCTTTTATGAAGGTAAAAAATAATAATTTCGTGTTCAAAAATGTTAGCTTAACAGTTGGTGTTATTTTCAGATGCGTCGAATGAAACGTATCAACGGTAACCATTCGCTCTAAGTTGCAATATTTAAAAAAGTTATTAGATAAATAAATTTTCATTTCACATTAAAATTTTATTATAATTTAATTAAAATCATATATTATAAAATACAAATATTTAAAAAAAATATTATTAAATGTTTGTGAATTATTAGTGTTGCCATTCGTAGGATCTGGGTAAAATAAAGCTGGGTCCGCTGCGCCAGATTTTGAACAGAACATTGTTCGAAAACATAAATTACTCAATGGACCACATTATTACTCAACGGGCCACGCCCCTTATTTATGTTTTCGAACAATGTTCTGTTCAAAAATCTGGCGCAGCGGACCCGGCTTAAGGAGTCAAGCACGCCATCTCTCGAGTAAAGTCGGAAGTAAACAATCATCTTGGCTCTCCTTAAAAATCTAAAATGTATGTAGTGAAACGACCCATTATGAGTGGTCGAGCTTTGAGTCGAGCAATAAATCGACGAGAATTTGAAAGTTAGGTACTGTCAACGAGCGAGCTGTCAGCACACAAATCATAATTAATTCTAAATTATTTGGTCTGCCATGCCGTATGTAATTATCATTAATTATATTTCCTCTTTGTAGTTTTGCTGTTATTTATAATAAAGATAAATAAATAGACGGTTTTGTTTTTTTAGTACCTATTTAAAAAACACCTTATAATGATATCGCAAAGATCGATCTTTTTCATGGATTCGTCAATAGGTAGGTAGGTAGGTTTTTATTTTTAGCCATTTATGCGTTTCCGGTTCATTGCTATTTGAAGTAGGTGTTTTCTTCGCTAAAGTATTGTGATAAGATTCGTTATCCATAACAATAACCATCTTTTTGGTACATTGGTTGCATGCATCTTTTCAGCAGTTAGTACTTTACTTTACTGTTTACTTTGCTTTACTGTACAATGTGACGTATATATGCACACACGCATTCAAATCAAATTGTGGGGGGCGTGACATCTTTTTGTGGTTTATTTCTACGCTTTTTTATGCTTTACTACTTCTAAAAAACCTAAACAACTCAATCGAAATGTAAACAAGAAACACGTGTCCATGTCTACAGCTTCCTCATTCGACATAGAGAAATTCTAAGCATGCCATATTTTTGTGCATATTATGTGCAATCAAACGTTTCAGTCCTAATTTTTGTGCCACCACAACTTCGTTACTATGAGTTGTTTTATGTGTGTAAGCTGGAGACACGTGTCACCAGCTCGCACACGCCCGTTAAGACAAACCAGTGAGGTTAGGGTTTTGGACTATAGCTAGAAATTTTGTGCATAATTTGTGCACTAGGAACAAAAAAAACTAACCATCACACTCAAATACTGTTGAAACTACGATCATAAAACTGTGTGCGAGCTGGAGACACGGGTCTCCAGCTCGCACATCTGTATCTTCGTAATTGTTCAAGCTACGGTTATGAATTATACCTCAAAATTTTGTGCAGAATTTGTGCATAAGGCACAAAAATTTTCGAAACTTTAACTCAAAAGGTTTTTGAGCTACGAACCGATAAGTATGTGTAAGCTGGTGACACGTAACACGGGCTAACACATGGTGAATTATTGTAACTGTATAAGATAGTGCTTCGTTTTAAAGATCAAATAATACGTTATAATTTGTGCACACACGAGGCAAAATTTCAAATCTCTGGGCCTCTTACTTTATAAATTATAAGCCAAAAACTGTTTTCCCGCCAAAAAATTCAAAATAATGGTTCGGAAGCGGCTAAGCGCGCCGTTGCCGTTCCGTGCGCTACACTATTGCCACTTTTAGACTAGGAGCCGTCTGTTAAAGCGATGCGCGACGCGACTAATTTAGTTTTACTATAGGCAGGTACCTAATAACCTACCCAACTTTTTATTTTAGATATCTCACACACGAATGTCTTAGTTATTTTTTGTTGTTGAGACAATTAAATAATTAGATTTGGCATAATGTTAAACATTATGGAGGAGTGCAGAACGACAAAATGGTTGAATACTCGAGCCTAATTCGATAAAGAACGGATGCTTTCCAGCAAACTAATCGCTATCGACCGTTGAAAGTAATTTATTTTAATATTAGATTGTATTACTTCCCATGGGTTAAATGTAAATAAATAAATAAAAATAAATGTACTCTATGGTGATCGATGACTTTGCGATTAGTCTGCTGGGGCATCCCAATGTAATGCTAGGGCCACATTATCGCGCTAGCGCGAAGATTTGCGTTTTCGCGACACGTCTGGCCAAACACTTCGCGTTAGCGCGTTGTATCATGGCGTTGACGCGCCGCGCTGTTGGTAAATTGCCGCACATCAAGGATTTTGTCGCGATAATGTTCGTGCGGCCACATTTCCTCCGCACACTTTAGTTGACTGCTAGCCGTATATACAAGTTACTTTGTGACTGCTAGACAACTAGAGGTGTGAACGTGTTGCAAATACGACTATCGATATTATTCTGTTTCGATAATTATGGTTTGGAGTAACGATAAAGTATTAAAAGTAATACAATATTACGAATTAATAATTAATAAAAATAATAAAGATGCAATAAATAGTAATTATTTGCCGACATGTAATAAAGCGCAATCACCTCTTCCATTTTTTCCGATAAAATTAGGAGTAGGCGATACAAATCGTATAAGGTTACTGAAACGTATTTATTGCATCAATATCGTCAAATCCGATATCGATGCGTTCTGAAACTATACCTATTTTGGAAAACACTATATCGCGTCAGGAATGCGGTGTGCGTTGAGATCACTATATTGTACGTGATCGAATTCAAGAATATTGTACCGTATCCCTGATATTTATTGAGTTATCATTAATCTGTAGTTTTTAACAAACAAATGTGCTTGTAAAAGTTTAATAAAATAAAATTATTATAAACGTTCGATGCGTTCTGAAACTATATAGTGGAAAAAAACACGATATTGCATGAATTTTTAATAGTCCGTAGATATGGTCGATACTGTTATCACCGATATTAAATTTATGTAGCTATAGTTTAACACTTTGCAAGCGGGCATTTTATTACGCGCATCTTCCTGTGCGCCGGCCTTTTTCGTCATTATTGTAAATTCTATAGAAAAAGAACTATAATAAAAATTAATTTAATTGTGTTCTATCTAATCGTTCTGCTGCTTACCTGTACTAACCTCCAGTTATGGCTTCTTTATGTAGATGTTGTCCATCCGCAGTAGATCACCTAGATTCAGTAGTAGGCGTACCTTTGTTATCTTATGAGTAAGTACCTAAAGTTATTTTCAAATGCTAGTAAGTAGGTAGATGTTAAATTTTATATGTACCTATTTCAAACCCAATCCACAGATACCCCTATATACGAAAAAAAAGATACTTTTATTATTTTTAATAAAGCTATTTCAAATTTTTATTTTACCAGTAGTAAGTAATTCTTACTTTTTCTATTTACAAGTTAAAAAGTTTGCAAGTTACCAATTCTTCTATGTGTTGATGGCTGACCGACCCCTTGTCAGAATGGTTGATGGTTTAGTAATCGTAGCGTAGTAACTGTTTTTTAGTTAACGTGCCATAACTAAAAATTCTTGGGAGTAGTTGTCAAGACGAATCAAACGAGCGCAAACTCGATGGGGTTGTGTGGTATTATTATAAAGTTCCTGTGTCCTTTTTCCGGCTCCATCATCAGACCCTGAACACTATTTCTCGATAAAGTACTCGTCAAGGCGATTCAAACGACCCCGAACTCGTTGGGGTAGCACGGTTTTATTATAGAGTTCCTGTGGGCTTTTTCCGGCTTCATCATCAAACCCTAAACACTATTTCCCAACAGAGTACTCGTCAACACGATTCAAACGAGCCCAAACTCGATGGGGTTGCATGGTTTCAATATCGAGTTCCTGTGGCCTTCTTCTGGCTCCATCATCAGACCCTGGACCCTTTTTTCTAACAGAGTATTCGTCAAGATGAATCAAACGAGCCCAAACTTGATGGGGTTGCATGGTTTCAATACTGAGTTCCTGTGGCCTTCCTTCGGGTTCATCATCAGACCATGGACCTCGTCTAGTCGTCTCCCGCCAGAGTGCTCATCAAAACTAATCAAATGAGCCTGAATGGGGTTTCATGGTTGTCTTACAGAGATCCTGTGGCCTTCTTCCGGCTGAATCATCAGATCAGCTCAATGACACCATAATATTGCATTGTCATCCTGTTCTGACCTATGTTCAAAGTTGCAAGTCTAGCTCATCGGGAAGCTAGTATAAAATCGTTTGCATTTGTCGACAAATAAATAAACAAATAAACGAGAAAGCTACCTAATAAAAACGTGGTAATAAAAACATACAGGCAGACTAATTTTATCACTACTTATCATATTAATGAGGTTATTGTAAATCCTTAAAACTAAGCATAGCGATATTTTATGAACATTCATAAATAAAATAGACTGCTATTATTTTAAATTAACCAATTTCCTATATCAGCAGTCTCCTAGTCTAAAATTCTCGGTATAGAAACGAAACGATCGAGAGCGCAAATTAAAATGACACTAAATTGAGCTAGCTCTCAAGTTCAAACTCGATTGCAATAGTGTAGCGCACGGAACGGCAACGGCGCGGTCAGCGCGCGTTTAGCCGCTTCCGAGCCATAATTTTGAATTTTTTCGCGGGAAAACAGTTTTTGGCTTATAATTTATAAAGTAAGAGGCCTAGAGATTTGAAATTTTGCCTCGTGTGTGCACAAATTATAACGTATTATTTGATCTTTAAAACGAAGCGCTATCTTATATAGTTACAATAATTCACCATGTGTTAGCCCGTGTTACGTGTCACCAGCTTACACATACTTATCGGTTCGTAGCTCAAAAACCTTTTGAGTTAGTTTTGAAAATTTTTGTGCCTTATGCACAAATTCTGCACAAAATTTTGAGGTATAATTCATAACCGTAGCTTGAACAATTACGAAGATACAGATGTGCGAGCTGGAGACCCGTGTCTCCAGCTCGCACACAGTTTTTTGATCGTAGTTTCAACAGTATTTGAGTGTGATGGTTAGTTTTTTTTGTTCCTAGTGCACAAATTATGCACAAAATTTCTAGCTATAGTACAAAACCCTAACCTCACTGGTTTGTCTTAACGGGCGTGTGCGAGCTGGTGACACGTGTCTCCAGCTTACACACATAAAACAACTCATAGTAACGAAGTTGTGGTGGCACAAAAATTAGGACTGAAACGTTTGATTGCACATAATATGCACAAAAATATGGCATGCTTAGAATTTCTCTATATCGAATGAGGAAGCTGTAGACATGGACACAAGAAACACATCAAAAAGTGCTATATTTTTTTTTTATATATATATGTTTGTTCCATGAAGGAACAGGCTAAGGTCTGAGCCATACTGCCTAGTCATTAGTTTTTTATTTGTTTTTTTCCCTTGATGATAATGAGTGGTGATTAAGATGAATGATAAATGATGTTCCCCAAACCCCTTGAGTCCTCAGTAAAGATGTGGGACTTTACTGAGGTCTCACGCGGACTACTTGAGAGAATTTGAAAAGTGATGTTGCACTGTTTTGTTTCATTTGCCAACACTCTTACACGTTCACAAACACTTAACGGTTAATAATCCACTATTATTTCACATTAATATTCGAAAAAACACAAATGTTAGAAAATAAAACAAAACTGCAGACATGACGCTTCACTTTCCCGCCAAGAAGCCTCAAAAAGTGCTTGTTGATTGATTTGATTGTGACAGACAGAAAATGACTTAAAATACTCTTTTATTTTTTTTGCTTCTCTTTTATTCTGTTTGCCAACCGAAGTTGGACAGGCTAAGGAAATCTCCATGCTGAAACACAAAAAACCTCGGACCAAAAAAAACACTACTTAAGTATCGCCTTACTCGTTGGGCGCTTCCTATTCGGGCTCATAAAGTTATGAATCTCCTAAGTGGAGTTAGGAATTGCCTAAGGTTAGTGCAAGCAAATTTTTCGCTAGGAGCAGCCTAAACAAATTAGGCAAGAACTTAGGCGATTCTTAAGTTTAGTGCAAACGGGCATAAGAGTATCTTTAAGGATTCCGAAATAGCATATCTCTTACATTAAAAATAAATGTAAATGAGTTCTATACCTTAATTGCATTTAACACAAAATACTCTGCATTAATGTAACAGTCATATAGACAAAAATAATATTAGTAAATTTTGAAGTAAGGTACCCTTTTTCGTATAGTTATACTTCGGGTCTCAACCGAAGACGATTACTTATTACATGCAGCAGTACATGAGATGGTGCTATCTTCCTCACACTTTTAGATATATCCTAAAAAGAAATATTTTATTTCCGTTCCCTGCACTGGCAACCCCGCGTCACGAGACGTCATTACGTGTTTTTGTGTTATCGGAATCACACGTACCTTTCGTAACGAAATTAAATTTGTATTTAATATGATGGGAAAATGTTAAAGTTCGAAGTTGAGAGACAGTGATCATTATGGTATTCTTCGTAAAGTAAAGAAATCATTTTTAATTCAAAAAACGTAGGCGTTTATCATCATCGGTGTCGGTGAATAGTGATAAATGTCGTATCAACGATATTACGACACGCAGGTATCGGAACATAACGCTAATTTACCTGGAAAATTAACTATTAAGGAATGTATCATAGTTGTGGAACTAAGATCATTTATCATTAAAATTGTCTACCCTCATTTTTATTGGTTTTTCTTGGGTTCTATAATTATGATTGTAACAAAATTAAAACCCATTTACAACAAGAAATTCTTGAAATATTAAACATGTAACAGTGTTTAACTTAATTACTAAATGTATGATGTGTCGAGGATATATAACTGCTCAACAGTGTTGATGTTTTATTTTACTCAATGACAATGAATGTAATTGTTTTTACTCTATACAAGCCGTATCGAGGTTACTTACTCCAATTAGACAGTGCTGAGGTTCTATTTTACACCACGCAAGCCGTGTCAAGGTAACTTACTCCACTTTAACAGAGTTGAGGCTCCACGCATGCCGTGTCGACGATACTTACTCCACTTTAACAGTGTTGAGGCTCCACGCTAGCCGTGTCGAGGATACTTACTCCACTTTAACAGTGTTGAGGCTGCACGCAAGCCGTGTCGAGGATACTTACTTCACTTTAACAGTGTTGAGGCTCCACGCAAACCGTGTCGAGGATACTTACTCCACTTCAACAGTGTTGAGGCGCCACGCAAGCCGTGTCAAGGATACTTACTCCACTGTAACAGTGTTGAGGCTCCACGCAAGCCGTTTGGAGGATACTTACTCCACTTTAACAGTGTTGAGGCTATATCTTACTCCAAACAAGCCTTGTCGAAGATACTCACTCAACTTTAACAGTGTTGAGGCTATATTGATGTTGTCAATTGGTGGATACATCAAGAAAGAAAATTCCAAGGAGCCCCTCTGGATTGGAAGCAAAGGAGTCGCCACGCGGTTTTCAGGTCAGACCTCAGTATTATATATACTTATTAATTTTATTAGAATAATAATTAGACTTACTCCGCGACACAGCGGCTACACAAGCCGTGTCGAAGATACTCACTCCACTCTACCAGGGTTGAGTGAGGCTATATTTTATTTAAAGCAAGCCGTTCGGGAATATGTACTTAGTACATTTTAACAGTGTTGAGGCTTTATTTTACTCCACGCTAGCCGTTTCATAGTTTCTAACTCCACTTGAACTGTGTTGAGGATTTTTTACTCCACATTAACCGTGAGAGGCCATACCTATTTCACCCTAACAATTTCACGTTTATACGTCCTCCGTGGAACAAAGCAGAGTCTCAACATTGTTGAGGACGTGGGTTCGATTTCCACCGGAGGTGGACATGTTTTCAAAGTTTCGTTATCTTCGGGTTTACTTATCACTAATGATTTGGTGAAGACATCTTAAACTATGTCATTAATGTTTACAATGACTCAACCAGTAGCGGCAGAAACGAAGCTTGGCCATTCGCGCTGCTTGCAGCGCTAGCGCCTGTGCCCGTGCCAGCTGCGGCACTAGGATCTTAGATATGTCCCCTATATGACGGTCAGTCCGACGATAGCTTGCTTTCATTGGACACCTATAGATTTTACAATTTCTCAGAGAAGAACCTCATAAAAAATAAAGAGTTACTCATAATAATAATTAAAAAAATAATAATAATAAGTACTTTATTACCTACTTAAATAAATGGAAAAAAAAATAATAATAATAAAAAATGGTAATGATGTACATAAGCCTCGAAGCTCCAAAACTAAATTAGGAAATTGAATAAAAAATAAATAATAATAAGCTCTGTTGGAGGTAAATATGAATAAAAGTTTTAAAACTTCACTTTCTGAGCATAATAATATTAAGACTCCTAATGCTATAACCAAGTTTGATTTGGAAAGAAAACAAAAATCCAACGCTCTTACAGGGTCAGTCTCGTACAGGGTCCCGGGCTGATGCCCGGGTTGAAGTTGTGATCAACTTCGAGGTTCTTTAATCTCTAGGGGGGGCGCCACTGCGCGTAGTAGTATCATCAGCTATCGAGCTGCGATCAAGCCCACCAGCACCATTCACACCGCCGAGGGACTGCCGAGGTTCCGCCGGATATTTGACAGGGAGACGTTGGAATCAGAGCTCCTGCAGTCACTTGACCTATTTTTATTACTGAATGACAGAAAGTGTGAGCTTACTAGGGATCGTAATGTTTTACATTGGATTCGTAGTAATATTCATTTTCCCGGCAAACCTATACAAAACAACTATACCCCAAAACAATGTCTGTTACTTACTATCTCAATCTATGTAGATAAAAATGAATCGCCAAATGTGTTGCTAAGCGCACGAAAACGGCTCGACTAATTTGTCTGATTCTTTTTTGGTCAGGAAAAGTTTACAAAAAAAAAATGTAAGGGATCTCACAGATTCACTTAAAATTTAAAGCAGCTTCAAAATAATTATATTTAAAAGAATCGAACTGCCCTTAAATTATTAAATCACAACTACTATATATTGTCAACAATTGATATTCAAGATGCTTATTTTTAATTAAGTATCTACTGCAATTAAAGCTGATCGGTAAAAGTTAAGGTTTACTTTGAGGCCTCAGTTGAAATTAATGTTCTTCTGTTTGGCCTATATGTGTTTGCGAAATTACTGGAACCGGTTCTACAATAATTGCGCATAATATTTGAATTTTCTACAATAATTGTTTAGTTTATGTTTTGTACCTACGCACGAAAAATAAGCTCAAACTATGACGAGTGTGTATTGAATAATAAAACTACGAGTACAAGCACCTTTTTAGAGTCATAGAGTTTGTCACAAACACTTACAAAAGCATTACTAAAAAACCGAGCAACAGAACTTGTTTTTATACATAAATGTATATTAAGGGATTTAGATGAATTCAGGAATATTGACTACAGCATGCACAGGGCCGTTGCGGTTTGAATTTCCTACCTACACCAAGTTGTTTGAACAAGAGAAGTTCTTAGCATTAATTGATGCAGAAACTTTTATGTGTTCGCATTCTACATCCAGTCTTGTGAAAACTTAAACGGATATACTTAGATACGGAGTAGGTAACTCTCCTACCATGCATTTTCACATATTATTAGTTTGTTGGCAAAGCCATAATTTGACCTTACATACCCTTACAAACGCAGAATGCATCACAAAATCCTGACCAAGCCATAACAAAAATAAATAAAAAAAACAGCCAACATTTAATATAAATTGGATAAAGCAGAAGGTATTGTTGTGGTTTGTGGTACAGATCAGAATTTACATCCTTGGTATACAATGTGGCCCAAACTTGTTGTCCAAGAAAAAATGTTCTTCGGCCCTAAATAATATTTGTTATACCTAATTTCCTTTCAAGGCGAGCCATCCACTTCTAGATAGCCTTATCCAGGTGGCGCCAAATTATAAGTGAATCGTTGACCAGACATGGTGTACCACGAGCATCTTGAGATATATGTTTACATCTCTTGCAACAAAATCAGTAACATTAAATCAGTACTGTATTTGATAATATCTTGGTAGCTTTATTCGAAAAATAATAACTTGAATCTTTTCAAAGCTGATAGTTATAAAGTTATCATTTCTAACCAAAAAGTTTGAGGAAGGTTCTATGTTGTTTATATACGCATAGGTCCACTTTACCTGTCATCTAATAGAAGTAATTTACTTTACATGAATGACTGTGTTTAACACATTTTTGTTAAGTGTACACTAACTAAGATTTATTTCTCCAAATCAAAACAAATGGGACACAAATGTCATGTTAATGGGCGATTTTCCGAGATCAATAAAAAAAAGAAATTGGTTCGTAAATGACTTCATAGATGGCGCTTAGCATAGATTAGTATGGCGCATGGTAAAAGGCGGGTTCATGAAGAGCACGTGTATGGCTGCGTAATATTTATTCTATTCCAAAATAGAAATACGTTCTGGATGTCCTGAATATAAATAGGTAAGGACTTACTATTTTTTTATTCTTTTGGTAGACAAGTAAAAGTGTAGAATTTATTACAGCCCTTAGGTAGGTACGGCTTTTATAAAACGACATCTATCGGGTGTTTTTGAACTAATTTTTACTTTTTAATTTGGGCTGTCAGAAAATCGCCCATTAAACCATATTTCCAGGACTATCCTTAGAATCAGATCATAATCATTGATTTGTCACTTATAATTCTTACACTATATTTTTATTGTGTCTGCTCAAAAAACGCAGTCTATTAGTTTAATCAAAATAATATATCAATACAAAATTATGTGATTGTGATTGAAATTACCCACTTCATTTAGACTTCAGGACCCGCGTTTGGCAACCGCTATCAGATTGTCCAATATTTGTAAGAATCCCAGTTATTTGTTGCTGGCTGTGCCAACCTCATAAAAAGGCGGTCACAAACATTTGTTGCAGATCAAAAAAAAAAAAAGGATTCCAAGACAGTGGACGACATGCCGATACCGATATTTGTCTGTCTATTTGGAGCTCACAGTCACAATACTCGCTCGGCATTTACTGCTCACACTGCTCACAGATCTAGTCTGGAGGTGTTTCGCAGAGTTGTTGTGGGCTGAGTCACTTAAATGTATTTGTTAATACTGTTGGAGAAATGTTTAGGTAAAAATCAGAATGAATTTGTCAATGCAGTATTTACACAACAAAATAATAATACTTATTCAAATAAATAAATAAAATTGTTAAAGTCATTGTTTAGAAAACGACCAATGCATCGATAGCCATTAAATGCATCTTTTAAGGTTTAAAGGAGGCTTAAGCACCTATAAAAAACTACCTATAAACCTATTGTAAAGTTTAAATTGACATAATTTTTTATTTTTATTGCGTTAACATTACAATGCTCTGAACATCATGTAATAAGTAATCGTCTTCTGTTGAGACCTGAAGTATAATTAAGAATCAAACGAACTTACCTTGTGAAGTTTGATTCCAATTATGCGAGGGTCTCAACCGAAGACGATTACGTCAACCCATCCCTCCCAACCCAAAAAAAAAAATAAAAAATTGTGGAGGATAACACATAATTAAACCACTTGACCGTTATTAGAAGCTTTATTATAATGAGATAGGCGTATCCGCTTCCGTTGCATTTTGCATCTCTTTTTATCCTATACTGCTATCCCTTTCGCACATCCTTCCTTTTCGCCAGCCGAGGTGGGAGTAGCGCTCTTGGTAGGCAGCGCACCCTTGTTCATCATTGGCGTGAAATTTTCCGTTGAGCTAACTTGTGCTCTAAAAGTGCTGTTACTTTAATCTAGGTACAAGATACTACCTAATTGCTAAAAGTGGTACTTTTGAACATTGCTGTAACATCACGTAAGTTGCACAAATTGTAATTTTGCTTGTAACGGTGTTACCGTTCGTAGAATTTATTTCATTATTGGTGATTTAAATCTCTCTTTAAAATTTTTTACTGCTACCGTCAGATAATTGCATTGCGATTTAGTGGGCATTGCGATTTAGTGTTACGTAACTTCTATTTTGTATAGAACTTAAAACTGTTTTATATTGTTTTTTCCTCGTAGGACAGTGAAATTCCTTAGTTTCAATATTACTATGGATAAGGATAGCGAGGTTTTAATTGAACCCACCGCGACTACCTCCGGTGAAAAATCACGAAAACGTGATAAAGTTAAGTCGTCCGATAGCAATACTGATAGTACATCTTCATCATCCAGCTCTTCCGAATCTTCGCGAGATTCGAGAAAAAAGAAAAAGAGGTCATCTCGTCATCGTCGTTCTAAAAAGCAAAAGCGAGAGCGTCATCTTTTAGAGAAATTGATGAAAGAAGTGAGTGAATTACGAAAAAATGTCGTTAGTAACGAGAACAAACGGTGTGATAATGATAATGAATCTTTTATATCTGATGCTAGTCGTGAACTTTACAATGATTACTATGCCCCTCAGGTTTCTATACCATCGTCTAACCCTAATCCAGATCTAGATGCTTTACCCATTAATTTAAATTTTAATTTTGAAACGAAAACTAAAGATCCTCCGGTACCCTCAACTCCTCAAGAATTTTTAAATGTGCTAGACGAAGTTCAACGTTTCGGAAACAGGTCATGGTCGGATGTTCGTTATTTTGAGACGCAAAAACTTTACAATCTTTCGCCTGGGTTTATAGAACTCGAAACTAACGAGGAGGTTAAGACATATGATAAAATTCGCCACTTATTACACTCTGATAAATCCTATGCTGCGATTACATTTGGCATCTTAAAGCAAAAAGAAGTTTTCCTTAATAGTTGTCGAAACCTATTAGCTTGGTCAAAATCTTCTGACGCATCACTTAATAATCTTGATGAAAAGTTAGAGGACTTTTTCCTAAAAGGCGATTTTCATAGAGTTTCCACTGACCTTTTACAAATGACTTGTGGTCACAGAGCTGAAACTGTAGAGATGAGAAGGGATGGGATTCTCAAGTGTGTTCGCGACCCACTGATTAAATATAAATTAAATAAAATCCCCCCATCGAATACTCACCTTTTTGAACAAGAGGCTCTCACAGCTGCCTTAGAGAGTGCAGGAGGGTTAAGGAAAGTTTTTTGGCCTGTTAATCAGTCTAGCAGCGGAAATGCTTCGCGAGCAAAATCCACTAATGCTACACGGCTCCCCTCGCAGGGGCACGCCCGTCTAAAGGTACCACCGCATGGCACTTCCGAGCAATACTGTAATATGGCGCTCCGTGCATCTACTAGCTGCCACTATACCCAGCCCTCGCAGGGCGTTGGTCGATCACATAGCCCTACTAAAGGGCACATGCATTATAATACTGGTCATCAGCAGCCTAATCATAATGCCAATAATAGAGGCACGTCCTTTCGATCTCGCAGATCAGGTCCGAGACAAGCGGCACAAAGAGGCCAGAAGCGTTCCTATTCGCCATCAGGCAATAGGGGCGGTAAAAGACAAAGACAATGACTGGAATCCTTTCCAGGCCGGACGATTATTACAGGTGGTAGATCATTGGATAAAAATGGGGGCTTCGGATCATATCCTGCGAATAATAACAGGGTATCGCATACCCTTCCTGCGAAAACAACCACTGAAAACACCAGACTTAAAAGGCTGTCTTCGTCGCACGTTAGTATCAAAAGAAATGACATTGGTTGTTCGGCAATTGAAACAGCAAGGTGTTCTAAGAGTGGCGAATCCCTCTCCGAGTTTTATTTCACCCCTGTTTCTGGTTCCAAAGAGCGACGGCTCGAGTCGTCCCGTTTTCAACTTGAAACTGCTAAATCGATACGTGCTAACATACCGTTTTCGGCTTATAAATATGTACCGTGTCCCGGACTTCCTCCAGCCCCACGACTGGATGTGCAAGGTGGACTTATCACAGGCTTATTTCAATCTGCCAATAGCACAATCTCACAGGCGGTTCCTGCGTCTTGTTTACAAAGAAAAATTGCTCGAAATGACCTGTCTCCCTTTCGGTCTAAGTACAGCACCAAGGGTTTTCGCTTGTCTAACGAATTGGATTGCACAAACTCTTCGGGACAAAGGTGTGAGGATTATTGTTTACCTCGACGACTACCTCCTGGCATACCAAGATCCGAACATTTTGCTCTGTCATGTAAACATGTTGTTGGAAACTCTAGAATATCTCGGATTCCAAGTGAATTACGAGAAATCTGTTCTTGTGCCACAAAAATGTATCACATATCTCGGAATAGTCTGGGACCCCTGGGAAAATCAGAAATATCTAAAACCAGAAAAATCTGCGATTGTCGTCAAAAAAGTCGCTCAGACTTTATATACCGGCAAGATATCGCTGAAGGAACTTCAAAGCCTAGTAGGTTTGTTGAATTTTGCGAGCTTTGCAGTTCCCAGGGGAAAGCTAAATCATCGAGCGTCTCTAAAGTTCCTAAATTCGATGCCCATAAATCTAAGCAAGACAAAATACAGCCTCCCTTGTCAGGTTATAGAGGAAATGCGCTGGTGGTTTCAGAATTGTTACCAAACTACACGTATACACATGCCTCCACCAACACATTATCTGGCTACCGATGCTTCCGACATAGCGTGGGGGGCTCAATTGGACAATCTTACAATATGTGGCACCTGGAGTCCAGCGGAAAGACTTCTGCATTGCAACCAGAAAGAAATGCTTGCAATTTACAAAACTCTCGAGTTCCATGCGCAGAAAATGGCACAAAGCACAATATTAATTCAGTGCGACAACCGGACTGCAGTAGCGTACCTTCGCAACGAAGGGGGGACCAAATCCCAAGCCCTCATGGACCTAGCACGGGCAATTTTTTGCGTTCTAGACGATTATCAGATTCATCCAAAAATTCAGCACATTCCTGGCAAGTTCAACAGCCAGGCGGATTGCTTGTCCAGACACCGTCGTCAGCCGGAATGGCATTTACTTCCGAAATGTACAGAGATGGTTTTTGCAAAGATGGGTATCCCAGTGATCGACTTGTTTGCCTCCAGAACAGCTCGAGTTGTGACCAACTACGCAACTCTGGATCTCAACGATCACGAGGCAATGATTCACGACGCATTCAGTGTGAACTGGAATTGCCCGCTCGCATGGATATTTCCTCCACCTTTTCTCGTTCCCAAGGTACTGATGCATCTCAATCAGGCGATAGGACAGTATCTGGTTGTAGTCCCTCGTTGGGAGAAAGTATTTTGGAGAGCAGACTTGAAGTCTCGAGTCATAGCAGCCCCGTTCACCCTGACGAAGCTGAGTCGATTCCTGATCGATACGACAACGGGTCTACCACCTCCAAAAATTCAAGACATGGTTCTAGAGATCTGGAAATGTGGGGGTGGACAGACACTATAAATTCATGGAATCCAAACCAAATAGAATTGCTCAGAGCTTCCTGGCGACCGTCTACATGGAAGACATATAATGTAGCTTGGAATCGTTGGAAATCTTGGGCAAATCAACATAAGGTAAATCCCATAAATCCAAAAGGGTCGGATCTAGCAAAATTTCTTGCAGACTTGTTTTTAAAATATAATCTATCTTATAACACAATTCTCCTTCATAAATCTGTGGTTTCCACGCTCTGTAATACAGAGTTGTCTGGTAAATTAAGTGAAGACGTGTAGTGAAACATATTTTAAAGTCTATATCCTTGAAAAACCTAAAGCTTTGAAACCACCTATTTGGGACATTAACATACTAACGGCATACTTGAGTAATATGACTGTAAATGAAAATAATGTTTTCCAAACGGTTCGTCATATAGCGTCTCTGTTAGCCCTTTGCTCAGGTCGCAGAATTCACGACCTTACCCTTTTGAGTGTGGATAAAGATCATTTCATTTTAAAAGACGATTTCATTATTTTTTGGCCCCAATTTGGTTCAAAGACAGATTGTAGTGAATATAGGCAATCTGGTTGGAAGCTGATGCGCAACACACAAAAACAAAACTTAGACCCTTTATATTGGATTCAAAGAACGATATCAGTCTTAAATGAAAGGCGTTGTAAATCTGGATCAGCTAACTTATTTGTAACCTTGCGTGGGTCACCATCACCTGCATCCCGTACAGTAATAGCAGGGTGGATCAAATCGCTAATGGTTCAGGCTGGCATTACGGCGACACCAGGAAGTGTACGTTCCGCAGTCGCATCTAGTAACTGGATTAATAACTTTCCTATTGATGACATTTTGGCTAGGGGAAACTGGAAATCTGTAAAAACTTTCCAAAATTACTACCGTCGAGAAGTGTTGGTAACCAGAGCCGAATATCCTTCTATAACTTCCCTTTTTAACCCAGTATAAATAAATAATGTATTTTAAATACACACATCAAAAGTGTCTAGGGATCAAGCATTTTTATGCGGATTTCTTGAGATTGAGATGTGGCTTTGTAATAAATTTATGATTTTATAAATTTATATGTATCCTTTTTGGTGCATTTCATAATTTGAAACAGGAACTTTCAATCAATTTCTAGTAAAAGATGAAAATCAGCTGTCAATATTTTCCCTATAAAAACATACAACGCATTGAAGACATTATTAGTGCTACTGTTTCCCTACTACTGATTAAAACCAACGTTATTATGGAGCGGCGACGTCATTTAAGCAGGGAAGAAATGCTCAGAGCCGTGGGAATGATAGAAGCTGGTTCCCGGCAACGTACTGTGGCTTTAGCTCTGAATACAAGTCAGAGTGTTATCAGTCGACTTTGGACACGTTACCGAAGCACTGGTACCGTGGCTGAGCGCCATGGAGGACGGTATCGCTGCACCACACGGAGACAAGACCGATACATTCAAATCACAACTCGAAGAGCTCCAACAATAACCGCCATGATGTTAGCCGTGAGGCTTCATCACTCTTCAGGGAACTTAATTAGCGACCAAACAGTCAGAAACCGCTTGCATGAAGTGAACCTTCATTCCCGAAGACCGCTAAGGGTACCACCTATAGCAATGCACAATCGTTGGATTCGATATCAATGGGCTCTTGAACACAGAAATTGGGCAGAAGAACAATGGCGTTTCGTGTGCTTTTCTGATGAGTCTCGTTTTGGTATGAGACCGGATACAAGACGTATACGACACTGGAGAACCCCTGGACGCCAACAGCGATTAAAATCCTGCCAGGAAGTCCATCCTTATAGTGGTGGAACCATCATGGTATGGGCGGGTATTTGGATCGGCGGAAGAAATGAGTTGATTTGGATCAGAGGCAACCTCAACGCTCAAATTTATGCTGAGACGATTGTATCAGACGTCATCGTTCCTCTACAAGTGCAAATCGGTCCCTTATTTCAGTTAATGCATGATAATGCATGACCGCACACCGCAAGAGTTGTAAGACAGACTCTCGCCGCAGCTAACATCAATGTCATGCCCTGGCCTGCTCAGTCGCCAGACTTGAACCCGATTGAGCATGCATGGGATATGCTACAGAGAAGAGCTCTGCCGAATATGGAGGGTATCCAGTCGCAAGAAGACCTTTTTTTGTTGTTGCAACGAACATGGGCGGCCATTCCACAGCGTGATTTGGATGAACTCATTTTGAGTATGCCAAACCGATGTTCTTGTGTTGTTAGTGTTCGCGGTAGAAACACGGATTATTAATTGTTTAAGTTACCCAATAAAATTTTAAAGAAAACAGTTATTTCAGTCTTTTTTTCGAACTTTAATGTTAGTGGTTCAAATGTCAAAAATCCCTTTATTAGGAAAATGGCAAATTTCTTTACTTGGTTTATCGTTACTGTAGACAAACGAAAACACTTTATTTGATGAATCCTTAAAGAAAATTTTAATTAATATCAATCAGGAGAAAAGTTATTGCAAAAATATATGTTGATCCCTAGACACTTTTGATGTGTGTACATTATTCTAGTTTGTTCAATTTTTAGAATGCTCTAAGATTAAATGATTCATTATCATTAAAGCTTTTTGTTTTTGGGATGATTTACAGTTCTAATGTATTGACCATTTAGCGCACATAAAACTTTTTGTTATATTTGTTTTGTGATTAAAATTGATAAATATTATAAAGAAAATGTTTGATTCTTAATAGTATTACCTGCAACATTTTCTTTCCAATTTGTTTATTTATTTATTTTTCGAACATTACCTTTACCTTGAATTTAGGTATTTAGCTTTTCACCAGGCTATAACAAACAAGTCTCATTATAATAAAGCTTCTAATAACGGTCAAGTGGTTTAATAGACGCGTTTTACCTGAAATAAAACGCATATTAAACTACTTACCTTATTAGAAGCTTAGTTCTTATTTCTGCCTGGTGATATTTCGACTCAATGATGAACAAGGGTGCGCTGCCTACCAAGAGCGCTACTCCCACCTCGGCTGGCGAAAAGGAAGGATGTGCGAAAGGGATAGCAGTATAGGATAAAAAGAGATGCAAAATGCAACGGATACGCCTATCTCATTATAATAAAGCTTCTAATAAGGTAAGTAGTTTAATATGCGTTTTATTTCTGGTAAAACGCGTCTATTCTCTGAAATAATGACGTCTCGTGAAGCGGGGTTGCCAGTGCAGGGAACGGAAATAAGATATTTCTTTTTAGGATATATCTAAAAGTGTGAGGAAGATAGCACCATCTCATGTACTGCTGCATGTAATAAGTAATCGTCTTCGGTTGAGACCCTCGCATAATTGGAATCAAACTTCACAAGGTAAGTTCGTTTGATCGCGCTACTCCCACCTAGGCTGGCGAAAAGGAAGGATGTGCGAAAGGGATAGCAGTATAGGATAAAAAGAGATGCAAAATGCAACGGAAGCGGATACGCCTATCTCATTATAATAAAGCTTCTAATAACGGTCAAGTGGTTTAATTATGTGTTATCCTCCACAATTTTTTATTTTTTTTTTTGGGTTGGGAGGGATGGGTTGACGTAATCGTCTTCGGTTGAGACCCTCGCATAATTGGAATCAAACTTCACAAGGTAAGTTCGTTTGATTCTTAATTATACTTCGGGTCTCAACAGAAGACGATTACTTATTACATGATGTTCAGAGCATTGTAATGTTAACGCAATAAAAATAAAAAATTATGTCAATTTAAACTTTACAATAGGTTTATAGGTAGTTTTTTAAAGGTGCTTAAGCCTCCTTTAAACCTTAAAAGATGCATTTAATGGCTATCGATGCATTGGTCGTTTTCTAAACAATGACTTTAACAATTTTATTTATTTATTTGAATAAGTATTATTATTTTGTTGTGTAAATACTGCATTGACAAATTCATTCTGATTTTTACCTAAACATTTCTCCAACAGTATTAACAAATACATTTAAGTGACTCAGCCCACAACAACTCTGCGAAACACCTCCAGACTAGATCTGTGAGCAGTGTGAGCAGTAAATGCCGAGCGAGTATTGTGACTGTGAGCTCCAAATAGACAGACAAATATCGGTATCGGCATGTCGTCCACTGTCTTGGAATCCTTTTTTTTTTTTTGATCTGCAACAAATGTTTGTGACCGCCTTTTTATGAGGTTGGCACAGCCAGCAACAAATAACTGGGATTCTTACAAATATTGGACAATCTGATAGCGGTTGCCAAACGCGGGTCCTGAAGTCTAAATGAAGTGGGTAATTTCAATCACAATCACATAATTTTGTATTGATATATTATTTTTGATTAAACTAATAGACTGCGTTTTTTGAGCAGACACAATAAAAATATAGTGTAAGAATTATAAGTGACAAATCAATGATTATGATCTGGGGCCTTACTGTCAGCCTTTAGGAAAACCATCCGTTAGCAGGGCAGTCCAAAAGCAGGCCTGCTTCCGAGCTGCTTAGAATCGTACTATGACCCTCTAAATAGTGAACGACTTTAGCACTGTAAAAAAAAAAGATGAACGTTTTTCGTTGTCTCTGGTCTTCTTATCGTTTCAAACAATTTCGTTCGAAAACCCGTTAGCGGTTTTACCGGTTTTTAATTCATGTTTATAAAATATCAATGGATGAGCAAACTTACGTTTTTAGTATGTAAATTAGTTAATCGCTAGTTTATCACCAAAATTTTCTTAATTCACAGTAGTTTAGAATAAATTGTGTGGAAATAAGCAATGCTCATTCCGTACTTGTTACCTACGTATTTTTGAACGCAGGCTTACACCACAACAATTGAGAGTAGGTACCTATGCACCACAACAAAAACATGTCAAATCAAAAAAAAATTGCCTCACTTCTCTTTCTCAGAGTCCCGTAACACTTACGAATTTTTTGTTGATTTGTTTTGGTGAACCACTTGATAGTTTTTTTTCCTAGTTCCCACTGATTAGACGAACACAGAAAAGCTTGACTGTACGAACTTCGATCGAATTCAAAATGTTTCGGGATATTCGTTTCCTCAATCCCGTTGGGAGCAGACGCAGACCTACCGCTGCCAAGCTTCTCAAAAGTTTTGTTTCGAAAGTGTACTTATTATTTAAAATGTCGTAAGTACATTTCTTTTTAAATATAAAAAATAAGTTTCATGCAATTTTAAGTACTTATTTAACAATTAAATTGAATAATTTATTATATGCAGTGAAAGCCAACAAACAAGACGTCGGGTGAGCTATACCCAACTGTTTCATCTGTGGGAGTTCCTCAACAATCACAGAGAAATTGCAGTTGGGTATAACAAATCTGCTCAAGCTCGGGAGCATTCGAAGAGGATGTGGGAAGCAGTGGCACAAACGCTCAACTCTTCGGGTGAAGGAGCAATTAAGTCATCATCAGAATGGTCAAAGGTATGTCATTAATTTTTTATAGTCTATCCTTTGTAATGTTAACACGGGCACTTTTGAAGCTTTTGCAATGTTATGTATGACCATAGGCTATCCAGTATTTGATTATATGTCCTTTTGTCATGGGTAGAACATTTAAAATAACACTGGGTAGCCTATGGTCATGAATTGCATGGAAATGGTCCCCTTAAAATCATACTCATATTTGCATTACAAATAACTTTATTTACTTATTTTTAAAATGACAATGAATAAAATCTTTATTGCGATAAGACAACACTCTGACCGTGTTACTTTATAATGTTAGTACTCTTTGCCATTGCGCCGAAATAATAGTATTACTACATACACCCTTACTTTTACATTGTGCCAGTTCCTATAAATTTAACTTTATAAATTTAACAGTGAAAAATTTAATTTGTTCATTTGGTGTCAAGTTGTGTAAATGAACTTGTATTGATAAAACTTTTTAATTTAACACTGTAGCTTATTGCACATGTGTGTACACACGCCCACATATCAACCTACCCAAATGTCAAAATTCCTCAATTGATATAACTCTTCTGGGACAATAAGTTAATAACTGTTTGCAGAAATTGTTGTCAGATTTGGGTAGGTTGATGTGTGGCCCCTACATGCATAACAGCTGATACTATGTATTACATGAAGTCAATATATTTTGTTATTTTCAGTACTGGGTTGACCTAAAAGCGAAAATTAAAAGGAAAAATAGGCTCATCAACGATGCCCGCAGAAGGACAGGTGGTGGTCCTTGCGTTGATGAGCTTTCAGAAATTGAACAAAAGTTCTTAACAATATTGGGAACGGACTATGGAAGTGGTCTACCTGGTATACAGGTACAGCCAATAGTAACACAAGTGAGTATTTTTAACTTATACTTATTACATTAACTTAAAACCTACCTATGCCTAATGGATTCTGAAAAGATTCTTATGTAAATATTATACAGCATTTTTTAATTGTTTTTTGGAATATTAAAAGCCTAAGTTGTAGTATTGTTTCACAAAATTTCTAAATTTTCCAGGAACCTGAAGACCAACCGAGCACTAGTGGATCAAGCCAGCCAATGTACCTAGAAGTGGAATCAAGTGACAATGTAATTGTCTTTATCACTGTTAATTGTGTGCTTGTTGTTCACTGTCATATTCTTGCTTTTATTATAGTAGGTAGCAAACTAAATGTATAATGTGTTTTTACAGAACATCAATCAAGATGCTAGTCACAGTCAGCTATTGGCTGACATAGAACCTAGTGCTCCATCACTGCCGCCAATGGCAGAGTTAACTCCACCTGCTAATGAGCCAAATTCCCCACCCTCGCCTGGAACCCGTACAACACCTGTACAAGAGCAGGGCACAAGACAGAGGCGCCAGCAACGGGGTCCCCGTCTTACAGCTCAAGATGCGAGACGGCAATTAGTGGCCGCCACGCAAACGAGGGCCCAGGCAGAATTGGCCAACAGTCGCTCCATAGCAAGGGCTGTTGATTTACTTGGTGACGTAGTGTCGGTACTCACAAGAATAGAAGCAAGGTAAGATCAGAAATAAGGAAAATAATTGTTTGTATATACTGTTTCATACTATTTTAATTATCAATAATAATTAACACTATTTCTATGGAATAAGAAGAGTAAAATCTCAGTACATGCAATTTCATTGAATCAAAAATGAAAACTTAAAGTATTTCTTAAAAAATATAGTGCTATATTAAGTTAACCCTAAGAAAATATAGTGCTAAAATATTTTTAAAGGAATTTAAAGTGAAACTGACACAATTTTTATTGTGTGGTTGACCTCTAGCTTAACCTTTTTTTACAGTTCTTTAAAGACTACTTCTGAAGTATGAATTCCTAAGCAATTATAAATGTTTGATAACAATTTTACTTCAAATGAAATATTTTCTTTTTTAGGCTTGCTCGTACTGAATGAAGAGTTCTGTGATTACTCAGTTGGCTACTGGGCCACCATACACGGTATCTTTCAACGTTGTTCACGAAGCTGCCATAGTCGACTGACAAGATCTCTTCATGCAGCAATGCCTGCTTGCAACTCCAGGTTCTGGCGACTAGGAACTTCAACACTCTGCATTGCTGATGGTTGCATTGAGGAGATTGAAGCAACCACAATTACCGGTGCAGGACTCCATGGGTTGCCCTCTAGCTTAACCTTTTTTTACAGTTACTTCTGAAGTATGAATGCCTAAAAGTAATTATAAATGTTGGATTACAATTTCCTTCAAATGAATTTTTTTTTTCAGGCTTGATCATACTGAATCACACAATGATTGAAAAGTTCTGTGATTACTTAGTTGGCTACTGGGCTACCATTCAGTGTCTTTCAATGTTGTTCACGAAGCTGCCATAGTCGACTGACAAGATCTCTCCGTGCAGCAATGCCTGCTTGCAACTCCAGGTTCTGGCGACTAGGAGCTTCAACACTCTGCATTGCTGATGGTTGCATTAAAGATTCTTGTTGAACTTCATCTTCTGTTAGTTCAACTACAGGTACATTAGCTGCATTACAAATGTTGTGTAAAATCACACATGCATTTGTAATACTGCCAGCTACATGTGGTTGGTAATGTAGCACCCGATGAACTAACAGGCACCTAAACCGCGCCTTTAGAAGTCCAATTGTTCTTTCGATAATGTTCCTGGCCTGCACATGCTTTTGAGTGTAATAGGCTTCAGGAGTGTCTGATTCAGCATCTAAAATTGGTGTCATCATGTTTTGCGGAGTGGATATCCAGAATCACCTGAAATAAAATATTTATTACGTTTTAGTTTGTATGTTCTGTGTAGACCTGGGGCCCAAGCCTGCTTATTTACGAATGAAATAATTCTCTTACTCTTTTAAGAATACCAAATGTGTCAAACAATTACAATGCGATCCAATTGCGATTCAATTATACCATTCGTAAATTAGCAGACTTGGGCCCCTGCTCTTAATACTGTTAAATTCAAGGCATGGGTCTAGGTTTGATACCTACTGATGATTAAGATAAAGTTATTTTGCCTGTTGTTTTTGATATTTTTAAGTAAGTAAGTATATTGTTTTCTAAGTATGTTTTTAAATATGTTAGTCAACAAGTTATATCCATCAGTTTTGTATGTTAGTTTAATGATTTATAAATAAGTCTATTTTAGTTCTTTTTTATATGTTACTTTTGTGTGTTTTATGATTCATAAATAAGTCCATTTAGTTCTTTTTTTATATGTTAGGTTTGATTTATGAAGAAAGACTGTTTTTTTATTATCGTAATTAAGTTATTCGTATTATTGCTAGAAAATGTTTCTATCAAGAAAAAATAAATTGGCTTTAAGTACCTAAATGTAATTTAAACCTTCCAGAAAAATATATTTTACATGGCCATAAAAATATTTAATAAATTACCGTTAGACATGATGAATCTCCCGTTAGAAAGAAATAGATTTAAAAATAGTTTATCACAATGGCTCTTAAGAGGCCTATTACATCTCGAATGTGATTTTTGCGTAAAATGCCTATTTTCGTATTTTGTAGTAATTTTGCAGTTGTATTTATCGTTTTTATCGAAATAGGATAATAAATTCATTATAAAATCTTTATTCCTCATGTAGTAACAGTTACTCTGGTATAAATTTTGCTTAATAATATTATCGCAGATAGGAGATATTCACAGTTAATTTATAGCAATTTTCGAAGTTTTTTGGTTTAGAATAAGATTTTTTTCCTATATAAAATCAATGATATCTAAAAATTCCGAGGCCGCTACGCATTATTCGACTATATAAGAGATATCATTATCATTTTTTTATTTCACTTGTTTAGAACAGCAGTTCAATTGATGAGCTCAAAAAAGTGCCTTCGCGCACTTTATGCAAATCTTTCTCTGCAATTTTGGGTTTAATTAAAAAGTTAAGCAAAATTTACAAAAAGCGAGGCCGCTAAGCACTATTCCAATAGCTATTTTACACTATTCAATAAGTCATAATTGTTAATGTATTTTCTTTTTTGAGATCCATAACGCCAAAGTTGGCCATTTTACGCCAAAATCACAGTCAAGATGTAATAGGCCTCATAAAGCACAATTTCTACTCCGTCAAGGAATATTTGGAAATAATATGACATCTTGCTTTTAATTATCATTGACATTATCATAACACTCTTAATTTGCAATAATATTGATTTTTAATAATTATGACATTTTAATGAATTATAATTTAATTGTATTGTTTGTCTAAATTGTACAGACATTTTGACATTATCATTAACTTTTAATTTGCAATAATATTAATCTTTAATAATTATGACATTTGAATGTATTGTAATTTAATTGTATTGTTTGTCGTAATTTGCAATAATATAAATTTTTAATAATTATGACATTTGAATGAATTGTAGTTTAATTGTATTGTTTGTATAAATTGTAAAGATACTAGGTAATCTAGGATAATTAATTACAGACAAAAAGCCAATTGATGTAGTTATAATTATAGATATTTGCATGCCTACATACTTATGGCAGAATATTGTTAATACTTTAAATCATTGTCTTACATCTCAATGTTGTGTACATGATATTCGGCAAATAAGTGATTTATGATTTATTAATAAGATATATTACATACAGGATGTATCGTTGAACATGTCCCTTTGCCTTCGTGTTCTATACATTACCCTGAACCATGTTTGTTTTATGACTTTTACAATAATACTAAGTACAAAATGACCAAACAGCTGACCGGGTTTTGTATGAAAAGTTGAAAAACAACTAAATACCCTGTGTAGACTCTTGCTGTTCAACAAAATTTTGTGTAATATTAATTGAAGAAGTTACATTTTCACACTAAACCACGATGTTTTTAATATATAAATAAACCTAAACTTTATATCATAAACTGATTTTAATTTATTTTCTGCCTTTAGGAAAAATTAAGTAGGTACTTATAAAAGCACCAGTTGTAATTTATTTTGTCATATCAAAAATTTGTACAGTACTTAATATCCATATCAGTTGATACATGAATGTAAATATAAACAAACATTTTACCTAAAAACCATAAAGCCTCTGTAGTGCTTAGGTTCTCCAAGTGTGGGCGAAGAGGATGATTGGACCAAATGAAGGAATCGTGATTGGCACCAGCATTGCTTGCATCAACACTTATGATCTCCATATCAGCATTGCATATCTGAAAAAATAATGGAAAGGTATTGTTAAAACCAACAGTAGCAATAATTGAAGTTCATTTCATTTTTTATAGTTATTGCTTACCAACTGGACATTCAGAGAATGGTAATTTTTCCGACAAAAGTATCTCTCCTCATTCGCATTAGGTCTTACTATGGCTACATGGGTTCCATCAATGCAACCTACCACACCTGGGATGCCAAATTTTTCATAAAATCTGTAAGCAAGATATAAGATATTTTTAGATTTTGTAGCCTGGGACATAGGTGCAGGGCTACCAGACATGTGTTGTTATCTGCCATTGACTGCATCAGTAACTGCATACTTATGGAAATAATACTTACCAGCCATGGTTTGAAAGTTGATTTTGCCGTTACGTCTATATATAATGTGGTAAATAAGTAATAAGTCTACAAAATTATTTTATAAGCAAGTCTTATTAAGTCTTTAAAGTAAGAAAGACTAAAGTAAAGACTTATTAATGCATTTTTTTTACTTTACTTTTAAATAAAAAAATTAATGTACCTTAACTTATTTGCATTTCGTTCTCCAGCAGTTTGTGGAAACTTAATATATTTATTTCTTATATCTATGTGGTTCATTGCAGTAGTGACCTCGGCCAAAACTGCAGAGACAGTTTGTTGGGCTAATTTTTGGGCCCTACCTGTAGGTTTTTGATAAGACCCATGGCCGTAAATGTAAATAGCTGTAAGAACCTGTAAACATTGAATTCAAATGAGAATGTTGCATAAGAAAAAGAAAGCTATTATTTGTTTCTTGTGAAAGTTGTTGTCTCTTTATGTACTTTCCTATTTAGCAGAGTTGAGAGACCTACATAGAAATTGAAATGACCTTTAAGTTAGGAAGGTACCTACCTTTGTTTCTAAGCTTAAGTCACAAGACCGCCGTGGATTAACCCTCATTATGGGTTCCAAATCAGTACACAAACTGGTAACTAAATCTGGCGTTAACCTTAAACAGCAGAACATATACATGGAGGTTATTGGTAGTAGGTAGGCTAGGCACTTATTAAACTTCAGCCAAATTAAATAACCTATGTCAACTGTTTTATTTAAGTATAATTATCTCACCTATACTCATTAATAAAATCCCTTTCTTCCATTTCGAAAGGGTCATCTAGTACTCGAAGGCGAAGCCGCCTGTTTCTCCTTTCTATTTGGAATTCTGTTTCCAAATACTCGAATAACTCATATTCGTCACACATCTACAAAAAACATTAGTGGAATGTTAAAAACTTTACATTTCAAGTAGGTACACTAAACAATAAATTAGCTCCTAAAATACTTACGTTGAAAACAAAAAACTTTTACTCTGGAATGGGAACAAAAAGACACTTGAACACAGCCACTAAATGGTATACAACAAAATTCAAGCACAATTTACGAGGTAGAGCTCGTAAATTTGTTAACAATGTTGATAAAGCTAGTGTTTTTGCAACTTCTTACAGATTGTTTATTTGACGTTTCAGACGCTCAAAAAGACGTTTTACATAGATAAATTAGTGCTCGTAGTATGAAATGTCCATACAAAAAAAAAGGTGAACGGTTTTCGAAGTGTCAACTTAGCTGCCCTGCCACAGGCCTGCTTATAAGGTGTCATAGTACAAAAAAGCAGGGCAGTTCAATTTAAGTCCTGCTATAAAAGCTGATAGTAAGCCCCCTGATTCTAAGGATAGTCCTGGAAATATGGTTTAATGGGCGATTTTCTGACAGCCCAAATTAAAAAGTAAAAATTAGTTCAAAAACACCCGATAGATGTCGTTTTATAAAAGCCGTACCTACCTAAGGGCTGTAATAAATTCTACACTTT
This sequence comes from Scoparia ambigualis, assembly GCA_963921215.1. Lineage (NCBI taxonomy): Eukaryota > Metazoa > Arthropoda > Insecta > Lepidoptera > Crambidae > Scoparia > Scoparia ambigualis. Next base: position 21,281,921 of record OY992516.1, on the reverse strand, counting down.
TACTTGTCTACCAAAAGAATAAAAAAATAGTAAGTCCTTACCTATTTATATTCAGGACATCCAGAACGTATTTCTATTTTGGAATAGAATAAATATTACGCAGCCATACACGTGCTCTTCATGAACCCGCCTTTTACCATGCGCCATACTAATCTATGCTAAGCGCCATCTATGAAGTCATTTACGAACCAATTTCTTTTTTTTATTGATCTCGGAAAATCGCCCATTAACATGACATTTGTGTCCCATTTGTTTTGATTTGGAGAAATAAATCTTAGTTAGTGTACACTTAACAAAAATGTGTTAAACACAGTCATTCATGTAAAGTAAATTACTTCTATTAGATGACAGGTAAAGTGGACCTATGCGTATATAAACAACATAGAACCTTCCTCAAACTTTTTGGTTAGAAATGATAACTTTATAACTATCAGCTTTGAAAAGATTCAAGTTATTATTTTTCGAATAAAGCTACCAAGATATTATCAAATACAGTACTGATTTAATGTTACTGATTTTGTTGCAAGAGATGTAAACATATATCTCAAGATGCTCGTGGTATACCATGTCTGGTCAACGATTCACTTATAATTTGGCGCCACCTGGATAAGGCTATCTAGAAGTGGATGGCTCGCCTTGAAAGGAAATTAGGTATAACAAATATTATTTAGGGCCGAAGAACATTTTTTCTTGGACAACAATTTTGGGCCACATTGTATACCAAGGATGTAAATTCTGATCTGTACCACAAACCACAACAGTACCTTCTGCTTTATCCAATTTATATTAAATGTTGGCTGTTTTTTTTATTTATTTTTGTTATGGCTTGGTCAGGATTTTGTGATGCATTCTGCGTTTGTAAGGGTATGTAAGGTCAAATTATGGCTTTGCCAACAAACTAATAATATGTGAAAATGCATGGTAGGAGAGTTACCTACTCCGTATCTAAGTATATCCGTATAATGTTTTCACAAGACTGGATGTAGGATGCGAACACATAAAAGTTTCTGAATCAATTAATGCTAAGAACTTCTCTTGTTCAAACAACTTGGTGTAGGTAGGAAATTCAAACCGCAACGGCCCTGTGCATGCTGTAGTCAATATTCCTGAATTCATCTAAATCCCTTAATATACATTTATGTATAAAAACAAGTTCTGTTGCTCGGTTATTTAGTAATGCTTTTGTAAGTGTTTGTGACAAACCCTATGACTCTAAAAAGGTGCTTGTACTCGTAGTTTTATTATTCAATACACACTCGTCATAGTTTGAGCTTATTTTTCGTGCGTAGGTACAAAACATAAACTAAACAATTATTGTAGAAAATTCAAATATTATGCGCAATTATTGTAGAACCGATTCCAGTAATTTCGCAAACACATATAGGCCAAACAGAAGAACATTAATTTCAACTGAGGCCTCAAAGTAAACCTTAACTTTTACCGATCAGCTTTAATTGCAGTAGATACTTAATTAAAAATAAGCATCTTGAATATCAATTGTTGACAATATCTAGTAGTTGTGATTTAATAATTTAAGGGCAGTTCGATTCTTTTAAATATAATTATTTTGAAGCTGCTTTAAATTTTAAGTGAATCTGTGAGATCCCTTACATTTTTTTTTTGTAAACTTTTCCTGACCAAAAAAGAATCAGACAAATTAGTCGAGCCGTTTTCGTGCGCTTAGCAACACATTTGGCGATTCATTTTTATCTACATAGATTGAGATAGTAAGTAACAGACATTGTTTTGGGGTATAGTTGTTTTGTATAGGTTTGCCGGGAAAATGAATATTACTACGAATCCAATGTAAAACATTACGATCCCTAGTAAGCTCACACTTTCTGTCATTCAGTCATAAAAATAGGTCAAGTGACTGCAGGAGCTCTGATTCCAACGTCTCCCTGTCAAATATCCGGCGGAACCTCGGCAGTCCCTCGGCGGTGTGAATGGTGCTGGTGGGCTTGATCGCAGCTCGATAGCTGATGATACTACTACGCGCAGTGGCGCCCCCCCTAGAGTTTAAAGAACCTCGAAGTTGATCACAACTTCAGCCCGGGACCCTGTACGAGACTGACCCTGTAAGAGCGTTGGATTTTTGTTTTCTTTCCAAATCAAACTTGGTTATAGCATTAGGAGTCTTAATATTATTATGCTCAGAAAGTGAAGTTTTAAAACTTTTATTCATATTTACCTCCAACAGAGCTTATTATTATTTATTTTTTATTCAATTTCCTAATTTAGTTTTGGAGCTTCGAGGCTTATGTACATCATTACCATTTTTTATTATTATTATTTTTTTTTCCATTTATTTAAGTAGGTAATAAAGTACTTATTATTATTATTTTTTTAATTATTATTATGAGTAACTCTTTATTTTTTATGAGGTTCTTCTCTGAGAAATTGTAAAATCTATAGGTGTCCAATGAAAGCAAGCTATCGTCGGACTGACCGTCATATAGGGGACATATCGAAGATCCTAGTGCCGCAGCTGGCACGGGCACAGGCGCTAGCGCTGCAAGCAGCGCGAATGGCCAAGCTTCGTTTCTGCCGCTACTGGTTGAGTCATTGTAAACATTAATGACATAGTTTAAGATGTCTTCACCAAATCATTAGTGATAAGTAAACCCGAAGATAACGAAACTTTGAAAACATGTCCACCTCCGGTGGAAATCAATATAGCCTCAACACTGTTAAAGTGGAGTGAGTATCTTCGACAAGGCTTGTTTGGAGTAAGATATAGCCTCAACACTGTTAAATTGGAGTAAGTATCCTCCAAACGGCTTGCGTGGAGCCTCAACACTGTTACAGTGGAGTAAGTATCCTTGACACGGCTTGCGTGGCGCCTCAACACTGTTGAAGTGGAGTAAGTATCCTCGACACGGTTTGCGTGGAGCCTCAACACTGTTAAAGTGAAGTAAGTATCCTCGACACGGCTTGCGTGCAGCCTCAACACTGTTAAAGTGGAGTAAGTATCCTCGACACAGCTAGCGTGGAGCCTCAACACTGTTAAAGTGGAGTAAGTATCGTCGACACGGCATGCGTGGAGCCTCAACTCTGTTATAGTGGAGTAAGTTACCTTGACACGGCTTGCGTGGTGTAAAATAGAACCTTAGCACTTTCTAATTGGAGTAAGTAACCTCGATACGGCTTGTATAGAGTAAAAACAATGACATTCATTGTCATTGAGTAAAATAAAACATCAACACTGTTGAGCAGTTATATATCCTCGACACATCATACATTTATAGAAGGATAACACAAAATTCTCTGAAATAATGACGTCTCGTGACGCGGGGTTGCCAGTGCAGGGAACGGAAATAAGATATTTCTTTTTAGGATATATCTAAAAGTGTGAGGAAGATAGCAACATCTCATGTACTGCTGCATGTAATAAGTAATCGTCTTCGGTTGAGACCCTCGCATAATTGGAATCAAACTTCACAAGGTAAGTTCGTTTGATTCTTAATTATTGCTGTATCTTAACTAAATCCTATAACAAAATTCTACTTTCAAACGCAGTATAATTTAATCGTAGAGTAAATTTTATGTAGGTAATTCGAACTATTGTTAAATGTCACGTCAAATATCAAGGTATTTATCGATGGTTAGAGCCTACTCAACGACTAAATTTAATATGACTTAGGAAAAATGTGCCTAAAGCGAAAATACTAAGTACAACCTGATTATTAACTGCAGCAGTATGTATTATCAACAACAACAATCCAACGAAACATTATAAACAACATACAACGTTATCAACAATCCAAAAAAAAGTTGAAACAGGTCGCGATGCGATTAATAATAAGAATGAAAATCATAAACATTTAATGAAGTGGAGGAACTTATTCCCTACTAGGATATTCTTCATCAGTGTCATTTAAAGTATCTGTAATTTTATTTTCTTAAGGAATACTTAAGTACCTAATCCTTGTGATAAGTTTTTTTGTAAAGTTAGGGCAGACCATCAAAATAATCTTGCACTGTACTTACAATTTACAGTACTTCTAGTAACAATGTATTTACCCCTCTACCATCAATTTCTTTGAGATAGCGTAAAAGCATTGAGGTATAATACATCAATGCGTAAAAGGCATGTGGCAATTTCGCAATAACCACGACCACGTTTACCATCTGCCTCTCCCCATGTGTCTTTTCTGTGTTTTAGATTCATACACGGTAGAAATATACGGTAAGTATTATTTAGTAAGGTTTAGGAAAACAAAAACTTAATTAGGGTAAAGGCCATATATCATTTATTATGAGACATACCTTAAAATTAAAATAACATTTTGTACAAGTGCATGATACGTCAAAATTTATTTACGCAGCAGCTATTATTACCATAACTTAAAAACTACTTGTCTGCGGCAGGAGGGGTAAGTGGGGGAGTACACCTCCCTCCTCCCCTCTCATCCTCCCCCCTAATTTAGGCGACTTGGTTTAAAAGTTTTACCACAATACATAACCTCAAAATATAAAAATTAACTTATCATAAAAAGTGGTAACTAAAGATGGGCATTTACCCGATAAATACCCGACTTGTGGGTAAATACATTTTTACCCACCCATTTTTAATTTATACCGGGTAAAAATTAAACTCAGTTTAATTTAAACCAATTATTGAATTTGGTTATAGATACTATTGCATACCGACTAAAGCATATTTTTAAGTCATTTTAAGTCTAATACTTAGTAGAATTCTATTCATTTTCGAGCTGAGGCTCGACTTTTGTTTATTAAGATATTCAAAATGTTCATACGTTAGTTATCATTTCTAGTTAAATTTCTGTTTTAATTATATTATCATGTCTGGGACATGCACCGGTATTCTTTGTTCTTTTAGGTATTTGACATACGAATTACGAAGTCAACCTATTCCCGGTTCCTTAAAAACTACTTTTTTATAATAGATGGGCTTGCTCTTGGCCACATTCTTATCCGTAGGATTAAGAAGAAGCCGACGATGGAGCGAGCTTGCCCAGAAGCAGCCTATTCACTCGGGCTTTAAAGATGTTGGGCTATATACAATCGGGAACACAAACGCCGGCCGGGTATTCCATAACTTGGCTGTACGCATTATGAATGAAAACGAAAAGCGCTTGGTGCGTATGAGTGGACTATCAAAAGGGTGGTAAGTAACCCGCCGTACGTCTGGACTCCCGATGGTAGAAAGGGGACGATGGAATGAGCTCGTGTAGCTCAAAAGCACACTCTTCGAAGTACAACCTGTAAAATACCGACAAGCATGCAACTAAGCGACGGACGGTGAGCGGGTTGGTGAAACTTGGTTTTCACAAGCTTATCGTCACCTATAAGTTTCCTGGCTCTGCGTTCCACTGAATCGAGCGCGGCAAGTTGATATTTTGCTTAGCCGTCCCAAAGGTGGCCGGGCCCTTTACTCCACAAAGGCCCAATACTCCACGCATGACCGGACTTGTGCTTTATATAGAGTTAGAAGCTGTCCCGGCGTGAAATATCGCTTAACCTTATTTAGAACACCCAGCGTTTTCGCCGCAGTTTGAGCCTTGATTTCGATGTTGTCGCCCAAGTTGAGATTGGTGGTCAACTTCATGCCGAGGAGATCGAAGTTGTCGGTAATTGGTACATCTACACCCTGAAAAGTAGGAGCCAGGTTAAAAGGACTCCTTTTAACCGAGAACAAACACGCCTGCGTTTTGGTGGCATTAAAACTGACCAAATGGTTGTCACCCCATTAGGAGACAAGACTTAAAGTCAAGTTTGTCCGCTAAACCATAGCCTCTCTTAAGGAACGCACTTCCTCTCCGCCGACCCTTGCTCTAGACAGATACCTCTTTGTGACCGTGCTGTCGTCTGCATACCCAGCAATTCCCGGCTTGAGCAGATCGTTATTATACACCAACTAAAGGGTAGCAGAGAGAACGTGTAACCTCCCCCCCTCTTTTTAATTTGCTACACCTAAATCTAAACCTAAATCTAATGCCTTTCACACCTATATGCCTAGCTACCTTATAATACATACACACATCCTCGCCGCTTTTACCTTAACTTAACTTATTATCTAATTCTTAAAACTAATTAACCTAATTTATCTACAATCTAATGGTTGTGTCTGGAGTTTTTGTTTAGTGCGTATTGTTTGTATGATGATGAAACCTTAGCATAGCTTAATTCTATTTGCAGTGAATTTCAGTCAAGCAATGTAATATTATAATAACTACTATTTTGGCCAGATCGTCTAGTGAACCCTCCGTTGTTAACCGCATTTAAGTAACTCAAGTTCTTTCGTGAAAGTTTAGTAATTGGCTTATCCCTGTGTTAAATTATTTTCTCCTGACCTAATTACCTACCAGTCTATAAATCATAACATAAATATGTGTAGCCTAGCAATGACTCCGTCTGAACTGTGACCTAAATCCTTCACTGCAGCTGCGGGGAAGATTTGTAACCACTCAAAGGTAATCAGATGATAGCTTAGCTTGTAGGTATTATTATTTATTATCAGTAGCATGATACATAAGAAGCCTGGTGCAATTTATGAGCCCCACCGCCGCTCCATAGCGTACTATACATCTCATGGTTTAATTATAGTTCCGTCACATTGGCTTTAACTTTAATTATTAGCTTGTGCCTTTAATACTTTAAACTGAGAATTTACATCTCTCCTCAAATTTAATTTCATTTTACATTATGAACTATGTGTTAGCAATTTAAATTCTTATTATTCCACATAAATCAATAGAGTTTATCTCAAGGCTTGCCATCATCCAAATATCCTTTTCACATTAAGAACTTAATTATTCAATGCAATAACTTATATTCAGTTCCGTAAAGGGTGGATAATTTAATCAAACGCCACTTCAGGCGGTGGCTAAAGTAGAATGCTATTAATACAGGTAAAACTACTTTTATTTACTCTTAGTATTTATTATACAGGTCTTGTAAAGTTCCAATATAACTACATTGGATTAGCTGCATTGGCAGATTATCACATCTTAAGTTTATTAAAGGATGTTTAATTCATTCAATATCCTTGACTTTAGGAAGTGAACTTAAATAGAATACTATCATTTGAAGTAAATTACTTTGGGTTACTCTTAGTGTTCATTATACAGATCTTATAAAGTATAAGTACATATCAAGTTTATTGAAAGATGTTTAATTTATTCAATATCCTTGACCTTTAGGAAGTGAACTTAAATAGAATACTATCATTTGAAGTAAATTACTTTGGGTTACTCTTAGTGTTCATTATACAGATCTTATAAAGTATAAGTACATCTCAAGTTTATTGAAAGATGTTTAATTTATTCAACATCCCTGACTTTTAGGGAGTGAACTTAAGTTAATTATTTTTCCATTAACTTCCACCCTCTGTCTCTCAGACTGAGTGGTTAATTTGATAGACTACTAAATCATAGTCAGTATACTTTTAGTAGGTAGTAAATTAGGTAGTTAATTATCCCTGTTAATCATTGAATCAATTACATTTAGAAGTTATCTTTTACTCACTTTAATAGATATAAATTAGACTGTACTAGGTATTAGTCTGATTGATTAGATTGTTCCCATCAAATATTTCTATGTTTCATATTATTAGAAGTAAGTACTTACATATCTTAAGAGGTCTATTCGAATGGTATTAGTAGACCATTGTCAGGCTAATTAGCTGGTTGTTATCAATCAATTATTTCTATGTTTCAGATTATTAGAAGCTCATAGCTTGCAATGTCTTCTTTCAACGACTTATCCTAGGTTCTAAACTGGTTTTAGTTGTTCAGTTTGTATCAGCTTATTTTTGCTAAGGTATCGGATGTAAAACTTTAACACCTTGAATAGTGTAGCGATATGAGATCGTATTGCATCCCAGGGAAAGCTAAAAAATGCCTGTTTGGTCATTTCAGTATTAGAAATCAAACATCACAGTACGGCTAAGCTTATTTGCTATAACTTTTTAGTATTTTTCTTGTAATAGGAAACCAGTCTAGACTTTTAGGTACTCCAAAGTAATGATGGTACAATATTATCATACTTCTGTTAATTATTTAAAATGAATAATTAATTGGTAACAACTTTAGGAAAACAATTAGAATTTTACCGGCCTGCGGTAACAGATTACTTGCCTAGCTAGGACCCACATCACTTCATCATAATTTTATTTAGCGCCGTAACTTAATTATCCCTACCTTATTAGTCTGAATTAATAACTAACCATATATATATCCGCCTACAACTTTCCTCACTTGAAAATGCCTATATTTTGTCGAACTAACAGTCCCTTTTGTGTACCTTGCAATCTAGGCCAAGCCATATTTAACTTAAATTCGTGATGTGTGGTGAGAGTCGCATTGCCCCTGAAAGCAACTAACTCCTAAATGTTCTATCAGTCGAGCCAGTATACTCAGTGTGTTATTTTCCTATCACTACACTGTATGTACGGAGGTAGACTCGAAATTGGACTGGGTCATACGGGTCTACCTCCAGCTAAATGGTGTCTGACCTATCTTCAACTTTCACTAGGGAGACAACTGTCTCTCCCCCATTACTCCGTCGAAGATAGTGTATTGTTTAGCGTAATAATATAAAACGCCGATCTTATTAAATACAATCAAAGATCATCCAGACCGAAGTCTGTTGAAAGGTACATAGGTTTTCGTTGCCACCGTTACGCGTTTCCGCCGATGTACCCCGGAATACTTCATTCCGTTAACGGATTCGAGTTGCGACCGCAATAGTTTTACTTTATTAATCACTTTCAATTTCACAAATCTTAATTAATATCGCAGCTCGAATATCACTTAGCGCACTATCAAAGCTCGGACGCTATTTTTCCCGTATGAGTAGTACCGCACTCTTAAGTTGGACCGCACCGCCGACGTCCCAAAATTGAATGCCCGCTAATTTTCCGCCCTTTTCCCAAGCATCTTAACTTTCGCGCCATGCGCGCCTAACATACGCCCGCGCGAGTCCGCTTTTCTTCCCTTCAACCAATCGCTAGCTGTTTCCCCGATGCCCCTCGCCTTCGCGTCGCGCCACGTGGAGCTATCATCCGACCTCTCTTTCTGTCTTTTTCTCAACCTCTCGCTCGCTCATTGCCGCCTTCACCGCGCAATTCTAAAATTTTTCCATAATCTAACCAAATCTCGTCCGACAGCCAATATTTCATCTTTGAATATCTAAATGTAGCCTTCTATTAACAATTCCCTCTCAATAATCCTCCACTTAAGCCAATAATCCTATATTTTGGGAAATTATCAAAAGTTCCGTATTCCGACCATAGATGGCGTCCGCCCGTAGGTGAACCACTTTCCCGACCCCAGAGCAGTCCCCGCGAAATTCAAAATAAAAATACGGTCCTAGTCAAGCTCACAACCATGACTCCCGCTAGACGCCGCCTACGTCGCAAGGGACGCGCAGAGCAGTCCCCGCGAAATTCAAAATAAAGAAGTCAAACTAGCAACCTTATGCGAAGCTCAAGTAAATAACTCACGCTAGATGGCGCCTATGTCGCAAGGAGCACACAGAGCAGTCCCCGCGAAGTTCAAACTAGAGATAAAGCGTTAGACCACGGACCATTATTCTGAACTAGTTTATTATTCCCTTTTTCATGCTTATTATATTAATGGTGCTACGCATTAATATTTATTTTAGTGCTACTCCCACACATTCCTTACTAACGGACGGATACCATTCATTCTGTACCGTTACAGCCGCCCCCGATAGAATTTAAGCAGATAAAGTACCACTCTTATCTGCGGCGAATTATATCTAAACCCTGTACTTAATTAAGTACAAAATAGCACGTCCTTCCTTGCCAACCCCATTGTCATCCTAGCCCTCTTCCTCAAAGACATTCCTACTATTTATAGTTCCTCCCCAAATCCCTAATGACTCCTTCCTCAATAAGCATTCTCATTGCAAAAAAAAACCCACACCCCTCATTCTATTCAACTGACACAAAATCATAATTGCATACCCAGTTCTCGTGTTCGAAACGAAATCCTAGTAAACTTAGTTTCGGCAAATATTTCCCAATAACTTAGACATCTACCATTTCTTTACTCAAACACAACCTCCGAATAATGATTTGCCTTTTGTTTACCATCATAACAACAAATCATAATATAATATAAATCAATATAACAGTCTCTTGCGCTGTCTACTAACGCCCCCTAGCGGAAACTCTTCAACTCTATGACGATTCCGACGTAAGTTTATAACATCTTCCGAACCATTCAATTATCCTATTCTTTAAATTATTTTCCTAGAATAATTTCAATTACATCTGTCATCATGGCCTTCTTTTAACTTACGTCTTTTCTTACAACTTGTTTCGCATCTAAATGTTGCAACCTAGGGATCGAACCTGGGATCTTCCGTGGGTGAAGCATCAACCACTTCGCCGTCATGGTCTTTTAGTTCCAACTAGGTTAATGAATAATAATTAATAATTTGAATTAAAACTTTCCTTCATACTTCAACGCTACCAATCTCATCTTAACTTATATAATTACCTAAGATAACGAAACGTCGGAACAATTGTCTACCTCAGGCAGGGATCGAACCCGCGTCCTCCACAATCCCTAATTAGCTACTTCTTTCAACGGAAACCTATTTTCCTCTCCGCGGATAAGAAATCTTAACCAAACCCCCATATCAACCAAAACCAGTAGGCATACCATCATCGCCCAAGAGTTATAACTTTATTTTAGATGAGATACATCTAATGTCTAATCCTACAAATAACCGAGATAGAATACTAGACTCGCTTCCGTCCGGTACGCAGTGACACCCACTCACCGTGCATACAAATAGAGGTCTTAACGCCTTACAATAAGGTGGTCGATCGTAAATACTTAGGAAAAACTCATTCACTCTAAGGGGGTACGCATCTCGAAACACGTCCTTGAGTTTTGAACTAGCTACCCCGTAGTTCAGATCTATTAGAAGTTTGTGTGCTATGTATATCTAACTGTCAATGTATGCGTCATCGATAAGTACTTGTTAATACCCCGGTACGCGTTGGACATTGTATACTAATTGACAAGTACTGAGCTTATACGTATAAGTAAATACTTATGCCAAAACCTATCTAGTAACTATGTCTCATCCCTAGTTATTACTATGTATGAAAGACACCATTTAGTCTCATTTGCTAAAATATAATACGTCAATATCCCCTTACTTTCCTATACCTTTGAAAAATATCATTTTCTTATTAAATTAAACATACCGGTAACTATCTTATCCGCCCCCACAACTCTACTTAACTTCCTACCTTTTATATTACTAATAACGGTCAAATCGGTAAATAATAAGTCATTAAAGGTGACACTTCGTCTTAGTATTCATGGTAATTAATATCGTGAGTTCCTTCTCGTATTTACTGAATTCCAAACTGCGTGATTCAATAGTGCTAGTTTCTTTTTATTTTTATTTTTTATTAGATGATTTTAATTTTACACTCGCACAAGACACATTATTAAGATGGTAATCTCCCGAATGTTTGTAACTCTAATTGGTTACTCCTTAATTACTCTACTCTACTTTCAGCCTTCCGTCCAGATTGTAAAATTCCCCAGTAGCGCGAGTTCCACTGATAACGCTAAAATGAAATGCTATCAATAACCTCATTTCCGCAGCTACCAGTAATACCCCTCTGTTGTTTAGTCAAGCATATTTACCCTGGTCCACACTCCATAAGACGTCCTCGAATGGAATTACCCTACAGCAGAATTCTCACAACTTTTAGAAAGGCTAGTTTAGGAAATGAAGCTAAATGGAAACCACTTAATTTTATTGTGTGCTGAGTAATTCCCACTTCTACAGCACAGTTCGGAAACTTCGATTCAATTACTTCACCAGGTAAATCAAACAACCCACACGCTTAACTAAGTTCTATTTGTGCCCAGTGCGACTAAAAATATTCGAACACCCTAAACAAGCTACTTTTACTAATTTAACAGTGCCAATTAAGAATGCTCCCTTGTGTCATCTATAATTTTATTGTGTGCATAGACGACCAAAGACCTCGCTTTCAGCATGCCTTCTTCGTTGGACCCGCTTAGTTAAATACTCTAATCAAAATTCTAAAGTTACAATTGAAAATGTCAAAAGTTCGAACATTATGCAATAGAGAATTTCTCTAACATAGTTACTCCACCTCTTCGCACTATTTAGTCAGGCATAATGCAATTCAAGTATTTATTTTAATTTATAATGACCTATCTTCTCCACCCCTGTTCACATACTTTAGCCATCCCTATCCACAGCTGCGGTGAAGATAATTAGTTAATGAACAAAACATCCTATAAACATTCTATGTTACTACCGCAATCACAAGAAATATTTACTAGAAGGATTATCTATCATACAGCTGACTATAACAAAATGAGTCCCCCTTATCTTTCTCCGTTCCTCTTCTAACGTAGAAGACAACAACAGACAATTAACAATTAATTACTTATAATTTAGAACAACCCTAGGTAAAACGCTACCACAAAACTAGTATAGAACAGAATAATACTAACCGAAGTAAACTTTTGTATTCACACTTGCAAATAAAATATCTTTATTTTTCCGTGATGAATGATTTTGATAACACTATTTCATCAACTCAATGTCCCGGCCTACATATGTGAAAACTGTCAATTAATTAGTTTGTATAAAACAATCTAGATGCAACATGCAGTTCACATTAACTAACAATTTTAAGGTTGTGCCATAACTTCGACAATAACCTACCTTAGCACTAATTTTAATCATCTACAATTACATCACGTACATATTAGATGCCAATAATCTAGATTATTTAAGAATTCTAGCAATTCATATTAATAAATAACCAAGCAAGATAATCCCGCTGTGACAGTCTGCGCTGACCTTGCCACAAGTCAAAAACGCGTTTCGTTCGTCCTATCATTTCTAAACCTGTAGACATTTACTTTGTACTAAACAAATTCTTGAGTTAATAATTATTTGCCAATTGTTAAGCAAACCTATTTAATTTCATAATAACAATTTTAATATAGCAGTATTAGAATATTATTATAAATCCCGAACATCTTTATTTATTATAATCAACATTACCGGTTAAAGTATTTGAATGGCCTAGTGTGAACTAGGTTTCAGGTCGCACCTCGGGAAAATAAATTTACTATTGACTCTAAAATCTACTACTAATAAATTTATTATTTTCTTCTGACATACAAAGATAGGTTATGACTCTAGGTCGGGTTTAATAAATTTTGAACTATGCCTACCTCCACGATAATCTCGGTTAAATATATATATCCGCAAAACGAAATATGTCCAATACGGCCGATTTTACTAAATTTAAATTATGCTACTAAACAGTACGTGTCCTAAGAACGTCACACATCCGAAACCCATTTCAGTTCTAATGTCTTTACCCATTTAAATTAAAATTTGTACCTGTCGACGCGAGACAACATCTAAATAATTACCTTGTATGATTCGAATTGTGATAGTTGATTTTGTATTGTAATCTCGATAACGCAATACCAGGGATTTACTTGTTAAGCGGTAAGAGATTTATTCTCAGCTCGCAATATCAGTCGCTTTATTTCCGGCTTGAATGTTACTGCGGACTATGAGTTTAAAATTATCCTACAACTTAAAATTATGGTATATAAAATCGATCACTGTTTTATAAGTAGCTGGTGTTAACTTTTAAAATGATAAAACGATTTAACTAATGATTATGACGTGACATCCGTCCGCAACTCGCCTTTATAATTGATGTGATAACATACGCTATTGTTATCCCTATAGCGTAACAGTGCTATAACTCGTTAATTTTGCAGTTAAATCTCGACTTCAAGCCAGTCAACTATTTTTTTTTTTCTACTATTATTTTTTCTTTCGATTTATTATTCTTTCTTTACTATTATATTTTTCTTTCGACCCCTATTTTGCTCCCAAGCTCAATTAATATCCACCTTCCACAATTATCCATCATCCGTCAATCTTAGGTATCCTCGAGAAATATTTTTTTTTTTTTTTTTTTTTTTAACATCTTAATCGCTCAACGGAGATAGACAATGGGCGATTTTCCGAGATCAAAAAAAAAGAAATTGGTTCGTAGATGGCGCTTAGCATAGATTAGTATGGCGCTTAGTAAAAGGCGGGTTCATGAAGAGCACGTGTATGGCTGCGTAATATTTATTCTATTCCAAAGTAGAAATAGGTTCTGGACGTCCTGAATATGAATAGGTAAGTAAATACTATTTTTTTTATTCTTTTGGTAGACAAGTAAAAGTGTAGAATTTATTACAGCCCATAAGTAACCCAGCTTTCATAAAACGACATCTATGGAGTGTTTTTGAACCAATTTTTACTTTTTAATTTGGGCTGTCAGAAAATCGCCCATTGTGCAAGGTACCCTTCTTAATCTGCTAATCCAACCCAGTGAATTAAATAATTTATCTATCTCTACCTATCCTAACTAATTAGTCACGTAGTAAGGTCTTTTCTTTTCACCGCTCTCCCGACTTAGATATCTCTAGGTAACTCACAACCGATAATACTAGGTAAGTAGGTATAGTAAGCTGTGCCCAGCGAGCTTTACCTCTGCGTACGTTAACCTCATCTTAAGCTAATAATAATCCTTTGTAAATCTTCATAATTAACTATTTATCACGATTTCAACTATACGGTAAGAAGCAATGATTACCGGTAACGACTACTTACAACGCTGCAAGAGTATTACAATTATACATATTATTATTAGACAGCACCCTTTTACCATCATCCAAAATAAACTCTTTTATTGGTAACCCAACGCCATCTAGCCTCGCTAATAGGTAACCTCCCCACAATACAGTAGATATTAGATAGTTGTTTCCAGACGGTAACGACTTTTATCGCCTACTAGACGTATTTATCCGTTTACATTTTGCATCCCAAACTACGTTGCTTTTAAACCAAAATTCCTACTAGCAATGAATAGTCATATGATTCTATCCACTACATGACATCCCTGCTACTTGTTATTACTTATAATCGCGATTCCTCATCAACGCGTGTATTTTGAACCGTAATACTATTTTATGTTACTTTTCCTAGGATTTTAGCGAACTAACAAAATGAAGCGGCATTTCCCTTGTGCAGAGCAATTGTCCCCATCTACATGTCACATAATAATAATTCCACCACAATGTCATTGCATTCTAATCTACTACGTGATAAGTATTAGGAAAATCTCTTCCAATGTAAAAATCGCAGGTATTAAAAATAACAGGTATGGAAAATAACAGGTGATTCCGCTTGCTATAACAAAATCATATGATTACGCGATAAGGAAGTTTCCTCTCCGATTGGTCTTATGACGTCATGTTTTATAATCATTCCTAATTCTAGATTGTTTATGGTCTAGCTAAATCATATGTCTATGGTCCAACCATAGACAAATGATTTAATAGTCCCTGACTAGCCTAAAACTACTCTATGGATTTCAGACGTGAGACTCAAGTACATTATTATATTTTTTCTAACATAACCAACAAAATAAAATATAATACGTGGAATAGCACATCAACTAAAAACCGCAATCGCTCAACGATTATTAGTCAAAATATAATTATTATTAGTTTTATATTATGCTGTTAGCGTCATAACTTTATAATATTGTACAGCATATCGCCGTCCTATAATATAAATTGAATCCAGCAATAATTAAGTTGGTTAATTCTGTCCAATCTCGCCCCCTTGCCTTCCCATCCGACAGCAATAATAATTAAACCGCCCCCTATTCTACAAATCTTTCTAAATCAATAAATGTTGAACTATGTCACCCTATCGACCTTTTACGATCCTAAAAATAACTCAACACAAGGCTGTATGAACCAGTTGCCTATGCCTATATGAAATCTATCACCAGGAATAGAAACAAAACTACAGTTACCATAGCTCCTAACGTCAACAATTATTATCTTAGCGTCCTATCAAAAATTGGATACCTGGTTTCACTATTCATAGAAAACAATTACTAAAGGTTTCAGTATTCACAGATAACTCAACAGTTTTAAAATTAATACTCCCGGAATAGTTTGGTTATTGACTATATCTAAGTACTTTGTTCACTCATTAAACTTTGGAAAAACAACAACGCCACCAGCCGCACGGTACCTACTTGATGCTGGCGAAATCCGCCATTAAATAAAGAAGAAAAAGATAATAACTGAAAGGTATTGTATTTCAAATAATACTCATTACGCTATTGTTTTGTAGCTTTATCTCTATTTGACCTTTAACCTAACCTGAGAATCTTTTTGTTACAGATTTCGTACAACAAAATTTAGCTCCAGCTCTCATTGCGACTGTCTACAATATTGGTCTTAATCTATTATTAAGAACCCGTAATACAAAGTGTATGAATCAACTTTAGAAGATAACAACGTTTATTGTGAAAAGTGTCAAATTATAATTCACCCATTATCAAGAGCCCATAATACAGAGTGTATGAATCAACTCCAGAAGATCCAACAAAGTTTATTGTGAAAAGTGTCAAATTATAATTCTTCAATATCTCTGAATTAATTAATCTTCATTGAATTATTCCCTATTAAGCCAATTCTAAACTCACGCATCGCAACACGACAACAATTTGTGGGAAAAAAAATCCCACTTCTAAATTAAAGTATTACCGCTTGACTGAAATCCAATACAACTATATTAATGACAATTTATAACTTAACTTTCTGATCCTGGTCACGGCACCAATTTGTAACCTCCCCCCCTCTTTTTAATTTGCTACACCTAAATCTAAACCTAAATCTAATGCCTTTCACACCTATATGCCTAGCTACCTTATAATACATACACACATCCTCGCCGCTTTTACCTTAACTTAACTTATTATCTAATTCTTAAAACTAATTAACCTAATTTATCTACAATCTAATGGTTGTGTCTGGAGTTTTTGTTTAGTGCGTATTGTTTGTATGATGATGAAACCTTAGCATAGCTTAATTCTATTTGCAGTGAATTTCAGTCAAGCAATGTAATATTATAATAACTACTATTTTGGCCAGATCGTCTAGTGAACCCTCCGTTGTTAACCGCATTTAAGTAACTCAAGTTCTTTCGTGAAAGTTTAGTAATTGGCTTATCCCTGTGTTAAATTATTTTCTCCTGACCTAATTACCTACCAGTCTATAAATCATAACATAAATATGTGTAGCCTAGCAATGACTCCGTCTGAACTGTGACCTAAATCCTTCACTGCAGCTGCGGGGAAGATTTGTAACCACTCAAAGGTAATCAGATGATAGCTTAGCTTGTAGGTATTATTATTTATTATCAGTAGCATGATACATAAGAAGCCTGGTGCAATTTATGAGCCCCACCGCCGCTCCATAGCGTACTATACATCTCATGGTTTAATTATAGTTCCGTCACATTGGCTTTAACTTTAATTATTAGCTTGTGCCTTTAATACTTTAAACTGAGAATTTACATCTCTCCTCAAATTTAATTTCATTTTACATTATGAACTATGTGTTAGCAATTTAAATTCTTATTATTCCACATAAATCAATAGAGTTTATCTCAAGGCTTGCCATCATCCAAATATCCTTTTCACATTAAGAACTTAATTATTCAATGCAATAACTTATATTCAGTTCCGTAAAGGGTGGATAATTTAATCAAACGCCACTTCAGGCGGTGGCTAAAGTAGAATGCTATTAATACAGGTAAAACTACTTTTATTTACTCTTAGTATTTATTATACAGGTCTTGTAAAGTTCCAATATAACTACATTGGATTAGCTGCATTGGCAGATTATCACATCTTAAGTTTATTAAAGGATGTTTAATTCATTCAATATCCTTGACTTTAGGAAGTGAACTTAAATAGAATACTATCATTTGAAGTAAATTACTTTGGGTTACTCTTAGTGTTCATTATACAGATCTTATAAAGTATAAGTACATATCAAGTTTATTGAAAGATGTTTAATTTATTCAATATCCTTGACCTTTAGGAAGTGAACTTAAATAGAATACTATCATTTGAAGTAAATTACTTTGGGTTACTCTTAGTGTTCATTATACAGATCTTATAAAGTATAAGTACATCTCAAGTTTATTGAAAGATGTTTAATTTATTCAACATCCCTGACTTTTAGGGAGTGAACTTAAGTTAATTATTTTTCCATTAACTTCCACCCTCTGTCTCTCAGACTGAGTGGTTAATTTGATAGACTACTAAATCATAGTCAGTATACTTTTAGTAGGTAGTAAATTAGGTAGTTAATTATCCCTGTTAATCATTGAATCAATTACATTTAGAAGTTATCTTTTACTCACTTTAATAGATATAAATTAGACTGTACTAGGTATTAGTCTGATTGATTAGATTGTTCCCATCAAATATTTCTATGTTTCATATTATTAGAAGTAAGTACTTACATATCTTAAGAGGTCTATTCGAATGGTATTAGTAGACCATTGTCAGGCTAATTAGCTGGTTGTTATCAATCAATTATTTCTATGTTTCAGATTATTAGAAGCTCATAGCTTGCAATGTCTTCTTTCAACGACTTATCCTAGGTTCTAAACTGGTTTTAGTTGTTCAGTTTGTATCAGCTTACTTTTGCTAAGGTATCGGATGTAAAACTTTAACACCTTGAAGAGTGTAGCGATATGAGATCGTATTGCATCCCAGGGAAAGCTAAAAAATGCCTGTTTGGTCATTTCAGTATTAGAAATCAAACATCACAGTACGGCTAAGCTTATTTGCTATAACTTTTTAGTATTTTTCTTGTAATAGGAAACCAGTCTAGACTTTTAGGTACTCCAAAGTAATGATGGTACAATATTATCATACTTCTGTTAATTATTTAAAATGAATAATTAATTGGTAACAACTTTAGGAAAACAATTAGAATTTTACCGGCCTGCGGTAACAGATTACTTGCCTAGCTAGGACCCACATCACTTCATCATAATTTTATTTAGCGCCGTAACTTAATTATCCCTACCTTATTAGTCTGAATTAATAACTAACCATATATATATCCGCCTACAACTTTCCTCACTTGAAAATGCCTATATTTTGTCGAACTAACAGTCCCTTTTGTGTACCTTGCAATCTAGGCCAAGCCATATTTAACTTAAATTCGTGATGTGTGGTGAGAGTCGCATTGCCCCTGAAAGCAACTAACTCCTAAATGTTCTATCAGTCGAGCCAGTATACTCAGTGTGTTATTTTCCTATCACTACACTGTATGTACGGAGGTAGACTCGAAATTGGACTGGGTCATACGGGTCTACCTCCAGCTAAATGGTGTCTGACCTATCTTCAACTTTCACTAGGGAGACAACTGTCTCTCCCCCATTACTCCGTCGAAGATAGTGTATTGTTTAGCGTAATAATATAAAACGCCGATCTTATTAAATACAATCAAAGATCATCCAGACCGAAGTCTGTTGAAAGGTACATAGGTTTTCGTTGCCACCGTTACGCGTTTCCGCCGATGTACCCCGGAATACTTCATTCCGTTAACGGATTCGAGTTGCGACCGCAATAGTTTTACTTTATTAATCACTTTCAATTTCACAAATCTTAATTAATATCGCAGCTCGAATATCACTTAGCGCACTATCAAAGCTCGGACGCTATTTTTCCCGTATGAGTAGTACCGCACTCTTAAGTTGGACCGCACCGCCGACGTCCCAAAATTGAATGCCCGCTAATTTTCCGCCCTTTTCCCAAGCATCTTAACTTTCGCGCCATGCGCGCCTAACATACGCCCGCGCGAGTCCGCTTTTCTTCCCTTCAACCAATCGCTAGCTGTTTCCCCGATGCCCCTCGCCTTCGCGTCGCGCCACGTGGAGCTATCATCCGACCTCTCTTTCTGTCTTTTTCTCAACCTCTCGCTCGCTCATTGCCGCCTTCACCGCGCAATTCTAAAATTTTTCCATAATCTAACCAAATCTCGTCCGACAGCCAATATTTCATCTTTGAATATCTAAATGTAGCCTTCTATTAACAATTCCCTCTCAATAATCCTCTACTTAAGCCAATAATCCTATATTTTGGGAAATTATCAAAAGTTCCGTATTCCGACCATAGATGGCGTCCGCCCGTAGGTGAACCACTTTCCCGACCCCAGAGCAGTCCCCGCGAAATTCAAAATAAAAATACGGTCCTAGTCAAGCTCACAACCATGACTCCCGCTAGACGCCGCCTACGTCGCAAGGGACGCGCAGAGCAGTCCCCGCGAAATTCAAAATAAAGAAGTCAAACTAGCAACCTTATGCGAAGCTCAAGTAAATAACTCACGCTAGATGGCGCCTATGTCGCAAGGAGCACACAGAGCAGTCCCCGCGAAGTTCAAACTAGAGAT
This sequence comes from Scoparia ambigualis, assembly GCA_963921215.1. Taxonomy (NCBI): domain Eukaryota; kingdom Metazoa; phylum Arthropoda; class Insecta; order Lepidoptera; family Crambidae; genus Scoparia; species Scoparia ambigualis. The sequence continues at coordinate 21,261,567 of OY992516.1, read as the reverse complement.
AAAGCGTTAGACCACGGACCATTATTCTGAACTAGTTTATTATTCCCTTTTCATGCTTATTATATTAATGGTGCTACGCATTAATATTTATTTTAGTGCTACTCCCACACATTCCTTACTAACGGACGGATACCATTCATTCTGTACCGTTACAAACGGAACCCTGAGGGACCCCGGCATCGATAGCCATGAGGTCGGAGAAACAGCCATCAATGACTACTCTGATTGACCTTTCACTTGAAGTCCAAAATCCAGACACGGAAATCAGCAAAGATGCCGTACGCTGGAAGTTCGCTCAGCAAGCCAGCGTGCCGGACCCGGTTAAAGGCTTTCGAGATGTCAAGCGACACGGCAAGCGCTTCGCCATGCTTCTCCGTTGCCTCGCCCCAGCAATGAGTAACGTACACCAGAAGGTCCCCCGTGGAACGGCCCCACCGAAAGCCATATTGGCATTTGCAAGCTTCCAGGACTGAGGAACCGCTCTAGTTAGAAGAGAAATGCGGTACAACCGGAGACAATTCAGGCGCACTGGCTTTATTTATTTTATTTCATAAAAATCACATAATTCAAATGACGCTGTATTAAGTGGGTAATGTAATTATCATTCTCCCTGTTACTGCAAGCTGGCAACGTCGCACGCGCAAAATATAAGGTGACTGCTAGAAACCGCAAAAAACTTCAAGGGCTGGTCAGGTCAAGTGTTTTAAAAATGACAAAAAAGGAATTCTTTTTTTTTCATTTTTAATCTAACACTTAACATAATAATAATTACAGTTAAAAATGGGCCCGATCGGGGGGCCATTTCTTATCTTGTAACTCATGCTCCTGTCCCTTCGGGGAGGAGGTCTAGGAGAGGTAGGGCCTTTGGAGGCAACAATCGGCCTGCAGCGGGTAGGTGCCATTGGGCACCGACAACCTACTCTAGGGTGGTTCGGTCACCACCCTGTATGCGCCCATTCTGGTGGCAGGGATCGGGTGAACCCCTCACTTTCGTCGCCACCCCCTCTCCCATCGGCTCGGCTATCCTCTTCACTTATGGTGGTGCTTGGGATCCGTTGACGCAAGGCCATCTCCCGCCTCGTGCCAGTAGGAGGAGAGGGGACTAATTGTTGCCCACCAGCGCGTTGCTCCCAAACCAGATACTGTTTTGCTTCCTACACCCTCTGTTTGCCTTGATGGCAGCGCTTGCCAGTCTCGCGCCCGGTAGGACTCAGGGCTGTATTGTGTTGAGTTGGCTTGCGAGTTGGTTAGGCAACATCATTAATAATTAATATATTAATAATAATATTTTCATTTTATGCGCTTTATTGGAACCATAACAAAACTTGATGCTATCGATTGTCGTTGGACTTAACTGCACCTTAAACACGCACATTTCATTTCAGTTGTAAAAGGAAAATAAATGGGATCTTATTGCACTTTGCAGACTAACGTAGGTACTTATCGCCCAGCTGACGCGAACGGGTCAACAGACGATGGTCGGCAGGCCGGCCGTCGTTGCCCGCGCGTTGTATATACTCGTTATTTTTAATTGTTTTTGATTTCATTTTTCTTATGTTATTGCTTTAAAATAAAGGAGGTCACTAAAATCTGGCCAGTTAATGTACCGAGGTACACTTTGTGGAAAAAAATACTCCATGAAATGCTGAATAATATAGCAGGCCTACTTTGTTTGTAAGTTATTTAAAAAAGGCTAAAAATAAGAATTTCGTTTTTAAAAAATACACCATTTTAGACCCTGTCTATGTTAAATAATCTTGATACGATTATGAATTTAATCTGTTTTCGGGATCAGAAGTTCAACAGGTCGCGAAATCGCGAGGAAAAATGGAATTCCACAGGGAACATCCATGTTATTAAATAAAAATACGAATCGCAAACGAAAACAACGTATCACCCCGAACCGCCGAAACGAACGGAAATAGTTACTCTATGGAACGGAATGACATTTATAGCGTTTTGTAACTTGCAGAGAGACAATTGAATTTAAATTTAAATTCAAATATCTAGTTTTATATAAATATAAAAGCAAAATGATACGTTTTTCGGAATCCTCGAATTTTTCTCTACATTTTGGAATGTATGTACCTCAAGGTACAAACATGGCCAAAGATGTATGGACTATTAGTGACCTCCTTTGGTACTTAAAGACCATCCAATTAAAATTCACAAAATTATTATTTAATTAAAAATGTCAAAAACACCAATTCCTTTTTTGTCATGTTTAAAACACTTGATCTGACCAGCCTTTGAGGTTTCTTGCGGTTTCTAGCAGTCCCCATAATACCGCACGCAGCCTCTCGCCCCCCACTCCACGTGGTATTTTTCGTACGCGAACATGTTCATTCGAAGTGCATTTGAACTAGCTAGATCTGCGCCATTTTGTTGTGTTTTAGTTGAAAATAGTTGTTGATTAAAGATTTAAAATATAATCAACTGTGTTTTATTTGAAATCAATATTTTATCTTTAATGGTAAAGATAGAAACTATCATCGTAGATCGTTTTAAGGATAGTAAAGCCAATTAAATATTTTTATAGACAGTATTCAATTTTTACCCGGTGTTCCATAAAAATACCCGGTATAAATGGGTATAAATGGGTAAATACCCTTTTTTACCTTTTCTCCCAATTTTACCCACCCCAATTTTTACCCACCCGCCCATCTGTACTGGTAACCTATCATAAATTCGAAACTTTCCTGTACGAATTTGAATTGTTCGAAAACGGTATGACGAAGTTTTAAATACCAGATCGTTGCTTTTACATAAATTTTGTTAAATCCCTATACTTATCATACATACGTTTCATTTTCCAGAAAAACTATTAGCCGATTATCAAAACTACTTTTTTTTTTTTTGGAAGATGTTTTGTTTACAATAAATATAATATCTAGAAGTATTAAAATTCGAAGTAACTTTTCCTCTAAAATATCATACTCATACCCAGTTTTTTTTTGTTTTCCATATATTCATAATATTGGTGAATAATCTTAAATGTCATAAAAAGTTAATACTTTATGTTTCCGGTAAGATTGTGCTTCAAAAGTCAGTGACAGAAACGAATCGCGGCAAAACCGACTCCACGTAGTCTTGTCTGCCCTACGCTAGAGTGTAATTCAAACCCGCGTAGGCGCGGAGGGGCGAGGCGGCCCGTGAGCTGAGGAGCAGGTGGGTTTAACGCTCGCCTTGCTTCGGTTCGGCTTGCTGGCCGGCTCCGCCGGCCAGCCTCAGCCGCGGCGGTGAGCGTAAGCCATCTGCGACGATAAGCTCGCGTGGGACCGCCGGAGCCTCGCAGCGCCAGAGCCGTGACAGAAACCGTGCCTGATTTCAAAATATAAAGATTTTGAAAAAAATAACAATCGATAATCGGCATTTCAAAACTTTGTAAATTGTGTTTTCGGTAAAAAGAAAATTAGGGAAAACAAAAAATTACAAAATGTTTTCGGCTAAATAAAATTCGTACAGGCAAATTTCGAATTTATGATAGGTAACCATAAAAACTACTTGTTTGCGGCAGGGGACCACCCCTGTGTGAAATGGGGGGGTACTCTCCCCCTCCCCCTATCTTATCCCACCTCCCTCTATCTCCTCCCCCCCTTCCCCCAACTCAGGCGACTCGAAAGTTTTACCTTTTATATTTATTTATTGTTGTTTATAATTATTTTTCACAAATATAATGTAAAAGCATGTAATTTCTAACAAATATATACTATGGGTCGTAGCGTAGCTAAAAAATATACTAATATGATGATTTTGGGTGGCATTCAGTACCTAAATACAATGCTGGACTTCTGTAGGTCAAGAGGTGAGGTTAGAAATGTAAGGTGATCGCTTCGCGATACATTACATTTAGTGGGTATTTTCCCCCCTGAGGAAGGAGGAGATGGAGTCTCCTCCCCTCCTCCAATAATAAATTGATATAAAACACAAGTTTTAGAAAAAAAAACGAAACTACAGACATGACGCTTCACTTTCCCTCCAAGAAGTCCCAAGTTTGGGTAATAGGTCCCATGTTCTTTCCCGTTTCTTTTCACTTCTCTTCTTTACCCTCGGGAATAATATGAATGGATCAAGCCTATACAGGCTAGTCTTCAGTGTAAAACATACTTAACAGAAAACATTGCATGTGATGTGCATAATAAAATAAATTAAAAATTATTTACTTATCAAAACGTATTTATTGAAGGTAATGTAACCACATGTAACTTTAAACATGTATTTTATGATTTTCTTCCGACTGTGGTGGGCACATGGATTGTTACGGTTCCAATCGCAGATTAGGTTGTATTTTAGCTAGATCCTTTTGCCATCCATTCATAAAAAAAAGAGAATTAAAAAAAATACTGTCATTTACTTTTTACTTTTCAAAACGTAACGTAGGTAAACAAACTTTTGAACCTTAATTTTCAGCACATGTAATAAAAACTTTCAATTTACCAAGATCACAATAATATCTAATAAACAGAAAGTGTTAGTGAAAAATACGTGCAAATTATTTAATTAAATAGTTTCCAAACATGTCAAATCAACTGGGACGAGCAGTTTCAGAGATACTTTACCGATATTATGGTGAAATTGTACAGCAAGTAGGAAAAGACTTATTTACGTACGGAACAAAACCTATCAGTATGATTGTGAAAACTACAGGATTACCTAGAGCACAGGTAATTATTAATAAAAAATAGTTTTGGTATTCTCACACCTAACCTATTTCTTAAGGCTCCTTTGGCCATAGTCTATTACTATGACAGCATTGCTATTGCTAGTTCCTAGTTAATAGTGAATTAGAATTCTAGGTGCGGTGTAGAGATGGGTAGGTCCGCTGTTTTTTAGGAGTTGTATCCGGACGTACATCCTCCAGCTCTCTTGACATGCATCCAGGTTTCGTGTCCGGCGGACCCATATGGGTCCGGTTGACTAATCATCGACCGTGATCCGCCCGAGTTGGGATGGATGCAGATTGTTTAGGACTAGGACTAGGTATAGGTAAGGTAACGACTTTACACACACAGATCATCCTTCTACCAAATGTCAAATTACATCTCCAATTTTCAGTTTAATCTCCCAGACATAGAGTTCAATATCAATAATTGAGGAATTTTAACAGATTAGGTAGGAGGTTGATGTATAGTTGTCTGTACATACTTAAGAGTGGAATTGAATAAATGTGGCAAAACTTAATAGCAACAATGCAATTTTTATAAAAAGTTTTCTTTTGAGTCTTTAATTGCTAAATTTTTTTTTTTTAATGTAATTATGTAACGGGACAAGCAGATCGCGCATCTGATGGCAAGCGCCACGTCCGCCCATAGACAGCTGCAGTACCAAACAGTAATCAAATAATTGTATAACGCGTGTTGTGTGCCGAAATTTCATTTAAAGCGAATCAACCGTTGGCATTGAAATGAAGGGAATCAACCGCGTGACCCTGGTCCGCCCGCCGCCCACCGCACCCCGCCATCCCGTACTATCTGTCCTTGATACAGTTCAGCTCCAATGATCGGTATCCACTTTCAGTTGGATGTACTACATCCATCATTCACACGTGTGCTGCAGGTCCGCAGATTCGTATCCAACCGGACCTATGCGGTATGCTGCCATTTTTATCCTTATCGGCACTTACTATCAGATAAGATGAAGATCAACCAAGTCAGGCAATTTTTGGAAAAAGCTAATAATCAAATGTATGTAAATACTACATACAAACACAGTCTATAATAAAACCTATCTATCCAAATGGATTTATTTTCTTATGTAAGTACTCTAAATTTTACTGTGGAGCAAATAAATAAAAAAAATTACAAAATGGCTTGTACTACCTACTTACTTTGAATTATATTTTATTATAAGCTCTTTCGATAATATTATGTACATGTTAAAGTAATTAAGACAATTCAAACTTTAATTTCAGGTAATAGAAAGCCTTCGGACACTTCTTAAATTTGATTTGGCAACTTTTGAACCATCAGTAAATGAAGCAATAGCAGACTACAAACTGTTGTCAGAAAATGTTCTTCTACTTATAAGATATCCAAGGTATGCAAAACACAAACAGAACATTGATTTTATATTGCAAATATTTCTTTGGCAACTCTAAAATTTGTTCCTTGAGTTAAAGTTCTTTTTACATTAATCATTCCATAAGAGCACAAAAGGTTTTATACCAACTATCACTCTTCCTTTCAAGTGTTCAACATATAATGTTAATTTCAACTTAAGATACAGTTTTCCAATAAAATTACACACTTACTGTAGTTCTCATAATTAAAGGTAACCACAACATGCAAAAAAGAATAAGTAAGTATACTTTTACCATCTCAAAAAAATCTATTTTCATCATATTCCAGATATCTCCTTCAAATGAAGAGCAAGTACGGTAGTGAAGCGGAACTATTGGTGGAGGAATTATTACAGCATGCAACCTGTACAGCCACAGTGCTGCTCGTCACAATCGCTACCAAGTATAAGGATGACAAGGTATTTACTACTATTTTTTTGCGGGAAATGTAGCCTAATAATGTCTCTATTTATACCAAAACTAGTGCTGCCGCGCTAACGAAGAGTACAACAACTCGAATTTGCCGCTTCCGAGAAAAACGCGCTCAAAATGTTGTACTTACTATGTTTTTCTTATATCTCATGAACTACTGAACGTAACTAAGTTTCATGTAGATGCGTTTAGTAGTTCATGAGATACAAGAAAAACATAGTTTTTCTCGGAAGCGGCAAATTCGAGTTGTTGTACTCCTTGTTAGTGTAACCAGGCCTCCATCACTCCATATACAACTTGCGCGCTATAATTACCTACCGCCCGGCCGAGCGGTCTCGGGCCGTTTGCGGACCAAATTCAGTGCGGTTTTCGCAAGCTAAGCGCGCACGCACGTTGTTCAATTTTAATTGTTCCATTCGTTTATGCGCGTACCTACGATGCCGTCTGGTGCCTTAAGTGCAGTAGATGGGTTTGTTGTGCAGTAGTAGTTTTTTATTTTACCTACACACTGACCTCTGTTTACTTTTAATGATGATTTCGGCACTAATTTATAAAAAAATATATTTTATAAACGATACAATTTTAAACTACCACCTATAGTCAGAACATATTCACAGTTCTCAATAAAATAGACACAAATAGTTATTTATGTTAATTTAATTTTATTGAAGAGGCGTCCCTGCGATTAGGATCGCGCGGTAGGTTATTATAGTTTAAATATTAGTATGCTAATAAAGCAGTAGGTATTGGTAATTTTTTACTGAGTGAAGTATCTGTTAACTCTTCTTTAATCTTTGGTGTAACAGAGCAGCCCACCCGCACTTCGTTGCATAAACACCCTGTATCCCGTGACAAATTTCTAAAAAAATCTCTTTCACACTGTACCTTGTCCTGACAATAACAAACACAACAAAAACAGCCAAATCGGTCCTGCCGTTCTGAAGTGATGCGCGTAGAAATATTTCAGCAATTGAATTTTTATTAATATAGATTCATAAAAACTGGTTGATGGTAGAAAATGTAACATACAAACTTACTTGTGTATTTATAATATTAGTTAGGAACTTAGGATGTCACATACTTGTATAAACGCATTTAATAACTTAATAACTTTCACTATGCTATATTTATATACTACTCAGGTGGAACTAGGACTTCCATTAAAATGAAACACTTTTAACTAAAAAGTAGTAATAAATGCGAGTTAGATCCGTAAATAATGTTTTATCTCAATGTGTAGTGTTCGCATAAACCTTAGGAAACAATATAGGACTTCCATATTAAGTTAGTTAGTAGAACTATCTATCGTCACTTTTGCAATTGTATGTATAACAATATAGGACTTCCATATTAAGTTAGTTAGTAGAACTATCTATCGTCACTTTATGCAATTGTATGTATGAATATTCTTCAGTCCCTTAGTCGCGTTTTACGACACCGAAGCACAGAATAATATACGAGCAGAAAGTTCACTCTCGATACAATTGCTATACAATATCGGTGCGCGCCAATACGGTCCAAAAGAACTCTACTGTACTCGTACCTACCTCGTTCAACAGCCGGGACAATCGAAAATAAATCTTATATCTAGGGCGCTACAAGCGCGCGCCGCTGCTTTCACAAAATCCTGCTTGGCGATCTTGACGTAACCCAGCCGCGTGTCGCTCATAGGGTTAAATGCAAATACTGTAAACCACTAAACACATACGCTTTTTCGTGGTTTGTTTGTTAATAATCAATAAAATTCAATCTTATTAAGTAAGTAATACTTAACCACTAAAAATTTAAGTAGGTGGTTATGCGCTGTCAAATTGAGTAAATTGACTTTTTTATACGTATTATGTACCTACCGTATACCGTATATACCTAACCTACAACGATAACATTGCATTGCATTGAATTTGTCTATTTCTCTCATCAAACTAGTTAAATCATTATCAATTATCATATTATTATTAATTGTCTAAAAATACTACAAGTACTCACGTCTACTTGTTTTCAGGATTCTTAGGAAGTTTGTGAAAGGTTAAATCCTTATCTTTAAATTTCGTGTTAGTGCATCCGATAGCAAAAGAGTAACGCTTTTGTTTCACCATCCTGTGAACTTTCCACTTGCGAAAATAAAATAAACGTGTAACAAACTGCCGCGTTCAGTCGTATTCGTATCCTGCGTACTGTGTTCGTGACACTCCACTAAATTATCCGCGCGCGCGGACCGACCTTAAGGTGGCCACTGACGATCAGTTTTTCCCATCAGTTGAACTTACGTCAGTCCAAAATTTGATCGTGAATGTCGAATCGTCACTCCAGAGTTTTAACTGACGGTGCGACACGTAAAGCCGGCGCGTCGCGCCAAACTGACCGTGAGTGTGTGATCGTCACTCCAATCGAGTCGGTTCGAATTTCTCCAATGAATATATTGATCCTTAGCACCATACAATAAAGTTCAAAATTGATTGTTTCGCGTCAGTTCGAACTTCTTCAATGAATATTGATCCTTAGAGCCAAACACTAAAGTTCAAAATTGATTGTACCGGCCGGTCGAGACTGACGACCCGGCGTGACGCCAGTGAATGGTGAAATCTGTTTGGCGTAAAACCATTTGCAGTGACGCCACAGTTTTACGCCTGGACGCGCAAAACTGATCGTCAGTGGCCAGCTTTATAGGTGAAAAAGTCGACCGAATTACGAAGTGATACCCCCCTGACCCAAGGGAAAATACTAGTTTAGTAGTAGTATTCTTTTAAGAGGGTTTACGCATTTCGGTTTCCCATGCAAACTTCCAAGTTGAAATTTTTAAAAACCAATAAGCCAATTTTAATGAAACTTTGCATGCTGAAGTAAAATATAGGGATCTAAATAGTTTGTTGAAAACATTTTTAAAAAACGTTTTTTAACTGAGTTATTGCGATTTTAACCTTTCTATAGTGGACTTTAAATCACAATAACTCAGCTAATTAAACGATTTTTAAAAATGTTTTCAAAAACTATTTAGATCCCTGTGTTTTACTTTAGCATGCAAAGTTTCTTTAAAAATGGCTTATTGGTTTTAGAAAATTTCGACTTGGAAGTTTGTATGGGAAATTTAAATGCGTAAACCCTCTTTATAAGCCTTCACCATACAGCTCTTTAAAAAATACATGTCAACAGGAGAAAAACAACGTGGTCCAGCTTAAAGACACGTTCCTAAGCCTGGCTACTGCTGGCTACATCCAGCAGGCACCAGTAGCTGAGCTTAAAGAAGGCTGTGACGTGCCCACTCTAGTGCCCGTGGCCACAATAGTACCGGATTTGGACACGAGGGCGCTGCTGCAGGCTGTCAGCTCGGGCAACTTGACGGAGATTAATGACAGTTAGTTTGAATACGTATAAGTTCTTTTTTAATTTAATAGTTCCATTTAAATATAATAATTTGAAGCAAAATACAATATAAAAAAACAAATAACAAAATTCTTAATTGCTTATTAATTGCTTTATATGACTATCGAAGATGAAATAGAGCTGTCGTTTTCAGATGTGTACTGGAAAGTGAATTACGACAGATTCCACCAGGACTTCCGAGACGACCTCATGATTAAGGCCATCACGAGGCGTATCGATGACAATGGTATTATTTATTTCTTGTCTTTTAATATCTTTTGGCACATAACAGTAATTTTTTTACTCATAAGGATGCAGATGCAATGATATATTTAAAAATACGTGGAACGAATAAAACACAAACTTGGTTAGCACGCTGATTCTGTCGTCGTGCTATCTCTTGAGGTTCCCGGGTTCAATCCCTGGTTGAGGCAATTTAGAAAAAACTGTTGTACTAATTCGATTTCAGTTTTGGGTGTTTTCTATGTTTACGTAGGTTTACCTGTTATCTAGTTAACCATTTAAACAAATTTCAGAAGTAGCTTAACTTCGTCTAGATAATTAGAAAAAATATTATTATAATTTGTATACACACAGGACCACCATTCTCTAAATCTAAGCGCTCCTGGGCCCTGATTCTGTATCGCAATCTATAGATTCCACACTTAAACCTTACCGCGCACAAACGTCAAACGCATACGTTTTTGGGAAGATATCGTAACTTTTTAAGGAATTAACGTGGTTTTGAAACAAGGAATCGTTACAGAATAAGGGCCCTGTACACGATGCCGCCACCGCGCCGCCGCCTCACCTCTACACTGTGGTTACGTGACTCGTAAAGACTGCGACCGCGCCGCCGATACACGATTTTATTGTTCCAATGTACTGTTGTTAGTAATACATTGCTAGCTACGAAGATCGCACGTATCGCACTCGTAATCGTAAGGACATGTCCAATATAACAAAAAAAAAGGGAAGTATGTTCTATTGTATGGTCTGAACTTAGCACAAAATATATGCCAGTAATGGAATAGCTAAATCAGACAGGTCTAGCTAAATCGGTCAGCGTGGTTGGGCGATCAAAGAAGAGGGGTTTTAGGGGGCTAACCTGGGGTATGACTTGACCGATAAATGAGGAACACGAGAGCTCGACCCAAAGGCCCTGTCGCGTAGGCAGGCTAGATCGGAAGTGAATATGGCCGACACGACACGACGAGATATTGGTTTACCCCCATAGGATCGAGGATAAAAAATGATGAGGGTAGTAGAAGTTAGGTTAAGGACGTAGCATCGCGGTACAAGTCTAAATCGATTGATAGCCATGTGAAAATAATTGAATATGATTGATCTAAATCTACCAGTGGTGTAGGGGCACGCGGCGGCGTGGTTGCGGGCTTTATGCGTCACGTATCCACAGTGTAGAGGTGCGGCGGCGGCGCGGTGGCGGCATCGTGTACAGTAGCCTAATTCACGTAACAAAACTTCAACGACATGCAAGCGATTTGATCGCTGAAGTCACTTTTCGTATTCAGGTATCAATCGCACGATTTTGTTTAAGTCGGTTTTGTTTAAGCGTATTCACGTGCATTAATCGAAGTTCGATCGTTGCCGCCGCGGTATTCACCTATTATTTTGACGTTTAGTTTTTATCGGATTTCAGCGATTACACGTAAAATTAGACAGTTACCAAGTCGTTGGAAAAAAACAATAAACATTTTGCATGTTTTGTTAACAAAAAGTATTTGAATTTATTTGGTAGAACTGTAATGGCTACATTAAGTTTAAATAGTTGACAAATCGCTGAGTTGCGTTCCTATCGAGTAATCGTTCTATCGAAATGACAGGTGAATACGGATTTGTGACTGTTTTTTCAATAGGACGACTTCTAAACGTAAACGACATTTCGACTATTACGAAATACGTGAATCAGGCCACTGGAACGCTAAGTCAGAGACCAGGCAATGAGGGTCACAAAAGCAGTCGACTGGCACAGCCCACGTATCACCAAATGATAACTGCTCATGTGCTATGACAGGTGGTGAGCCCATTACCGCTCTATGCTGTTGGATGTATGTGCAGTATTTAGTCCGTTTAGTGGCCTTTTACGACACCCAAGGGAAGGGTTAATAGTATACTTTTAATTCGTCGCCACACACACAGCTCACAAAATACGCCAAATAAACGTTTTTTAAAAATGATTTTAACCTCAGATATACCTAGATTTAAATAGATAACGCAAATACATGTACTTCGCGTGACGTCGGCTGCGACGTCACTGTAGGTGTTAAAAAGTTGGCACGCTTGGTTTCAATACAAACCGTGCCGTGATACTTGCGTTATCTATATCTGTGACTTTTACAAACTATTTAGATCTGTGTATTTTACTTTAGCATGTAAAGAGGAAAATAGGTTTCGGTTAAAAGACGGGATGTGTAAAGAGGATACATATATAAAATAATTACGTAAGTAGCTAATTAGGGATTGTGGAGGACGCGGGTTCGATTCCTGCCTGAGGTAGACAATTATTCCGACGTTTCGTTATCTTAGATAATTATATAAGTTAAGATGAGATTGGTAGCGTTGAAGTATGAAGGAAAGTTTTAATTCAAATTATTAATTATTATTCATTAACCTAGTTGGAACTAGAGACCATGACGGAGAAGTGGTTGATGCTTCACCCACGAAAGATTCCAGGTTCGATTCCCGGTCATGTAATATAAGCAGAAGTGGGTCCATCAATATTATCTCATTAGTTTTTTGATCTTGAAAGTTTGTATGGGAAACCGTAATGCGTAAACCCATACATACAAACATAAACTCCGCCTGTTTCCCATCGGCTAGCCGCACACACACAATAATATTGTCAATAAAGTGCATATTGTCAATAATATTGTGTGTGTGCGGCTAGCCGTAGGGGTAGGCATAGACTATGGATCGCTATCGTCTTCGGTTCTTGCACACCTCTTTCGCTTTATTCAAATCTATCAATCTTTTCATGCACGCCCGGCGGTTTTTTAAGGTCAATTCACACATATCAGTGAAGTCAGTTCCGACACAGTACCGGCACAGTGCGATATTTTCTTTCATACATTCTCTATGAACGCATCCCCACTTGCCAGTGTCAGTGACGCCACAGTGCTCTCAGTGTTAATGCTGCTCTTCTTCCTCGTCTAAAGCAATAGCTATCATTGCTAGCTCCGTAGTATTTAACAGAGCTATAGCAACAATCACGATACTTGACGACGAACACGTTTTCACTGAAGCCCCGTGAACTGGGTACTGACATGTGTGAATTGAATCACTTACGCAAAACTGTAGCACTGATACTGAACTGAGCGAACACGTTGACGGAACTGTGACTTCGCTGATATGTGTGAATCCACCTTTAAGACGAAACACTACGTCGTCGACGTGGCATGCAAAATTCTTGTATGAGAATTTTGCACACACAAGAAAATACATACAACACAGAAAACGACGTTTCGTAGTTCGCCTGTTTCCTCCTTCAGAACTGGAACGATTTTTATTACTTTTTCAGCATCGGTTAAAGAAAGAGATTTTCTATTAGTCTGTATGTTTTTTTTTTGCATTAAGTCATTTATTTAATAACCAGGAGCCTTCAAAATTTAGCGACATCACTCCGTATTAAGGCGTCTTCAGAAACATTAAGTGGCTGGTTTAAAAAAAAATCAAACATGTAGACATAGAAAATCTCTTTCTTTAACCGATGCTGAAAAAGTAATAAAAATTGGTCCAGTTCTGAAGGAGGAAACAGGGGACTACGAACCGTCATTTTTCTGTGTATTGTATAAGAATTTTGCATGCCACTTCGACGTAGTGTTTCCTCTTAATGGAAACTGGTTACTTCATACTGCAGCGGGTGAGCTGATGCGCCTCCTCCTAAGCCAGATGTACCAGTCTTCATCGGCGTGGGCGGCGGAGTCGTCCCCCATAGCGGCGTTGGATCTGCGCGAGCGGTGCCGCAGTTCGGAACTGCTGCAGAGGCACCTCGACCAGTACCTCAAGGTCATTGGTAAGAGGTTTCGTTCTTTTATAGAAACAGAAAAGTGCGTGTAAAAGGAAAAACTCTAGGGCTTTGGACAGTTACTTTATTCGACTCACATTATACAAGGGCACAACACAAGATTATTTAATACTAGCAGACCGCCGGCGACTTCGTTCGCGTGGACCCCGTACCCCGTGACGAAATTTCAAAATGACTCCACTCCCAAGAACACTTATTGTGACGTAACTAAAATAGTTAGACATATGCTATAGCGACACTTTTTGTAGATAATGGTGTGGTCTGCAAAGCCACAGTACATTATTTTATTCGATTTGGTCGATGGGTGCCTCGAACGCGTTTTGCATCGGTGGGATTGTTTTATGTATAATTGATTTTTACCATAATCTCCTATTTTATAATCTCAGTTTTTTTTACCGCATTTAGTCATAATCTCATTTTTTTAAATCTCACTTTTTCTCATTGCATTTTGAAATACAATTTGGACGATCTGCGCATTGGACCTACGGCTAACAAATCAGTCATAAACGCATATTTTTTAATCTCTGTTTTTTTTTCAACCTTTAAACAGACATTTTAAAATCGTTTTAATTCTCGACTATGACTACGACTATACTATTAATCTACTGTTCATTAAAGACTTCTTATTGCTTAACTAAAGTTTTCCAACGTAACATCTTCATGATTACATTCATACTTCATGTTTATGCATTTATCATGTCATTGTAATTGACACTGTCAATCACAGGCAAAAAGCATAAAGACTTTAAGCTGTTAGGCAAATTATATAAAGACCAAAAAGCAAATCAGACAACATGCTGTAAGGCAAATTACCCATAGGAAAATATACGATCATACATAATAATAATATAATAATAATAAATCTCTTTATTTCAGGCAACAAACAATGTACAGGATGGTAAAGATACAAAGAGGCCCATATAATAAATACCTTACACGCTAACATACATACAATATAAAACAATTTTGTTAGTATATAATACTTATTATTTTGTTAGTAGATAATAATCTATGTTAGTAAGATCTTATTTTACACGTAATGTACTCGTCGTACATGTCGGTGACGTGTGGCGCAACGCGGTGTCTGGTAACCGACCTCTGAACCGCCGGTACACGACACCCTTCGGCCAAAAGCCCTCCTTTATGAAGGTCGACAGGTGGTCAGTCGGCACTCTCACCACAAACGAATTAAAATTTACGTTTTGGCGGGACTCCAACCGCTCGACTCTGAGGGTGTATTTGCAGGGTGTAACATAAAGCACACGTGACAAAACACGATCGTGGCAAAATGCGATTAGGGAAAAATCCTACCGATGTAAAACGCGATCGAGGCACCCATCGGCCAAATCTTTTATTCTAGCATTAATAGTTTTCTTATCGCACGCGATTTAAGGAATTTTTTGAGTTTGTAGTAAGGATTCCTAATTTTTTTGAGAATATAATATTGCCTATGTCTCTCGGAGATAGTGTAGCTTCCCAACGGTGAAAGAATTTTTAAATCGGTCTAGTAGTTTCGGAGCCTATTCAATATAAACAAATTTAAATGTTTTCTCTTTATAATATTAGTATAGATTATCAAACTGAAGACATGTGTTTATCTTATTCGAGCTGTCAACAGACTACCGACTGACTTACGCAGTCGTTCTATCTAAGTTCTTCAGTTAAACTCAAACCATTCGAACTCATGTCATGTGCGAGTTGATTTTATTGTATGTGGCCAGCAAGTAGCTGGCCTGCTTTCAACGAACCCCCTTAATTAACTCCCCTTGACATAGATAATCCCTTCCATCAACTGATAAATATTGTACTAAAAAATAAGTACACAATGCTTCGATCAACAACACAACTAGATGTCAGTTCGGCGCTAAAAATGTGTCTCGGAAATAAGAGCGCACTTGAGAAGTGAGCTCTTATTTTCTCGCAAGGCATAACAGGAAAAAGTACTTTATTTGTTGCCCCCTAAGGTTGATTTCACCACTAAATGTTATTGACTTCTTTTCTTTTTTAAGTGACAGCAGTAATTTATTGCTTTGAAAAAGTATTTATTCACGTGGACAGAATTTAGCTTTGATTTTGTACGTGACGCGTTATCTAGTTGGTATTGTTGATCGAAGACACAATGGCATTGTATTTTGCGTGTTGTATACTTACATTGTAAATTGGAAAATGTTGAAAAAGCTTCCACGAGCATGATTCGAACCTGCACCCGTCTGACTTCCGGGGCAGGTGTACTTCCAATTTACCTACCGTGGTCTACAACTACGTCATCAACATCCGGTCCTAATATTTTTACCTTCGATCAACAATACCAATTTTACAAATAATAAAGATCAGTTATGAAATAGTTCTTTCTCTCGTTTCGTTCGTTCGTCGATCTAACCAATATCTCGGTGGCGGAGTGGTCAACGCAGCTGCCCGCATTGCAGAGGACACGGGTTCGATTCCCGCCTGAGGTAGACATTTTTTTTCAACGTTTCGTTATCATTGAGTTTATTTGAGCGTTTATTAACGCAAATAATCAAATATTACGAAGAATTAGTTTTACTTTTGTTCGCAACAAAATTTGCGTTAAAATTAAAAAAAAATACTTATTTTTTGTATATGACAAAAATAAACACTACAACATTAATAAATGAAAAACAATTATTAAATGCAATTATACTAATGTTAATTAAAATGTTAGTAAAATTCAACTTGAAAATATGTTAGTAAAACAATAAGCAATAAACAAACCAAAAAAAGAAAGAATTAAAAATAATTTAATCTAACTGACCAACGGCTCAAAGGTTCCCATGATACCGGCAGCGTTGCCGCGCTGTATCGCCAGGGAGATCCTTTGAACCAGGTATATTGTATTTTCAAATAAAAGCACCTATTGGCAGACAGAGATTTATTCCAAGCAATGGCCGCTGCCGAGAAGAAGAGAGTTTTTTTTTGGAGAGATATTACTGTCGGTAGCAGAAAACTACTATAGAAGGACAAGCATTATTGGTGCGCAAGGTTCTAATCCTAGTTGTTTGGGTTGTGCATTGATTGATATGTCAGTCACTCAGTCATTAAAGATAAAGATAAAAATGAAATATTCTTTATTGTACACCATATTAACAACAAAAGGACAAACACAAAGTAACATACAATTGACGGCCTTATAGCTAAAAAGCAATTTCAAATTCAATTTCATTAAGTCAGTTTTCCTTTTTACATATTTAGATTACCAAACACCCTGTATACTTACTCACTCATTCAGTCACTCTCACTAACCCACTCATTCACTCACTCACCCATTCAATCGCCAGAGAAGAACGACCAGGTTTCGTCCGCCGCTGCGACGAGGCGAGCGGCGGCCAGTACGAACACGGAGTGCGCGCCATCGCGGCCGAGAAACTCGTGCTAGCGGCTCTAGAGCACTCATTCACTCTCTCTATCCCTCACTCACTCATTTACTTACTCAATTATTCACTTATTTCCTTGCCGGCTCACTTACTCTCTCATTCATACTACTCAGGTGGAACTAAAAACATTTTACTAAAATGTAGTAATAAATGCGAGTTAGATCCGTAAAAAGTGTATCGTCTCAATGTGTAGTGTTCGCGTAAACCTTAGAAAACATTAAGACTTCTATTTTAATTTAGTTAGGAGCAATATCTATCGCCACTTTATGCGGTTGCATGTATGAATAGTCTTCAGTCCTTTAGTCGCGTTTTACGACACCCAAGGTATTATATTAGGTATTATATTAGTTAGTAGTATTCTTTAATGAGCCGCCACCATACAGCTCGTTAAATAAGTTAGGCTCTAGAGCACTCATTCACTCTCTCATTCTCTCACTCACTCATTTCCTTACTCAATCATTCACTTAATTTACTCACTCACTTACTCCCTAATTCACTCGCAGAGGAGAACGGCGCGGGCTTCGTCCGCCGCTGCGGCGAGGCGAGCGGCGGCCAGTTCATAGTGCGCTCCAAGCACGCGGCCGAGCAGTTAGTACTCGCGGCGCTGGAGCACACGGTCACAGAGCGGCTGGGATGCAAGGCGGCGCGGATATTCCGGTAATACAAACACATACATGCAAACATATTCAATTCAATATAATTTATTCAGTTTAGGCTACAATAATTGTGCAATTATGAATGTCCCTATGCCATCGGTTCGTAAGTCTATATTCTATAGGGCAGGAGACCTTAAACTGTGAAGAACCGGCAAGAAACTCAGCAAGGGCATTTCTTATCTCCCTTTCTTTTTTCATAAATTCACGACTAATTATCCCCAAACTTAGATTAAAATAAAAAGGGAAGATACGGCATGCTCCTACTTGTAGTCAATCAAAATATAGTCCTACTCAACTACATATGTAACAGTCACACACGCACACCTATAAAGTGTGAATCGAGCGAGCGAGACAGCGGTAAGTTTCAACGTCAGCGCGAGGGAGTCAGCGAGTAGCGCGTTGACGTCTCGGTCGCTTCGCAACAGACGAGGTCGTACGACTAATTTCCACGCCGCTGCGGAGTAGCGTCTTTCTCTTTTTCACACAGCAGAATATCCGCAATAGTGATGTAGCCTGTTCGCTCGGCAAAATGCGACTGTAGTGAAATTGTGCCTTTCGGCCTAATTTTAGCGGCTCACTCACGAGACGCTAGTGCCGTATCTTCCCTTTTCGTTTTAATCTAAGTCCCCAAAGGGTTTGTGTAAAACGTCGCCATCTAGGCGCTTGCAATTTAAAACTATAGGCTATATTTTATCCCGATATTCCCACGGGAACGGGTACCACGCGGGTAAAACCGCGAGGATCCGCTAGTATATTCTATAAATGATCCGCCACCACACAGCTCACAAACAAACCCATAGACCAACATCTAAATCCGCAAAATCATTTTAACTTATTTTGCACTGACTTCACGTCTTGCATGTCCATTGTTACAGGTTGATTCGGGCCAAGAAATACTTAGAAGAGGAAGACATACAGAAGCACGCGATGTTGCCGAACAAAGAATGCAAGGAGCTCACCTATAAGCTGCTGGAACAGCACTTCATCAGCTTACAGGTATAAATGTTCATCATCATCAGCTTACAGGTATAAACGTTTATCATCATAAGCTTACAGATATAAACCTCCATCATCATCATCAGCTTACAGATATAAACCTTCATGATCATCAACTTACAGGTATAAACTTTCATCATCATCATAAGCTTACAGGTATAAACCTTCATCATCATCATCATCAGCCTATAAAGCGCTGGCAAACAGGAAAGCAAACGTGTTGCCGGCACTGGATACTATCACAGGAAACCGAAGTTGGTTAAATTCGGAAGCGACGACCGGACACAGTCGCCGGTCGCCTGTTACCGACTCCGCACACGACAGGCAACCGTAGTTGCTATAGCATGTAGCTGTCACAGCGCTGTATACTTGTAAGGAAAGTTTTGCTTGAGTCGGGAACTGACGACTTTTACATGCCAGTCGCCGAACACTTTTGGATTCGCGATCGCTATATGACAGCCGATGTGCCGTGTCGCGTGGCAGCTCATTAAAAGAATGCTACCACCCCCTCTCTTCCCTTGGGTGTCTTGAAAGGCCGCTAACGGACTAAAGACTGCACATACATCCAACAGCATAGAGCGGCGATGGGCTCACCACCTGTCACGCTGGCACATGTGCAGTCGCTATTTGATAAACAGTGAAAAGTGGACTATGGCAGAGGACTGCTTTTGCTGTCCTCATTGCCTAGTCTCTGACTAACCCTTCGGGGATAATAGTCGTGATTATATGTATGTACCAGGCAATTAGGTTTTGTCACAAAATTCTTTTAAAACACTGTCCACAATGCACGAAGCCCATTTTCTATCATTTATTTGGTAAAATCGCCTGATGGTGGAGGTCATCATTATTAGGTCAATATCATCATCGGTCTATAATCGTCCCATTGCTGAGCGCAGGCCTTTTCGCATGAACAAAGCACTAGGGAGATTGGGCCAAACCCACGCTGGCCCAATGCCATCTTACGACAACAAACGGGACCAACATTTTTACGTAGGTACCTTCCGAAACACGAAGGAGCTAGAGACCTTCTTTTATTATCTATTATTTGGTCACCCATCGAGTGACTCAGCATTGCGAAAGTTGCTTAACGGGGACGATAACGATAAGCCTTAGCCGCTGTGCCATAGAGCTACTGCTATGTAGTTCCTCTACCGACTTTGTCTTTTCAGCCAATGAGGAAAGCAGCGTCGGCGGGAGGGATGGCCAAAGCAATCTACCTGTACCACATCAAACTGCACGATGTGAGTTAGCGACGGTTATGGTACGTTTACACGCTTGCCGAGGCTTGGCAAGCGTCCACAAACACAAGCGTGTGAACGGGGTGTTTGGCGTGGCTTGTGTGAGCTTGCAAGAGCTTGACGCTCATCTGGACCGGTGTTGGTTTTTGAACACAGATCAAAGGAAGCTTGCGGCAAGCGTTTGCGACGCATTTACTCGTTGACGCGTGTTTGGTGTCGCTCAGAAGCTCGTGCTGTACGGATTTTGAACTTTCACCATCTTTTCGGCCGAACTTTTCGTTTCCTCTGTTTTTGTTAATATTTTAAATAAAAATAATAATATGTCAAACCAAATGCAAGCGCCGAAACAACCTCGACGTCTGTTACCATAAAAAACTTTTTCTGTTACATCCACGTCTGCCATGCTTGCCCGCCTGCAACACACTAACGCACTCGCAAGCGTGTAAATGACACGCAAGCGTTTCTATAAGTTTGGAGCTTTTGGACGCTTGCCAAGCCTCGGCAAGCGTGTAAACGTAACATTAGATTAATTCATTATTATTATTATTTTTCCTCTACGGGTAAGCGCTTGGCCTTCATCTCACCTGATGGTAAGTGACGATTAAGGCTGAAGGTTTAGGCGCTTTACCTGGAATCCCCAACCATTGAGGAACTGGCTATCTTATCTCTAAACTGTCAGAACACAACAATGCTATTAATATTGTTGTTATGGCGTCATACTTTAGATAAGATGGTGGTAACTAGCCAGGCGGCCTTAAAAAGCCCTACCACCAACCATGTGTCTACACCCAGCGGGATCACCTATCTGGGAGACCTATGAGTGATGCAGGGAATTAGATCTATATTTATTCTATTATTACTATATTATAAAATTTAAACTATTTACGACTATAATTTTACTTAGATTATCTATTCGTACATCTTGTGTTAAAATAAAAAGTATGGAATTTGAAAGCTATTATGTGGGTAGAATATAAAAAAGTTACATGCAAATTCAAGCTGTTTATAGTTTATAAGCACTACAAAACTCTGTTAGTGATATTGTGTTACTCACATTTGTGTAAAGAATATTTGAATTTCCGATATTAATAAGAACTGAATGGTTAATTTAGTATAAAAGTTACAAAAATAATGCCCTAAGAGAAAAAGTCCGCTGACTGGAGGTTTCTTTGCAGATTGATTGTGGCTGAAGTAAGGACGGTACAAGAATGTTTTTTATTTTGGTAAACAGAACAATGATAGATCTAAATGTTAGTACCAATTTATACTTCATCAGGCGTAACTTTGGTAAATATCCCGCTGGCTGGAGGTAGGTTAGAAAATCCTATATTTCCGTTG
Source organism: Scoparia ambigualis (assembly GCA_963921215.1). Classification (NCBI taxonomy): domain Eukaryota; kingdom Metazoa; phylum Arthropoda; class Insecta; order Lepidoptera; family Crambidae; genus Scoparia; species Scoparia ambigualis. The sequence continues at coordinate 21,240,052 of OY992516.1, read as the reverse complement.
TTTTTACGAAACAAATTCTGTCTTTAGCATAATTCAATAGAACAAATATAGATCTAATTCCCTGCATCACTTATAGGTCTCCCAGATAGGTGATCCCGCTGGGTGTAGACACATCCAACAACCAAACTAAGTACACAAAATTTGATTCCATGCTGGGAACTCAGGCCAACAAAAAAAGAAAGACGGAGCATTACACGCAATTTAGTGAAGCCAAAAATATCGTGCTCATTCATGTAATTACGCGCTTTCATGCACACAGAACAACAACAGCCATGCTCATTTTGTTTAGTATTTTCTTTTTATGTTGGTCTGAGCTCGTACTAAACAAAATGCTCCGACTTTCTATTTTTGTTGGTCTGAGGCTGGTAATTGAACCCTGGGTCTAGTAGCTAAGGCCATGACCTTGTGCAATGGTCGGGCTAACTTACATAAGTTCTTTTAATGTATTTAACTAATTCAGCTCATAGTACAAGTGACTTAAAAATACGTAAATTTTCACAATTTCGTGCAGGACCCCCTTAAGGCGAGTCCTTTCGAGCGCTTCTCTCTCACTCTCTCGACGGTACGACGACCGACGGTACGGGACGGGTATAACAGCGAAGCGACGCAAATAGGCGCGTTTTGTAGGTTTTTATAGGTTTTTTGCCTATATAGACTTTGGAGGATTTAATGAATTAGCAGGTTCTCTGTAGTACTTCAAAATAAATATTTACATATGAAAATTATGTTGAAAATTAAGAAATCAACCGTTTTAGACTTTTATTTTGGCCTGTTTGCGGGATTTTTTATAATCGAATAAAGTCCATTTAATCGCGTAACAAATTAGCAATACATACAACATTTTTAGGTGATATCCTTTAGTGTATTATTTATTTGTTATAAGAGCGTTTTTTAGTAGTAAATACATAAACCATTTGATCTAGTAAAACAGTTTTGCCCGAATATTCTCGGTGACTCGACTTAAGGGAAACATCATGTTGTATATAAGGTGATTGCTAGAAACCGCAAGAAACTTCAAGGACTGGTCAGGTCAAGTATTTTAAACATAACCAAAATGCCAAAAAAGGAATTCGTGTTTTTTTCATTTTTCATTAAATACTTAATTCATTTCGTGAATTATAATTGGATAGTTTTTAAGTATCTAATTTATTTTAAAGCAATAACATAAGAAAAATAAAGTGAAAACAATTAAAAATAACGATTATTTACAACGCGAGGGCAACGGCCGGCCGGCTGGCCGTCTGTTTGATTCGTCAACGTAGGTACTTATCGCCCAGCTGACGCGGAAAAAACACGAATTCCATTTTTGTCATGTTTAAAACATGACCTGACCAGCCGTTAAAGTTTCTTGCGGTTTTTAGCAGTCACCTTAAATATGCAACCCGCTTGCATCCAACCCGTGCAGGTATCCACGTGCCTGTCGGAGCTGTGCTACCGCGCGCTGCACAACGCGTGCGCGCGCGCGGCGCACGAGCGGCGCCGGCACGCGCGCCTGCGCGACAAGCAGCGCCGCGTGCGCAGCATCGTGCACCAGATGCGGCTGCGCGGCGAGCCCCAGCAGAACATCACCGACGTGAGATATACGCACACCTTTATAGTGTTTATTTATTATTTATTTATTTCATTTTACATGCTGATTTACAGATTATGCGTCCAAAACACCGACACGTCATACATAAAATAAAAATGTAAAAATCTTAAGAACTAGAGTCTCAGTATACAATAAAATTATGTCACAAAAATTGGAAATTAACATAACAAAAACATAATTACCACAAAATAATTAAAAGTTAAATAGTTTATTCTATACATATAAATAGTTTATTTTAATAGTTGTGGTCGAGAAAGTAAAAGGCTGCTGCCACTAAACGCCCTAAGCCATCAGCAAACAAATCGACATTGTCGTATTGAGCGAGCATGTCCCAGAGCTTCAATACGACTAGATGTCAGGTCGGCGCTAAAAATGTGTCTCGGTAAATAAGAGCGCACTTGAGAAGTGAGCTCTCTTCTCGCAAGGCATAACAGGAAAAAGTACTTTATTTGTTGCCCCCTAAGGTTGATTTCACCACTAAATGTTATTGACTTCTTTTCTTTTTTAAGTGACAGGAGTAATTTATTGCTTTGAAAAAGTATTTATTCACGTGGACAGAATTTAGCTTTGATTTTGTACGTGACGCGTTATCTAGTTGGTATTGTTCATCGAAGGTTTAGAGCGATAAGGTCTACTGTTGCTTGTTTGGATTTTCTGAGTTAAAAAGACGTGCGTATGGTTTAAAGCTTGATTCACACATATCAGTGAAGTCACAGTTCCGGCACAGTGAAAAATATTCTTTCATATTTCATGACAAAATTCATAGAGAATGCTCTATGAATTTTGTCAAAACGAATACGTCCGTAATGCCGGTGGCGGCACTGACACTTAGAGCAATATCACTGACAAGTGGGGATGCGTTCATAGAGAATGTGTGAAAAACACTGTGACGGTACTGTGCCGGAACTGTGGCTTCACTGATGTGTGAAGCAACCTCTAAGCTTTTATTGGTCGATAGCTGTCAATGACAACTATCAAGTTTAAAACATAGTGAAATGTATAACTAGGTATGGAAGTAGCTAAAGCGTCTACCATTCGTTGCTCGATTAGACTATATGTCTAATCATAATAATATAGCATTGCTAGAGAGACAAGTGAACTATTAGTAAGATTTATTTGCGTTAAAAAAAACAATTTAATCTAGTAACTTTGTTTAGGTATCAAATGTTGTGTAAGAAATGAAATGAAATGGTTTATTTGCTTTCCAAGACTGTTTACAATGAAGTTGTTGCAGAATAAACATAGGTGAAACGTATTTTATCAAATAATTATATATAAGAAATTTTTTTGATAACTAAAAGATCTAATATTTTATTAAATAGGTATTATTTATAAATAGGCAATACAATTACAGTTAATTCATAAATTTCTATCATCTAATCCCATAAATATCAACATTGCTAATATCAATTCAATAAAATCCCATAAAATAAAAATGTATGTCAATTATTATCAAATTATACCTTAGTCAATTAGGTAGGAGCTACCTACCTATGTTGAGTAGGACTACTTTTTGATTCATGGTACTAATGGCATGCCGTATCTTCCTTATTATGTTATGACTTAAAGACTTAAGAGCTCAGCTATGCTGCTTTGCGGCAGAAATAGGTATTAGGATGGTCGCTATCCAGCTGGATTCTGAGCAAAATCGTACTACACCGAGCTATATGTATACTATGCAAGCATTTTTTTGCTCATGGGCTGCGATGGCTTAGTATACCATCAAGCAGGATGACATACTCCTAATCATTCTCCCCGGTTCCATTTTATGTGGAGAAACTATTAAATCCGCCAGTGTAACGTTTTTAGGCAGATAATGAGCGAGAATTTTTATTTATTATTTATGAATCAATAACAGATAACAAACCATTTTTTAAGGCTGTGGATAGAGTGCCACAAGCGGCATTCTAGTACGATCGGTTACGATGCCGTAATTACGGCATCCTAGTACAAAGTGTATTTATTTATTTATTTATTTTATTTTATTTTATTTGGAAAACAATACAGTAACGAAAAACACAGATAGACCTAAAAAAACATAACAGAGTACACAATTACAATGTTTTCACATATAGAAACTTACTTAGCTCGTTTGAAAATTATATGTAAACAAAAAAAATAAAAATAGAAAACTAGAAATATTAAACGTAAATATTTGACACTACTACAATCACTATTGAGGTCCACAATACAATTCGACATCGATATCGACAGTCGACAGTCAAGGAATCACATTGAACCAATGTTTTGCAAGAATTTGTTTAACACTATTAGGTTTGCTAAAGAAGAGATCTAAATCGGAAGCTTCTGCTAGATTATTAAAAGAATTTGCTGATCGAATAAAAAAAGAATTTTGTCTATAGTTGGTGGCACTAGAGGGTACAGAAAGAGTGATCGGTCGTCTCAGCTTTCTGTTAGGAACTCGTAGTTTTACCATAGAAAGAAGATGAGGGGAGTCTATTAATGACTGGGCTATTTTTAATAAGAGGACTATGTCTGCTATTTTGCGTCTTTCTTGAAGAGGCAATAAATGGTGCCTTCGACACCTCGCATCATAACCATTCTCGTAGGTCGAACACTTAAATTGTAAGAACCTTGTGAACTTACGTTGAATGGATTCTAACCTATCAATGTAAATACCATACTGAGTATTCCAAATCGGCGAACAATACTCGAGGATGCTACGCACATATGAGCAATACAAAATTTTAATAACTTTTACACCTGAGAACTGAGAACATGATCGAATGACAAAACCAAGATTCCTGCTGGCTTTTTTGGCGACATGATCTACTTGTTTTTCATATGTAAGTTTTGAGTCATGTATGACACCCAAGTCCCGTATCTCGTTGACTCTATCAAGCATCCGTCCCTTAAGTTCATATGGATAATTAATTATTACAGGTTTACGACTAAACGATATAATGCTACATTTGGAAACGTTTAGGTCCAATCTATTCTGTTCACAATAACTTTCAAATCTGCTAAGATCCTGTTGCAGATAAGAACAATCGTCTAAACTTTCAATTTGCTTAAAAATTTTCATGTCATCTGCATATAGCAGAAAATTTGAGTGAATAAAACAAGATGAAATGTCATTTATAAAAATCACAAAAAGCAATGGTCCAATTAAGGAACCTTGAGGAACACCGGAAGGAACAGAATACCATTTAGAAGAGTAGCCATTTACCGCCACAGCCTGGGTTCGATTCTCAATATATGAAGTAAACCACCTGAACAGATCACCATGTATTCCAGCTGATAGAAGCTTTTGTAAAAGTATTGAGTGGTCTATCCGATCGAAAGCTTTACTGTAGTCAGTGAAGACAGCGTCAACCTGCCCACCTGAATCCATACCCGAGGTTGTGAACTCAATAAACGAAAGCAAGTTGGATGAAGTTGAACGGTTCCTAAGGAATCCGTGCTGTTCCGAGATAAAAGTATTTGATAGAGTATTATATACTTGCGAGTAAACGAGACGTTCGAGAATCTTAGCGAACAGACACAGCTTTGAGATCGGGCGGTAGTTCTTGATCTCGTTTCTGTTGCCACTTTTATGGATGGGGGTGATAAACGCAGACTTCCATAGTGTAGGGACGGTACCTTCTTTAATTGATCGCTTGAACAATATTGAAAGCGGTTTGATGAGGCCTTTGGAACAATTTACTATGAGTGTAGGCGCAACGTGATCTGGACCAGCACCCTTACTAAGATCTAGAGACTTAAGCATTTTAAGTAAGGCCTCTGGGTCGATTTCCACATCGCTTATATTAAGGGTGGAATCGGAGACATGGTAATCGGTATGATAGCTAGCATGATGTGAAGTGACAGGGAGAAACATTGACTTAAAATATGAGGCAAACAGATCACAAATCTCCTCACCAGAGCTAGCGGACTGCGCCTCATATGTTAGAGTTGATGGGAGAGAATTAGTGCCCTTTTTGTTAGATTTGATGAAGGACCAAAATAATTTGGGGTTTTCAGTGATGGATTCTTCAGTATTTTTTATATAAGACGTGTAACATTCATTTTCCACCACTTTAGCTCTCTTACGCAATATTGAAAACGAATGGTAATCAGAGGCATTGCCGTAAACGCGATACTTATTTAAGAATTTATATTTTTCTTTAAGGATTTTCTTTAAGGAAGCGTTATACCATGGAGGAAACTTCGAAGGGTACATAACTTTGGAAGGTACAAATTTATCCCTTAGATCATATAAATGTTGATAAAAGAGACCGATAGCGCTGTCCAAAGAGTTACAATGAAGAGCTTCCCAACCGATCTCTCTTAAAGATGAATTAATTCCTACGTAGTCCCCCGAATTATAAAAATATTTGCGTCTAGGCTTTGACTTAAGGGAGTCAACACTAACCGTACTAAGAATGATGTTGAGAGATTTGTGATGAGCATCCTCAGGCACCAATGGGTCATCACAAGAAGTTACTGAAGCATGTGAGTTACTCAACACCAAGTCCAAGAGCCTATTGTTTACATTACGACACACATTAAATTGATTTAGGTTACATTCCAACAGAGTATCGAAAAAGTAAACTTGAGTTTCACCAGTGATACCAGAAGGCTGCAGGTTGCCACCACTATAGGTCCAATCAATGTTGCCAAGGTTAAAATCACCCATTACAACAAAGAAATCGTTGGGACACGAATTTACCAAAACCGACATTTTTTCTGTAAAGTTGTGCAACTGATTATTAAATGAATGGCCTCTATTTTCACTGCAAAGATAAAGTGTACATAAATGGAACTTAAGAAGGGAACGGTCAGTATGTCTATGAGATATCGTTATCCATATGTCTTCAGCTGAGGAATTCCATTCGGGACGGTCAACTGCTGTTAACTCACGACGAATGGCTACGAGTACACCACCACCATATTTTTCTTGGGTGCGTACGTAGTTTCTGTCCCGTCGCCAAATTATGTATCGGTCATCAAAAAGCTCACTATCACTAATACCATCAATTAGCCAAGTCTCCGTAATCGATACTACGTCATAGTTATGGAGGTTTAAATTACGTTTGAATGTATGTGTTTTGGTGCGTAACCCTCGAGCATTTTGGTAATAAATACTAAGATTGGCCATTTTCATTGACAAAAGCCTGTACAACTAAGCAAAGCAAAAATTTTAAAATAACCAACAAAAAATAAAAAAGATAAAATAGTTCATAAAAGCATCCTTTAGCCGTTATAAATAGGTTTAACCAGCAGTACATAGTTCCATCAATAATAATATACAAGTATAGCGAAAACAATATTAAAAAGTAAAATCGTGTATGATAATTAATAAACAGGGTAAAATTTAAAAAGCTGGTAGCCGAAAGAATAACGCACTTCACATTAAGCGAATGTATCAATGAAGCAAAACTTGTTTTGAATGGCGCGATGCCACAGAAACATACTCGTGCGTGCGTATGCGAAAGCCGTATTACTTGAGACAAAAGGTGCAAACTTACGTGCATCAAGTGGTCGCTACCGCAGTAACTCGTTGCAAAACCCGGTTTGGCCGGCGGACAAAAGACTAATAATTTCAATGTGATTCCCAAACTGTGTACAAATAATTTGTTTTTAATCTTAAAGAAAGATACAATATTATAAATAGTTATGTGATTTTTAACAAATCCTTCTCGCACTTTATCTGAAAAATGGGCGACGTATCCGATTTCCGTGCCATAATTTTGCAGTGTTTGACCCATATATACTGGAAGTTTTTTTCTTTGGCTGATGTTCTTGCTTTATTTAGAAGACTTTTGTTGGAAGATGTAAGATGATCGTTCACATAAAAAAATCCAGGGGCTGAAAAGTCCAGCTTTGTTAGATTGAGATTCTTACTCCTTCTTGCTAAAGCGACAAATTCTTCTTTTAAATATCGGCTATTGAAAGCAACTAATATCGGTTTATCTGCATTTGGAACACGGGTAGGTATGCGCGCAATGTAGTTAATATCTTCCTTCCTGTATGAAAAATCACATAGACTCCCTATCTTTTTTGCGATTTCAAAAAGATTCTCATTTTTCTTTAGAGGTATACCACGTATTTCCACATTGTTTGCTCTAGCCCACTGATCCCTGTCTTCCAGTTCACGATTTAGTTTAGCAACATCGTCTCGAAGAGCTGAAACCTCATTAGCGGCCTTTTCCAGTTCAATGACTCTAGACTCCACACTGTTAATTTTGTCAGTAAAACTTCTAATAAGGTCATGCGCCATTCCGAGTGATTCCTTAAGGTCACCAAGCTCACACTTAATTGACTTGACATCTTCCACAAGTGATGCCAGTGGAGCCAGCTGAGTTATGATATTAAGAAGCTGCTTCTGCACGACGTCAAGATCGCTGCACTGAGGGGTGGCCACAGCCGGGGACGGTGAAGGTGAAGAACTTGATTTGCATTTCGGGCAGCGCCATGTGTTTCTTCTGTCACCTAACCTCCGGTAGCCAGCTTCGGTGACCCCCGAGCAGGGAAAGTCATAACGCCGTTTGCAAGCACTACAGACGGCTCCGTCCGTATGTTGATTACCGCAGCTAGCACAGTTGAACATGGTTAAGATAGATTGAGAAGCACTGGTATTCTTAAATTTTCAAACAAGCGTCTGATAACGAGCGGTGCCGAGAGGCGACTGAATGCAGTGTATAGAGTGCCACAAGCGGCAACATAGTACAATCGGTTACGAATACGATGCCGTAATTAAGGCCTATTCAAACCTGAGCGGTATTCGCTGCCGCTGCGGGTAAAGCGGCAGTGAATACCGCACAGGTCGCTCTAGCCGCGGAACTTTATACTAAATACCTGAGCGAAACCCGCGCGGTATATACCTTTACCCACAGCGGCAGCGAATACCGCTCAGGTTTGAATAGGCCTTTACGGCATCCTAGTACAAAGTGTATAGAGTGCCGCAAGCGACATTGTATGTCAATCGGTTCGGGAACCGTAACATATTTTTTATTTGCCATAATTTTCAGAAGACATAATGTTTGCGCAGGTTTCAACTTCAGTGTCAGCAACTCGGTAAATGAATGATTTTATTTCTTTCCAGCCGGCCTAGCATGCGCAACATGAGAACTCTTCTCGACCCGTTTTCTCGTGTTTTCTTCACATATCTCTAATGTCTATCTACACTAAAGACACATGGATGTGCTTATAACTCTACATAATATGTCAAAAATAGACTTAATAGTAGTTTTTGCATAAACTGTGGTATTTTTGTCTACAAACCTTAACATGACAACTTAAAATGCTTTGTCGTCTCTCGTCCGCGACATATCTCGTGTTGCGCATGCTAGGCCTACTGGTTTACAATTTATTAATTAATATAAATATATTACAATCAACAAATGGTAGGTAGGTGAATCTAATGTGAACCGGAGAAGTGGCCGCTGCAGAGGCGCGCGCGGACTCTTATCGCCCCGGTTCAGCGCCCTCTGCCGTCCTACAGCGGCATGACGTGGTAATGCGGCTTGTTATGTCGATTGCCCGCTGTCTCGCCCTAGTCCCGCTAGGTGGAGTCACCAACACATAATATTTAAAAGATATTTTTTTATGGAGTTAGATTTCTGTTGTATAATAAAAAAAATAACCTCGAAATTCAAGACTAACCTTACTAACCTATCACGTGACCTACAAGATTAGGCCAGCTAGTATTTCTGTTGCCTAATAAAAAAAACTTTACAGCAGATTAGGCGGCGTCATTATTATACCGCAAAACTTACGGTTCCCGAACCGATTGAGATACAGTGCCGCTTGTGGCACTGTATACACTTCTTTTTTAAAATTATTTATTAAACGTTCTTTTCCTACAGGTAGAAGAAACTCTGACGCCCCCCGAGCTCGCCGTCCTGCAAAGCATCGAGAAACGCCTCAAGCAGCTCAACACAGCCGAACTAGAGCTAGACAAGACCTTATTCATACTCAAATGGTACTTCACTTACCCGCAGTAAACTGTTATGTTAGTATTTGTTAAATAAAATTTACGAGAACTTGTGAAGAGACTACAGCCCTGCCTAGCATGCTCAACACGAGAACTCTTCTCGACCCGTTTTCTCGTGTTTTATTCATTTATCTCTAATGTCTATCGACACTAAAGACACATGGATGTGCTTATAACTCTACATAATATGTCAAAAATAGACTTTCGCTGCTTTTGCATAAACTGTGTTATTTTTGTCTACAAACATACGTCCGTATATGTCCGCGACATATTATCTCGTGTTGCGCATGCTATTAGGCCTACTGCAGTGCAGTGAGATGTTGATAGGTCGAATAACCGTGAGGCGCAGCGGTGAAAGAATACTACCACCGCCTCTCTTCCCTTGGGTGTCGTAAAAGGCGACTAATGGACTAAACACTGCACATACATCCAACAGCATAGAGCGGCGATGGGCTCACCGCCTGTCACGCTAAGCACATGTGCAGTCGCTATTCGGTGAAAAGTGGACTATGGTATTGGACTGCTTTTGCAGTCCTCATTGCCTGGTCTCGGACTAACTCTTCGGGGATAATAGTCGTAATTATATGTATGTATGACCACGAATTCTAACGAAAGGAAGACCGTTAAAACCTCATACATATTATCCAACAGCATAAAGCTCACTACGTATCACGCTGAGCACATGTTCAGTTGTTATTTGGTGAAAAGTGGACTATAGTGCACTGCTCTTACGATCCTCCTTGCATAGTCTCTGACTAACCATCAAGAAATAGTCGTGAGCGTATGTTGAACAAAAATTCTTTGGACGTAGTATAACTGAGATGCGAGTGTATATAGTTTATTGTTATTACCCGTTCAAATTACAATTTTTGTAAGCGACGTCTACTTTCAAAACCCACTAAAACAAATATTGTTCAAAATTTTACTATTACCAGGAAAACAAAATACAATGAATTCCTTCCATGGTCCACTAATAATTCTGTAACAAATCCCACTAAAACACGTTTGAAAGCTATTTGGAAAAGTGACATTTGTATCAAAACCCACTAAAACACCAGTCTGTCACTATCAAATTTTAAAGCTTTATTACGACTCGTAACTTTAGAACAGTATATCGCTGTTGGGAGTTATTATTGTCGTCGCGAACGATGCTATATGCGGTTTTGTATTAAAATTTAAACATGAATTATCTTCGTTTGTGAAAAAGAGCCTTTAGGGGGGTTTTGGAAGTAGACCCCTATTTTGTTAATTAAAGCTAAGTTTTTCGTTGCTTTGACGCCTTTCGCTGACTGATCCTGTAATTTTTATACATGTACCATACGTGATATGTAGGACAGTAAACTGTCTAAAGAACACAGTCAAAAATGGTAGTACTAACTTAGTTTGTAAGGTCATAAATAAAATTGTCATGTTACGTTCTTAAAATTTTATTTGACCCCATTGAAACTCAATAGTCATTCAAACAATGTACAACCTATTGTGTCGATATTGTTATAATTATAAAATATATCAGACTATCTACTCCAGCAGTTAACACACGAAACACAATTTATACATAAAAATAAACCTAATATATTTTTAAATTATTCATTACGTTCACTAATCCAAATTTTAAATATTTCAAACATCTTTAATATTACCAGCCGGGCGATTGCGCTACTTACATAATGATAATATTATACAGGCGCAGTACAGACTCGTGGTCACACCAACATGTAACACCAGTATGAAAATCAGGAATATTTTTCCTGTTAGTCACACTGCTAGTATGCAACACCTTTTATCATCTAATTATGAGTTAGGTGACATATTAATAAAAAAGTATAGATATGATTGTTATATTCCGTGCCCGACCTGTGGTACAACTAATTCATGTCACATTAATTTTGTGCAAAGAGATGCATTATGTTTCGTAATGTAACTTAACCTTTGTTCTTATCTTCTATCACTGGCGACCACGAAGTTATTATAACTTCGTGCTGGCGATCTACCTATGACAATTATATGACTTGAAATGCTGAGATAATAATATCCCTGTTTTAAAAGATTTTCAGTGTTATTTTTTCAGTTTACCTAAATAATAAAGTATAATTAGTAAACATAACCGTTGTTTATTCGTAGATAATGACAAGTAATAAAAGGTGTTGCAATACTAGCAGTGCGACTAACAGGAAAAAATCCTGATTTTCACACTGGTGTGTGACATGGTGGTGTGACCACGAGTCCGTACTCTACAGGCGTTAGTATTTTAAATCTTTTGACCAATCATAAAAATGTTACATTTTTGTGATTGGTCAAAAATTTCGTCGCTTGGTAGAATAATGTTCACCATCTTTTCATGGTAGTATTTTAATAATGTCCACCGTACCTATGCCACTTTATCAATCCGTAGTTGAATTTAGAGATAACTCGTGTCCATAGGAAATCTTAGGAAAAACTGCTTGACAAGTTTTTTTAGTAATTACTTATTACCATAAAGTTACTATACCTAGCGGAATAGAGAAACAAAGGGCTGAGCGAGCAAAATGTCACTAGCAACAACACTATGGGATAAAAAGAGATGCGTGATGCGACGTAACAGAACTGTTTTGGCTACTGTTTGTCAGCACTCATAAGCACGCTGAGATTTTGGGTTTTGTGAATTTTTCGGATTTTACGTGAAATCGTGGATATTTTCCCATCCCATCCTATTTTAGTTCTATTAATACTATTACTGTTAGTAATTTTTATAATCGATATCGATGTTTTAATGTGAAAAGCGACATGACGTAAAATCATTGAATGCATTCTTTACACACACAAATGCCATCCTATTTCGGTTTCGTTTGACAGCTCATGTTTGTTGCTCTATTCCGCTAGGTATAGTAACTTTATGCTTATTACATAACGTAGATAGCGCTGTATGTATTCTATTGATCTGTCAAACAAAGCCAATAATCATGTGAGTCACACAATCGCACTTTTAAATACCTCCCAAAGACGTTGACCAACATTTACGATAACTTAGGAGCACCTATGAATTTTCATTGTAAAGCAGGAGGTCTCTTAAGGCTTAAACTAGTCTCTTAGTGCCCCCCGCCTATACAGAAGTGATCCGTCGCGTGATATCCGGGACTATTCTGTGATCCGGGTTGAGTAGGCTTCGAGGCGTAAGACGTAAGCACTATTTTATATTGAAAATACTAGGTATTAAGTCTCAGTTAACGTTAACAACGTCTCAGCGTGCGGCAGTTAAGACTTTTTTTGTCATTTCTTTAACCTTTTCACCGCCCAACTATCCTGCACGCGATGTCCCGCTGTACGCCAACGTATATATGTATAACAAATTCTATAGTACGAAAGCAAGGATGGCGGTAACGTCATATCGATAATAAAAAAAATTACGTGTAAATTTAAGTTTGTATCTAAATTTACAAATATAAATAAACACTGATACATTATAATGGTAGTTGGTTTTATTTTATGAACAATTTTAGTAAGAAAAATGAAAATCCATTATCAGAGACAAAAAGACATGCATATACTTGCTAGAGATATATTATAATAGGCACTTCACTATTCATTTCATAACGTCGTCCGTTGACTTCATATCAAGTCTTTGGCGCTCGTAGCACGATAAATTTCTTAAGGAAAAGGGTTGTCTATGCTTTTTTTACCTAATAGTTACTACGTGTAATAGGTATATAGGTCTTCTTTGGCAGTTGGCACTAAAATCCATTTCGGTTTAAATTCCATTTCGGTATCAACCCTAGCGTTTACACGTTCCGCTCAAGGTCACCGGCGCTCGAGCTCTCACGTACACGGAGTGTCACCGGTGTGGCTATAGTCCGGTCCAGTTAGCTCACAAACTAATCAGCCCTCCTAGCTAAAACTTACCTCTGATCATACAGCAACGGTCGATTTTTGAGCATTCGTAGGTAAATGCCGCACTCCGTAAAAAAATAGTTATTTTCAAAAAGAACATGTAAGTAGGTAATAGGTACCTACCAGTACTACATAAAATAATATGGTATTTAAAAACTCAAGCGTATCGAAACTGTTTAAATAAATTCGAGTGATATTCAGTGCAATATTGATTGAACTTAGTTGAGTAGGTATTGTGTTAGTTACTGTATTTATGAATTTGTGAACGAGATTGTATTGTAAGTGATTCGCGATTCGCAACTTAATTAATTATCTTCCTAAGTTTAATTAGCACATAACTATATCCACATATCAAGATAACTTGTGTTTTCTTTGCACTTTAATAATTAGCTAACAATAAAACAAGATAATATTTACTGATTAAAACTTACCTCATTATCGTCCTCTTCCGAAGTACTACTATTTTCCGTTTCGCAATCAAATTCTGAATCAGGTTCCACACCTTGTAAAATCCGTAACAACTCATTAGAACATTCACTGTCACTCATCATTTGCACTTTTCCCGAACCGGGCAAAAAACACGGCACACGTTTGTTTTGTTTGTAACGCCCAGCACTATGACACGATGACCTTGACACCTGTGCGCTTACGACGTCACGAGCTAACTTGAAATATAGTCGGTGGCGCAGGTAGCACTGACATCTTTCCATTAAACACTTGACCGTCATTAGAAGCTTATAATATTGGAGATAGGCATATCCGTTTCCCGTCGTATTTTCCTTCTCTTTCTTCCGGTATATCGCTGTCTCTCTCGCTCATCCCACTCAGTGGCGTCACCAGGTGGCGCGGTGGGGGAACCAGGAGATTTCACACCCGTGCCCATTTGTTCATCATTGGCGTGAAATTTCCCGTCGGCGTAACTTGTGCACTACATAGTGATCAAGTGACAAAGAAATAGAATTATTTTTATTTAAACTGCAACACAGTTCTCGTGAGTTTCTACAATACACGTGAGTACTTAGAATAGTTTCTTAACTTAACGGTGTTACCGTTCGCTGAATTTATAATTTAAACTTATCTGGTATATCAAACTTTTTATTTTACCCGCCAGAGATGTAGATACACCTTTTCTTTTAAGATAAGAAAGCATTCGAGTAAAGATAGTATTTTTAAAAGTGTTTTTGTGTTTAATACGTGGTATCTACCCTCCAGGCACTTTTTCTTTTTATTTTAGATAAGAAACCGATAATTAGTGCTTACATTAGATAATGAGAAAAATGAATTGTAGCTAAGCGGCTAAAGCTAGTCCTTCTAACAATCCCGATCGCATCGGCGAAGGTTGAGTTCGAGTTAGTCGTCATCGTTCAAAGAAGCATGGTCATCGTACCTACCCGCCTTTCATGACGATAACGACAATGTGTCTGCTTTATCGGGCGTTAGAGGAAATCTTACAACGATTGTTGCACCTCGCAGGTGTTACCAATACTGACTAAAACAGTTAACAATTTAAATATTCCGTGTAGTTTGATTTTAAAAGTAAACTAAAAGAGCCAGCTAAGCCTTAAGCACCAATATTGATAAATTGGTGCACAACCAATAACTTTTGGTATTTTAAAACTAAAAAGATATTTTTAATAATTGTCTGCGCAGTTTACTAGTTGGTCGCAAACATCTGATGCCTCTCATAAAGGTCTTATTTTCAGTGGTGATTAGGTTGTAGACTGAAACTATAAATATACGAAAAGAGGATAGGTACTCATAAAAATGTAAAAGACCCTCTAATGCTTGCTACTTTGAATAAGATTCTACCTTCAAACACACATTTGTTTAATTCTAAACAGATTACAGTTGCATTAAAAAAAAAAAAAATTGTCCTGTTAGAAAACTATTTGGCCAGTTATTAAATACTAGTACTGGGAATGCCTCGCAAGTAAAACCTGTACTAACAACAAACGGTTACCTTTCGCAAGGGCAAACTTCTTATAGTGTACCATCGCGTTGTTCTTCTGGTTCATGGGACAGACACACGCACAGCATGCTGTGAACCGCCCTCGCAGGGCGCTTACCAAAATTAATGTCCTCCGCCAGGACATACTTATGGCAGCCACGAACCATATCGTGGCTATATATGCCCGCCCTCGCAGGGCGCTTACCAAAATCAATGTCCTTCGCAAGGACATACTTATGGCAGCCACGAACCATATCGTGGCAATAATCTGCCCGCCCTCGCAGGGCGCTTACCAAAATCAATGGTTATTACTTGAGTGTTCGCGGTTTTGCGAGAAGATGCATATATGTTAATATAATGCTAAATGTACCTTATTTAATTTAATTTGATTTTGAATAATATTTTTAATTATTGTAATTGGTATTTAACCGTTTTAATAAAATTTAATAAATAAATGTCCTCCGCAAGGGCATGCTTATGCTGTTATGCCAGCACGAACCATATCGTAGCTATAAACCGCCCTCGCAGGGCGCTTACCAAAATCAATGGTAATATTACTTGAGTGTTTGCGGTTTTTGCGAGATGATGCATGTAATGTTATGCTAAATGTCCCTTATTTTATTTGAATTTGAATAATACGTTTAATTGTTGTAAATGGTTATGTAACCGTTTTTAATTAAATTAAATAATAAATGTCCTCCGCAAGGACAGGCTTATGCCAGCCACAAACCACATTGTGGCTATGAACCGCTCTCGCAGGCGCTTACCAAAAACAATGTCCTCTGTAAGGACATGCTTATGCCAGCCACGAACCACATTGTGGCTATGGACCGCCCTCGCAGGGCGCTTACCAAAAACAATGTATTCCGCAAGGACATGCTTATGCCAGCCACAAACCACATCGTGGCTATAAACCGCCCTCGCAGGGCGCTTACCAAAATCAATGTCCTCCGTAAGGACATGCTTATGCCAGCCACGAACCACATCATGGCTATGAACCGCCCTCGCAGAGCGCTTAACAAAAACAATGTCCTCAGCAAGGACATACTTATGCCAGCCACGAACCACATCGTAGCTGTAATATAAACAACGGAGGCTGTTCTTACTTTCTATCCCCAGGATCATAGGCTTGGCAGCTTTATCAATCAGGACAAAAACGTCCATCTTCTCTGCTAACAGAGGTAACAAAAGACGTAGACAATGACGCTCCGAAATTTCGAGCCGGTCAATTTGCACTTTATCGACACCGTTGGGACTAAATAGGTGCTCCAAGTTTTCTATCATAACACAAAGGTATCGAATACCGTTTTATCTGAAGCCATCGCTCAAGGTTCCAAACGTTACAATCGACAGTAGTTACACGTTTGTATCGGACAAAATGTCTGCAATGCTGACACAGATGAAGGAACAGGTTTCTAGAAACAGTAAGTTTTATTTTCCAAACTTCGTTTTAACCCAGTTCTTAGTACCAAAGAGCACTCAAGAAAGGTCACTCCGTCCAAATTTTTAACCTGAAGTCGTTAAATTATTATATGAATTCCGGACTGTGTACGGCCAAGAGACGAGATGTACAAATTACTTTTCTCAGACCTAGGTACTACCATCTGACTATAGCTAAATCCCACAATGGTTTCTTCGTCTGTTCTACAAAGGCGAATCACTAAAAATTATATGCCTTCCGTTTGAGATGAGCACGGCAATGTTTTCTTAGACTATTATCTTATAGACATAAAGACCAGATGGTTCTGTCCAGACATGCCAACATTGTAATAGAAACACTTACTTATTTTGGTGTCCACATAAACTTCAAAAAGTCTGTTTGACCGCCCTCGCAGGGCGCTTACCAAAATCAATGTCTTCCGCAAGGACATACTAGGATACATGGAGGAATCACAAGCGTCCATACATACCTACATATACTCACGACTGTTATCCCCGAAGGGTTAGTCAGAGACCAAACAATGAGGACCGCAAAAGCAGTCCTCTGCCATAGTCTACGTTTCACCAAATGATAACTGCACATGTACGTGACAAGTGATGAGCCTATCGCCGCTCTATACTGTTGGATGTATGTGCAATCTATGGTCCGTTAGTCGCCTTTTACGATACCTAAGAGAAGAAATTGGGCGGTAAAATAGACTCTACCTTACGATGTAGTTAAATGTATTGGTAGCTAAAAATTATCAGAAACACCAATACATATACCTCCACCAACATTCTTTTTGACAACCGTTGCTTCAGGATTGGGGGGTCACAACTCAACAATTCTGCCCTATCGGGAAGGTGGAGTGCATCCGAACAAAAGCTGCACTGCAATCAAAAAGAAAAGCGGGCTGTTCTAAGTCTTAGAATGACAAGCATCGAACACGAAACCTGCGACAATTTTATTTTAATCCTCCAAATTGCCAACCAACATATGACCACCAACCAAATTGTGGTCAAAATTCATTACATTCCAGGGAAATTGAACAGCCATGCAGATGAACTGTCTCGACATAGCCAAGCTCTAGAGTGGCATCTACTGCCAGAATTCACACAAACGATATTCGCGAAGTGGGCCTGGCCAGTAATTCACCTGTTTGTATCCAAGAACGCTCGAGTAGTGGGTAAACTATGCAGATTTATCTCAATGATTACGAAGCGATGTTTCACAATGCTTTCAGCCTGAAGTAGAACGCTTCCCTCTGCCTTGGAAATTCGCACCACCTTCCCTCATCCCCCGGGTGCTAGCACACCTTAACAGGAATTTATCTGATTGTGGTACACATTGCTGCCTCATTCACAGTATGGAATTCGAAACGTAGACGCCTGGTAGACATAACCACAGGCCTGCCAACCCCCAAGGTTCAATACATGACGTTGAAATTTGGTGTGCTTAAATGATATATCGTTATGGAACCACAAGCAAATTTCCCTACTCAAGCGTCCGGTTATTATAAAACCATATGAGCACTTGTGCTTGGTCCAGTAGTACAGGAAGGGCGTTAGCAGCAGCAGCGGCGCCATCCACACGCGGAACGCGTACCAAATGGTCTAGTCAGTCCAGTTTTTGGCAGATTTACACTTAATATTTTAAATCTTTCTTACAATACTATACACTACCATAAATTGTCGTTTCTACTTTATGCAGCGCACAATTGTATGGAAATCTTAGTGACGAGGTAATAGTTAAACATGTTTTTAAAATCAATCTCAATTAAACATTTAAAAACAACAAAACCTCCTTTTTCCAGGTTTTAGTAATATTAGTCTGTAGACTTTTGTAATGTATTTCAAACCTAGAATCAACTAGTTCGTAACACTGCAATATTATTGTCGCATTGCTCCTTTGTTACCTTGCTGTGGACACCAAACATTATTTTGTTCAGGACAATGCAGTAATATTATGGCGACATTTTGGGTCAAAAACTGACTGTAGGGACTACAGACAAACAAGCTAGAAATTGCTACTGGTTAAAAGGATCAATAAATATTGTACAAAATGGCTAAACTAATTTATTTAAAACTTCGAGTGGTTCACCTGTCACCTGTTTCATGCACTGTGGTAGCTAGATGTATATCACAGCCACACCTGGTTGTGTTTTGCTCCGCTGTAGCATCTACAAACTAGATTGATAAGATTTACCCATTGAGGATATACTAACTATTGGTAATTGGAGATTAGTTACCTAATACTTTTCACAAGGTTTATTGTCGTGAAATATTGATTCAGGCGTCACGAAGTTTTTCATTTTTTATTTTTACCCTGTAAAGTGATTGAAATCAAATAGTAAACAATATTTTTTTCCTAATAATAATAATGTTCGTTTACATGGTTTACAAGCTAAATTATTTGATTTTTCATCAATGACTGGCCAATTATTTTCTTACATGACTTAAATTGTAAATAATTAGTACTTAATTTATAACTTTTTGTTTAAACCATAATCATATGATTAACTCTCTCGCACTTATAGTTTAATTTATTTCTCACATTGGCGTTTTCACCAGGCGATAACAAACAGGTCTCAATATTATAAGCTTCTAATGACGGTCAAGTGTTTAATAGACGCGTTTTACCTGAAATAAAACGCATATTAAATACTTACCTCATTAGAAGCTTAGTTTTTATTTCCGCCTGGTGCTTATTGCATATTTCGACGCAATGATGAACAAATGGGCACGGGTGTGAAATCTCCTGGTTCCCCCACCGCGCCACCTGGTGACGCCACTGAGTGGGATGAGCGAGAGAGACAGCGATATACCGGAAGAAAGAGAAGGAAAATACGACGGGAAACGGATATGCCTATCTCCAATATTATAAGCTTCTAATGAGGTAAGTATTTAATATGCGTTTTATTTCAGGTAAAACGCGTCTATTACGTAGAGATGGGTGTTGCAATATCGAAAATCCTCAGTAAACTTAACTAATTTTAATAAAGTGATTTGATACGTACATTAATTTTAAAATGTATTATGTAATACGTTATTTCCTGACCGGGATTTATTTTAAATCATAGAATTTATGAACATTTGGATGGAATAAAACATAGTAAATATGGAGGATTGTAGTGAATGCAACTTTCGCGTCACATCACTGGCCTACTTGATATGAAGTCGTTGGCGTGCGGGACATCAAAATATTTGAGACGTTTTTGTTTTTATCCATTTTAAGACTCAAAAAAGCCTGTTTTGCCTAGGAAAATAAAAAATAGGGCTTCAGCTGTGTCCATCTTACAAAATTACAAAAGAAACAAATGTTTTATGTATCGTAAATGTATTTTATCAAAGTAGGTATAATGAAGAACTTCTATAGAAGTCCTGGCGTGGAGGGCACGAAAATCTCGAACTTCTATAGAAGTCGTTGGCGGTGAAAAGGTTAATAAACTAAAAAATCACTCGATATCGATTAATTTACCCATATTTGACTATTGGGTCGGCTTCGAAATAAGAATAAATTGTCTAGGGTTCCATTGCAAATATAAATGTTGATAAGAAACACAAGAGCCGCCCGTAACTACCAACCAACCAAATGTCAAGTGATCAACATTGTTATAATCATCAATTAATATTAACAAGTATATAGTTATGTACGTAAGTAGTAAACACCTGTTATACAGTGACACCTAATAATTTTTATATTAATTTATTACACAGAACGACCGTTGCTTGTATTGCTATATTAATCTAGAGAGTTCTAATGAATAAAAAAAAAGCATACCATAAGCTATCCGGCGCTGCGATTGGTCAAGCGGACATAGCGCTTAAAAGAGTGACTACGGCCAAACTCGTTACATTTTAGTAAGTATTAAAAATGCAACGTTGTCAAACCTCTTTGGTGCCGCTCATATTCATTGGCGGATTAGTAAGCGAATTTCTGTTCTTTGTTTGAGCCACCGAACCGCTAACCGTGGCAAACGCTTGTAGCTTTTTCATAGGGAACTTGCACTGTTAGATAATCGTAAAGATTGAAGACTAAAGTAAACATAAGTAAAAATATTCGAAATAAAACTATTCATTAAAATAAGAAAAGTAAGGATTAAGTATAGTTATTTGAATTAACTTTTCTATAATAAACATATTTTATAAGTCTTTCACTAAAGTACTTTATACAAATGTTATTATTGATTAAGATATTTTTTCATAACATTGATGCAAATTCCCATAATATGCCAATGTGCCAACCACTGCAACGCTCATACTGGTATAAAAAAGGCTGACACAATGTAATTAAACGAAATATCATTATCATTAATTAACAAGTTCACTAGCCGTACTTGAAATCATAACAATGTCAATTCATATCAGAATTGCCATTTCCTTTATCCTTGTCAGGCAGGACTATAATATATAATTGTATATATACGATTTATTTATAGCGAGCCACGGTCGTGTACATATCCAGTTTAAGCTAACGTTAGAGCTATTTACTTCGTCTGAATTAAAAAGTCGAGTATTATGTACAATTCGTTAGTGTTTTTATCGTGTAGCTAACGTTGATTGAAGATACTGCTGCTTCTTTCTTGAAAATTATGATTATTTTTTTTCTTGAAAAATTTATGAATTGAAGTAGGCACGCAGTTCAAAAACCGTCAAATTTCTCAAAACGATACTGATCCCTATACCATAGTGACAAAGTTTAAAATGTATTGAAGAAGTTCTACATTTTGTGCTAGGTTGAAATGCTATCGTCTGTACCTATACCTCTTTCAAAAACACTTTATTACGTCATTACCGCTTGTTTTTCAAACAGTTCAAATAACGGTAACTGCAAAAAACATTATTATTTTAATGCATCCTATCTAATATCATTACATTTAAAGACATACGAGAAGTGTTTTTTTTATAATGCAGATTGAGGTACCCATTAGCTCTATTCGGCGATATAATAATTAGTCACATGCAATAACATTGTGGTTCTGGTAAAATTTTGTAAATAACTAACAGTGCGAATTAAATTTATTGCAGCAAAATAATATGTGATCAACAATACTGTCACTAGAGAAAAACTTACCTTATTGCTGTATATTTAGAGTTATGTTTCCTATAATCATTGTCAACATTTTTGAGTCAGCCAAAAATAACTCTTAAAAATTCTAGGAATAAGACTCAATTCAATTAATCGTGAAGAAACTGTTGACCATAATATGATGCTTTAATCATAACTCGTGACTGTGTTAAATGCCCTTAATTAAAAACGGCTAATAAAATTACATTTTCCAAGTACTTATTAGATTCTTGAAAAATATAGGTAAGTTATCAAGTATTTAACTAGTTTTCATAAAATTTTACCATGGACTATAATAAAGTTCGGTTATTGAATCGGTGAATCTAATTGCAATTATTGTATGGTATAAGTTAGTTATAGCTAGAATAAAATTAATTATTGTAACTAAGTGGTTAATAAATATTTCCTGTTTTGTTTAGCAGACCGACATCAAGAGGTTCTAGTATCATAAGTATTGTGGTTTTTTCTTCGATGTACAGCCCGGGTTTATGATGACCAAACCGCATTTGGCAAGCTTTTGTGAGGAAGCCAATTGTATGACTTGATATCAATATCGGAGGCCTATGCGTTGCAGTAGGACCGTTTCGTTTGAAAGCTAATTACTAAACTCAATAGCTGCAACAAATATAATATCTATGCTACAACGTTAGCTACCGATTTCTTAGCACGTAATATAAACACTTAATAATTTTGTTCGATTAAAGGTCGATTCTTCAATCCACAAATAAGAATAATTAGTCTGATATCGCATAATACAGCTTTTAATTTCTTGCCTTTTCTTTTCATATGTGACTTTTACATTTGGTCGGATAATATCAGATAGATAATTTCAGAGTATTGAAAAATCGACCCTCATCCAATCGGATCTATTCTATGGAAATATTAAAATACAGTTAAGATAAGACATCGATCTATCTGGCCTACGTCACCTTAACGCGAACAAATCGACACCTACAATTAATTCAGACTATACATACTTGAGAAGTTTACAAAAGCCGCTATTTATTGATTAAACTTTATAATTACGATCGAAATAATCTCTGAAACGACGACTATTTACACCAAAACGCTTGCGCTACTGAAACTCCACTTGTCACAATTATAATAACTAAAATGGAGGGGCGGATATCTAGCCTCTATCAGATAAATAATGCTGAATTTATCACAAGTGAAATTTCACAAGCGCTATTATTTTACTATATACCTGGCAAATCAATATTATAAATAAACAAAAGGAATGGCAAGATGAGTGAAAACAAAAAATAAAACATGAAATTAAATTTGTAATTATTTTATTTATAAACTAGGTATTTTACACAACTTAACAAAATACATACATACAGCAACTGAACAGTGCAACCAAAATTTAAAACCATTCATACGGCATCAGAAGTCTTACCGTCAACTCTTAAAGCAGTGTTACTTTAATCTTACTACGCAAATTGCCATACGAATTTTGCAATAGTAAGATTAATTACACTGCTCTACGACATGACAGTATGACCCCAGGACAAAGTCGGCACAAGCAATAGGCATGCCTGCGCCGCGCGTGTCCATCATTACACCCGGCGTTGCTTGTACCACGGACGAAACATTAGGCACAACACTTGCACTGGAAAGTGACACCTATTCACTGGGCACAGAGTCTAAAGTGTGTCGCCACTCGCCCGCTACAGCCTCCAAATTGAATGGCAAGATTCATCTCAGTCAGTTATGCAATATAAATGCGTACAACATGCCGAGACACGAGCTGTTTCAGTTCCTTTTAATACTGATGAAGTACTACTCGTTGCGAGTGTTCAATTTCATTTAACGTTTTAATGAGTAAATAATTTCATTTGTACTATCACAAAAATATTTGCATCATAACACGATTGAGGCGTGTAATCATTAAAAAAAATGTGATTATTGAGTTGTACAAAGGATACTTCATATTTGTAAACTTACAACAAAAATTAAGGCTAAGCCGATATATATATCTTTAGACAATAAATCGATACCAATTTTAAAACAAAAGTATTTCATAGCTATATTTAGAAAAAAAATGCCAAATAAACAATATCCATAATTTGCTATGCGTGATGTAAATAAGGATTATAAAAACAAGCTCCCTATGTCTGTTATTTACAATGTTATCGGTTTCTGGTAACAGTGTAAAACCATTAATAAAAACTTGAGCTGATGATATGACATAAATTATTTGGGGATCTTTACAGGCTCGACAATAATGATTTCAAAATGAAAAATTACGCATCATACAGTGACGTACAAGCAAGAAGTAAATTTCCAAAGTTATACTACGGTGCTATATAACTAAAATTTACCTTAATCGAGTCTCTTATCAACAAGCAGTCGCCGTGTTTGTCAGTATAGTTGTATCACGTACCAACACAGTGCGCGATGCACGATTCTCCCCTTTATACAGTTGCGAGCTAACACTAGCGCAGTAAATAGCAATTTAAAAAATAAAAAGTAAAAAAAAACAAAAGATCCAATTTATTGCAAGAACTTATCACAAATCAAATAGCCCCGAAAACGACTCCTTAATGAATTATCAAATATAACTATTTACAGCAAACGATAGTTAATTTACACACTCCGCTCGTTTCACTACATAATTTGTCATTTAAATTTTATAAATAGTAACGTTATATAAATTCATGTTGATGGCCTAAATTATAATTCTAAGGATGTTCTTTTTTTGTATGAGTCGACGGCCATTTCAGGATGGTGTGCCGGCCGTGTCGCGGCATTCCCAGCTAACATTCGCACCCACTCGCCATAATTAAACTTTGTTAACCTTACTCCGAATATCTACTAAAATTTTAACCATAACATTTCGGCAGCATGATTCCTATACGAGTTATAATTTACGCGGTGAGATAATATACAATTTCGCTTACAAAGCTAATCCAGAGTTTTACGAAATCAAACGGTGACGTTAATTTTTAAATTGCGGGGACGCCACTTGTGATGCTTGCAGAGTTTCGTGTGCGTATGTTGGATTGCGAATGGTCGAAAGTCGCGACTGTGCTTCAGTTTAGAAGTTTCGTCAGATGTGTGGTCGGAAGCATCACAAGTGCGCCGGGGCCAGCCTACTCGTACACCACTGAACACATTAGTCCCAGTCCGGGCGCCAGCGCTCAGTCCCTGTCTGGGCGCCAGCGCTTAGTCCCAGCTTGGGCGCCAGCGCTCGCGCCGACCGTCCGACGTATTACAATATGCAGCACGACGCTGAGCAACAACTGCTCGAGCCGCCTTTACTCTTTTGCCGCTGATCTGAAAACGGATAAACGGAATGTATTACAATAGGGGAAACACAGCGACAGAAGACAGATGAAAGACCAAAAGTTAGTAAGTACTAAGTTAAGTAACTTAGTTAGTTATTAGTACTTAACTTAAATTTAATGAACTGACTAACTATCATGTGATATTGGTATGAAAATAACAGTAATGTCATTCAAGGACTTGCAAATGAGATAATGTAGATGAATATGCAAGCCATTTGCAAGTATTGATAACTCTATATCCTATCGGCTATCAAATAGAAAAAATATTGGGCATGTATTATATCTACAAGATAATTATGTATGATATGCACTTACAATTCATTAAGGAAGAGGAAGGATAGGATAGGAATGGGTCCCTGTGTGCTAAAACCACCGAACTTCTGTAAATAAACGACTATGAAATAAACACATATTGGTTATGGGATTCATAAAGGATGGCTGGATGGCATATAAATGATGGTAGTAAATGATAAGATTATTTGTTGATTTGGTGCTACACTGACGTATTGTACAAGATTATCTTTGAGGCACCTTTTAACACATTAATAAAAGTAGTCTGATAACACACCCAGAAATCTAAAATTACTGTGTAGGAGTGGGTTCACGTCAGTAGTTTTTTTTTTGTTTTTTATTTGACAATGGTTTTAGCACTTGGCCTTCAATCTCACCTGATGGTAAGTGACGATAAGGCCGAAGATGGAAGCGCGCTTTACCTGGAATCCTCAACCACTGAGGAACTGGCTATCTTATCTCAAACTGTCGGAACACAACAATGCTATAAACTTATTTTTATGAAAACTCGGGATTTTTACCATGTCTGAGTTGTTGATTTTGAGTCCCCAATATTTCGGCGCAGTTGCATGCACCATGATCAGGGAGTAACTGCAGCTAATGCGGGTGGATGTTAGGAGCAGACGAAACGGTCTACCCTCTTTCTTGTTCGTTTATTGCGCTCGACACCCGTACCACCAGATATGGTAAAAATCCCGATTTTTATTCAAAATAATTGTATTGACCATGAAAGTTTAAAATGTTAATGCTATAAACATCGTTGATATGGTATCTAAGTAGATAAGATGCTGGTACAGTTTGTCTATAAAGTCGTGAATTTAAATAGTGGCAATTACTGTATGGAGTTTATGTCAGTTTTCAAAACTGTAGCTAGTCAGGCGCACCTTACAGCCATACCACCAACCAAACCTAGCACACAAAGATGTACCCCCGCTGGGAATCGAACCCGGGACCTCTGAGTCTGAAACAGGTGGCTTAGCCACTAGACCACAGTGGCGGTTAAAAAGCGGTCTAACGGAGCTATGGGGAATTGAACCACGATTTCTCGCGTTCAACCCGAGATATTACCGTGTGAGTTGGGCTCGGGCAGGTGTTCGCGCGGCACCAGATGCATGACGGTGGTGCGGCCGAGCGGCAGGCCGAGCGCGCCCAGCGTCACCGAGCTGTGCAGGAAGCGGCCCTGGTAGATCAGCCGCAGGATCTCCGCGCGCGAGACGCACTCGGACGCCCAGTCCGCTGGAATTACAATAGAAAAAAGTTTATACAAAATAATACATAAATAATCATTACTCGACTATTATCCCCGAAGGGTTAGTCAGAGACTAGGCAATGAGGACAGCAGAAGCAGTACTCTACCATAGTCCACTTTTCACCAAATAGCGACTACACATTTGCTCAGCGTGACAGGTGGTGAGCCCATCGCCGCTCTATGCTGTTGGATGTATGTGCAGGATTTAGTCCGTTAGTCGCCTTTTACGACACCCAAGGGAAGAGAGGGGGTGGTAGTATTCTTTCACCGCTACTCGACACGGACAAAATAATAATAATACCCGGTGCCGGTGGCAACCTAGGTAGGTTAAGATTTTCTTTTATATGACTCCACTCCACTGATGTTAAGTTGAAGTGCAGTCCAGTCCAGGTGCAAGAACAACTGGTGCAGCGTAAAGACTTAAATCAGTCCCCCTCACTCTGCTGGCCCACAAAGTGCTTTTTCACGCCTCGTTTGAAGAACCAATTGATTTTTTTTATATTTAATATTGTAAATAAATATGTTTTTTTATTAAATACCAGCGGCCCGACAGCATTTCATTTATACCTGCGGGTCTATCGGCTAAAAAATATGAATATGGACATGGGCTTCAAATGTCAAATGAAGCCCATGTCCATATTCATATTTTTTAGCCGATACAGGGGCTGGTCCTGACAAATACAAACATATAAAAAAAAAATATCCAAATAGGTGCAGCCGTTCTGAATTGATGCGCACAAATATTTGTGGGAACTGATTTTTATTATAGATGTCAATACCAATGCATGTGTGTTCCTAATAAAGGGGTATGAGTAATTTGGGGGTCTTTTTTTTTGGCGATGTCGCTTCAAAAAAAATATTTCATGTTAAAGATCTTATCAAAATAAGCAAAAAATTATTTTACAGAGTAAGTCTATCATGGGCAGATTTTGAGCTATTTGTTATTAAAAAAAAAATATTTTATACAGTACCTATATAATGTTGTTCTTGTTTTTGTCACTCCAAATCGATTTATATAAAGTCAGGCGGGTGCGGGGTAGTCGGCGCCAGAGGGTAGTGTCGATGGGGGGGGGGGGGGGGGGAAGGGAGGGGGATTGTGGACCGGCGCGGGCGCTGACGTTGGCGTCACTCACAATCCTTCCGTAGTGTCGTGTGCGTGCGTATTTTGCTGCTTTCTAACTATCTTGATTCCCTAAAAACTTTTACCTTGGCGCGTTTATTTGTGATTGGTTGCTCTACGATTTGGCTGCTTTGATCGACTTGTTCTGAAAGCGTTTGACATGGCTGACAATAGAAACAGACATGTTTCATGCATCGTTTGTCACCGGAGAGTCCAGCTTCGTGGTGGAGCAAGACCAGCTGTAAGCTCGCATCGCTTAACATTTGTCTTTCTTCAAGACCACCCATACTTGGTCAGCTATCTTCGGGATTTACATGTTGAAGAGGTATGTTCATATTTTCTGTCTAATGGTGAAATATTTTTTTTGAGACTGGACGGTGAGTCAAACTGCAAACAATCGCTTCGAATTTGACGATCGCATATACACTAGACTGTGTTGTTTTCAGCTTGACTCTACTGCTCAGATACTAAAGTCGAGTAGGTAGGTACCTAAACGTGCTTTGCGTGAGAGGATTGTCGCGAACTAGGGCCAACACACTGGGCCTATGGTCTAAGAATAAATAATAGTACTACGTACTATGGTTGCTTATGGCTCAAGAATCGAGACACATTGATCGACGGTTTGTTTGTACAAAAGTACGCTGGATGCCGTATGCATCATTTCGCAACGTCGGTCGTCGATGCTAATCTTGCTTTCTGTATGAACAAACCGTCGATCGCCGTCGATCAATGTGCCTTGACCCTAAGGCATGTTTCACACCAAATGGATTGTCCGCCGAGGATAGTGAGTATGCTCACACAGTCAGCCCCAGTGTGAGCGTAGACTCAGTCTGCAGTATGCGTTCTTACCTAGCCGACGAAACGCTATAGCGTACAATTCGCTACTTTCGCTGGCCAACACCGCGACTATCGCGAGATATACGTCTGTACTCATTGAAGTTTCTCGAATGAATTGTGCCACTGCGCCGCGCGCAGCAATCCAATACGCTGTTGCGATCGGCTATGTAGCCAATCCGCGCTCGCTGTGCATAGACGCGTAGTTCAGAAATCGGCCACCTAGAGTCAGCGACAACGCACTACGTATGATCTGTTCGGTGTGAACGAGAAGTTAAATATAATAATATAATTAACAACTTAACAAATTGAAAAACGATAATCTGCGTAACGCGCGCTCACACTCCGCGGCAGACGGTCCGTTTGATGTAACAATGCCTAAATGTATTAAAAATTTTTTTGATGATGAGATAACAATAGACTACCTTATAGTCTATTGTTTTTCTATCTATTGTTTACGAGGCCCTTTTGTTCTACTTGTGGAAAAACACAAGGTATCGCACGATAGTTCTATCTGTGTTAATAATTGTTTCTATATATTTCTATTTGCAGTTTGAAGAAGAAGATAGAATGTGTCGTGCATGTTTTCTCCGGGCTCAAAGAAGGCCACAAGAAGCAATTCTTCAAGGTGACGAATCAGCTATTCAAGCACAAGAAACAGTTCCTCAAGTTCAGGAAATAGATGAGCCAGCTGAAGATATAGCCCCCGAAATCGAACCACCTCGCCCTGTATATGACCGAGCTGTTCAAGTTAATCGGGTAATGTTCCCGATTTCTGGGTATACTCGCGCTCCTAATAATTCTAACCGGTGCCTCATTGATAATTGCAACAATGCTAATATTTGTAGAGTGCATAATTCAATTAGAACAATCGTCCTAAATAATAATAACATTTATATTCCTCGTGATGCGAGGGTTTGTAACGATCACTTATTTTCTAACATTTGGCAGGATATTGAAAATAATGTTAGAAATATAATAACAGTATTCTCATCGATACATGTCAGCGACATGCTCAAAATAGCTAAAAAGAAAATCCTACTTAATTTCGACAATATAAACACCATTCCAGATGAGTTGTTTTACTTTTACATAGGATTTTCTAAATCTCAGTTTGCTCAAGTTCTCAGAGATACGCCAAGTATAGCATCCCAATGCAAAAGGCCGGCAAAAGCTCTGGCTACTGTTCTTGTAAAACTACATACGGGAGACAGTAATCAACGTCTATCTAAGTTATTTGGACTAACAAGGAAAACATTTGAACTTTTTATGAAAAAAGTTCGACTGTGTTTGTTTCAAGAATTTGTACCACAGTATTTAGGTCTAGACCACATAAGTCGAGAAGAAGTCATTTCTAAATCTCTAACTATTCCTACCACACTATTTGGCAATCCGGAAGCTCCTTTACACGAAAGAAAAGTAATTGTTATTTTAGATGGTACTTACATTTATATGCAAAAAAGTACAAACTACCTATTTCAAAGACAATCGTATAGTTCTCACAAATGGCGTAACTTGCTAAAACCTTTTTTAATGGTATGCCCAAATGGCTATATTATTGATGTTTATGGGCCATATGCGGCTACTATGTCTGATTCGACAATTTTAAAGGAAATAATGACAAATAATATTGAAGATAACCCTATTCATCACTTTTTTCATCAAGGGGATGTTTTTGTACTTGATAGGGGTTTTCGGGATGCCATAGAAGTGACTGAAAGCTTAGGATACGAGCCTCATATGCCTCTCACGAAAGACCAACATGAACGACAATTGACAACCCAGCAAGCTAATGAGACTAGAAAAGTAACAATGGTGCGATGGATCGTTGAAACCATCAATGGCAGATTAAAAAATCAATTTAGACAACTTCGTCACCAATATTTCAACAAGGCTGCACTTAATTTATTGCATGAAGTTAAGATTGCTGCAGCTTTGTTAAATGCCTTCGGAGTGCCATGTGTAGATCATAGTTTGGTTGATGATATAATTAATGAATACCATAATAGATACCAAATGGAAAACCGTCTGGCTGAATATGTCATCGCCAAAAATCTAAATCGAGCGCGAGCGCGTTTTGAGGAAATAAATGCTAATCTACCTGGCCTAGATTTTCCACAACTCGAAATGATTGAATTAATTATTTACGCGCTCGGTAGTTATCAAATAAAACAAGCACGTAGCTACTATGGCGAACATATTAAGCCAGACGGTACATATAATATTGCAGTGTACAAAGATTTAAACGTAGGAGATATTCACAATTATGGTATTCGAGCTAATAATCCATGGCTACTTCGAGGGCACATTCAGTCTCGCCATGTCAGGGCAAGGCGATATTATTCTTATATTTTAATTGAAAGCGGAGTTGTTGGAAGAAATGCCATTTTGGGGCACTATTGTTCTTGTATCATAGGCAAAAGAACGCTGGGATGTTGTTCTCACATAATGACTATACTATGGTACTTGGGATGGGGAAGGCATCAGGTGAATGTTTCTTCTCCTGCTGCCTTTTTAGACGAAATATTATTAGGATCTAACATAGATTTAGTAGATATAGTAAATGATAATTTTTTGTTAGGACTATAGTTACTTAACTACTTAGTTATTTAGTGTGTTAAGAACTTATAGTATAGTACATTGTAATACTAATCTTTAAAAATATTGTAGACCGCGAAAGGGGTGAAAGTCCCCTTAGAAGTAAATATAATGAAATTAATTATTTATTAGTTTTTATAAATAATAATTGTTACTTTTATATACTTAATGTGAAAATAAAACTTGACGTAAATACCTACCTCATTTTATTTTTATACCCACCTGTAATTATACCTAAGTATGTAGAGTTTATTATTATATACGACAGTAGATCAAGCTACCCATTACCTTTTTGTCTCTCGCTCTTGTCAAATGCATTGCGTGAGAACAAAGCGACATGACCGGAAATGGATAGCTTGCGTAACCGTTATCTGTACATCTATACTTACTAATATTATAAAGAGGAAAGATTTGTTTGTTTGTTTGAATTGAATAGGCTCCGAAACTACTAGACCGATTTAGAAAATTCTTTGACCATTAGAAAGCTACATTCTTCTCAAGTGACATAGGCTATATTTTATCCCGATATTCTCATGGGAACGGGTAAAACCGCGAGGATTCGCTAGTTATGTATAAACTCAAATGCACTTCCCTAAAAGGAATGCTTCCGGTGCCAATTCCACATTTACACTTAAAAGGGTTTACGGAAAGCAAACAAGAGTCGATATCTCAAAAACTGCCCAATACTAGGAAATGTTGTAGTAGTATTTTTTTTATGTCTTGACAAGTTCTTTCAAATAAAATAAAAATTGAGGAGCGACAAGCAAAAAATTTTTTTTTCATACATTTTCGAATTTTATATGAGCAATTTTTCACAAACTATGAGGTTTCCGACTTTTTGTTTATTTTTATTTTAAAGCATTCTTTATGTCGGTAATGATCAAACCAAATAAAATCATAAATTAATTTAAAAAAAAAAGTCCACCCTTCCATACAAAATTACTCAAACCCCTTTCTATTCATTTAAGGGGGTCCTGCACGAAATTGTGAAATTGTACGTATTATTAAGTCACTTGTACTTACTATGCGCTGAATTAGTTAAATACATTAATAGAACTTATGTAAGTTAGCCTGATCATTGCACAATGGCCTTGTTGAAATTTGAATCAAATTGTTTAAAGAATAACAAACAATACATAATTTGAATCACTGATGATTGAATGGAATTGAATGAAAATATTTGTACTGATATTCCGCAGTGCAAACCCCCCCCCCCCCTCATCTTTAAAAAGTTAATTTTAATTTTTAACACAAGTGCGTGATGGTTTTGCACATTTCGCAGAATAAAAACATTGCTCTAATTAAATTACTTACTAAGTAGGTCTGAAACTTCAAAGCAGAATTGTTCTAATTATAAATATCAATATGATTGATTTTGCTTTGTAGTTCATTATGAGACTTATGTCAGTTTAGGCGATCGCGCGGCACCCCCTTAATATTTATTCAATGTACACTCGCCAGCACAGGTCGACCTAAACAAAACTGTACACACATTTTGTTGTAGGTTGACCAGCAGTGTCGTCTGTACATTACATGGGTGCCTGTTTAAAAAAGCAGGATCTTAATGCGAAGTTACAATTCGCAAAAGAAAATACTCTATCATCCCACATACAGACTTAAAATGGAATAAAACAAACATGAAGTATTTTGATTGTCCTTTGTATACAAAATACAATTACCAACCAATCCAGTTAACAAAAAAATCCAAAATAACAACACGCAGCCACAAAAAAATCCAAACATTACATTAATCAAACCAATATAACGAAACTTTAAAAAAAATATTTGAGCGTTATTAACGCAAAAATCACATTGCAAGTTTGTAGGTAAAGACTGGTATGGCCAGAAAAGAAATCGTGCACTAAACGTTGACCAGCGTTCCATTTTATTAGTTACCTACTATGACAAATTCCTTTAACAAATTTCATTGCCGACAGTCCAAATAGAAAATGTTGTACTTAGTTACTATGACAAAGTACTAAAGTACGTTCATCAAATTCAATTGCCGCCAGTCAGTACAAATAGAACATGTCGTAATCAAAACATGCACACAAATCCCGATAGCAAAATGTCCCTTCCCTGCGCCTTGGCTACGGCGAGCCGCGGCGGTACGGAGGTTTAATTAACAACCCCGTGTGTGTTGTTTCAGTGTCTGTCTGCTTTGAAACGCTGCTGAACTAATTAGGTTTGTAACACTCGCAAATACCGAAGCGCATGCATCTCCCTATTATTGCTTGTATTATTTGGAACTATAATTCAGTCTGTGGTTGTACAGTATGAATTATAAAGCGTTCATTTATTTAGTTATTTATTTCTGTGATCTGCGACATTGGTAACACAAAAACATGCAAAGAAACATAATCTAAAATACAGAAAAAACAGGGAAAAAACAATAACAGGCAAATCAATAAGATACCAGCACTGGCAGCATAATGACAAAGTCAGTTGTGAAATAATATAGACAAAAAACAAAAAAATATATTTGTAATTGTTGGTCAAATCACATTTTCTTTATATTTTTAATACCTACAATATTAATCTATGAACTTAGGACTATCATTGGCTTATCTTTATAATAATAATTAATTGTCTTTTAAGGTTTACGCTATTTTAAAGAAATTAAACCATTTTATATAAAAACAAACTCTAGCAAATCCGTTTAAAG
This sequence comes from Scoparia ambigualis, assembly GCA_963921215.1. Classification (NCBI taxonomy): domain Eukaryota; kingdom Metazoa; phylum Arthropoda; class Insecta; order Lepidoptera; family Crambidae; genus Scoparia; species Scoparia ambigualis. The sequence continues at coordinate 21,206,176 of OY992516.1, read as the reverse complement.
AGTATCATGTCAAAACTATAAAACGTAAAAAAAAAAATTCTTTATTTAAATGAAATTGTCAGGAATGTTAAAAAAGTAGACGAAATTAAACAAATAACAAAATAGGCATCGTAAAAAGACGAAACCTATAAATTGCCCCCAGAGAGATTTGAACTCTCGACCCCTGGTTTACAAGACCAGTGCTCTAACCCCTGAGCTATGGAGGCTTACGACTGGTGCGTCGTAAATGTGGATTGCTTGCTATTGACTGCTTCACACACACACGCATACGTAAAGCATTACACAGAGAAGCAGTCGTAACAAAGCACGTCATTTGCACGACTGAACATAGATGGCGCTACACGGCATTGTTATCGCGTTTGCATAGTGGAATGAAAGATAATAATTATACAGAACATGAAATCCTTACTCCTAAACCATTATAGTATACGTGACTCTCTGATATATATATTACATTATATGAAAATAGCTTGGCAAATAATTATGGATGAGGTTGTCTATGTCTGTGGTAATTAAATCACCACGTAGGTAAGTAAATGCTGTATAATTTAATTAGTTTCAGCTATAATTTAAATGGTTGGCGTTGTATCGGCTATCGTAGTTTAAATGTACGACTGTATCGCGTGATACATTCTGAGCATTAGAGTAAACGCTTAAATTGAGCTTTATTTGCGAGCAGCGTAGAGTTATAATGGTTGCAGATGTGCTTTTGTCGACTGTGGATGCTATTGGGTGTGTGCTTTGCAGTAGTGCCAGTAAATCACCGCGCGTCTGCCTGGCGGCAGCACTGTGCACTAACTTCGCTCAATGTACGGCGACAACAATAAATTCGTGCTCGAAAACTATCTACTATATTGTACTCTGTGGTGAAATTCGATTTATAATTACGGGCAATGGTTAACATTAAATTTTGCGTTTTTGCCGCATGAATAGAACGCACAATAAGAGTATTATATTACCTTCTTACTAGATTATAGTTTAGTTCTTAGTCCGGGTGTTCAAATTAAATTATCTTTTGTCTAAATAGTAATCTAAAATCTAAAAAAATAATATACTTGCCATTCATATTATTTATTTTCTTTTAAAATTTCTTCATAATCTTTTATTTTCAAAAGTTATTTCATACGGGTGAATTTATCAAGTGTGCGTGGAGTGGGCCGATTCAATAGCATTTCATTTTATTAAGAATCACATAAAATTTGTCATTCATTAGCTACTACTACTTACTTATATTTTTTATTATAAAATTGATAATTTATTCCTGAAGACGGACGGACGGATGACGGATGGATGGAAAGTGTCGGAAACCTGTCGTCAGGAAGAGGACAGAACTTTGCTTACTAATAGGATCATGTTTGTTAAAATTATAATGTTTTGTTTTAATCGATATTAAAATCTTGTTTTAGCATAAATGTTGTATGGCTTCCGGTTCTAATTAGTGGAATAATACGTCTTTTCTATAGTTTTCGAGTAGACCTAATGGCAATGATTCGCTTAGTTCCTACTTCCTATGTAGATAAGTTTCTATTAAAAATTATTTTATACAAATCTTTTCACGGTTAACGATATACAGGATATACATAATATACTTATCAATCTTAACATACATAGAAAACACCCAAACTCGACCAAATTTCGAACAGTTATTACTATTGACCCGACTGGGAATTAAATACGGGACCTCGGCTATGACAACTCCAGTTTTGGCGTGGTGTCCACTCGGCCACGGAGTTTGTCTAATAAAACAGTGGTAGCCAATGATCTAAATATGTCGCTACGCCATACCCATCAATGTTATTAGCATTTTTTGAGCTCCGACAGTGAAGATCAGTTATGGAGTAGTCCACGTGAAGTGCGGTTCCTTCGGCCTTTTTATCATCTAACATCAGGGGAGACAAAGGCCAAGTGCGTTCCAGTAGATGTGTAAAAAAACTCAACCAGTAATATAATTGTGGTAAAGTAAAATACATTAAAAGCGGTTGCGTCTATCTAGTATCTTTACCCGCCCACCTTAAGCAAAGTCCACTACTGCGCAAAGTGATATAATGGAACACTTTTCTTCTAGTAAAGTGTCCCGGAATAAGTGGTAGGGATCCCGAGTCGCTCCGACACGACAGGCACACCCGGACATCAATTCCGGTACATACTCGTACATCGTAAAATGTTTGCATTTCTCTAGAAGAGTATTGCAATTTTTCAATAAGTTTTCTTTCACTACGTTAGCAATTGGGTATCCGCCATATATTATTCTTTACATAGAAATTGGATATCTTTTACATATTTGTTTCTAATTAAATAATCTGTATTTATAAATAGAACGTCTCGGCAGCTGAACTGCAAAGCGCTCAGCCCGTTATCCTCATCCCGGTTTGAAGATGTGATTTTAGCCCGGACAGATGATCTTAATTGTTGTCGTAAGATGGCAGACCATAAATAAAAACACAACCCTCATTTGAACCGGAACCCTCCTAGCGTGGTGGTTCCCCAATCTCCCCATATTCTATTGTTCACATGAAGGCTTATAGGCTAATAGACGATTATGGGCTAATAATGATTTTTGAATAGAAGTTTATATCCATTTGAGTTTAATTTAGGCTTCGAAATGTTACGGAAAATTTAAATTTATTCAGTTCAACTATCTACAGCCGCAGATGTATGTACGGTCGGGGTCACCGTCGCTTTACCACTTTGCAGCGATTTTCGTACGAAGCGCACCGACCGCCCGGGTACGTGCCCGTACCAAATAGACAACGCGGTGTGCAAGGGATTTTGACCTTTAGACTGGTAAAGCGACGGAGTCCGCCATTGTACATACGGCACGGCAGCACACCAAGTTCAACAGTAGTACTAAATACAAAAACAACTTTTATCTTAACACGTATGACAGTCTCAACAGGCAACATTACGTCTGATTTGCCGGTCGTGTGTACCACATCCAAAGACAATATAGGTAACCAATTGTCTTCATCCTAAGAAACACATTGAACTCGACTTAACATATCACTGCAGTATAGTGAACACACATTACATGCAATGGGTCTGACTCCGCGCTATTATCATTATCACCAGTGGTCGGAGTAGGTATATTGAATTAAGGTCACTGACATCAAACGTATATGTTAATATGGATACTCCTCCGAGTTTCCGGATTATTATGATAAAAATACCGAAACATCGAAATTATTACATGAAACTAGTTAAAAATGTATCAATACTCTCAACGCTATGCTGCTAGTGGCGCTGGTCTCCATCTCTAATGTTGGCCCACAGATAACCCCCAATAGATACCGCATGTTATCCATTTTGTCCTAGTTTTAAAGTCACAATTTTGGGAGGTAGGAACGGGTTCCGGGGGACGCAACTGCAGCGACGCTATTGGCTATTTCAAGGTCACTCATTCATCTGGTGAAGTACAATTGTATTGTGCAATGTCGATAGTTTTATCGATAAATCAATAATTACCTATGTTACGGACAATTAAGAATTTAGTATAATTTTATGTCATAAAATTGAATTTAAATTATAAGTTAGTAAGTAAGTCTTAGTAAGTATTATTAGTATGCATGTTAATAAATGTTTCTATTATAAAAGTCATGACGGAAACTTTTATTTACATGCATACTTGTTATTTCGAGAGGCTGTTAGGTAATACCTGTATAATCCTGAATATAGTATCTACCATACCAATACCCTATCTAGGGTACCAAAGAGTAGGGTAAATGTTTTAAGACCCACGCCCCATACCCATTGCCGACTACCAAGAAAACTCATAACAATAAAAAATGCGGTATAACTATAATATATTTATTGATTTTTAAAATGCACAAGCTTGGTATATACTCTCCTTACCGCAGATTTAGGATCAGTTTTTCTGGTGAGATAAAGTAATCTAATGTCTATGTACTTTTCCATTACACTTTTAGCTAGATCGATCAAATGGTTGCAGCTCTCGTGATCAAATTGATGTGCATATATTTCGGAAAACATTTTTTCATTAACAAACGTTTTTAAAGTTTGTGTTACGAGTCGTAACTTATCCTTATAATATAGTTTTGAAAGGGAATCATTTTTCATTGAAGTTCGGATAACTTGTTCGCACCTTCTACAAATTTTAGAAACTGTATTAGAAGGGTATATAAGTCCACCCGTATCCCTTGTATAAATTAAACTTGTTGGTTTCTGATCCAGTGAAACTAAAGCTTTAACGCAGGTATTGCATTTTATAGATTTTATTAGGTAGTTTACAACGGCTCCAGAAATATATTCTATAATGCTTTCTGAAAATTGAGATAGTGTGATGTGTTGTAAAGCTTCAATAAAATAATCTTGAGCAGGTTCTTCAGCATCCATCGTATCAGCTCTTTCCGTTGTTAAATTAATACGTTTAACAGCCGATGTACAATGCAATATAGAAAGTTTTTCAAGGGCAACACAATTGCCTGTGTTAGTGTCTTGTAATTCTACGTGTACCAAAATTTTCCTATAAATTCCATGAAACTGTTTTGCTGTTGGATTGTCATTTGCTCCTCCTCGAGATCTTACATTACAAAAAAACAGTTCAATATGATCTTGACTGATTCGATGTAATGATATATATGGGCATTGGTCATTTTCTATTAAGTTACGGTATAAAAATTTTGTACTTTCTATACATACACATAGACCTAAATATGCTGTATATCTTGGGGAATCGATTAATCTTATCTGTTTGTTATTTAAATTAACGGTCAAAGTCATAAGCACTTCTTTGCTATTGTTGAGTTTCTGTATTATTTTTTTAGCATTTTCTTTGTTAATAGCCCTTTTCAATTCATATCCGTGCACTTTTGAGTCTAATATATCAAATAAATCATTTATAAGAAGCAAAAAGTCAACTGTTTCTTTTACATCCTGAAACTGTGGCAATTTCAATGTATTTTTACAAAATTTAAGGGCTAGGGCCACACTCCTACTAAACAATTGTGTTGCGAGTTTAACTTTCATTATGTTTTTCTTGAACATCAAATGTTCAGCTCGGAGTTTATTAGCTGCGTGAAACATTTCCTTTTCTTGCAACTCATGTAGTGCTCTAATGTAGTTCCAGGAGATATTATGACCTTGAGCGTCCTTAAAATTTTCATAATGTTCAAAGCTATTTCGAACTAACTTTACCATGTGAGCTGGATCCAAAAATATTGCTATTTCGTTATTATTTACTTTAAAAACAGACTTTATATTATCCGGGTCTAAATTGCATCCAAGTATTTTTGCCATTGCTATATTAGATGTACATCCGTCAAAGGTTACAGCTTTGATGTTAATATTGGCTTCATTGCAGAGTTCAATTGCTCTAGTAAGCAAAAATGCTTTAGTCTCACCCGTAACCTTTTTAATTAAAAAATAAGCAATGGGTATCTTCCATTTTCCATGTAGAGGCACAAGTATATAAACTAATGCATCTGTACATTCCTCTTTACAGTCGGAATCAATACTTCCTCCAAAATCTACATACCCGTATGTTTTCTCCACCTTACCTTTTATTTTCATTTCATCGAACATTATACAACAATAAAGTGGCGTCTTGGACTGCTCTGCTTTCATTTTTAAAGCTGTAAAAGCTTCTTTTGTGAAGCCTGGACTTCCATCTATAGAACGATACCACTTTCCTAGAGTTTTAACACACGGCAAGCACGTGTTAAAGGTTTTTCGCACATATTGGTACGCCTTGGTAGAATAGAAATTTAAAGTTAAAGCAAAAGCTCTAAGCTCCGGAGAAAATTTTTTTCTTACTACAGTGCCTGATTTTCCTTTTATCATTTGACGCTTGATAATTTCACTGCATTTTACTCCTACCGAGTTAAGAATATTTATATTTTCTTCCGATATTAAATTTTTTCTCTCTAAGTCAGCTAACAATGATTTTAGTGATGTTATTTGTTTTTTCAATCTTTTATTACAGTCTCGTACATTTTTTAGAGTTCTATTTTTTCTTTGTACTGTATTTTTTAATTCGATAATTCTTCTACAAAGTCGTTTTTTGGTTGGAGTATCGTAAGCTGATGGTGTATCTGGAAGAGGAAGTATTTTTCTTTTTTTCGTTGGAGTTTCTATTCTTGCAGGGGACAAAGAAAGATTCTTGGAAGGAGAAGCCTTTTCGTGTTGTGATTGTGATGATGACGAACTAGGAATCTGAAATTTTATTATAATGTGAGTCTTGTTAAGTTAAAAAGTGATTAAATACCAAACCAAACAGTTAAAAACCATACCAATTGGGATAATAGTCTCTCAGATTCGGGATTTGCTGTCTTTTTTTCCATTGATATATTCGTAGAGGGAGCCTGAAAAATAATTTTTAGTTAAATCTCTACTGTAAAGTTACACAAAGAACGATAATTTATAATTTTACCCGAACGCTATAAACCTTAAAGTTATAATTATAATCCAGCTAAATTACTTAAGATATTTTTTATATAAAAATCACGTTTTACGTTCTAAAAAGTATAAAACAATATTAACTTCTGTATACGTATAGGGTTATATATCTTTACGGGTGAAATTATATTATACTTTTACTCAGTTAAAAAAGTATTTTTTTTTAGAAAATTATTATTTTCTGCTTTTTATTCAACGAGCTATAATTAAAAGAAAACCATCTCCTTATCAGAGTACTTATCAAGACTAATCAAATGAGCTCAAACTCGATGAGGTTGTGTGGTATTATCATAAAGTTCCTTTGGCCTTCTTCCTGCTCCATCTTAAGAGCTTGAACACTATTTCTCTACAGAGTACTCGTCAAGACGAATCAAACGAGCCCAAACTCAATGGGGTTGCATGGTTTCAGTACTGAGTTCCTGTGGCCTACTTTTGCTCCATCATCAGATCAGCTCTATAACACCATAATATAGCATTGCCTTCCAGTTCTGACCTATGTTCAAAGTTTCAAGCCTCTAACTTATTGGCAAACTAGTATAAATTACGCTAAACAAATATTGAAGAAAGCAACATAACAAAAACGTGTTTTGTATTTCCAGATGTATCACACCCTTTTTTAGAACGATAATTGTACAGGTACACACCAAAATTGGTAAATGTAAAGTAGGCACAGCTGTTTCCATTACTCGTCTTCTATCCTTCATATAGTGAAAACTATCCTCCGTGAAATGTCTCGAACAAATAACGCTGTTATTGCTCGGGAACCATCCATCACCGCGATATGTGGCATTGATCCATTTTGATTTTCTTTCAGGACACTTTGGAAATCTAAAACAAATGAAGTTGAAACAATCACTATTTTTTTTACGTTTTGCATTATCGACAATTCGACACACTGACTCGTATACAGTTTCAACACTATTGTTACACGTGTCTATTGCCAGAACGGGATAAATATAGTAAAATGGGTAATGAGAGAAAGGGATTTGACAAAAGACATCAACGCGTGCTCATATTTTTATTACTCCTTTAAAATAAAAACCACTTTAACATCCACCGTAACCTGAGCTCCGTCGCGAATAAAATAGTATTTAAATTTACTTACCGATGAAAAGTTATGCCATCTTTCTTAAAGTTTGATGTCCTGGAATTCTTTCCACACCATTTCACGCAACAAGAGGACATTTTTACGTTTATTTATGCTTATAGAACTATTAAAATATAAATAAAAGTGTCTCTGGAAATTCTCGCGCACAGGTCTGACTCTTGGTCGGCACTGACGATGCGCGTTTATGTGAGACTACATAACAGTGCAAAATCATAGATGCGTAGGAGCGCGTTGATTCTCTTTATGCGGTATCTATTGGGGGTTATCTGTGTGTTGGCCGTATCCATTGTCTCAATCTCGCAAAAGAAAAGAAATCACGTCTTAAATTATTATTAGTGATTTTTTTTTGTTAATCTTTAAATATCTTGAAAACGGTGCGTCCTACGCTAAAATGGACGAAATTTTGTCCCCCCTTTATAAAACCCCCGTCTAACGCTAACCAACCATCACGATGGTACAATTATTAATAATTGTCGCTTTTTAATAATTATTTAGGGTAAGTAACGATTAACTAGTTTAGGAAATGTAGTTTATAGATTTGTTGGGCTTATTTCCCCTTTGGAACTCATTGACTCACTTGGCCGCACATTTGGTCGTTGATTGTAGAGGTTAAGTCACTCTCACACAGGCCGGTCAACGGATAGGTGACCAAAGCTTTATTGTTTCGACCTGTTGGCTAATGTTGAGCCGGCTCTTTGGCCTAAATAAAAGTGTAAGGCCTAAGTACAAAATCAAAATGTAGAACTTGTAACCGATGAGGATTAAAAATAATTATTTTTAATAAAACTGTAATAATGATTATTTGTATTAACAATAAACAATTTTGTTTGCTTACATATGGTTTTTTATTTTATTACTCTATTTACCAAATTTTTGGAAACTCCGGTACATTCCGGAAGAAATGCATGTCCATGTTATGATATCATGACGCAAGTATCTAAAATCAATATACCTACTCCGACCACTGATTATCACAAACCTTTAATCGTCTGATTCAACGGATATAATATCCTCATTTCTGTGCAAATAACATCTTTATTGTCGTTAGGGATGCCACCCGCACTATCATACCATGGAGGTATTGTAACTAGTGCAGCATCTCATACAAAAAAATGTGCACAGATAGATGACAGCGGAACACTGCGGCAGCGGGCAACGTTTGGGGGGGGGGGGGGCGTTTGCAGCCCATTGGAACTGCAACTCTATGTGCAAAAATTTGCTTCGCGGGTTCTTTATGTAGGTATACAGGATATTTGGTAATAGGTCCTGTATGTAGGTATACCTACTGGGTGTACGGCAAAAAATTCCACAAAAAACACTAATAGAAACTCTCTAGAACTTAAAACATTCATATCAATACATATACAAATTATTTTATTTAAATATTAGGTTGTTACATAAGGTACAAAAAATATACTAAAGTAAGATTAAAAGCACAATAAAATTGACTTGTAACATTACAGGATGCATTAGCTATGGGTCCCACACTGGGAAAACCCGAATCGTGGGCACCCAAACAACATAAACAGGATTGCGACAGATCAAACTTAATATGTAGTGTTATAATAATAATACAAAGTCCTAATGTTGAGTAAAATTAAATAAGTATTTAATAAAAAGCTAGCATCCCTAATCGTCATATCGCCGCAAGCACAGCCCTGCGAACTGGCGAGCTACTGCCGGCTCCGGAGCACTATGCGACAGGACAAGACGGTTCCGAAGAATAACGTCATATCTGCAGGATAGTTGTATCGCAGATATGACGTTATTCTTCGGAACCGTCTCGAGGAGAGCATTATTATTTCGGCCGCGTCTATTATTCCGCGGGAAAGTTTTCCGCGCCGCTTTTGCACATCTCTTGGGACCATTAGAATATTTCCTACAATGGAATTGGGAGTTATTACGATGACGACTACCTTACCTACCGGGGGTACCTACTTTAGATAAAGCTCATGCAATGCACATTGTGATTCGGAAAGCACGCCAAGCCGTTGTTGGTCCTGAAGGTCTAGAACTAGTGCGAAGTTTCAGTCACCATTCGATCACGACACGATAACGAAAACGAAAATGCAAATCGCCTCGTTCATGTCACCAGTAGCCTAATTCACGTAACAAAACTTCAACGACCATCAAGCAATTTGATCGCTGAAGTCACTTTTCGTATTCACGTATCTATCGGACGATTTTGTTTAAGTCGGTTTACTTTAAGCGTATTCACGTGCATTAATCGAAGTTCGATCGTTGCGTCCCCGGTATTCACCTATTATTTTGACGTTTAGTTTGATCGGATGTCAACGATTACACGTCAAATTAGACAACTTCCAAGTCAAAAAAATAATAAATAATTCTGCATGTTTTCGTAACAAAAAGTATTTGAATTTGTTTGGTAGAATTGTAATGGCAACATTAAGTTTAGATACATAGTTGACAAATCGCTGAGTTGCGATCCTATCGAATAATCGTTCTATCGAAATGACAGGTAAATACGGATTTATGACTGTTTTTCAATAGGACGACAATGATGTATAAATTGTATGTAGGACGACTTCTAAACGTAAGCGACATTTTGACTATTACGAAATACGTGAATTGGGCCACATGAGGCGCTGTTTAAAATGCCTATGAGCCCAGAAGTGGGACATTTAAATAGGCTGATGATGGTGATGATAAACAAGTACGGTTAATCCCACTTTTCACTGGTATAACTTCCATTAAACAATGCAGATTACGGAAAACATAAATCCAGGAACTTAATTTTGATTGTGCTACGGGCATTTTTGTTAGAGAAACCAGGAAACCAATAAACCAAGGCCGACTTTGGATCTCAGTGCCGCCCTCGTATTTTCTGGCTCACCAACACAGTAAGTAAGCTTACTTACTTACTTGCATGCATCACGATTCATACCCGTTTCCAGTAGCCTAATTCACGTAACAAAACTTCAACGACATGCAAGCGATTTGATCGCTGAAGTCACTTTTCGTATTCACGTATCAATCGCACGATTTTGTTGAAGTCGGTTTTGTTTAAGCGTATTCACGTGCAGTAATCAAAGTTAGATCGTTGCCTCCGCGGTATTCACCTATTATTTTGACGTTCAGTTTGATCGGATGTCAGCGTTTACACGTCAAATTAGACAATTTCCAAGTCGTTGGAAAAAAAGAATAAATATTTCGGCATGTTTTCGTAACAAAAAGTATTTGAATTTGTTTGGTAGAATTGTAATGGCAACATTAAGTTTAAATAGTTGACAAATCGCTGAGTTGCGATCCTATCGAGTTATCGTTCTATCGAAATGACAGGTGAATGCGGATTTATAACTGTTTTTCAATAGGACGACTTCTAAACGTAAGCGACATTTTGACTGTTACAAAATACGCGAATCAGGCCACTGGAGTAGCCAGAGACCAAAACTATCCTATTGCCAAGATCCTGACCTGACATTCCTGACACACATCCTAATAATCACCCAAGGTAATTAATTAGTATTCGTTGTTGATCAATTGCTAATTAGACAGAATAAACGACGCAGGAAACATCCAAGGCACTTCCTTAAAAAACAACACCATTAAGAAAACGTTTGACGGTAAAATATTAAATTTTATAAAATACTAATGAACGATATACCAACCTAATTTGATTTGTCGCATTCTTGGTAAAACATAGACCGAATTTTTAATTTTGATTTATCGATAGAGTAGAGTTTACAAATAAGTTTAGAAAAAATTGTTAGATCAGTATTTTAGTAAGAATGCGGTGTATAGTCCAGATACGTATCCAGTGCCCAGCCGACAAATGAACATCACCAACAAATTGTATGCAAGGGGGGTTGATTAATTTCCTAACCCCCTCTGAGACGATACTCTCTGACGCGACTCGAGTAGCTACCGAGCAGCAGTTTTTTCGGTAACGCGATAACACTACCCTCTTCAAAGTTAAAAACAAAACTTGTCAGCCGCTCCTTTCTCCAAGATGAAAGGTATCATTACTTTGGCATCTCATTAATTTTCTCTAGCCGTTGAATTTCGGCGCGTCATTGGTTTCACCCAGTCCACCCCTCGCTTGGTTTGCGACCAAAAAAAAAACCCACCCGGTCAGAAATTCCACCGTAGCAGTCGTAATTCGATTTCCATAGCTGTTATGGCAGCTGCACCCCATTGGCCACCCTTTGTGTTGTAACGGATATTTATTGTCGATATCGACTCGCGTAAATAAGTTAGTAAACTGATTTTTTTTTTAGTGTGTACAATAGCTTCGTTGTACTCCAACAAAACAAACGAGACTTTAAACAGCAGGTACCTACTCATTCATAGAGTATTCAAAGAGCAAGAGTATTTCTAATTATAAATGTATGTTCAAAATACGAAAAATACTATCTACAATTATATAATAACATGATTTTTACTAGAGACTAAAAACAGTTCATTAATCGAAATGCGAGACAAAATAAACTTAAAAATATATTTTATGTGAAGAGATATTTTTATTTAAACTTATTAAAACATCTAGCAGTAAGATAAGATGATAAAATTGAGATAAGTACTCAATTATTTTTTACAACAAAACAAAGCCAAGCGTCAAGCAAGATAATACGTATAATAAAATACTACAAAATAGTAAAATATTTTATTTTGAACATACCCCCTTGTGTCACGAAGACTTCAAGAGGTTAAAACTAACAGTTATGGCAGCCGAGCTGTTATAATGATTAATGACTGATATTAAAATAATACACTTATGATTTCTGAATCTGATAACATGAGAAATTCAACAAGTTGCCATTACTATGCTACACAAAATGAAATTAAAAAGGTACCGATTGTTTTGTTTGCTAAAATAGGGAATCGCTTTCCGTCTATTTAATTAAACAACTGTGGGCGTCCTCCGGTGTTTAGATAAGAGAGGCATTAAGTAAAATCTTGTTGGTTTTGGTTCACCGAGCGACGAATTGTTTTAGAGAACAAAACAAAGGGAGCCGAATAGAGTGGTAAAAGTACCGACGACTTTCAAATAAACCGATGATGTTTTTTGTGAGGTAGGTAGGTAGGCCTAAATTAAAACTTTTCTTGATAAATCGCTTTCACGTGGTCGAAACGAACAATAAAATTATAATTTATGCAAAACAAAATCAAAGACAACAAACAAGTTTTTGAGAGTTATTTGGGGTAAACTAACTCGCGCGTATTATATAAAAAATATATCTACAATTTATTATGAATATATTTCAAAACCTTATTATAAAAATATATTTATTGGATAAAATATTTATACTAGAAAAAAACAACCAGTCTCAGGAAAGCTCGAATGCGATTCGAACCCATGAACCTATTTTTTTCTAGTAAACATTTTATCCTATATCTAATAAATAGCATTGTGAATGCAAAAATTTCAATAATAAAAATATATTTATTGTCGGTTTATTATATCAATTTTATCTTACACTAATATTGTTTCCATAGCTCTGCAGAACTAGTTTTTAGGCTATTTTGAAACACGTGGAAAAAGTTACAAAGAGGCTTGCACATTTTGCGATCTACTCAATATTAGATCTGCACATTTTGCGATCTGTCATTGTGAGATCTGCACATTTTGCGATTTGCTCATTTTACGCAGCCTGTACATTTTGCGACTTGCACATTTGGCTATGTATCCGTTGCTATGACACTAATGGCCAAAAACTCAATAGATAAGCGAAAAAATAAAGCTCACCTTCGGGCCAATTGTCGTAGACGTGTATGGCGATGTCGCCGGCAGAGTCGACAGGACAGAAGACGAACTCCTTCGTTTTGCCGGACACCAAGATCAGCCGCAAATTTATCTGAAACAACACATACATTCACATTACATTAAAATTCAAAAAATATTTATAACGCACATCGCGACTCCATTACATGAAATGAGGTTTACATAAAAATCGTAACGTGCGCGACTTCGTCTGCGTGGACGGGTTGCCTACGTCTCATTCCGATAGCCGTTTTACCGATATTCATTTCAACGAAAACTATTAACCGATTACTCAATTTGAACCATCGTTCAATGCCTGATGCCTTATTTCAACGAAGCTTTAATTTACCGATGTTACGATTCACCCAAAAACCTAATACCGAAATTCATTTCAGCGACCATGTAGGTATGGTCGCTGAAATGAATTTCGGCAATATCGGTTAAATTATATAGCCGAACATTATTTAAGTTTAAGAATTTTAAGTGTATGTAGATCAATAGCTCGGCTATAGGAACGTCTATCACTCATATAGTAAATTAAATACAATGAGAGAAATCAAATGCTGACCTTGAAGACAATATATCTCGGTATTTTAGAACATTATTCGGTATTCTAAGGTGTATGTGATTATTTATGATATCATAAACGAAATAAAATCGTTTTAATTATTAAATTGTTATAATTTAATAAATAAAACTATTTTATAAAAAAAATAATAACGTTGAATTTAAACGGCATTTGATATCTCCCATTTTAATTAATTTTATATATGAGAGGTAGACGTTCCTGTAGCCGAACTTTTAACTTAAAAAAAGTAAAGTACAGCCTGTAATATTCTGACCCACTGCAGGGCAAAGGCCTCTATCATTGAAAACTAGTCTTCGCTACGAATTGATAGGTACGTGTTTAATCACCAAATCACCAACCCGGGCTCGAAACACACTTTGTCTGACCTGTAAATTGAACCCAGGACAGGACCTCCGGATATCGAACCGACAATCGGCCACCTGCATACACTTAAAATTCGGTGAAATGTTACATCGGTTAAATAATATTTGGTTATATGGTATGGTCGCTGAAATGAATTTCGGTAATAGGTTTTTCGGTGAATCGTTACATCGGTAAATTAAAGCTTCGTAGAAATAAGGGATCGTTAAATTAAGTAATCGGTTAATAGTTTTCGTAGAAATGAAAATCGGTAAAACGGCTCTCGGAATGAGACGTAGGGATAGTAAGGTATAGGGATAGGAGCCCTGAGTTCTCAGGTGCCGAATTTCCAAAATGTCTCTTTTAAGCAAACCTTGTCGACACAAATTTCAAACACAAAAAAAAAGATTTATACAAATCGGTGCAGCCGTTTTGAACTGATGCGAGTACAAACATTCGCGGCAATCGATTTTTAACCCCCGACGAAAAAGAGGGGCCGAGACGAGAGAGAATTAAAATTTTTTTACTTTAGATTTTTTTGTGTCGGGGATTTCTTAATTTAAAAAAAAAATAATATAGATAGATTAACTAGGCTTTAGTTAGACTTAAAGGAAAGGTTACGGCATTCAACAAATAAATTTGCTAATACTTACCTATTAACAAATTCTCTTATTATTTTAGTGAGTGCTTGTCTACAATTTGTCATGCCACATACATAACAACTAGGTACTCAAAACTACCAAAGTAAATACAGCCCCAGAAACAAAGAGACCGATAAACAATCTATGTAGATTGGCATAAAAATAAGACGAAATAAGGTTAACACGACCGGAAACGGGCTCGCCGCACATTTGGATTTGAATTTTGATCTGAAGGTTGTTGTACATTATAATAAATTCTACCTACTTAAGTTATAATAATGACGTAACAGATGATAAACGAATTCATTGGCTTACGTAAAGACGCAAACATAGCCAGTTCGTACTTTCTAAATTATATGTATGTGACCCTGGTAGTTTAGATTATACAACAGAAGTATAAATACATAATATTTGCGAACATTATTTAGTTTGAATGGAAACATAACAGAACTGAGAACTATAAAATATTATGTAGTTTATTGTATAACGTTATAGGTAGTGCTACATTCAAAATAACAGTAATAAACTTCTTTTGTAAAGCCTTACTTTAATGCGACATTGCGTGCTACCGACACTGTACATTGATAAATTGGTAAAAAAAAATCTTGGAGTATATACAACAAACGATAAGCATTTTACTGCGGACTTGTCCTGTCTGTCTCGTCCGTCGCCCAAGACCGATAGTGGTAGTTAAGTAGTACCACATGAGTAAAGATTCTTTACTCATGTGGTAATACTACTCCCGTTTACTATGTATCGATAATAGATGGCACTGTAGTCTACCATTCTGCATCACGCAAACAAAGTTTTTCTACGAAACTGTATAAGCTGCGGGGCACTTCTAACTCACCAATAATAATAATAATAACAATATTTTTTGGAAGTTCTATCTCTCATATCGTACGATACGAGAAGATAAGACTAGATTAGATAATAACGAAACAATCGATCGATTATGTACCTTATGTAACAAGTCTGTCCGCTAAAGAACTAAATTAAAATAAGAACAAAGGAACTGGAAAAGTATACAATCATAATGGTAATGTATATAACAATAATATATACTAAATATAAATAGATTGTTTTTGATTGTGTTGCTTGCTTATGCTTATACACGATGAGTGAGTAACAGACAGAGAGCGTATCGTTTAGTTAGTACCTACACAACAAACAACTATTCAGTAAAATCAGACAAACATTTCTTATCACAAGTCGGAATAATTGAACTACATAATAGCATATTACCACAATATGATATTACCCTGCTAAAAATTGGTCAATACACAATATTATACATAATACCATAATAATAATATAATAATAGCTGGGCACTAAAAGTCCTAGTAGACTTTCTGACACTTTCATCAACCATATAATTACTCGTATATACAAAAATATTTAACTTTTTCTATAATATTTTTAGCGGTTTTCCTAATAATTGGCATAGAAATGTTGCACATAGTTAAAAAACAGTACTTAAATAAGTTTTAACTAAGGATCAAGCTTACAAAACATTTATTAATAATTAGCAAGCAAACAAATAATAATAAATACGAGTAAATACAAAATCCAAACCTTTTTTTACGTTAGAAATATAAAAAGCAAAAAGAGAAACACACGACCCTGCCAGGATTCGAACCTGGAATCTTCTGATCCGTAGTCAGACGCGTTATCCGTTGCGCCACAGGGCCGATGAGCTTCGGTGTAAAATTGACCTATATTATCTACGATACACTTACTATAATAATAATATTATTGTTTTGGCTCGCTCACATTTTTTGCGAAACATTTATTTTACTTTCATTTCTTCTTCACTCCGTTACATTTGATGATGAAATTAATGAATGAAATGTAAAAATGCTTTAAAATAGTATTATCACATTATCAGTTAGTTAACATACTAAAAAGTAACTTTAGTTTATATTATTCTTATAATTTTATTTATTAAATTAAAAAGAAATTAATAGGTCCTTTTAGGGGTGCTTAGATAATTTTATCATAAACAAATATAAGAGTACTTATAACACAATTTTTTAAAGAGTATTTACCTACAAGCAAATACCTATTTCAATATAGCTCTGCGTCCAGGAGGTCTTCCGACAGTCATATTTTATATTTCCTGCCGGACGACAGCAAAGGACACGGGGTCGGTCTCATATTTTCCGCCATTTTTTATATTCGCCTCACAATGGCCGCGTTGCCCGCACGCAGAAAACGTTTTTATTTATCATCAATATTACGACAATGAGAAATTGTTGCCGCTCAACGAGACGAAGGCGACATTTGAGAACCGTCTAAGCTTCTAAAGTAGCTAACTGAGTAAATGCTGTCATCGTCAGCCTTTAAACGTCCCACTGCTGGGCACAGGGTCTTCCCGGTTTATGCTTCGTTCGTCCACTGAGATTCGTCTCACATAAAAAAATCCTGGTTCGTCCCAAACAATATGCTTCCTTCGTCCCGAAATATTATTTTAGTTATTTTAGTCTCGCTGTGTCCCATTTTGTATTCCTTTTACGGCCCATATTTTTTTACATGCCAAACTTACTCTAATGTTATTGTATGTACAATCAGCAATTTGTATTTTTTTTACTGTACTTTCAACTATCTACTTGTAATTTGGGACGAAGCACAACTTCAAAGTGATATGGGACAAACTAAGATATTTTTATACCCAATTATGGGTTGTTCCGTATTCAACCCACACGAACTCAACCCACTAATTAATTTTTCCTTACTCAACCCATTTCTATTCCTTACTCAACCCACAGCAATATTTTAATTTTTAATTCCTTACTCAACCCACATGTATTCCTTACTCAACCCACATCGAAATTATAAAGAAAACACCTATTTGTGGGTACGGTTTGATTAAAAACTAAAAGTGCCTGTTACTATTTTGTTTTTAATACATTATATTCCGCTATAAAATAAAACTTCTAAAAGTGGGACATAGCCATATATTATTGCCAAATATATTGTATAAAATCAACAAAAATAAAATGAAATGAGCCAAACCCACGGACACCTTTTGTGAACATAAATGCAGGCAATATTTTCATTAAAAGTGAGCGCGGGTTCCTTCTACTAATAAAATATAAATTTACTTTGATTATGACAAACATAAATTTAAGACTTAGTCTAAGAAAAAGAGTAAAATCATTATCAAGCCGTCTACATAAAAAATCACAGATTAAGACTAGTGATATGTCAATAAATAGAGTAGAGTAGTTACAGTGCCAAAGCATTCCGGTGACTTCACACAACGCCAGATTATACTTTCATCTTTATTTGTTCTTCTATAATGAAATTGGAATCCTTCAAACAACAAAACTTGACGGTCTCGTTGTGATTCCACATAGCGTAAGTCACTTTCTCGCTCTTGGTGCATCTTAAATATAATAAGATGGCGCTTAGTCGGTCAGTTAAGGAGCAACTGATTAAGTGGCCATCTTAAGGTTTGCCCTTTCAGAACAAACAAACAAAAAAAATATAGCTATCTCTATCACCATTGTTTAATACTAGAACCGAAGATGAAAGAAAGATAATGCTATTTCACTCTTATTAATTACCTGTCCAGAGACCTCCTTAACCCTTTGAGCACCATAAAACTAGACACAATAGAAAGTCAATTGTTTCGCGACCGCCGGCGGTCTTATGATCCTTGACCTATTAAGGTCCATTACAATTGATTTAACTTTTATTCTTATTTTTGGAGAGTGCACCGATTATTCAGGTGAGTGGTAACAATAGAACACCGGCAAGTTCTAAGAACTTAATTTATGAGGGACACAATTTTACTTTATTGTTGATTTTTATAATAATAACTATATCATTTCTCCTACTTTTATAATAATTGATTTAACTATTAATATTATTTTGGAGAGTACACCGCTTATTCAGGTAACAATAAACTCCGGCAAGGTCTAAGAGTTTAAGAGAAATATTTTAATTTAATTGTTGATATTTATAATAATATATGGCTATGTCCCACTTTTAGAAGTTTTATTTTATAGCGGAATATAATGTATTAAAAACAAAATAGTAACAGGCACTATTAGTTTTTAATCAAACCGTACCCACAAATAGGTGTTTTCTTTATAATTTCGATGTGGGTTGAGAAAGGAATTAAAAATTAAAATATTGCTGTGGGTTGAGTAAGGAATAGAAATGGGTTGAGTAAGGAAAAATTAATTAGTGGGTTGAGTTCGTGTGGGTTGAATACGGAACAACCCACACATTTATCAGGCCATGTTGAGATTCAGTGAAACTTGTGTTTTTAATGGTTAACTGGGCATACTTATTTATGTTATGTATAATACATAGAAAAACACCCAGAACCGAGACAATTTTGAAAAAGTTACTTCTAACATGACCCGATCGGGAATTGAACCCGGAACCTCAGAGACGGCGCCTGCGGTACGCCACGTCACGGAAAACGTCAAGTAATGTAGGTTTCGAATTTGTCAGTTACCCTTTTATCTTTGTCTTAGAACGTTAAACGGGGTGTAAATTCCATCCCACCCACAGAAATAGATCTAATTTCTGTGATCCCATCCCACCCCTTGGAGAAACGTCTCTGTGTTATTGCAACGGAGCAAAACTTATGGAGTGCACTTTGTCTATTTTCCTTAGGGGGGTGTTTGTTATTTATCTTTCAAATTGTACAAACAAGGACGTGATCACACGAGCCGCGCGGGTGACGGAGGCATGTGACACCGCATTTTCCAATCCAACGCACAATATGTTAACATCGTGACACTTTTTTTTAAATTTTTATCTATTGAACTGGAAAACGAGCATACAGAGCCACCTTAACTAATGGAAGGGTGGACTCAAGCTTTATAATTGCTTCTTTGAAATTATGTAGATACCCTAAAACAGTAACGCAAAATAATTCTGATCGCTTAAGGTGGTTGTCATGCAGTTAAATTCTTTTGTTTACCAATGTCTGCCGCCATTGTTTTACATTGCTGCGTTCTGGTTTGAAGGGAACATTCATTTATTAACATTCAGAAAAAAATATAGGGCATAGAGGCATAAGATTTTTAGCATGATAGAAGATTTTAAAAAGACGTCGGAAGTCAGTGTGAACTGCTAATCCATATAAATAAAAATCAATGAGTTATTCGTCAACTCGCACGCTTTAATGTTAAACTCGCACAGACGACGTGCGAGATGGCACCTTTTGATTTTACCTATTATTTGTGTCGTCAACTCGCACAACAGTTAAAATCTGAGGTAGTCATATACAGTCAATTACAAAAAGGTTTGGAAATAGTTATAATCCTTTAAATGTTTAATACCAGACAGTTATGAGTACAAAATAAAACAAAATTTCTTGTTTCCAATTTTTTAGTGCACTATACTTTGTACGAATTGTACGTATGTGCGAGTTGACAACTAAAATAATAGGTAAAATCAAAAGGCCATCTCGCACATCAGAATTATGTGCGAGTTTAAAGTGTGCGAGTAGACGAATAACTTTACTATCGATAGTTTTTTCGCGCATCACTTCAAAACGGCTGCACCGATTTAGTTAATTTTTTTTTGTTGTGTTAGAACAAGGTTTGTATGCAAGAACATTTTTGGAAAACGTTACGGGGTATTGGGTGTTCACGCGGACGAAGTCACGAGCGCACCGCTAGTTGATAATAAAGAAATGCTTTAAACTTGTTCAAATATTTTTCGGTATTATTCGGTTTGACGCGATTCTGTTTCGGCGTGCAGTGGTACTAGGGATAGCGATGCGCATTTATCTGGCACAGACTATAGCTCGTTAGATTAGTTGTTAAGTCGTAACTATAAGTTAGTTAACTGTTTTTTTATTATTATTAGTATTGACGTCAATAAGTGCCTGTAAGAGTCTTTACCCGTGGTCCCGGTGGGTCGACCCATTACCGGGTCCACGGGTAATTTTAATTACCCGTGGTCCCATGGCATTAGGGATTACATTTAGATGAATATTTCGACTTCCATTATATCGATATTAAATAATTACAACCATGAAAAATATAAAAAATAAGTAATTAAGTATAATAAACAAAAAAAAACATACTAAGTAAGTAAGTGATGATGTATGTGCAGTCTTTAGTCCGTTAGTCGCCTCTTACGACACCCAAGGTAAGAAAGGGGTTGGTAGTATTATTTTGATGAGCCCATCGCCGCTCTATGCTGTTAGATGTATGTGAAGTTTTTAGTCCGTTAGTCGCCTTTTACGACACCCAAGGGAAGAAAAGGGTTGGTAGTATTATTTTGATGAGCCCATCGCCGCTCTATGCTATTGGATGTATGTGCAGTCTTTAGTCCGTTAGTCGCCTTTTACGACACCCAAGAGAAGAAAGGGGTTGGTAGTATTATTTTGATGAGCCCATCGCCGCTCTATGCTGTTAGATGTATGTGAAGTTTTTAGTCCGTTAGTCGCCTTTTACGACACCCAAGGGAAAAAAGGGGTTGGTAATATTATTTTGTTGAGCCCATCGCGCCGCTCTATGCTGTAGGTTGTAGGATGTATCTGCATAATAATACATAGGTAATCCTAAGTTGAAGTTCATGATTGTAATTAATTTAATATCGATATAATCGAAGTCGAAATATTCATCCAAATGTAATCCCTAGTGCCATGGGACCACGGGTAATTAAAATTACCCTTGGACCCGGTAATGGGTCGACCCACCGGGACCACGGGTAAAGACTCGCCTGTAAAGGTTTACATTGAATAAATAATTTGATAATTTGACAAAATAATTTTTCCACTAAACTACTACGAGACATCCGAAATGAGATGAGAGACCTAAGGAAAGCCACTGGCGCCATTTACATAAAGAAAAACACGAACACTAAATTATATTACCTACTACACACCTTCCGTAACAAAACGTAAAGCATGTCCAAATGAGCTAGAGATTAATTACATTGCAAAAAAAAACAAAACAACAACCAATAGCACACACCGCACCGTTAAAATTATGTTGCATAAAATAAAAATGGCGCCTCCACGTAGAAAGTGAAAACTGTAAATGTGTCACTAAGTCTAGCTGTAAAAATACACAATGGCCGCAAAGGCTGTACTTAATACAATACAGTCAGTAACAATCAGTAACAAAATACTTTAACATTATTGACGCTTCTTGGACCTTATTACCTTACAATAAGAGCTACAAACTGACAAAAGTGGTCACATATTATCGATGCCCGCGACATTTCCACATTATTCAGCATCGCTCACGCTCTTAACACTAGAATGTAAACACGAATTTACATATTATATATCCGTGCACAATACAATAAGTGTACTTCACATATTTGATTAACACATAATAGTCAGTCATTCAATTGTTGATGTAGGTAAGTTTTTTTATTGTGTTTTTTTAGCCAGTCGTTTTATCGTCGGTGTAACGTTTAAATTGTTTTTATGTCGTTTTGTCACAGTTTCTTTGGAGAAAACAGTCTTTTTTTGTTTCCGGTCGAATAATCCTTTTTGCCGAATTCAATTTCTTACTGACTATATTATTATCATTTACGTACAAGACTCGGCTCTTATGGAGGTCGGGCTTAGGCGGGTCATGTAACTTATTATATTTAAAAAAAAAACAAGAATTTAACTTAATTTTTCCAGAATTAAAAGCAAGGATTGCTCTTAGTTAAACTGTTACATGGAAGTTAATTTAAAGTTGTTGCTTCCGTAAGTTAAGATTCCACATTGAAATAAAATACTTTTTATCAGACTTTCTTCCCTCTGACCACGGACCATGCAAAGGGTTCCAAATGTCAGGAGAATGGTGCATCCAGGCAGTTATTTCGTTTTATAGAGCTAGCTACCTTTCAAAGTTTCCTTCGAAAAGGGCATGATAAAGTTGTTTTCCCGGACGTCCTTCCCATTGGCGGGCCGTCGTCGTAGGGTTCCACCCTACTTCGGAGTCTGCTGTCCGTGGTCCCGAACCACCCTGACGACAAGTGATGGGATGGTACAAGTAGTTTTAGTGGGTAAGGCTCTTCTTCACCCGAGTCCCTGTCGAGGCCTTCGGACCTGGACAGGAAAGCGGGCGCTGGGGCGGGAGAGTCGCCACATAACCAGCGGGCTTCCCCAGGCCCGCTGTGTAGGATTTCTCCTTGTTTAAAAAAAAAGGATCAGCAATGCTTATAGATATATCAATATAATAAATATACATACATACATATAATCACGAATTATCCCCGAAGGGTTAGTCAGAGACTAGGCAATGAGAACAGCAAAAGCAGTGTTCTACCATAGTCCACTTAAGACTTTAAACTATCGCGTTGCATACCTACATGAAGGGCCTCTAGACGTTTTAAGTCCTATTACACGCTAGCTGCCTTAGGATGGATTCGACCAAACTGAAATAAGACTTACTCAGAGATTAGTCTATACAAATTCGGCGTTTAATCTAGGTATAAGACCTTATTCCAGTTTGGTCGAACCCACCCTTAGTCGGTGAAAATGGAAAAATTGCCTGTTTTCTATTAGCTGTTATTCAAAATATTTTAGATATTTCGCACTGAAATTTTCAATGTGTATTATAGAACTTATGTGTGAGGGGATGAACGAAGCCGAAACACGATAGGAAAGATTTTACTCGATAGAATAACAATACTGAAGTTACCTCTAAAATTTAATTTAAATGCACATTACGACCGTGTTTTACAATAATAATTCCTATAACATCATAAACACATATGTATTTACCTTTTCGATTTCTTGACTGATTTGGATTATTAAGAAACTAAACATTTTTATTAATTCGTAAGCGCCATTAAATTTTTATAAAAAATTTAATGGCGCTTACGAATTACCGCGGCCCCGCCCCGCGCAACACCCGTGGGGCCCGCGCCACACCCGAATTTTCGCTGACCGCCTAACCACAGTATATTATTTATATTTCCCTGGCCTAACCTCCCTTAAATGCCTTTCATAAGAGCTCAGCTGCCGTCAAACGTAAAACCAGACATAGACAGGACAGGTAAGCGTATGCCACTTGACTGAGGGGGCAGATGCCCTATTGTAAAGTCTCACACTTATACCAAAAGCAGGTCTAACCTCTAGAAGTCTTCGTGACAGAGAAGGGATAAGACAGGCCGATAGAAAGCCAGCTTAACAGTTGAGGAATCCGAGTGAAGTGCTCTTCCACCATCAGCCTTATCATCATTTATCATCAATGAAAATTGAGATGAAGAACCAGTAAAGCTCTTGCAACCATTTTCAAATATAGATATACACAAGTGTATGCAAAGCACATTCATTTTAAACATTCATAAATAATCAAATCCATCTCATTTGAACAGCAAAAAGAGTGTGTGTTCTAATAAATACATTTCATTTTATTTCAAAAAGCCCTACTTACGAAAATTTGCTGAAATTCAAAAATTTGCTAAGTTTTTAAAAAGTACTTTAACGTAAACATACTACATGGACATATTAAGAGAAAAACACATAACGCCAACATAATTGCATCTCCCCGGCAAAATAAGTCACGGCAGTAAAAAAGTATATACGCTAGTTTTCCTTTGAGATAGCGCCGCGTTATTTTAAAACAAAGTTAATGATCAATTAGCCTGCAGGAAACTAATTTTATATGGTGAAAAAACAATAAGTAGCTTAGCAGTTTTTATTACATAAAATACTAACAGTATATTTTTGTTCGGTCGTAATAAAAAATACTCAATAGTGAATTAGAATAAGAACAAGAAAGCAGTCAGATAATTAAAGTTTAAAGGTAACTTATTTAGAAGAAACGATGAAAGTTCAAAATTCTAAACATGAAGAAATGTGTGAAAATACTGAATTCAACTTATTTCAAATTGTTGACTGCAGACTTAGGTATAAAAAAGGGATGGGCAGGAAAAGATGGAAATAAATGAGCACACTAATTTAAGAGAAGAAGAATGAAAACATTGGGAAAGGTCGAGATAGACGGAAATATCTAAATTGAGGATTTAAGGGCCAGCTAAAAGACCTGAACTTTTGTATTCCCTAGACCGGTATCTATACTAATATTATAAAGAGGAAAGATTTGATTGTTTGTTTGTTTGGACTCCGAAACTACTAGACCGATTTGAAAAATTCTTTCACCGTTGGAAAGCTACACTTTCTGCGGGTGACATAGGCTATATAAATTTTCAAAAATTCGTCACGGGGTACGGGGTCAACGCGCACGAATTCGCGAGCGGTCCGCTAGTCTCAAATAAAACTGACAACAATAACAACACCCAAACGAACTCGGCACTGGCAACCACGACGCGACGGCTATTAATAACAAAGTAATTAAAACTGCTACACTGTGTTAGTAATGCAGAAATATCATAGCCGCTCATTAGCTTATTGCAGCGGCGGGTTGGCGTCACGCCAGGGAATTTCGCGACGCAGGGCGGACCACCAAACTGCACACTGCACTGTCGGTACTCGCTACGTGCAAACGATAAAATATTTACGTTCGCAAGGACAGTGCTGCCGGATATTACAGCTTATAGTTCTGGAGCACACACGTACGAGTAAAATAGTACGCTGGGTTCGAACGTCCTCCCCCATGACACCGTCACGACCTGGGTCCCTTTTTTTTGGGAGGCAAGATTATGTGGGGCTCTATCTGTTCCCCTTCCACACTCCCAAAGAGTAAGAGGGAGGGAAGTTTACCCACTTAACACACGGGAACACCAATTCGAGAAAAAGTGGTGGTACTTGTCCACTAGGGAATTAAACCATTGGATCCACCCTGCCTGACGCTCGTACGCCCGCCCATGGATGGCTGTACACACTCGTGCGAGTTTTTACTACTATCCACGCACCAGCACATGGACGTGACTCGTGACGTAACGCAAAAATCAACACACAACTCTAGATGTGATTAAACCACGGGATCCACCCTGCGCCCGTGCGCCCACCCATGGATGGCTGTACACACTCGTACGAGTTTTTACAACCATCCATACGCAACGGCACATGGACGTGACTCGCGACACAACGCAAAAATCAACACAAAACTCTAGATGTGTGAGAAACTTCATAGAGATAGAAGAGGAGAAGCAACGGCACCACGACAGCAGCAACAACACGACCTGGGACCCTACTGTCAGCCATACGAATATTGCATAATAAGATTAAAGTAATACTGCTCTAAGGCTCGTATTCTATAACCAAAGTGAGAATCAAATCCATGCTTGAATACAGTTAAAAAGGGATGGCGATATACACCCTCGTTTTTTGTCGTTTTAATGAAATTAAGAGTGATTTCCACCCATGAAACTGAACAACTTTCCCCAAAAAACCTATGTGCAAAAATGACAAAAATATTTTGACCCCCCCATACAAAACTGTCCGATCAGCTGACGACAATAGTGATAAAAATGAGGGTGTATATATGCGATGAATAGCACCATCCCTTTCTAATTGTACTAAAGCAAAGATTTGAGTGTGGGTTTGGTTTTAGAATACGAGCCTAAGAGTGCCCCTGGTTAGCCCGAGCCGAGGTACTGTGCCTCTATGTAGATTGTAGAGGTACCCTCGCCACGGGTTTTTCGCTCTAGTCTCATTGCCTAGTCTCTGGGGATAACCATTGTACCATTTGTAAATGAAATATATAAAATAATGAAAACTCTACAGATTTGATAAGATTTGAGAAACTAAGCAGCTAAATAAACTATTAACGAGCTCAAATGGTATTAAGCAATCGCATTTTTGAAGTGTGTCCAAGTGGGGAAGTGAGGCCAGCTTTATTTGTTTTGAGCTGGCAAATATGCTGGCTAGTTTAGGAAATATTTTCGTGTTAAGGCGCCGTTTGAGGTTACAAATTCTAGCGAGCCACTGCATGTACACCGAGCGGCAATATTTTATAGCATAACTGTGTACCTTGTGTGAGAAACGTTACTACTCGTATAATACTAGACTTATGGATTGCGACTTGTTACCAAATAAAGTTATTTTAGTGTTACGATTCGTGTCCTCGCATCGTGTGAGTTGATTAGGTATGAATTGGACAGGAAACATTTTGTAAATCATTGCAGTAGGTACTGCAAATACCTAGTAACTCGTAACATTTGATATTTTGAGTTAAGAGGGTTTACGCATTACGGTTCCCCACACTAATGATCTCCCATGAACTCCCTTCGGAACATTTTCAGGAAGTGTCCAATGTTATATGTACCCCACATAAACGAAGTGTGAATTTTGGGAATTGATCATCAAAGGAGTTAGAAAAGGTGCACCGAAACGTGACAATCTAATACATGTCGGAACAGACCGTTCAAGGTCTCCTACTTAATATTTTTTTTTATAGCAGAAGGAGGCAAACGAGCGAGCGGGTCACCTGATGGAAAGTAATCACCGCCGCCCATGGACACCCGCAAAACCAGAGGAATCGCAGGCGCGTTGCCGGCCTTTAAGGAAGGAATAGGCTCGTTTCTTGAAGAACCCTAAGTCGTAACGGTCCGGAAATACCGCCGCCGAGAGCTGGTTCCACAACACTGTAGTTCGAGGCAAGAAATTTCATAAAAACGCACAGTAGTAGACCGCCATCCATCAAGGTGATGTGGATGGAATGACAGTCGATTGCGTAAGACTCTTCTTCTACTAAATTCAAATACTTTAAAAATAATCCAACTTTTTGCCAATTTTAAAGAACTTTGCATGATGATCGAAGCTTTTTATGCTCAAACTTTAATTTACAAAAGGTTTGAATACTTTGTAAAAAACATTTTTAGAAACGTTTATTTACTTAACCTAGCTGAGTTATTGCGATTCAAAGTCCACTAGAAAATGGACTTGTGATCTAAAATACCTTCCAAAAGTAAAGTGTAGCTTATATACCTACTGTCCCACAGCTGGTCCCACAAAGGCCTCATTGAAATCACGTCTCCACTTCAATTGATGGCTGTTCGCTTATATACTTTAAAACAATCAAAAAACAATAAAGTCTGAAAGCCGAGCCTTGAATTAGTTTTTATCGCGTTAGATCATGATTACGTGTGTAGTATAATTAGGAGGTCGGATAACTCGCGGCCAGTGTTGCTACGCAAAATAATACGGGACAGACTTAATGCCACTTTCATATTCGGTGACATAATGTTACCGTCCACAAGAGTGATGGTATTAAAATATTTGACGTACAGTCGAGAAGTTCCCGACGTCGACCACTTTTCGAATCAAAATCGTCTAACAGAATATTAAATAGAAACCTGCCAAGTGCGAGTCGGACTCGCCCATTAAGGGTTCCGTAGCAGCAAACAACATCATATAAAAGTTCTTGTAGTTCGTTGTAACTTTGATCGATGTTTTAATAATAGTGTATTTTTTTTAATTAATTAATTTATGGCGTATTAAAAAAAACTACTAACTAGATCTTGTTCAAACCAATTTTCGGTGGAAGTTTGCATGGTAATGTACATCATATATTTTTTTTAGTTTTATCATTCTCTTATTTTAGAAGTTACAGGGGAGAGGGGGAGGGGGGGGGACGACGACGACACACATTTTACCACTTTGAAAGTGTCTCTCGCGCAAACTATTCAGTTTAGAAAAAAAATATATTAGAAACCTCAATACTATTTTTGAAGACCTATCCATACGGATGGGTTAGATGAAACAAAAATTTATGAGTTTCAGTTCTAAATATGAGGAGCCCCCAAAATTTATTGTTTTTTTTTCTATTTTTGTGTGAAAATCTTAATGCGGTTCACAGAATACATCTACTTACCAAGTTTCAACAGTATAGTTCTTATAGTTTCGGAAAAAAGTGGCTGTGAGATACGGACGGACAGACAGACATGACGAACCCATAAGGGTTCCGTTTTGAGATGTCCGCCGAACAAAGTAACTGATATTAAACATATTATACATTTCCTGGCTGGATTTAAGATGAGTTATAGTAATGTACATTAGCAAAAAGATAGATTTCTAACTAAACACCTATGATCAATGGTTACAAGAAACAGTGACCTTTCCTATGTA
The DNA here is from genome assembly GCA_963921215.1 of Scoparia ambigualis. Classification (NCBI taxonomy): domain Eukaryota; kingdom Metazoa; phylum Arthropoda; class Insecta; order Lepidoptera; family Crambidae; genus Scoparia; species Scoparia ambigualis. Next base: position 21,177,409 of record OY992516.1, on the reverse strand, counting down.
CTATGTAGCAAGCCCTACGGGTCTATCGGCTAAAAAAATATGGATATGGACATAGGCTTCATTTGACATTTGAAGCCCATATTTTGTCCTTATATGGGCATATTATGGGCTTCAAATGTCAAATGAAGCCCATGTGCATATTCATATTTTTTAGCCGGTCGTCCAGGCTTACCTTTTGACGAAAGTAGTGACCGGCCAAAAAGACGTAAACCTGACAAGTTACGACAATCATCCACTTCTGAACTCTGCTATACAGCATCTTGAGCCTAAGAAAATCTGGCCAGCCTAAAGCAGCTGATATTGTGAAAAATATTGATACTTCATCAGAAATAAGTGTATTCGAAAAACCTGCCGAACCACGTCAAGTATTATTATCCCCAGAAGAGGCTTCAGCATTTTTCATTAATGGAAGGTTTACAATAAATCAGTATAAACTAATAAGGAAAACGGATCCTTTACGTTTTCCAAGCTACAATTTAGTAGGTACATCAAATAAAAAAACGTGTATTCCACCTGAAGAATTTATAAATATAATACCGCAAAAGAATTTTAAAATTGCAAAGTGTTTGTCGTCAATTAAATTAGACAATTTAGAGAGCGTAAATTTAAAACTAATAGTTAAGTGGGGCTGTGATGGCGCATCTGGGATTAGTGAGTACAAACAAAGTTTTGTAGATTCATCAACAGTGTCAGATTGTTGTTAGGCGATGTAATTTTATAGAATAATTTGAAACCATCATCATCCAGATTTTGTCGTCCTTTTAAAATAGAGTTTACACATGAAACAACCAGCTCTACGCAAACCGAAATCGGACGAGTTAATAATGAAATTGAAAATCTTGTGCCATTTACAAAGAGTATAAAGGATAAATGTCATTCAATATTACACATGAATTGCTCTTTACAATAATCGATAACAAAATATGTAATGCTGCCACAGCAACCTCTTCAAGCCAAAGGTGTTATTTATGTAAGTTTACGTCAAAGCAGTTTAATTGTCTTAATGCTATGATAAAAAGGGAAATCACTACCTCCCATACAATGTTTGAAATTAATTATCTACGTTGTATTGCTGGATTCGCTTATACCTTTCGAGAAATGGCAAGCCTCTACCTCTAAACATAAAAAAACAATACAAGAGAAAAAACTGCTTATTCAGGCGTCAGGCCCAATTTCACGAGAGATTAGGACTTATAGTTGATCGATCAAAACAAAACTTCGGATCATCCAATGACGCAATTCCAAGTGAAATTACCGGCATAAATAAAAATTTGATAACTCGCCTTTATCATATTCTTATCAACATTTGATTTGGGCATGATATTAATGCAGATTTATTTCGCAATTACTGTCTAAAAACAGCAGTTGTGTACTTAAAACTTTACCCATGGTATTACATGCCGACTTCCTTAGATAAGCTGTAGATACAATCGAGTGAAATCATATCAAATTTTGCAATACCCATAGGTGCCCTATCGGAAGAAGCTCAAGAATGACGAAACAGAGACATCAAACGTTATAGAAAGTCATTTTCAAGAAAATGTTCAAGAAAAGCAATCATGACAGACTTGTTGTTAAGCCTTCAAGAACTGCCTGAAACTAAACTAAAATCAATTCCTCATGTTGTTGTAAAATTGTTAAAAGCACCTGAAGTTCCCGAGTGTTCATCTTTTTTGTCTTATAGTCAAAATGTTGTTAAAAGTAGCGATGAAAGTGATTATTTTTTCTCTCTCTCAAATTATCGTAAGTATTTTAATTTTGTTCACTAGAACTTATTCACATAATATATCCTAATGAAAAACGATTACTTAAATAATTATCAACATTTGTTCGAAAATATTTATAAATAATTATGGGAAACCTTCCCATATAAGGAAAAACAGAGTGAGTCGGCTTCCCGACCTCGCGAAACTTGCGCGGGCTCCACACAGATGAACGGTAGGTGGCTCAGGGCAGGACAGACCCAGGAGTCCTACTATCACTTCTTATTAGTATGACTTTAATCTTACTATTAAAGTATACTATTCAAGTAGAAGGGAAGTAAAATTAAAGTATACTGCTGCTCCTAAGAGTGGATGGTAAGGACCCAGGTCTTATTAGATTATTATCAGAAGATTCAGAAGGCCAAGGGTCACTTTAAGTCGCTGCACTAACTAAATTAGTTAGTAAAGTCGGCTTCAGAAGAAGCTCTACACTTGAGCACCATGTACACCAACTCTCTCGGAACCATCGCGCTCGTTACCATTATGTATAAACGCGAAATATATTAATTTACACAAGTTATATTAGTGAGATTCTACCTGTAATATTCGCTCCACTTAATATTCATAACCGCCCTTTCCTTAAAGGTAAATGACTTTCATTTTATATTGCTGGAAGCTCGTTGGTGTAGCATTTTGTCACGTTCGAATTGCGATCGTGAAAGTCAACGAACTCTTTGACAAACAGATTTAGATGGGTGAATATTTCTCTCTCTCTCTCACACTCTAGCGTATACTGTCCCACTTCTGGGTAAAGGCCTCCCCCAAGTCCTTCCATCCATCTCAATCCTGAGCCACCTCATGTCAGTCGGTCTGGTGTGCGTCCAGATCGCCTCGCGGCCAGAAAAAGTGCGTGAAAAGGTGCGGCGAGGCCCTCGCCGCACCTTTTTCTGGGCTGACCTCAGCGGCGCCGCCATCTACAGGAACCTATTGTGTGTGACCAAAAAAAAACAAGCGTCTCTTTTTCTGGTTGCGCAACGCACCCTGAAGCTTCAGTTGTAATTAGTTGTAATGCTTCTATGCCCTGTAGTGCGATTCTATAAGTTAAAGCCTTAGTAGCAGCGACTGCCGCAGCGCTGAGAATTGACTCTCTCTCTTTCATATTCATAGAATTGGAAAGAGACATAAGTTCACAGCCATACGCGCAGCGTCTATGTGTCGCTTGAGAAACGCATAGCTGTAATTTTCGAAGTACTTGTTTATAAATCGATGACGATGAATCATACAACACATCAATCGTAATTACTATCGCCAATGAGCTTATTAATTACTTACAGAATTCAATTGAGACTTGCAAATAGACATTAATTAAATCCAAGAAGCGGGCGGCGCGCGGCTTGCCGAACGACGCTCATCAATCGACTACGGTGAAGAACGTTAGGTATCTGTGTTTATAAACGTAATTAATGACGATGTATGGAAATACTAATGTTGTACAATATATACTTACCTATGAACGCATTATAATCAATCAGCAAAAAAAGGGTGTCAGCAGGTTTTTCACTTATTTTAAAGACAGCTAAAAAAGCCAACAAAGCCTACAAATGTTTTCTTGCTTTCGTTAAAGTTGCTCCAGTGTGTCATGCTCTCTAAAAGTGTTTCTGCGGTGGTGGCATGTGCGTCCGTCGGGTCGTCGTTGCGCTCCCTAAAACATGGTTGAGGGAAGCGATGGCTGATTCACATTTCATACTCGTGAACTGGTGCCGCCTGTGGAGGCTGGTCTGCTATTGCAATCATATTTTTATTGGTAGTATACAGGGCGTTCCACGGATATGCCACATGGAGGGAAAGTACCTTGAATATTGTAGATGGAACATTTTACTGAAAGAAGACATTATTTGAATTTAAAAACAATTTAAACTGCATTCATATATATTTAAAAATTACATGGTTGAACCGGGAATCGAACCCGTTACATGAGAAAAATAATCACCTGTAGCTTTATCATACCGATCGAAAAGCTTCATCATAAGGATTATTTTTTGCTAAATAACATAGTGTTACAAATAAAAGGAAGACCATGAATTTTATCATTGTTAATACAAAATTAATCAATTTATGAAATGCTCAAAATGAGTCCCTTCTTGTTGAATACAAAGTCGCACTCTTTTGATTATTTCGCTCCCTGTCGATTTTTTAATCTTGTTTTTGTGGATATTTAGAATAATACGTCTAAGTTCTGCTTGTAGTTCGTGGACACTTTCATACTGGTTCTTGTAAACTAATTTTTTTACATAACCCCATAAAAAAAAATGTAACGGGGTTAGATCTGGGGATGTCGGCGGCCATCTTATTTGTCCAATTGTCCCGATCCAGGGATGAAGTGTTCATTGAGATAGTCCCTTGTTCTGTGACTGTTATGAGCTGGAGCCCCATCTTGCAGAAAAGTAAGGTTTTGTCGTTCTGCAACCGGAAGATTATTTATCTCATTTCTCAAAATCTCTAGTATTTGTAAATACCTTTCCATGTTCAAATGCCCTTCGTAAAAATGTACTAAGTGGACCCGGTTTTTTACAATACCACACCAAGAGTTGAACGAAAAACGCACATGATTATTAGTCTCGCGGATACGTAAGGGATTCTCCCTGGACCAAATGCGATTATTGTGTCGTTTGTACATACCATTATTGCTGAAGTTTGTCTCGTCTGACCAGATAATATTATTCAGAAAATACTGATCCTCTAGGTCCTAGAGGATCTGCCATGAAATCGAGAGGCTCATCCTAGACTCTAGGATGAGCCTCTCGATTTCATGGCAGAAAATAAGTTGTCATTGAGCATCCCGGGCAGTAATTTTTGTACTAATCGCCCTTCAATGTAACTTTTGAATTTGTATTTTTTTAGTACACGGTGTATTTTGCTTTTCGAAATTCCGATTACTTCTTCACCTTCCCTCACTGAACTTTTAGGATTTGCCTCAAAGTATATCAAAATGTCGAGTTCATCGTCAGTGTTTATCATTTGGTGCCGCGGTTGTGGTAAGAGATGATCAAAACGTCCCAAATTTTGCAGATTATCCACCAACCGTTTCATAATAAATCGAGATGGTGTATTTCTATAAGGATATCTTTCGCAGTGCCATTGTAAGGCTAATGTTGTTTTTGTGGTTCAAAAAGTATGCTTTTATTAAATCAAAATTATTTTGATACGCCATGGTTATGTAAGAAATTCACAATACAATGCAAAAATCCTACAATGAAAATCACATAAACCAAAGAATAAAAGTTTGAAAATGGAACACATTTTTGAATTATTTCTTTATAATCAGACAGCCGCATTGCAAATATTGCGATGGACAAAATAAATTTACGCGACTTTCGGCTCAGGATACGGCTCGATTTGTTGCATACAACCAGGCACCTACTAATTACGTATCTCTTTATCATTTTATCATGCACTTAAATTATAATAGGGAAATGATGCGTACTTCTCAAGTGGGTACATTTATTAGTAATAGGTACTTATAATAATGTCAGTAATATGTCCTTACGGCAATGTCAGCTTTTCATTTTTCTGAACAAAATTTCACATCAAATGTTAAAATTCATGGTCTTCCTTTTATTTGTAACACTTTGTTATTTAGCATAAAATAATCTTTATGATGAAGCCTTACGATTGGTATGATAAAGCTACAGGAAGATTATTTTTCTCATGTAACGGGTTCGATTCCCGGTTCAACCATGTAATTTTTAAATATATATGAATGCAGTTTAAATTGTTTTTTAAATTCAATTAACGTCTTCCTTCAGCAAAATGTTCCATCTACAATATTCAAGGTACTTTTCCTCCATGTGGCATATCCGTGGGACGCCCTGTATAACAGTGTTTCTTTATCTATTTTTTTCAAAGATCTTAAGACGTTGTTTATTTTATTTTAAATTGAGCAACTTACCTGTTTTTTTAGTAGATATTCTTTTGTATGTTGTTGTGTTTGTCTTGAAGGTAATCGGTACTAAATGTTTTTTTATCTTGCAATGGAAAATGTTCTTCTATGACATGGAGGGCCTTTTCCAATTTGTATTGACGCTGTAAAAGAAAGGGAGAAAAGAAATGCCCTTGCTGAGTTACTTGCCGGTTCTTCTCAGTACAAGGCTCCCCCCGCCCCATAGTCTATTATTTATTCTGTGTATAGTTAGGACTTACGGACCAATGGCATAGCGACATTTATAAGTGCCAGATTATTGTAGCCTAAATTGAATAATTTTTAATGTTAAAATTACACAATCTGTGCCTACACACCCGAACAATTAAATTGTTTATTACTTTTTACTCAGGCCCTAGTCAGAAGTTTTCTGAGACGATGATGATACAGTTAGCATTAAATAGTCCAAAGCAGTTTCACTTTTCACTAAAATAGCATAGATAATTAGATAAAGTCTATTTTACATACATACATATAATTACGACTGTTATCCCCAAAGGATTAGACAGAGACTAGGCAATGAGGACAGTAAAGCGGTCCTCTACCATAGTCCACTTTTCACCAAATAGCGACTGCACATGTGCTCAGCGTGACAGGTGGTGAGCCCATCGCTGTTGGATGTATTCTTTAGTCCGTTAGTCGCCTTTTACGACACCCAACGGAAGAGAGGGGTGGTAGTATTGTTTCACCGTTACGCGACACGGTTATTATTAGTACTTATTCTATTTTGTTTTGCTCGTCCATCCACCCGGAGGTGGAGCTTGATGCTATGCGAAAGATTGGCCAACACAAGCCACGGACCGCCAACATTGGAAAAAAGGAATATTAACAATAATATTAATTATTATAATTTTGTAACAGTCAAGTTTGTTTTTATTTTATGCCATACTTTACGAATACTAAACATTGAAAAAAAACCTTTTTCTTAGAATCTACTACTTACGTTATACCGATTATCTTTGATGTTGACTCTCCAAAGTGGCACTGGCCTTTACAAACCGTAGACTCCAATAAAACGCCCACAGCTACACATATTGGTTTCACCAAATTGAAATACATACCGATATTACAATATAATATTATTCCATAGCGATTCTTCATATTTATTATGAAGAAGAAAACGGCGAACGCTTACTTTTAATCGGGCGGCCAGACGATTATTCCAAAGGTCTTTGAGGAGGGCGTTGGCTCCTGTCCTGCCGCCACAAGGGCATTCGCACCAGCGTCGTCGGCGCCCTAGCGGTCGTTTCGTGATTCACTTTGCGAACGATGACCGTCTTGGAAACCACCGTCGTAGTACTTGACAGATTGGTTTCACGATATGATTGAGTAGACAAAAAGGTTTTCACACCTTAATGGGGTTAACCTTTTTTGGTCTGTTGAACTTATTGGCCATATCATGAAATGCTCGGCCACATGATGATTAGGTTAGGTTCGAATCATTGACCTAGGAGTATAGACAAGAACGATCATACAAACCATTTGTTCAAATTCTGGAATGAGAGACTTAAAGTTCGCTGCAGCCGTTATGTCGGGGTGCGTATCATTTCATATAATGACAAATTAACTAATTTCAAAGAACATAACGTTCATTGGATATAATTTTTACTTGTTCTAAATACACTTCGTATAACAACATTACGTATATTATTCATTTGATATAATACTCATATTCTCTAACAACTTATTCTATAAAGCTATATTTGTAGAATAATCATATTCTATAACTTCATTTGATATATTTTTTGCTTAAAAATAAGAATAACATTTTAACCCTAAATTGATATCAAATATTGTCTTAAAAAGTAAATACGTTGTGTTTTTGATTATGGTTGTGCTAAAAAAGTCAGTGACAGAAACTAATTGCGGCAAAACCGACTTCACGTAGACTTGTCTGCCCTACGCTAGAGTGTAATTCAATCCCGCGTAGGCGCGGGGGGGCGAGGCGGCCCACGAGCTTGAGGAGCAGGTGGGTTTAACGCTCGCTTCACCGCAGCTTCGGCTTGCTGGCCGGCTTCGCCGGCCAGCCTCAGCCGCGGCGGTGAGCGAAAGCCATCTGCGACGATAAGCTCGTGTGGGACCGCCGGTGTCCCGCAGCGCCGGAGCCGTGACAGAAAACATGCCTGCTTGCATTCTGCATGCCTGTTTGCATGCTGCATGCCTGCTTGCATGTTGCATGCCTGCCTGCATGCTGCATGCCTGCCTGCATGCTGCATGCCTGCTTGCATGCTGCATGCTTGCTTGCATGCTGCTTGCTTATTACATGAGTAATGTTTTATATCATTTGATTATTATATCAAATGTACATTATATCAAAGGTACATTATATCAAAAGTATATTATATCAAATGGAATTATAGAATCTAAAATTATATTAAATGTTTATTATATTAAGTTAGTTGTTATATGAAATGAAATTATATTATCTGAACGTTAGACCATAAGTAATTATATCAAACATTACACACCCGTTATGTCGTCTAATCAACAGACAGACATCGCGGCGCCGCAGCGCCAGATCGGTCAAAGACAACGTAGTGTGTATCAAGATGGCGTCCCAAATTGATTGTCAATAACAATAATAGAAAAAAAATATATTCTAATAATACGATATAACTACATAATAATGAATTGAACAACAATTAATTTCATTTACTTGACAAGTGTATTATAGTAAACGTCTAGGTGTACGTACACTTGAAAAGAAATAAAGAATTATTTTCGCCGTTCCGCATGCGCGATTGTCAAAGCTACACTAAAGCATGGTGCCGAGTCGACTCCGCAGATGAGTGGAGCATAGTGCGTGTTCGGAACGGCCTATCTATCGCTGGTTCGAATATGATCATTTCATGAAATATTTTGAGCATTTCGTGATATGTATGACCAATTTTACGATATGGCCACGACATAATTATGCAATGATAATACTCGTAGGTTGGTACTCATCCATTCGGATTTCAGACAAAATCGCACTACCAAGCAGACACCACTAATTGTCATTTAAAATAAAAAAGTCGTATGTAGAAAAATTGCTAATGTGTGCGAAAATAGTGCCAGGATAAAATGAGAGTGGGCAGTACCGCTTTGTCGAATGCATCCGGAAAGATAAAAAATTAACTAATACAAATATACATACACTTTGGATCCTAAAGACGGACGATGACTGCTTAAGATTTCGAAAAGCCTGGAGACGATCTCTAACTTGACAGTAAAGATGGTTGCAAAAACGCAAGCGACCTAGACTCCATGAAAGGTAGTATGAGCCGAACGAAGGGTTCAAAGGCTCTTCAGTGGGCCATTATAGGTTAATGACAACGAAAAGGTAGAACAAAGCAATCAAAACCTAATAAAAATAAATTTTATAACTAGCACTAAAATCCTTTATAGGTTTAGGTTTGTTTCTTAAAAATACAGAAGTACTTAATTAAGGTCTCAATTACAACGTGGCACAACACGAAGAGAAAAAAAAAGAAGTTATCGCACGACATTAAAAACTGTATAGCAAATTAAAGAACTACATATAAAAATGTTACAGACAGTTTGAAAGTCAAACAATTGATCAAAAACAATGGAATAATCGGAAATTACGATTCTCATTTGTTTGTTCCGCAGCGTCTCGTCGCTCGTCCAATAGTGATGCGTCTTCAACATAATTCAATTTGCCGGGTTGTTGTCCGGGAACTGGAGTGTGCGCTCTTTCTTACAGGAGACGGGTGCTATTAGGATAACAATGAACCATGGATTAGATTGCCACTGAACGATGAACGACCGACCGGCAAAATCGTGTTTCACGCCGAGAGCGAATGCTCAGGGAATCTAACGTTTGTATATTTAGCATAGCAGAATATAAATAGTGTCAATGAGCATATTTCAAAGCAGAAAACACTTGATATTAGGTAATATTAGATAGAACCTTATATTCTCTTTCAATATTTTTCTACTTCTGTTTCGGCTTCAGCAAGACTTTCAATAACGTTGCGATATAAAAAAGCTAGACGCGCCTACAGAGTTCGTGGCTTAATTAAAAGTAATTTAGTCTAGTAGTGAGTACTTTGCTTAATTAAAACGATTTTTTAAATAATTAAACTGGCAAACAAAGTTTTAAGGGTAGCATTATACAAACATCATCTTCATTGTTTAGATAAGTAAGACATCCCAAAAAGGTGCTTAATAAGACATCCCAAAAAAGTGCTTAATAAGACTTTTCTTTTTTTTTCTATAAAACCTTTGTCTAATCGTAGTCCACTACGCTGCCAGCAGCATTCAGCAGGTGTGTTTTAAAGACTGCTATCTTTACAAGCACAACTAGTACGTTGATCTAGGTCAACGTGGTTAACACAAAATAATATGTGTTAATATGACTGACTGTTTAAAGTAAAAATATTGGCTTCCATTCGTCACCGAATTATTCGAACTTCCACATAATACAAACTTCAGGATTCCTTAAAACCTATTTGCTTGTGAAATGTCCAATTTATTTTCTCAACAGTATCAGCGACCAGAATTCCATCCAATCTTCATGATAATACCATAGAAAGTGTCGACATCACAACTTGTCACGAATACATATGAATACATATGAATACGCGTTCGCAAACATCGCTCAGACTAACCATCCAGGGATTGGATAAACTTGTGTTGCACAACAACAAGTTGGGATATGATTTATTTTTACGTTTGTTTTAGTATGGAATAGCGGTTCATTAAAATCATACTACCAACTCCTCTCTTCCCTTGGGTGTCGCAAAAGGCGACTAACCTACTAAAGACGGCGGCTCACCACCTATCACGTTGAGAACATGTGCAGTTGTAATATGGTGAACCGTGGACTATGGCAGTGCACTGTTTCTGCGGTCTTCATTGTCTAGTCTCTGACTAACCATTTGAGGATAGAGTCTGGCCAACGAAAGCTAAACCTCGTAGTTATTTGATTAGCAACACTTTGTCTCTATGTGTGTCTATCTGAGGTGTCATGTCGTATGTCAAATTGAAATTTTTCTGAGAAAATTGCAACTGTGTGAGTGACCCTGTTTTACCCCCCCAGTCATGATTTTTTTTAATTTTTCCTGGTTCAGCTTTCATTAGCCAGACTTCTAGTTGTGAATCCATGTAATGTAATGTAATATTGTTGTAGTTTGTTTGCAAATGCTGACAGTCAATAAAATATTCAAGTAACCATCGCTTTGCACTGAAATAACTTAACAGTTCAGACTCAGACTGACCTTTTAATAACTGGCAGGCTGAACTGCCAACATGCTACCGCACGGCAGAAGGGTGACGTAAGAGATACTATAAAAAAAAGTTTCAAGAGGCTAATGACGTCACTGGAAAAATCATAACGGGAAACCTATAAAATTCTGTGCCATGGAGTTGACATTTATTACGGGTGAAAGCTGTCTATTTTTGTTGTCACTGACCGTTTACCTGAATGGAGAAATCGATACTCATTTCCCTCAAGGTTGAAACATTATTAAATTGCGTTTAACATGGTGGAGGCGTGTAGAACACTTTATTGGTTTCCGAGAAGTAATAGCCGGCCTGACATCAATATACATAATGTATGAAAAAGAATAAGAGTTAAAGTCTCGTTTGTATTTCAAAAATGTCATTACTACTGATTAGGTAGGTACTTAATCACACAAAATCACATTATTTAATAGCATACTACTTGGGAAACGTAATGTCTCAGGTGGGATCAGATCCCACGACCTCCACAATTCGAGCTACAGCTACAGCTGCTACGATTGAACTACCGAGTCACTTGGTATACATGATGAGGGTTCTAATGACAAATGAGGATGAGGGGGATAATGATGAGAATTAGGCTTCTCGTTGTGTTACACAATATCTCAAATAAATATCGCATTGTGAATGGAGAAACTGAAAATAATATCTATACTAATACTATAAAGAGGAGATTTTATTGTTTGTTTGCATTGAATAGGCTCCGACACTAGTAGACCGATTTGAAAAATTCTTTCACCGTTGGGAAGCTACACTTTCTCCGGGTGACATAGGCTATATAATATTTTCAAAAAATCGTCACGGGGAACGGGGTCCACGCGGACGAAGTCACGAGCGGTCCGCTAGTGTTAATAGTAAAGTGGTAAGATTACATGGTCCATAACATACTGTATTTACGATTGGTTGTTAATTAAAGCCAAAAATGGGTTTCACGAATAATACTCTGGCTGCAAACAATTAATTTCACAGTTAAGTCATTCAAATTGTAACCCAAGGTAAGGAGAAACTAATAGTCGATCTCGACAACAATTAGTTAAACTTCGAGACAAACAAACACCTCTTCGCGCCGCGACTCAGGTTGTATGTTAAACTGTTTCAAAGCGCTCACAAATATTAAGCCTCATTGTTTCCAGTTTACGCGTCTCATGAAATTCTAATTCTAGTTCATAATAATGTATGAGTTAACATTTGTGCCTTCTAAGGCCGCGGAAAGTCCTTGGAGACAAACATTAATTATTCCGCGTGACGGATTACTCGAAGCGGCTTTCTCGAAGTGAAAGTTTACAGTCGGCAACGCGACGCGACGTATCGCATTTATTGATCGCGACAGCTGTACATTTGTACCTGCTCTATTTTCAAGGACCTTCGCGGTACTTCTTTTACGTTGTTATAGGACATTTTATTGAATATGTACCGTCGAAAAGGGCAGAAGAGGTGAGGTCTGCTGAGGTTTCTATCTTGCAGTAACACAAAATTGATATCTCTGATAAAGTTATGGAACCACCTACATGACAGTGAAAAGACAAGAGCTTCATCAACCAACCTTCAAAACCAAAAGCATTGCTGCAACCATCATATTCTTTATAGTCAAATATTTTATAAGCATTGCACTACTGCTGAATTAAAAAATTGGTTAGAAAAGACAATAGTCTCCAACGACTAAACATTAATACAAAATACAGAAAAATAAGGATATTAAGTGGGATTGGGTCGGACATGTTTACCGCATGTCAAACGAAAGATGGGCGAAAAGAACAACCGAATGGGTCCCATTTAATGCCAGACGACATCGCGGCAGACCAAGGCGAAGATGGCGTGAGAGCTTGACTACTACAAAAAACTAGCAGAAGACAGAATTGTGTGAAAGAAGGAGAGGGAGGCCTTTGCCCTGCAGTGGGACGAATTGGGCCAGATAATAATAATAATAAGGATATTAGAATTGAGGCATTATATTGACGTTTTCGAACACAACGTCGCGTCGGGATCATCATTATTTAGCAGTATATTTAAAGTATGTCACATGAAAGCGTTTCGTTCAATGGTAACGGTCTTTTATAGTTATTTGCAACATGTAAGTGAGTTATGGCCTGTTCGTGACTACTTACATTAATTTATAGCGAGCCGTTTTGTTGATGATACAATGTCCAGAATCAGAGTTCTTATTTTGTAGGTAGGAAGTTCCTTTGTGTCAAGCGTGTGATTTTTAAAAATCTATCAATAAAATAAAATTAATAAATAAACTATCCTACACTCACACCAATGATGTAGCCCAAGAGAAGTTTCGTTATGAAACTCGTTAAATGGTTACTAGATAACGGATAAGCATACTTACTTAAAATACTTAAATACATACTTATAATACATAGAAAACACCCAGACCCGAGACAATTTAGAAAAACTATAATTTCTGAATTGACCCGACCGGGGATCGAACCCGAGACCTCAGAGATGACGACACGAATGTCTGTCGCATCACTTCAGAACGACTATTTATCTAATAATTTTTGTAGTGTTTTTTATATTAAAGTTATTATTATTATTACATTTGACAGGACCGTGGAGAGAGGCGCGAGCCGTGGATGGAGACGAAAATTTAATTAAGTATTTTTAAGTTTCTTTTTTGTTACAAAAAAAAACTGAACTGCTACCTGAACGATTCGAAAGTCTTCCCTCGACTTCTTATAGGTTACATATAAAAAGTAAATACAAGTTTTTTACAATTTCTGTATAAAATAAAAAAATAAAAACACTGAAATCCAATCAGGACAGTACGAACGAACCAATTAACTTCCCTCCTATTGAGCGGAGGATTGTTATCGAAAGAGAATCGTCTCAGCGAGCGTTTTCAATTAAACCACGGCCAACGTTAGTTCGCAAAGTTTGGCAAGCTCTGACCTTCCCCGGTAAGGTTAGTATAAAACCGATAACTAATATTAACTTCGTTACACTGACCCAATTCGGTGGATCTCACCCCCCTCCCCTCCTGCCGCCTCAATCCCTACCTAAAATTATGACTAGCCGCCTAGATTAGATTACAGGTTTGTAGATATTGAATGCACGTCGGACTATAGAAAAACATATTGAAATACATACATATATATTTACGACTATTATCAAAGGGGTGTCACTCCGCAGTTTAGGCAATGGTGTATAAAGTTATAGATGCGTTGTACACGCTCTAGAATGGCAATAAGAATGAAAGGTAATTGCCCGACTCGCCTTCAGTCAGGCACGCTCTCGCGTCCCGGCCATACATCGCTACAGCGCGTAAATTTATCAAGCTTTTCGTGGCCAAAATGCCTTCCTGTGTTTTAGGCGGAGCACAAATTACACGGCAACTGTTAGAGACAAGAAAAACGTCTCATTTCATTCGTAGGTACTGATTTTTTTAAATTAAACATTAAATGCCCGATAAATACTGCTGGCCGCTCCTCACGTGGGTAAAGATTGAGATGTAATCTGTTCTATGCGTGAGAGTAAAACAGACTATGTTAGCGCAGTCTGATGGCGGCCGTCGCCAGCGAGATGATATTTATCTCTTTCTAACCTTAGGTACGCCCTATAATGTGTCTCTTGTTAGCGCAACGTGTCATAATAAATAACTGTATACGTAGATATAGTACTACTTGCAGCACTTTAAAATGCAATAATGTTTTTTTTTTTTTTTAATAATTGGCTTGATTCTTAAGGCTTATGTAGGCAAATGTTTCCTTCATGAGGTACAGTATAGAGCTTTAGTATTCCTCTAACATAATCAGAGATATGACGAATGAGCTATTTCTCTGACGTAATCAGGGATATAACGAAAGGGGTTTTAAGGACAAATTTTGGATACGGGATATTTTGGGGATATTGAAGTGCATTTTGGGAACAATTAGGGAAAGACGGAAATTTTGATAATGTTATAACTGCCAAATTTTTTGAGGGGACTTGAAGTCCATTTATATTTTGATTTAAGTGGACATAAGGTCCACTTCTAATAAATTGCGGGCCGCTATAAATTAGAAATAAAGAAGTGTAGAGGAAGAAAGAAATAAGTTTAGAAGGAAAGAAGTTTTAGAGTTTTAATTGTTAAATTTGGAATTGTTTTATAATTCAAGGTTGTTTTAGATTTATTTTAAAGGTTTATTGTATTTTCGGTGTATTTTAATTTGTAGTTTTAAAATGAATTTTGTATTGTATTTGTAAGTTACGGATTTGTTTAGTTTTTAGGTTTTTATTTTAAGATATTTTGTATTTTGATTGTATTTTTGATATTTTAGTTACTTTAGCTTATGGCTTAGTTTAAAAATTTTGATTTAATGTGAAATTTTTTAAAAAAATTTCTATTTATTGTGTTTCGGTTTTAGTTTTATTAATTTAAGATGTGTTTGTGGTTGTAGTTATATTTTGGTTGAATTTGTTTATTTAGTTTGATAAGTTGATTTTAAGTTTGAATTTAATTTATATGTTTGAATTTTGTTAGTATTATTTGGGTTTGGGTTTTAATTTTGTTAATTTAGAATGTTTTTGTAGTTATAATTATATTTTAGTTAAATTAATTTTGTTTAGTTTAGTTGATAAGTGATTTTAAAATTATGATTTTAATTATATGTTAATATTTTGTTGATTATTATTTAACTTTTAATTTTGTTTATTTGAGTTATTTTTGCAGGTTTTAGTATTAATGAATGAAATTTAGTTAGGTAATTTAATTTAATAGGTTTGTTTTACAGATTTATAAATTTAGTTTATATTGAGAAGAATTTTGTGTCTAATTTATTTAATTTCCGTAATCAGTTTGATTCTGCAGACGCAGAATCATTGATTTTATCCGGGGACATTCTTTGTTGTTAGTTGCATTGTGGTTTGTGTTCACCCTTGTGCCCATGCGCAGGTTGTGCGCAGAGCAATTGTAGCACTTAGCCTGGTCGGTCTTGGTTGGGCACTCGGTTATTCGGTGCCCCAGACTAGCGCAGTGGGCACAGGGCTTTTTGTCCGATTTGCATTTCGCTTTGGTGTGTCCATATTGTAGGCACTGATGGCACTGCACGAATCTGCTGAAGTCTTCAACGTGGACCCTGTTATGATCCACGTTGAGTTTCCCAAGAGCTAGGATAACCTTCCTCATCTCGGGGGTGACCTCCACAACAGCATTGTACAATGCCGGGTTTTTGTTTGAGGACAAGAAGCATATGCGGGACAGCTCGACGTCATTTTGCGTCACGAGGACCTCCACTAATTCCTCGCGGGTAACGTCCTTCGATATTCCCTTGAGGATTAGGAGCGGTGGTCGTCGCTTCGCCCGTTCGGCGGCGAAATTAGAACTGCTGGTATGACGGGCTATAGTCTCTTCGCATTGCTCCTTGTTCTCAAACTCAACCCTGAGTTTGGCATTAGGGATTGGTAGAATTTTGACTGGCGCGTATTTGTGTTTCCGGAAGGATATCTCCTTCTTCCAGAGAGACATCACTTCCGGAGGCTTCAGCGTGCAGTCAAAGGAGGTAACAATTAGGGCTGGGTAGGTTTCGGGGGTTGGGGGGGGTGATTTGGCGGTAACACTAGCGTAGGTAGGGGTAGGGGTATGGGTAGGGATTTGGGCTTTAGGGACAACTTGAGCTTCCGACATCGAGCTATGGGCCAGCGGATGTTGTTGCTGGTCCTTGAGCGCGGCCGTTAGCATGTTTCCCGATAGGCGAACAAGGTCCTCGAGACGCTCACCCTGTTTCAGGAGCTCGTCGACTTTTTCCGTGACTTCTCGTTAGACCTTCAACGCCATCTCTGTCTGCATGCCTATAACCGCACCCATGCCATTATCGAGCTTGTCGGAAAGCTCACGAACACTTTGGTCGCTTAAATGTTGTTCAGGGAGACAAATTGTTGGCAATAAATCAAGACAGCTCTCTATCTCACTCGCTGCATCCACGATAAGCTCTTTGTGAGCCTTAATGACGGACTTCCCCGCAGTCACCGCCCTCCTGATCTGGAAGCAGAGGTGGCCGACGACTTCCATAAAGGACGGCAGGTCTTTCACCTTCTCTTGCCTCTGACAGATCAGGATGGGCGTAGCACTGCGTTCGGGGGGGCCGTCACGTGATAGGCGACGATCGACAGACATTTTTTGTAGTTAGGTTAGGGTTAGGTTAGGTCACAGTAAAAAAATTTCAAAGTTAATTTTCCAAAGATTTTTATCTAAAAAAATTTTTCAAAAATATTGTTTTTAGGTGTTTTTGGGTTCAATTTATTATAATTTTAAGTTTTGGAAGAATTTAATTTTTTGAGATTTTAGCCGAAAATTTTCTGAGTCTTTTTGGACTTTTTTGTTTTTGAGGGAATTTAAATTTTTTTCTGGAATTAGTATTGATAATTATAAAAAACCTTAAATTAGCAATTTGGGTAATTTGGGGTATTTCCAAGTAGGAAATTTAAGAGTTCAATGCAATAATGTTAGCGTATAACCTGTCTATCTTTTATATGTCTTTGAGTTTAGGTAGGTTCGTTTAGCGCGCCTCCCAGGCAGGCCGCCTAGGCGTATGGCAGTAAATGTTGCCGCAAGCCGACGCACCGAACACGTCGCGCGCGCGTAAACCCTACGCTCATGACGTTGCTAACGAAATATTAACGCTCGGGTCACACGATAAGTTTCAATTTCGCGTGAAAGTCGTTAGTGTGTGAACCTTCTGTACGTAGTACTATTAGTTATTCTGTGCTATTATCCCCGAAGGGTTAGTCAGACACTAGTGACTAGGCAATGAGAACCGCAGAAGCAGTCCACTGCCATAGTCCACGTTTCACCAAATTATGTGTGTGTCTATCTAATAGATTTACTGCCAATATTGTTTACCGCCTCTGTGGTCTAGTAGTTAGACCCTTGTCTCAGACCCAGAGGTACGGGGTAGGGTTGCCACCCGTACTCTAAAATAGAGTATTGTCCTCTTTTTCATGCAGGCGTTCTTTATAATCTACGACACCAATTAAGTACGCTAAAATACTCTATTAACGTAAAATTATTTACTTAAAAGACAAATATTTCTTATATGTTGAAAAAAGAGCAAAAAAAAACCGGCCAAGTGCGAGTCGGACTCGCCCATGAAGGGTTCCGTAGCAGCAAATCACATCAATCAACTTTTATAAAGTTCTTCTTGCAGTTCGTTGTAACTTTGATCGATGTTTTATAATAGTGTATTTTTTAAAATTAATTAATTTATGACGTATTAAAACAAACTACTTACTAGATCTCGTTCAACCCAATTTTCGGTGGAAGTTTGCAAGATAATGTACATCATATATTTTTTTAGTTTTATCATTCTCTTATTTTAGAAGTTACAGGGGGGGGGGAGACACATTTTACCACTTTGGAAGTGTCTCTTGCGCGAACTATTCAGTTTAGAAAAAAATAATATTAAAAAACCTCAATATCATTTTTGAAGACCTATCCATAAATATCCTACACGTATGGGTTTGATGAAAAAAAATATTTATGTTTCAGTTCTAAGTATGGGGAACCCCCAAAATTTATTGTTTTTTTTCCTTTTTTTGTATGAAAATCTTAATGCGGTTCACACAATACATCTACCAAGTTTCAACAGTATATTTCTAATAGTTTCGGAAAAAAGTGGCTGAGACATACGGACGGACAGACATACATGACGAATCCATAACGGTTTTTAGCCATTTGGCTACGGAACCCTAAAAAAGGACAAATAAATCAATACTTTTTATTCATGCTATGAACTTTATTTAATGAAAAAATACTTTATTCGTCCTAAAAAAAGGTAGCAAGCAATCCTAGTACGGTGTTCAATACCCCGCGGGGAGTAAATATTTGTACTCGGTTTGGTTGATGGTTAGAGCCCCTCTTTTTATTGTAACATCATTGGTAGAGCCAGTTTAATTTCGCATAGCATCAAGCTCCACCTCCGGGTGAATGGACGAGCAAAACAAAATAGAATAAGTACTAATAATAACCGTGTCGCGTAACGGTGAAAGAATACTACCACCCCCTCTCTTCCCTTGGGTGTTCAAAAGGCGACTAACGGACTAAAGACTGTAAATACTTTTAACAGCATAGAGCGGCGATGGGCTCACCACCTGTCACGCTAAGCACATGTGTAGTCGCTATTCGGTGAAAAGTGGACTATGGTAGAGGACTGCTTTTGCTTTCCTCATTTCGTAGTCTCTGACTAACCCTTCGGGGATAATAGTCGTGATTATATGTATGTATGTACCTATATATGTACATCAACGTTAGTAGGAATGTTGTGTTTGGACATTTAGAAGGTAAGGTTAGCCACTCCCTCAGTAATTGAGGAATTAAAGTAAAGTGCACTTTCCCCTTCACATAACATCAGGTGAGATGAAAGCCAAGTGCTTGATTACCCATAGTAGAATAAAAAAAAAATACAACGTGTTCCAGAAGATCTATAGTCCGCATCCGGACATCATAGAGTATCATCAAGATAAATGAATGGTTAACGAATTATATTTTAATGAAACTTTTATGCTAATGTAATTTTTTAACCAGAAGTTTAGTTAACCAAATCTTTTTTAACTTATCGCTAAAATTTGGTGTATTAGGCGTAAAAAATAAATATATTAAAAGTGTGGATCATATCATCTCTTCTACGTCCTTAAGCCTTTTTCGCAAAGTAAAAACACGAAATATCATCGTCCAAAGCAACTTTCCCTTACACACACATTCTGATCTGATTGACAGCCATCGTGTAGATATATAATCTAGCGTGTCTGGACCAGCTAATTGTTTCGCCATAACGCCGATAGTAATTATGGTAAACGGCAATAACCATAAACAGGGGATAATTGCGCCAAGGCAACCATAAAGTGCTCCAGGGTAAGATAAAGCGGTCCAAGGTTAGATAGC
Organism: Scoparia ambigualis; assembly: GCA_963921215.1. Taxonomy (NCBI): domain Eukaryota; kingdom Metazoa; phylum Arthropoda; class Insecta; order Lepidoptera; family Crambidae; genus Scoparia; species Scoparia ambigualis. The sequence continues at coordinate 21,157,623 of OY992516.1, read as the reverse complement.
CGAGTAGAACTTACGGGTCGCTGTTCATGACACGCGAGCGAAGTGTATCTTTTACACATATAACCATAACTATTATCCCCGAAGGGTTAGTCAAAGACTAGGCGATGAGGACCGCAAAAGCAGTCCTCTACCATAGTCCATCCCAACTAGCAAAACGGTGTGCTATAACAGTCACGGCAACGTTCCTGTTTTACTAAACAGTTCTATAAGAGCGTCGTTATAAGTTAAATAGATGTGGAGTCAACGTGTATTCAACGGGATTTAGGCGCAAATTACTCCACTAATTGGTGCAATAGAAGCAGAGTAACTGTGAAATAAATAGCCTAATTATGGAATAGATGTGATTTAACAGCAAACCTAACACATTTTAGAGCAGTAATAGCATTGTCGCGGCAACTACTGCACTATTTGATGGAGTTAAAGTTACATGGTTTCCAATATTCCACAAAATAATGCTTTAAAGGTTGCCGATAATCTACAAATCGATATTTTTATGCGATAAAAGCGAATAAAATACTGTTGTTCCAAAAAGTTCTGCTTTAATGCAACTGCAACTGAGTGAACAAATACCAATCTCCTCCTTATGTTATTATCCAATAGTAATGGAAGTACTCAAGCAAATATGAATTTTGTAGTATGGTTGTACGTGTACAGGTGTAGAAATCTTGCGAAATTAATTTACCGATAAAGTGATATGCCATAATTCACATATATTTATGGGCTCTGCTAAAAACATTACATTAATAAATAAATATTAAAATGATATATAAATTACACGAATTTGGTGAATAGATTGCTGTTATAGCGCATAAATTCGATCATGTGGTGAATAACTGCGACACTGTTCCACCATATTTAATAAATGGAGATATTTTAGGGTTCCTGATTCAAAGCCGGTAACAAAACTTGAATGGTTAGATATGACTATAGATGTAAAGCTGGTTACTAACATTTCTAGTCTGGCGGCAAGAAACGGCTTATTTGGCTTGTTATCATTTCTAACGATAACTAGCGGCTGAAAATGGCTGCTTACATTTTATTGTACAGTTTATATTCACATGATTTAGTTTTTGTTTTTGTTGTTTTTCTAATTTATTTACTATATAGGTACATTTAACATAAATAGACATAAACAGTGAAATTTGCATCCGTATTATGTGTTAAATACTCAAAATTAAAATGTGACGCAGCAGTGGAATAGGACTATTTTAATTTATTTGTGAGAGATGTTTTGGAAATATGTATTTATCTATGAAATAAGGTGTGAACAGATACCTAATAATAGTAAGCATTTAGTTGTATTTCTTCAATGCACCAAAAGCCTGTGAGCCTAAATTTTGCCGCGAGATTCCTGCGTTTGGTTTATAATGATGATTAGATCTAAAGTAAACTAATTTAGTTACCTTTATTCTTATAATTTTCATACACTATCATATCATATCATATCATAAACACAAACTCTTGTTTCAGTTTCCTGTTCGTTTATAAATTAAATAATGGTGTATTCCGTGTTTATTTAAAAAAAAAACAAAAAAAGCAGAACATAGCAAGTCCTACTTTTTAACAAAAATAAGAGTTTAACTATAAAAAATGTAATAAAAATAGTTTTTTTCGATGTCAAGTCGGGTATCTTCTACCCCGTATCAAGCGGCTGGTTATTCGTTTCTAGCCGCTGGTTTCGGTAACTACCGGCTTACAAGCCGCTGGTTTACAACTATAGATACAACTCTATAATCTGGTAGCCACTGAAATGATTCAAGTTTTTTCTCTTTCCATGATTGTTTATAATTATGAATGTGGACACATGGCAGGAAACACATTATATTTTTTTAGAAAGTTGCTACGGATTTAGAGTGGAAACAGATTTGAATACGAGAAAAATACATTTTATTCTAAATCTCTCTGTCTTGTTCATTTTCAATACTCTCTGGGTTTTCAACATCTGAACTGCAATTACAGGAATCTTCAAAAACTCATTATTATTAACTTCTATTGCAAACAGTGAAGCCTGACAGTCGACTTCTTCACTGTATTATATCAATTTAATTCATTAAACATGAATTTCAAGATTGTCGTAACCTAATAAATTGTGTACGGAACCACTATCTTCAGAGTGGTTAAGAAAATATCCTCACATTAGAGCTCTAAAGGTCACTAAAAATCTGTTATTGCCTCTTGTACTGAATAAATGTGATATAATGGCATTGAAAACAATTCTGGTTCAGTAGCTGTAATCTAAAAGCTATTATTGAACTAGTCGATTTATAACGCTGTATCAGTTATCATGACGCTTTTTAATAAACGGGTAGCAACTATTCAGCAAATAGGCTCCGATAACGGCACGTTTAGTAGTGGCTGTATAGTTGCGACCTACACAGACAAATAGCTAATTTAATGCTCTTATAGCGCTACTATAACAAACTCATGTTGTATAAACGAGTAATAGACACTATTACACGATTGTCGTATAGTTGCGGTATAAGTACGTAGAATAAACGTTTATACGTCATAATTATAGCGCACAATAGGGAAAATAGCTAAAAAGTCACACGAACGCATCTTTAGCACAATATGATCACTCGGTAGCCATTATTCAACATTTATTCGATCTTTAGTGGAGTAACTGATCGCTTATTCCACTACTTTGCTAGTTGGGATTTTTCACGAAATAGCGACTACACATGTGCTTAGCGTGACAGGTGGTGAGCCCATCGCCGCTCTATGCTGTTTGGTGTATGTGCGGTCTTTAGTCCGTTAGTCGCCTTATAAGACACCCAAAGGAAGAGAGGGGGCGGTAGTAAGCTTTCACCGCTATATACGCGATACGGTATCTTAGCTGTTCATTATGGTACGGTATGGAACATACGTTGGACTGAAAGATGTATGTTTAGATGTTCAGGTACTTCCTTCGTTTAGTAGTGTGCGGCCTGTGTCAACATGACGAAGTACTCCTTAAAAAATGCAATTTTACCAAAACACAAATGCCAAATGTAAATTTCAAAGCTGCCGCCTATAATTTCAAAGCTGCCGCCACTATTCCGCTACGATTTAGGATAATATCAAAGCTGCCGCCACTATTCCGCTACGATTTGGTATAGGATTAGTGTACCTATGAGTATCTAGTTTTTATACGCGATCGAAGATTCAATCCCCTTTTCTTTGTTTTAATCGGAGAAAACGCTTCTCTGCACTGGCATGGGGCCTCGAGAGGAACGTGAGAACCCCATGCACTGTCCAGGGCTGGAACCCATATGTCCCCACCCGCCCCCCTAAGGGAAACGGGTGAGTAAGGACACACGGGCTCGACCTGGCAAAAGAACCGACATCTGCCGTCAGGAGCGCGACGCGGCGCCACGGTACCATGGTATCATGCCCCGCGAAAAGCCGCCCGCTATGGACCCAGTTAGACCTGGGCCCCCTGCACCACGGAGAGCAGTCTGCCTCCCTCCTCCCGGAGGGCCGTGCAATTCAGTCTAGTGCTAAGATTCAATCCCCTAATTTCTTGATTATATTCTAAATGCGTTCATGCCACTTGTCTATATAGGCTCTCTGGTCACAACTAGACCATGTGACCAGATAAACCATGTTAAAACTCATTTTAGACCCAACTGGTGAGTCTCCCAAACTATTACGTACGCTTCCACCAACCAGGGAGAGATATTGATGTGTTGTTGTTTACCTGAAACAAAAAAGAATACATAAATATTTGACGCAAATTTTGTTATCTTTATTCGAAATGGGCACATGATGGAACTATAGGAATTCCAAGAATATCTGGATGGGATATGAATAATATCATGGGATGATTTCTGGGGCTTGCCTGATGGCTGAAGCCGAGGCTACCGCGGTCTGGTTGCGATCTCACAGATTAGGTATGCAACTTTCGCTATGTTGTCACCAAATGATGATGATCCAGTTATACCAACACGAAATTGCCTGAAAATTCTACAATATAGGTCTATAAAACCTTATAGCGATGTATAAACCAAGTAGGAACTTCCAACAGAATTTAATATACTTATAATTTAGGCGTTACAAAATTCTGTGCACCGTGCATGCTTCCGCGTTCTTTGTTCGAGAGCATCGCGAATCGCGACGCCACGCCGCGCGCCGCTGCCATCGCCAGCTGCATTTTATAATAAATGGTTGACTAGGCACTTATGAGTTTGGTCTTTTGCACTTAGTCTTTTCAGAGGACTGTTATTTATCCTATGAATTTCTTAATTTTTAACCGACTTCAAAAAAAGGAGGAGGTTTTCAATTCGGTTGTATGTTTTTTTTATGTTTGTTACCTCAGAACTCTGTCATTAATACACCGATTTAGAAAATTCTTTTTTTATTTAATACTTCCAGATTGGTGCCATTTTTATCAAAATCCAGTCTGATGATGAAATCTTCAAATGATGGAATCTTCAAGGAATTGAGGGAACTCCTCAAATATTGTAAGCATGTTGGTATTTTCAGCAATAAGTCAAGAATTTGCATTCAGAAAGTATCATTTGATGAAGTAGAACTGATGAAGAAGACCACAGAATGCCATTGGAACTCCTCAATGATAAGTATTTCACGGGTGGCGATAAGATATCTCGATTAAGATAGTTAAGCGAATATTACGAAGCAAAAGAAGGCAGGTACCAGAACTCAGTTCTGATGGTGGTATCCTTGAGGAATTGAGGGAACTCCTCAAATATTGTAAGCATAAATAAAGCGATTTTGGTATTTTCAGCCATAAGTCAAATGAGATCCACTACGACAACAAATCCTTTCTAACTAATATTGTAAATGCGAAAGCGTGTTTGTTTCTTTGTCCGTCTCTCACTTGCGCATCGACCTGATTTTGCACATAGATAGCTGAAGGACAAATAGTGACATAGGCCACTTTTTATCACTCCTTCCGAATCCTTTCTATTAGGATTTAAAAATACACTATTCACACTATTAATTCTGTCACTTCTTATCTAAATTCTTCTTAACATCTTTATGCCGATGACTTACAAATTTACTCTCAGGCCTCGGCTGAGAACCTCTCAGAAGTGATTGAGCAGATCAATGGTGTCTTGGCTACGATCTACGTCTGGAGCAAGTTAAAAACGTCCCTGTAGTTTGTCTAACGGTGAACCCTAGTAACTTGCAAGTCATCATCGTAGAGGGGTCTATACAGCGTTCACGAGTAAATCTGGGTAACTTGCCGTCTGTTTTGGATGTAGATTTCCTACTTTGTGATAGGCGTTTCTCGTTTTCTTCGCTTGTTGCATTTAAACGGCGCTGTCTTATACGAGCAGCGCGTTTTGTAGGTTTACCAATATTCGCTTTCGATAGATAGATAGGAACGATTCACTAAAAACGAGAAATAAACAAAAATTTTAACAAAAAAAAACCGCTCCAAAAAAATTTTACTGAAATAAATGCACTAAAACGTAAAAAATAATTGCATAGTTTAGTTTGTTCAATTTACTTGTAATATTAACCTTTATTCTACTCAATCTCATAATCTTAAAAATTACTTTTGGAGTCGGTGCCAGCCTAATACGACAATGTAGCAATAGCAATACCTAATAAAATCTATTTACTAATGAACACGACAACTGTTAAAGACTAACTAAACATATTTACAAATAAAAATGACAATGGGGTTAAACGGCAGCGAGGCCGACCTAGACGGAGGTGAAGAGATGAGCTTGATGCTTACGCGAAAAATTGGCCAACACTCACAAAAGACCGGCAATACTGAAAGGGGGGGGGGGGGGAGGGAGGCATTCGCCCAGCAATATGGACCAATATAATAATAATATAGTATGTCGTTTGATGTTTATGTTAAATTTACCTTGGCTGGCACCGACTCCAAAAATAATGTTTAAGATTATAAGATTGAGTAGAATAAAGGTTAATATTGCAAGTAAATTGAACAAACTAAACTACGCAATTATTTTTGACGTTTTAGTACATTTATTTCATTCTAATTTTTTGAAGTCGGTTTTTTTTGTTAAGTATTTATTTTTTTATTCATAATTTTTTTTAATAATAAATGGGCTTGCTCTTGGCCACATTCTTATCTGTAGGATTAAGAAGTGGCCGACGATGTATGAGCTTGCCCAGAAGCAGCCTACTCACTCGTGCTTTAAAGATGTTGGGGCTATATTTATGCACTCGGGAACACAGACCCGGCAGGGAATTCCATACCTTGGCTGTACGCATTATGGATGAAGTAGCGCTTGGTGAGCATGAGTGGAATATCAACCAAGTAAGGGTGGTGACGGTAACCCGCCGTACGTCTGGACTCCCGATGGTAGAAAGGAGACGGTGGAATAAGCTCGTGTAGCTCAACAGCACACTTTCCGAAGCACCTGTAAAATACCGACAAGCAAGCAACTGAGCGACGTTGAGCGAGACTGTGAAGCTTAGTTTTCACAAGCTTATCGTCACATATAAGTTTCCTGGCTCTGCGTTTCACCGAATCGAGCGCGGCAAGTTGATATTTTGCTGAGCCGTCCCAAAGGTGGCAGCAATACTCCATGCCCGACCGAACTTGTGCTTATAGAGAGTTAGAAGCTGTCCCGGCGTGAAATATCGCTTAACTTTATATAGAACACCCAGCTTTTTGGCCGCAGTTTGAGCCTTGATTTCGATGTTGTCGCCGATGTTGAGATTGGAGGACAACTTCATGCCGAGGAGATCGAGGTCGTCGGTAATTGGTACATCTACACCCCGGAAAGTAAGGTGCCAGGTTAAAAGGACTCCTTTTGGGCGAGAACAAACACGCCTGCGTTTTGGTGGAGTTAAAACTGACTAAATTGTTGTCACCCCATTGGGAGACAAGACTCAAAGTCAAGTTTGTCCGCTCAACCATGGCCTCTCCTAAGGAACGAACTTCCTCTCGGCCGACATTGCGCTATTATTACTACGTATAGAGAAGACACCGCTCACCACTGCTGTGTTCCGTTCAAGTGCAAGGGCTGCAAACGCCTCGGTGATTGCGCGTGATTCAAGCGATTGTGGACCTTGCGGCTGCACCTTAGTTGCGCACAAACTTGCTTCGCGGTGTCTTTTCTAGTTTATTGTACCTCAATGTCCGCCGACCCTTGCGCGCTAGACAGATACCTCTCTGTGACCGTGCTGTCGTCTGCATACTCAACAATTCCGGGCTTGAGCAGATCGTTAATATGCAACAGGAAAAGGGTAGCATAGAAAACGGAACCCTGAGGAACCTCGGCATCAATAGCCATGAGGCCACATATTCACGACTATTATCCCCCAAGGGTTAGTCAGAGACCAGGCAATGAGGACCGCAAAAGCAGTCCACGTTTCACCAAATGATAACTATACATTATGCTCAGCGTGTCAGGTGGTGAGCCCATCGCCACTCTATGCTGTTGGATGTTGTGCAGTCTTTAGTCCGTTAGTCGCCTTTTACGACACCCAAGGGATCAGGGTCGGTAGTATTTTATAACCAGCACAGCACCTTTTTATTCATACAAGTGCGTATAGCGGTGTCCTTGTCCAGATTCGGGCAAAACACCCGTTTGGCGGTCCGCCAGCATTAATTACGGTCAGTTCCGCGAACATTGTAGAGCTCTATTAAACAGCGCCATCTCTCGAAGTTATGCGGGTAATTAAATAAATTACGGCGGAACGGTGTCAAGTTACGCAGCATACCGCGGTGTAATAGTCTCCCCATTTTCGTGACAAAAATTAGCACGCAATCCTGTGTGTATACCCAAATTGTATTTGGCGTTTCGATATCGAATATCGGTTTTAGATTTCCACGCCAGGGTGTTACATAATCTTTTGGATATGATAAATTGTTTATCGTCGCTTTAAGCCGACAAATATCCCAACTGGACACATTTAGTACTACATTTAGATCGTAATTGTAAGATGGCTCTGAAAGTTACAATACTGCATGCCGTGAGCCTTTAACTTAGACGTCCTTGTCCTTCACCGCACTACACGCAATCGACTGACATTCCATCCACATCACCTTGATAGATGGCGGTCTACTACTGTGCGTTTTTCAAGAAATTTCTTGCCTCGAACTACAGTGTTGTGGAATCAGCTCTCGGCGGCGGTATTTCCGGACCGTTACGACTTAGGGATCTTCAAGAAACGAGCCTATTCCTTAAAGGCCGGCAACGCGCCTGCGATTCCTCTGGTTTTGCGGGTGTCCATGGGCGGCGGTGATTACTTACCATCATGTGACCCGCTTGCTCGTTTGCCTCCTTCTGCTATATATAAAAAAAAGTCCCTGTTTGTAATTTTAATACTGATTGTATTTGTGTTTGTCTCGTTGGTTGTCCTAATAAAACCTAAGAAATTCTGCTCAAAATCAACATATCATACGTTGTAACGTTGTATTATAAATATAACCCATTCATGCCCAAGTTAGTTTTACTCGCTCCAAAGCTCCGTACATCTCGTCCAATGTTCCATACAAGAGAAGTCACAGTTCCGACACAGTCCGGCACAGTGAAAAATATTCCATCATACATTCTCTATGAAATTTGTCAAAACGAATACGTCCGTGATTTGCCGGTGGCGGCACTGACACTGAGAGCATTATGACAAGTGGGGATGCGTTCATAGAGAATGTGTGAAAAACACTGTGCCGGTACTGTGTCGGAACTGTGGCTTCACTGATAGCAATGTGAAGCAACCTTAAACCACATCGACATCAGCCAGTCTATTACATGCACGCACACATCGAACCGCTATAATACCCGCTACAGTTCAGTCTATCGTCTAACTTGTTTTTGTTCCAACCCCAACCCCGGTGGAAATGAGGTAGTGACGTCACCGCCGACACAGTGGCCCTCAAACCGCCATTCTAGGTAGCAATTGGGCCAAGGATCCCCCTTAATTATTATCACTGTCCGTGGCAATTACAGGGCTTCGGCGGAGGAAAAACGCGAAAATTGCCGTTCGCGCTATACTTAATACTGTTACTGCAAAGCTGGTAGAACACTATACGTGGAGCAGTTTAGGAATTAACAATAAGGCAAATTGTAATAAATAAGGCAGTAGCATGTATTCGTTAAATGCGAAACGTATGTAAATTGCAAAGAAAAAAAACCGGCCAAGTGCAAGTCGGACTTGCCCATGAAGGGTTCCGTAGCAGCAAGTAACATCATATAAAAGTTCTTGTAGTTCTTTGTAACTTTGATCGATGTTTTAATAATAGTGTATTTTTTTAAATTAATTATTGTATGACGTATTAAAAAAAACTGCTTACTAGATCTCGTTCAAACCAATTTTCGGTGGAAGTTTGCATGGTAATGTACATCATATATTTTTTTTGTTTTATCATTCTCTTATTTTAGAAGTTAGGTTAGGTTAGGTTACAACTATTCAGTTTAGAAAAAAATTATATTAGAAACCTCAATATCATTTTTGAAGACCTATCCATAAATACCCTACAGGTATGGGTTTAATGAAAAAAAAAATTTAAGCTTCAGTTCTAAGTATAAAGAACCCCCAAAATTTATTGTTTTTTTTTCTATTTTTGTGTGAAAATTTTACATAATACATCTACTTACCAAGTTTCAACAGTATAAAATAAATAAATAAATAAACTTTCCCACATTCACACCAATTATCTAGCCCAAGAGGAGCTTCGTTATGAAACGTAAGTAAAGCATAGTTCTTATACACTCGGCGTCAAAAAAATCGCACCTCTTAGAAAATCACTTTCAAATGTCATTTACTCTTGATATGCACATGCAGTCGCATTAATTATGATTTTATTTACAAGGTTACTTAATTAACTTAATAAAAAACATTACTTTTCATTATCAAATAAAACCTAATGCAACAAATAAAGTGTCACAAAAATTCGATGCAAATTTTGCTACCCGTGAGAGTTGCTAGTTGCGCTTCCTTTGTGGGTATAAAACGGTCAACACGGGTTCAATGTGGGTCATTCGCTATTCAACCGTTGAAGAGGACACACGCACAGATTTTGATGGATACCACAGCTGATAAAGCCGCTCAAGTGGTTGCACTACTGCAATCAGGGGTGCGGCAGTGTGATGTCGCCCGGCAACTGAACCTGAGCCGTTATTCCGTTCGAAGAGTGTACCAGCGCTTCATAGAGACCGGTGGCTATATCCGCAGACACGGTTCGGGTAGACGTCGCTGCACTTCGGAAAGAGACGACCGGTTCGTTGTGTCGAACTCTTTGAGAAATCGTTTCTCCAACGCTGTTGAGTTGCAACAGCAGCTCCAGGCAGTTCGCAGACGCACCGTAAGCGTATCTACGGTTAGAAGAAGATTGAAGGAGAAGAAGATAGCGGCCCACAGAGCTGCTACGGGTCCAAAATTGACTGCAGCGCATCGGCGAGCCCGCTTGCAGTTTGCTCGTGACCACGTCGATTGGACCCTTGAGCAGTGGAGAGCTGTTCTCTTCTCAGACGAGACGCGAGTGTGTCTTTTCTGCAACGACCGACGGAGAAGAGTATACCGGAGGCAGGGTGAACGTTTCGCCCAAGCCTGCATCCAGGAGACGGTGGAATATGGTGGCGGATCCTGCATGTTCTGGGGCGGTATGGCTGCTGCCGGCAAAACCGACCTTGTCGGCGTCTCCCGGACTGGAGGTGCTCGCGGACAAGGGTCGCTGACTGCTCGCCGCTATGTCACTGAGGTCCTGGAAGTGCATGTGGTCCCCTTTGCCGAATCTTTTGGCGAGGGGTTCACATTAATGCACGACAACGCTCGCGCTCACACTGCAGGCATCGTGAGCGACTTCTTGCAGAGGTCCCAAATCTCTGTGATGCAGTGGCCAGCGCGAAGTCCGGATCTGAATCCTATAGAGCACCTCTGGGACCATCTTAAACGTAAGGTTCGATCTCGGGATCCAGCTCCTTCGACTCTACAGGAGCTCCAAGACGCGGTGATTGAAGAATGGGGGCTTATCCCTCAAGAAGAGCTCCTGAAGTTGGTGAGGTCCATGAGGGACCGTATGGAAGCCGTGATCAGGGCAAGGGGGGGTAACACTAGATTTTAAGTTAATTTTAAGACACTTTTTGTACATTTTTCTTTGTAAATTATCTGTTGTTAATTAGGACTTAATTAAGGATTTTTATTATTTTATTAATTTTAATGTTGTTTGTATAATTATAATTAAACAGAAAGTTAAATTTAATTGTTTTTTGATACTCCTTTTTGTTACCTTTCTAATGATACCCAACACTATCCTCTACATAAGGTTTAAGAATTTTTAAAGATGATTTTTAAAAGGTGCGATTTTTTTGACGCCGAGTGTAGTTTTGGAAAAAGTGGCTGTGACATACGGACAGACAGACAGACAGACATGACGAATCCATAATGGTTCCGGGCTACGGAACCCTAACTAGACAAGAAGAAATTTTTCAATGCGACAGCTAGCTGTTTATACAAAAGATTTATTTTCATAAATTTTATTAAATTTTATCATATTTGATTACGAACGAAGCATGTCGAAGGTGCATATCCGACATTCGATGGGTGCAATTGTTAAACAGATGACAATAATTCACAATTCTCTAAATTAAATTTTGAAACTGAATATTCTCGACACGCAAATTAATTATAAGTAAGTAGTACCACATTGTAAAAACTTGTGTACCTAGTGGCGGCCCATTATTAAAATAATAGTACTGTGGGGGTGTTTGGGAATTAAACAACTTCATGTTTATTTATAATTCTAAAACTATCTAAAATAGACAATATTATTATACTAGCGGCCACTCGCGGTTTCACCCGCGTGGTTTCCGTTCCCGTGGGAATATCGGGATCAAAAGTATCCTATGTGTTAATCCAGGTTATAAATAGGTAAACTATCAGTATGCCGAATTTCATCCAAATCCATTCAGTAGTTTTTACGTGAAAGAGTAACAAACATCCATCCATACTTACAAACTTTCGCGTTTATAATATTAGTAGGATAAAAAAACCTCATGGTAAGTCTATATAATTATGTTGGCACTTCAGATCGATCTCCCTCACTAGACGTTTTACATTCTAATTTCAAATTACATACATAAATTATCACAACGTAGAACCTGCCAGTGCACTAACATAGCATAGACTCAACAGTACCAACCCACATCTTTTTTTTTTTTTTTTTTTTACGTGTTACGGGTAAGCGCTTGGCCTTCATCTCACCTGATGGTAAGTGACGACAAGGCCGAAGGTGGAAGCGCGCTTCACCCGGAATCCTCAAGCACTGAGGAACTGGCTATCTTAACTCTTAACTGTCGAACACAACTATGCTATAAACATCGTTGTTATGGCGACAGACTTAGATAAGATGGTGGTAGCTAGCCAGGCGGACTTAACAACCCTACCACCAACCAAACCGAGCACACAAAGATGTACCCCCCGCTGGGAATTGAACCCGGGATCTCTGGGTCTGAAACCGGTGGCTTAGCCACTAGACCACGGAGGCGGTTAAAATCAAAAAAACATCTTCCCTTGGGCGACGCCCGAGGCTACTAAAACGGACTAACTAACATCCAACAGCATAGAGCAACATCTATTACGCCTAGTTCGCACCTGTGCTAGTAATTTAGTAGAGTAGAAATACATTGCTTCGTCACTTTGCTAATTTAAAATATTTTTTTAAATATGCAAACTAGCGAAGCAATGTACTTCTACTCGACTAAAATACTAGCACTGGTGCGAACTAGGCATTACGCTAAGCACATGTGCAGTTGTTATTTGGTGAAAGGTGGACTGCTTTTGCGGTCCTCAATTCGTACTCTTTGACTAACCTTTCGGGGGTAATAAGCACAGAATAACTAATAGTACTACCGTACAGAAGGTTCACTCTCTAACGACTTTCTCGCGAAATTGAAACTTATAGTGTGACCCGAGCGTTCATATTCTGTTACGTGGAAATTTTAGGACACAGAAATTGGCGCAACTGTCAACGTCGAATTTGACAGTATCGAGCATAGACTATGCGATATTTTGCGATCACGATGCATAAAATGTACCACAGAACCGAAATAATCGACCTTGTTCATAATAAAGTAGTTTGTAAATCTATGAAAACACGGTACAAAGTCAAGTGTGTTTTTGTAGGTGCGGTCTCATGCGACCGCTTGGGGTTTGAGGGGTTAAGCAACGCAGACTTGGTAATTCAAAATCTCCGTCGAGATTCAAGAATTAGTCCCCATTATCCACGTTCACCGATCCATTCGGTTATGTTTGCTTGTTTATGACTAATTGTAGAAAGCTTCGAATGTCATGGTAACCAGAAGAGATTGTTGTAAAGAAACGCAACGTGATCAAGTGCATGCCCGCACTGCAGACTGCAGAGATGCCACAAGCCGCATAGAAATTTCAAATAAATTCGTCATTGTCAAAACTAACATCAGCTATATGCTAAAAGTATACTTTGAGATATTGTAACAACAAGGTATATGGCAATATGAAAATGTGCAATTGACAGTTGCACAATTGAATTGCTTTGAAGTGTGCTGGTTCCTCGGTTTATGCTTATTAGCACATAGCAGTGTTTAATATGTGAAAGTTTTAGCTCATATTGTCCCACTTCTCTCCAATATTTGCGGTTTGTTGCCTGTGTTAGTCAATTTTTCGCCGTGCATTAGTAAATTACGTAGTAGAAATTAGTAACTGTGTCGCGTAGCGGTGACAGAATACTACCTACCACCCCCTCTCTTCCCTTAGGTGTCGAAAAAGGCGACTAACGAACTAAAGACTGCACATATTGTATCCTGCAGCATAAAGCGCCGATGCACAGTATGTCCTACAGCCTAAAAATCGGACATCCTAGTTTTTTAAAATCCATGCGATAGAGTATTCTACAACAAATGCACGAGTAAAACTACCGCAAGGATAACTTGTATAGTTTTTTTTTAGAAATATTTGAAAAATATTCCCGGACTGAGCAAAAATACAAAAACAAATTCTAACTTTGAATGCTTACGTAAAATTAAAAAAATTTACTGAGTAAGTTCAAAGGCCTAAGGCTCAGCTATATTTCAAGCGGTTTCTGGATGCCCACGACTACGACTAACCAGTGACGAATAAATCGCGATCACGTGATTTTCGTTTTTGTTTTTTTCTGGCTCTGTTTTATGATTTGGGGATTTGCAATCAGCACAAATCTGTGGGTTACTTGTATGCGCTAATAATAGAAAAAACGAAGTCCATATTCCGTGGCTACAAGAAGAAAAACGACATTGAAAAAATTCCCGGAATCCGGGAATATTTTAATTGCTTTTTATGAAAGCTATTCGAAAGTCTCGCTTTCATTGGTAACGACACATGTGTACTTACGACGTCAGATCAACCTACCTTAAACTGTCAAATTTCTCCAATGAATATTGATCCTTAATCCCCCAAACAATAAAGTTCAAAATGGATTGTGGAAATTTGACAGTTTTGGGTAGGTTGATCTGACGCCGTGTGTACTCGTTTTAATCATCTTGAGTATGTTGTTGATACTCATCGCCGTCGTCGTCGTCGTCCTCCTCCTTTTCTGGAAGGTCAAATGGCTGAAGTAAATTTAATACTTCGGCCGTAAAGGGTGTCCGTAAAAATAAAATCCTCAGAACAGGCTGGAGAATCCAGAAATAAATTTTATAGATATGACAGAGAGCACCACAGCCGGAAAAGTAGCAGAATAAGCACGATGACGGACTTTTTCCACAGGGCATTGGAGTCGTCAGACCCCATGATTTCTTATACAGGCTTTCACAGGCGCCAAAAACATAGAAAACGGACAACCTTTACGGCTAAGTATTTTAAGCCATTTGATCCTCCAGAAAAGGAGGACGACGACGACGGCGGCGGCGATGAGTATCAACAACATACTCAAGATGATCAAAACGAGTACACACGGCGTCAGATCAACCTACCCAAAACTGTCAAATGTCTACAATCCATTTTGAACTTTATTGTTTGGGAATTAAGGATCAATATTCATTGGAGAAATTTGACAGTTTAAGGTAGGTTGATCTGACGCCGTAAGTACACATGTGTCGTTACCAATGAAAGCGAGACTTTCGAATAGCTTTCATAAAAAGCAATTAAAATATTCCCGGATTCCGGGAATTTTTTCAATGTCGTTTTTCTTCTTGTAGCCACGGAATATGGACTTCGTTTTTTCTATTATTAGCGCATACAAGTAACCCACTGATTTGTGCTGATTGCAAATCCCCAAATCATAAAACAGAGCCAGAAAAAAACAAAAACGAAAATCACGTGATCGCGATTTATTCGTCACTGGTTAGTCGTAGGGCATCCAGAAACCGCTTGAAATATAGCTGAGCCTTAGGCCTTTCAACTTACTCAGCAAAAATTTTTAATTTTACGTAAGCATTCAAAGTTAGAATTTGTTTTTGTATTTTTGCTCTTTCCGGGAATTTTTTTTCAAATATTTCTATAAAATAACTATACAAGTTATCCTCGCGGGAGTTTTCTCGGGCATTTGTTGTAGAATATTCTATCGCATGGATTTTAAAAAACTAGGATGTCCGATTTTTAGGCTGTAGGACATACTGTGCGATGGGCTCACCACCTGTTACGCTGAGCACATATCAGTCGCTATTTGGTGAAAAGTGGACTATGGTAGTGGACTGCTTTTGCTGTCCTCATTCACTGCCTAGTCTCTGATTAACCCTTCGGGGATAATAGTCGTAAATATGTATGTATGTAGAAATTAGTAAAACTTAGAAATGACAAAAAAACACGCGTCACATCTTACATTTTGGTATGAAAGCCACAGTAATATAACGACGAAAAATCATATGGAGTGAATGAAGAAAAAATAAAAACACTACCCATAAAATCGAGGTAACCCCAGTTTACGGTTCCATTTAAAAGTTTAACCTCTACGGCTACCACCGCGGTGGTAAAAATTTGGCGCGAGGGCCATGTCGTGCGTGTCATTTATCTGTTTTCTTTTATTTCAAAAATCCGATAGGAGGAAAGGGGCTTATATATATAAAATTTGACAAGATTTTCCCCTCTGGTACAGACGACAGCAGGTAAACTACACAAAATGACAATTTACGTCAATATATTTTGAACTTTAAGGTTTAAGTAAGTATAGGGTTTAATGTCGACTGGAAAAATTCGTAATTTTGTGATAAGGTATATGCTGGCGTCTGGACATCCCCCTCAAAACAAACAGTGTGTGGTAACAAACTCGTTCATAGGGTGGAGGCTCCTAATATCGGCCGCCTCCTAATATCGGCCTTTTTGAGAAAATGAAACAACTATAAAAATAGCCCTAAAATCATAATAGTTTTTATGCAAAAAGTAACTCTATATCCATACGCATATCCTCCCATATTTTGGTGCGGGTGCCTCAACATTTTAACGTTTAATTGGCAATAGAGCACGCGCAGGTACAGACGTGCGTCGTTTGGTGGCATTGCTTAGTCAAATCCCAGAGTCGACGCATTGCGTTGGTAAGTATTTGAATGGAATTAAACATACCTATGGTATTTTATTTTATTTGATCTTGAAGAAAAGCAGTCAAAGTACCGTTTAGATAGTATGTTTTTACATTTATTTATCTTTTTTATAAAATAATCGTGGGGTCGAGATTAGGGATCTGTATTATTGATAAATCTCAATATCGGCCGGGTGGCCGATATTGGAGAAATGCATGAAAACGTTGAACAACATGTTTAGCTATTTTATATGTTAGCAGTAACATTAATAAGGTTAAAAATGAAACAACAGCTTAGTTTGAACACTAGATCCTAACGTCGGCCGCCTATAAACGATTTTTATCAGCTACGGCCGATATAAAGGGAATCGATGCGTAATAACGGCCACCAAGTATTGGGTATCTACTTTCCTAATACCCTCGAACTTTACAATAAAAAGGAAAATATACAAACAACGCGAGGAAAGAAAAAAAATAATTGAAGAGAATAAAGCGAAGAGAGAAAGAAAAAACCTGGAAAAGAGAATAAAAAATAAACCAGCCTAAGAAAACAAAAGTAGTAAAAAAGAGATTATTAAAGGACAGCAATCGCGAAACTGACCTCACTGATTTAACTTCTCAAGACATAATGGAAAAGGAGAAAATTCTTTGTGCTGGCTGTGAAGAAGAACTAATTAGTGATGTCGAAGAAGATAAAGACAAAAATATTGGATGCGACATATGCCCTCAATGGTTCCACTTAAAGGGTACAGTTCATCGTGGGCGAAATTATATTAATGTTGCTAAAGAAGATTTTACTTGGCAACACTGTTTAGAGCATTTAAATTGAAAATACTTTAAGTAAAGTAATATTTTTTGTTGACTTTATTTGGTAATTATTTTTATTTATAATAATTTGTTTTTGGAGTTCCTCTCTTAATTTTTCTTAATAATGTTGAATCATTGTGATCTTTAGTTTATAATAACAGAATATATTTTAATTTTTAAGACTGAGATCTAAAGAAAAGACTAATTAATGATATATAAGAGTTAAAAAAAAGTGATCTGTACTTGAGTTGAAATATAAAACGATATCATTTTTTACTTTGGTTAGTAGTTTTATTGACATTACTTCACCTAGAAAAGGTATGCCGATATTAGGGTCACAGGCGGCGGATATTAGGGTGTTAGAGGCCGATATTGAGGAAAATCAGCATACTCGGAAAAAAGCATCTTTATTATCAAAAATAACAAACGATTCGTAATTTTGCGAATGTAGTAATGGAATTTCAGTATTCCTCTACCCAAAAAAGGCATTGCAAGAAAGCAAAAGCTATTAACGTAAAAATTACAAGCAGTCAAAGTTCAAAAAAAGTTGACATGGGCGATAATCGGTGCCTCCACCCTATATGAAAAACGGTGCGGTTACACACCGCAGGAAATAATAATTTTTTGTTCTTCCGATTTAAAGCAAAGACATATAAAAGATAGACAGGTTACACGCTAACATTATTGCATTTTTGCTGCAAGTAGTACTATATCTACGTATACAGTTATTTATTATAACACGTTGCGCTAACAAGAGACACATTATAGGGCGTATCTGTGGTTAGAAAGAGATAAATATACATTCGCTCTATACGCATGTGAGTTTCCATGGCGACGGCCGCCACTAGACCGCGCTAACATAGTCTGTTTCACTCTCACGCATAGATTACATCTCACTCTTTACCCACGTGAGGAGCGGCCAGCAGTATTTTTATCGGGCATTTAATGTTTAATTTAAAAAAATCAGTACTTATTAATGAAATGATACGTTTTTCTTGCCTCTAACAGTTGCCGTGTAATTTGTGCACCGCCTAAAAACACAGGAAGGCATTTTGGCCACGAAAAACTTGATAAATTTACGCGCTGTAGCGATGTATAGTCGGGACGCAAGAGCGTGCCTGACTGAATGCGAGTCGGGCATTTACCTTCCATTCGTATCGCCATTTTAGAGCGTGTACAACGCATCTATACTTTTATACATCTTTGATTTAAAGTCATATATTTTTTACAAGTGGCTGATAATTAAAATGTGCCCCTAAAGTCATTTATCATGTGGTGAGCTGACCCAATTGCTGTACCGTTTTTAATAGTTCATTTTTTTAATAACTAGTACTAGTAGAACTAGTAGACTCAACTATAACAGGAAAAAGATAAATGTCCCGAAGAAGAAGTAAGAAAACTACAAAAAGTTTTTAGCAACCAATTAATATTTAATACCTATATTGCACTACGTCGTTTTATGTTTATAGTTTTTTTAAGGATTTTTACTATTTTTTCTCACCGTTTCAATCTTCCCTGAACTTTCACAAATATTTCAAGATTAGCCAAATCGGTTCGGTCATTTTCGAGTTTTAGCGAGACAAACGAACAGCAATTCATTTTTATATACATAGATTAATATCAGATATCATATCAGTATCTCGGCTCGATATCCGGAGGTCCCTGGTTCAATTCCCAGGTCAGGGAAAGTGTGTTTTTGGTTTTGGGATTTTTTTTTAAAAACCTCCCAGTTGTCCCCTATACCAACGACACGGACGACAACTGGAACTTTAATTTTTAGATGTCCTAGTCTCCCCCACTTGAGATGTTGCCGTAAGTGAGGGAGACTGGGATATTTAAAAATGTAAGTCCCAATTGTCCCCTCCACCGGTGACACGGGGGACAACTGGGAGATTTTTATAAAATAATCCCAGTTGTCCCCCAAGGGGACAAACGCCAGAGGGCACTACTAGGATACACTGAGTCCGGGTTTTGGAGACATTTTGTCCTGCAGTGGGACAGTAAGTAGACCGGCTGTACTTTACTAGGATATATCAACAGTTAGAGATGACAAATTAATCATATAAGTAATTAATTAATGGAATATAATACCAACAACCAACACAACACCAGGAAACCTAACTACATAGGTACTACTACCTCTTTCTAAGTTAAGAGGGGGCCGCGCGATCGCAAAACCTGACATAAGTCTCATAATGAACTTCAAAGCAAAATCAATATTAAAAATTAGAACTATTCTGCTTTGAAGTTTCAGACCTAGTAATTTGATTAGAGCAATGTTTTTATTCTGAGTAATGTACAAACCCATCACGCGCTTGTGTTAGAAATAAAAGTTTACTTTTTTAAGATGAGGGCGACCTGCGAAATATCAATACAAATATTTTCATGTAAGAATTATTGTTTCATGCGTTAAATTAAGAAAGATGTCGAAAAAAAATGTTTTTAGGAGTTTTTTTTCGATGTATGTATTGTTTGTTATTGTTTAAAGAATTTGTTTCAAATGTCAACAAGGCCACGACCTTGTGTAATGATCAGGCTAACTTACGTAAGTTCTTTTAATGCATTTAACTAATTCAGCGCATGGTACAAGTAACTTAAAAACACGTAAATTTTCACAATTTCGTGCAGGATCCCCTTAAGCCACAAAATCTACAAATAGGCTATTACATTACGTGCTTTGTCAACCTAAGCTCGTGAATCTTGATTTAAGTACGCGTGAATGTAAATAAGCTTCTCCCCGTGAACCACTAAACTATGATGTGAAGATGCCCCATTGTTTCAAGCATTTTGGCATGACGCGCAACGGGTTATTATTAGTAATAACCGTAATAACTTATTACGCGGTGCTCCAACTCCATTGTTCTTGGGTTAAATTTAACTTCATACAGGAAATCCATGGATTTCCTTAAACTGAGGTCGAAATTCACGAAGTTTTGTAGTGAGCATTTTGTTTTCCATAACGAATGTCTGTGGATCTTGGCTTTGGCTCGTTTCGTTACAGTATGATTGTAGCAGAAATTAAGTATTTTTAAGGCGCTTTTGTATATCGTCTTATGTACTAGCAATTAATAATAAACTAAAAGAAATGTATATTTGAAAAAAATATCACGTCATTCTAAAATAAAAGAACGTTGCAACTTGAAAGCCTAAAAAGAATTTGGTACGGCAGCATATTAAAAACGTATTTTTACAATAATTATTAACGTAGGTACATAGCCATTCTATAAATAACAAACAAAACGTACACATTTCAAATTCGTTGAAACCCGCATATTGACGAAACGTCCGCGGCTGTCGGTGGAAAACAAAAACGAAGCGCATATTAAAAATAAAGAAAAACAAGCGTAAACAGCCAAACCAAGGGAGATACGGATTATGGAATGGTTATCGATTAACCGAGCAGTGATATTGGAGGGAAGAGATGTGCTCATCGCACCGCATTCGTATCAGTGAACGTTGTATATTGAGTACAAATTTACATTTCAGTGCCTTATCGTAGTAGAATAAATTAAAATGTCGTGGCGGATAGCTATAACTGAAGCAAAGGTTGTACAATACATTGATACTGAAGAATTATTTAAATCAGATCACAGAAATATGATTTTACACAATAATCCTACCTTATTAATGACATAACTTAATGCATAACGTAAAATGTATTGAATCTTGATATACCTACATACAATCAAAAAAAGTTAAAGTTGACTTAGCATGTATGAAAGATAAATTACAGTAGACAAGTAAGTAACTGTATAAATTTTCTCTAGCGAAAACCTTTATATTTAGTCACAGACTCACAGGTAGCGATAAAACCTAACTGACTGAACAATAAAGAGTTCAACCGTGAAGAGGTAAGGGTCGGTAACGAGGAAAGAACTACTTCCGGTCTCCATGGGGCAATGGCGGCAACCGGACATCCGGAGAGAGCACTGCGGAAATAAGCGATCGTCTCCCTAATGAGTGGTCCAGAAAGAATGAAAGGAAAGCGGTGGAGAAAACTCAACGTGTGTAAAGTTACAGGACCAGGAAAAGGGCAGCATATTTACTCAAGACAGTTTTTTATAAATTGGGTTAAAGGATGAAACATAAAAAACACATTATAAATATTATTATGTTCAGTCTCAGACCAACAAAAAAAGAAAGACGGAGCATTACACGCAATTTAGTGAAGCCAAAAATACCGTGCTCATTCATGTTAATATTACGCGCTTTCACGCACATAGATGCAACACAACCATGCTCATTTTGTTTAGTATTTTCTTTTTATGTTGGTCTGAGCTCGTACTTAACAAAATGAGCATGGAGCTAAAACGAGCTCAGACCAACATAACAAGAAAATACTAAAGAAAATGAGCATGGTGGTGTTGCATCTGTGTGCGTTAAAGCGCGTAATTACATGAAAGAGCACGGTATTTTTGGCTTCACTAAATTGCGTGTAATGCTCTGGCTTTCTTTTTTCACAGGACAAGGAAAACATCCCACATGGACAATAACACATTAGGTAGGAGAATTGGCCATAACCCACCACATTACCCATTGCGGGTTGGTGGGTTTTAACGACTGCTATCTTACGACAACAACCGGGACCAACTAACGGCTTTACGTGCATTCCGAATACTTATCAGTCAGTATTCGCAATAGATATCAGTACCTAATAATAGTAATAGTAGTTATTAAGTTAAAAAATATAAATGAAAGCTAAAAAAAGCTGTCATCTTACGCAACATAACATCCACACTTACATTATCAACTTCCAAAAGAAATCAACCGCCTTATAGGTTTAAACAAGTGACGTTTCTCGCGGAGCAATCATCTCCCACACTGGCAATAACAAATATACCCGAAGTTAGAATATCAATTCGTCGTCGTCGGCAGCAAAGTTTGCGCGGTTAATTCTTCCGCTGGCGCTGCTGCCATGATTGATTCCCTTTGCCTCTCGTGGTGATGTATTAGACACGTTCCGAAATCGCTCGGAATGCTTCTCAATATCATATTCGTGATACCTACTTCGCTACAGCAGATCTATCTCACTTCATATATTGTCGATCAACTAAGATAGATGTGAGTCTAGATTTGTTGCACAACTCCATGTGCCTAGAACTAGTGTATCATTGTACATCTGCAAAATCCTACTAATATTATAAACGTGAAAGTTTGTATGTATGGATATTTGTTACTCTTTCACGTAAAAACTACAGAATGGATTTGGATGAAATTCGGTATACAGATAGTTTATAACCTGGAATAACACATAGGATACTTTTTATCCCGATATTCCCACGGGAACGTATGGATGGATGTTTGTTACTCTTTCACGTAAAAACTACTGAATGGATTTGGATGACATTTGGCATACAGATAGTTTATAACCTGGATTAACACATAGGATACTTTTTATCCCGATATTCCCATGGGAACAGGAACCACGCGGGTGAAACCGCGAGCGGCCGCTTGTAGACAATAATTCTAAAAACAATTTTGTTAACTAAAAAAAGGATGTATGTGGAAGCTTTGAATGCTTGAAGACTAAAATATTGTCAATGGATTGTGTTTGCCGCGACCTCCAGTTTTTCTGTCATTTGTTCTACGTATTTATTTATTTAGTATTTTATTTATGACATTTTAGGAGTCTTTTAACAGTTTCCTTCTGTAGAAAATAACATTTCCTCTTTATAGTTGAATTTTGTTTCTATTGGTTACTAATTTAAAAGAGCACACATAAAAATTTTGAGACTCAAACAAGTATACATTTATCAAATCCCTAATTTAATAAAAAAGTGACATCATCAAACCTCAAAAAGAAGGCTCTTAGGATAACAATAAGTCATTAACCCAGTTTCTGTGTACATGTTTTGCGGAATACGACTCAATCAGGCCGCATTATTCGGTCAGAACGACCACAAATAACTCATTTGGTCTAAACGACGGCGACATTTGTGGCAGTAAATCGCACTAACTGTTACTGTGTCGCAGTATCATGATTTAGTTCTTATATAAGCTCCCGTTTCAACGACAATACCTACGCATTGCGGTCGGTAGAAAATAAGGTTGCTTAGAGCTTACCTACAGCTACATGTGAGCGGTTTCTTGACTGGTTGGCTAGGTCAGGAAAGTCAGTCATGTAACGGATTTTCTAGGTGGTTACCTGGAAGCCTAAACGAATAATTATTATAGTATCAACCAAGATATGACATATCGTCCTGCGACATGCGTCCCATCCCCTGTGCATATTTCATACCGATTTTCACTCAAGCCTACAGACCTGGAAGGTTTATTTACCCAATATTTTAGTCGAGAAAGATTTCATAACATATCTCGATATGCAGGTACCTCTTATCATATAGTATAACAGTCTGTTGGCAGAGTAGTTTCAACATTGCGTTTCCGTTGAGGGTAAGGGTCAGTTTGCTTAGGACATTGACTGTACTCGTTGTTTCATATTTCCATATCACGAGAGCTTAACTTACTTAGTTTGGTAACAATATAAATGTAACGTTCAAGCATGTTTATAATTTCAACGTTGAAATACATTGTACAAACAAAGCTAGCACCTTGTAAGAGGAAAATAGCAATATCAGGAAAATAATTAAGTTTATCATCCACAGCCACTCCACGCAGGGATGACGCAGCAATAAATAATAGTTAACAAAGATTTCTGGGAAATGTGTGCTGGTAATTGGAGTACTTAAACCTAAGACTTAAGACTGTCGTCTTTTACGAAAAATATATGATCATCATCATTCTATAAACTGCCCACTAAGACTTGACCTTCCCACAAAGACAAAAGAATATAGAGGAGAATTGGGATATAATATAAAAGCCTATCAGCTTACCTCGTTGGTCCACTGCGTGTTGGTGGGTGTTGAAGAAGACCGTCTACTGATAATAATCAGGATCGACGGCATAACGTGCATTTCGATACCAAAGCACCGAAAAGCTCGGGATATATTTTATTTTATTTTTACTACAAGTCGTTGCGAAAGTTGTTACTTTTGCACTATCGTAACCCGAATGGTGCACTAACAAAATTAAAGAGTATAAATCTTGGAATTCTACTGGATTCCAAGATTCGGGTTAAGGGACGTTGAGATGCTTACTAGCAAGGATAAATATATAGGATTCGAAATAGGCGTACGGTACGATACAGATATCGTGAATACAGTTGCAGTTCTAAATTATGTTTGCACGGCAGCGTACAATTTGTCCGTAGCTACCCTCGATCAAATATCGACAATACCTTCTAAATAACAAAGACAACATTTTACACAAATCGAATAAAACGTTTAATGTCTCGAAAACTTTCGCGTTTAAGAGTAATCGGGTTGTACCAAATTATACGTAAATAGGGGTAATTGCCCATAATTAGAACGGATAACTGGTTTAATCAAAATACGCAAAAACTGACCTTAAAGTCAATGATATAAGAAAGTCAATTTGTACTAATGAAGGTATTGTCACTTCGCCGTCGATATATAAAAACTACATACACAATCCTATAATTAATCGTAGCGGAAAAGCGAGGCAGCTTTGACATGCACTATAGTACGAATACCTATGTATGTATTTTGGCAGAATTGCAATTTTTGAAAGAGCTGTTCGTCACTTTGACACTTAGCTCGCACACTGCTAACCGAAATGAGTCCCTTAACATCTCGCTAGGTACTCTTTTTGGCTTATTCCCATGCGCTCCAAATCTATTGTTTTCCAAAATTCAACTTCTAATACATTAATTCTCAAGAGCTCCAATGATTTCCATATTAAAATTATAAATAAAACCACATTTTCCAATTTCATTCCCTACAGATCCAAAACATTAAAAAAAATCCAAAACAAACATTCTCTCCTGTGAATCAATGTATGGAGATCAGAGGTTTTGAAGAAATATATTTGCATACGCTTTTGGAGCCCTTGGGAATGATTTTACAAAATAAAATAAATATATAATTTTACTCTTGGAGAGCTTGGGAACAAAATCTTGGAGCCGGCGGGAAGAAGCCCTCTTTTGTGCAGACGTTTTGAGAGCACCGATTTTTATATATGATCGAAGTTACGTACTGTGAAAATCGGGATGGCTGATATTGAAATGATTACACAGCCCGAGAGGCAACCCTGGCCAGTCGGGCGGGATGACGCGGTGGGATATAAGCGCTCGATGATGGATAGAGGAGCGGATCCTGTTTCGGAATAATTTGTACCGAGCCGAGAGAGGCTGGCTGTTCGCCTCTTCCTGTGCCAATAAGGGCTGACGTGCTCAAGATTTGTGACGAGACATATGTCAGTTGCCGGAACATAATTGATTTTGGCAACGTGTAATGTTGGTTGTCGTAAGATATTACTCAGCTTCTAATTTGGGTCTATCTCCACCATGACTGGTCATAGTATCTACGCTGCCTACATAATAATTGAAGCGTTATTGAAATGTAAACCGATTTAGTATAGCTTCCATTATCTGATCAAGTTTGACTAAACCTCAGTCTTTTCATGATTTATTTAAGAAACCCACCCTCGTTTTCAAGTTCTGGTTGTTCCCATACACGCCATAATTATAGCAAACAAGCGGCCGCTCGCGGTTTCACCCGCGTGGTTCCCGTTTCCGTAGGAATATCGGGATTAAAAGTATCCTATATGTTAATCTAGGTTATAAACTATCTGTAAGCCGAATTTCATCCAAATCCATTCAGTAGTTTTTACGTGAAAGAGTAACAAACATCCATCCATACGTTCAATATCGGGATAAAAAGTATTCTATGTGTTAATCCAGGTTATAAAGTATCTGTATGACAAATTTCATCCAAATCCATTCAGTAGTTTTTACGTGAAAGGGTAACAAATATCCATTCTTACATACATTCGCGTTTATAATATTGGTAGGATTACATTTACACATTATATTGTTAGACAGGATGTAGTTGTTAGGATTAGGATTCCAAACTAATCTGCTCATAACTTACAATTATCTGAAACCAGTAATTCTCTACATGACATCCAAAATTTAGTTAGGCAATTTCACGTATTGAGCTAGACCTCGGTCGCAGGTTAAGGTCATGAAGGTCGGTCGTGTCATGCGACGTGACACGTGACTTACGTGACTCATAAATCGCGTAACGGTATACTAGCATACGTCTGAGGTTGATTTTCAGATACCGTTTACCAATTAATTTGGCTCTAAATAGAAACTGACATTATTTCTTTAACAAGTTAATGTAAAGTTGAATCTAAATAAAGTTGTTTGTGTAGCGGCTCACTGAAAGAATACTACCAACGTAAAAGGCGACTAACGGAATAAAGACTGCACATACATGCAAGTTAATGTAAAGAAAATAAACAGAGGTGGTAATAATAGTGTACCGTTTGTACTAGTTGATTGTTATACTAAGAAAGCAAAGTTGTAACCTCATCAATATAAATTGAGTAGAGTATCGACTTCCGATGCCGACGTTCCATTAAATCAGAAGTCATGTCAGAAGTCAGAACTAGTGACTGGTTACTAGCTCGCTAAGATATTGCCGATAAGAAAGTTACAGAGGCATAAGATAAAGTTAAGACACTATAAGCCTATAGATCAAAATTACAGTTCAAGTTTAAGGCCAAGTACTGACTGAAATACTGAACATAACGATACAAATAAATATATCACAACATGAATGACAATATGCGCTTGTGCTGCAAGCCTGCCGTTTAGCTCAGGCACCATCTCTTTAGGTACATGTACTAAATATTATATTCCTTTCATAAGATAAAGTTAGAGGAAAAATAAATAATTACTCAATACCTATTGGCAGGAAGTAAGAACTAGCTTCAGAGGCGAAATCTCAGTTGGAGCTACAGCACCAGTATAGCAACTAGTCCTAATACTTACAATGGAAACAAACGCTTCCATCGAATGCATTCTCCAATAAGCTCCCACACTTAACCGTTTAACATTCGAATTTTAATTTCCGAAGCATCATTAGCGCCACGTGCAAAGAGCCCAGTCGTGGGTGAAGCGTTAGCCCAGGTCAGCCATTAGTGGGGTACATATACATTTATACATACATAGCGCAGTGACGTCACGGTCGCGTGCTCGAGAGTCTGAGTCGGGCGCCAACTAGGCCACTGGAGCTCAGCATTGAACGGGTTAAGCGGGAAAGGGTGACACTTGCGAAAAAAGTTTCCCCGTCCCAAGATACACTTGAAGTTGAAACAAGGTACTGTGGGTATAGAATATACATAATCATGTATATGTCGCAGTATGATAAAGCAGTAATATAGTTATATCCCTAGGTATATAATTATATACCGTAACTTATTATACGAAAGCGATTCATTACTATCTTACTAGGAATATAATTATAATACAGTTCAAGTTTAGTGATATAATTATATTACTAGATTAAGTTCAGTGAAATAATTGTAGGGAGATTCGTTGTTTCGTTATTGTTGATTCGTCGCTCGCTACCCCAGTCAGTCGGTCGGCATCAAATTGCTCTACTCCTGTAGGTCACGTGATACGTCATACGTTAGAAATTTAAAACAATCACGAAGCGCAGCGTAGCGATTGTCTTGAATTTTGAGATTTTTTTTTATTAGACAACAAATAACAATACGTAATTGACCTACAGGAGTAGGGCTAGAATTTTTGTTGTCTAAAAAATATTAACCTCTGAAAACGTTATTAGGGAAAATAAAACCGATCCTGCTTTACCCTCACCAGTTGGAACCACTACTGAGACTAACTGGCAACTTTGGGGGTTAAAGTTAATTTGGGGGTTAAAGTTACTCGCGTCCGTAGGTTTACCCCTGAGACCCTACACGTGACCCCTGGGTGGTGCTAAATGAATGACACTGACTGAGTGGTAGAGCCACGCTGCGTTGCAGCACGCATTGGGCGGGCTCGCCCGGCGTAATACCACCCTCTCACGAATATTCGGCGTGAAATAATGGCACTTGGTGCTGTTGTGTTTCGTCCGACCAGTGAGGGTTCCGGAGGCCCCTCCCCCACCCCCCTCTTCCGAATTCCTATTCCTTCCTTAAACCTATTCCTCCCTTAAAGGCCGGCAACGCGTCTGCGATTCCTCTGGTTTTGCGGGTGTCCATGGGTGGCGGTGATTACTCTCCATCAGGTGACCCGCGTGCTCGTTTGCCTCCTTCTTTTATAAAAAAAAAAAAAAGTCTGTTAATACAATAACTAAAACCAACAAATCTGCCAACACCAATTTGACTCACTATTTTAAGCCTCTCTCTGCTAAAAATACCGAACAGGTGAACATTTAGTAGAAATTATATCCAAAAATTACTTGTCATTTAGCATATATTTTACGTTAAATCTTAGTTAATTTTTAAGTTATTAAATAAAATATTGAGTTCACGTTTGCATGCCGTGGCAACGTTTAATTAAGTCAGCACTAAGAATGAGATACAGTTCACTTACATAAGTCTTTTGTAGTGTATGCCTTGTTGGTTGTCCTAATAAATAAAATAAAATAAAAATAAAATAAAATATCCAGAAAGTGAATCTTTTGGAAAATTATTGAAAGAGCTGAACCCTAATCATAGGAATCATAGTTTACTTTGCCGTAAAACATTATCCTATATTGTTTTATATATAATGCAATTATAATGCTGAAAAAGAAAGAATTCAAAAAGTACAGGAAGAAGCAGACTACGTTGCGATAACAACTGATGGATATATAAGTCACTTACTGTTCATTTTATAAACAAAAATACAGAATTACAGTCTTTCATGAATGTCATCAGTATTCAGATCGTCATACAGCTGAAAATTTGAAAAATAAGACTACACAAATGTGTGATGATTGGAATATCACAAAAAGGTTGTTGCTGTAACCAGCGATAATGCTAGCAATATTAAAGCAGCAATAAAATTGCTGAAGTGGAAACAAATAAGTACCTTGCTTTGCACATACATTAAATCTTGTAGTTCAGTCGGCCCTAAATGAAATAAAATCTACACAATCCAACATCAAAGCTATAGTTCAGTATTTTAAACGAAGTCCGCTAGCTACACTACGACTCAGGGAAATGCAGAAACAACTAGGCGAAAAAGAATTAAAACTAAAGCAGGATGTGATGATAACACACTGGAATTCTACATTCATCATTGTTCTAAAGTGTTATTAACACCAAGCGAAGCCTGATGTCACTTATTGCTACAGAATATCAGGAAATTGATAATATAAATGCTGACGACTCGGACATCATAACAACTGCAAGTGAGTTACTATACATTTTCAAGGATGTAACAGAGGAAATAACTTCCGTAAAAAAAGTGACCGTGTCCCATATAATTTTAATTTATAATGCCTTAAATAAACAGTGCTCTCAATTTCTATTAAAGGACTCATCCACAGTCAGTCAAACATATGGCCCAGGTTTTACTCAAGGAGCTAACAAACAGATTTAATGACATTGAGGACAACAACATTTTTGCCGAGAGCACTCTTCTAGATCTTTAAAGAACATGGTTTCGAAAATGAATTTTCATATACTCGAGCATGCTCTTTCTTAAAACGATTAGTTGCTAATGTAAATGTGACACCAGACCAGGCTTAAAATGCTACGATACGATTTTGATAGTGAAATAGCGAAAATAACCAAAAAAGCAAACCCAACAGCGGCCAGTATAATAGAAGTCAACAAATTCTTACTAGAACCGATTTTAGACAGACAGAAAGATCCCTTCAAATGGAGGGAGGGCAAGAAGAGTGCCTATCGGCAATGTACTACCTCACCAAGCTAATTGACTTAATCATACAAACTTATCGAAATTGCTTGTCCTACCCAACACTTAACACACAGTACTACAGGCCGCTTGATACAGCAACGTAGTGCTGTTAAATTAAAAAAATTGTTCGGCGCTAACAACAATGCCAAAAACGCTAGATTAGACAGATATAGAATAAAGCGCCATATTATTTTTAAAATGTCGTTACTTATATTATAAACTATGGAGTTTCTGCTAAAAGACGCATTGAACATGTCCTGTACACATCCAAGTGGACAAAAAAATTTGAACTAAGTATTCAAAAGCACTTTTGAAAACCTTTCTTACAATTAAAGATTTTTTGACTGTAACTCTAACTATGAATTTGCCAAATTCACAGCGCTAAAATTCTCAGATGCTCGCCAACAGAGCAGACCAAAAAAACGTCAGATCTAGGCGCCGAAAGCGCTAAAATAGCAACACTGGAAGACTGAAGGCTGAAAGCTCGCGTGCCCGAGCCCCGATGCGATCGGCCGCCGCTTCGCTAGCAGTAGATAGCCGATAGCTATCCTCTATGCATGTCGAAAGGAGCTCAACTTAATGGGCTCTCATCGCATTATGCACAAGCAAAGTCCGGAGATGCAGTAAATCCTCACTGAACTCGGCGAGGCCAATCACTTACTTGACACACCATGTTTATACATAAATGCATAATATTTACGACAATTATCCTAGGGTTAGTCAGAGACTAGGCAATGAGGACCGCAGAACCATCAGTATATTATGCACAATGTCAGTTCGCTATCCCGCTTATGTTAATTTTAAGTCTACTAATGGTGGATTCGACCAAACTGGAATAAGACTTACTCCAAGATTAGTCTATACAAAGTTTGGTCGAATCCACCCTAAGAATGCTTATACACTCGTATTTTTTTTCAAAGCGTACCTATCCAGCGTTATTTATATCTTTGAGTATCTGTTTGTTTGAATATGTACTCAAGCACTCATATATTACATTAATTTATGTATAAAGTTTTATATGACTGAGGAATGATTAACATCGCTCAACCCAAAACAAATCATAACTTCAAATAGAAAGCTCAGTTTGGAATCAGAACTATAAATCGTTGAATTGACTGTGCAACTAGACTGCATGGCGTTGCAATATAATAATTTTCCAAGTACAACTTCAAGGAAACATTGCCGAGTTCAAAGGAAGTTCACAAACTGCGGGCCCGATTTAATTGGCAATCTCTTATCAACTTTAACTGTCTCGGCAGACAGAGTTAACTCCTCGCGTGTCTGCATACATTTGCTTAGCTGCAATACAAGTTTATTAGTTTCCTGGCAATAGGGCATAATTGAAGAGGACGTCGAAAACGAAATAGCCCTTGAAGTCATCATCAGCCTATAAACGTCATACTGCTAGGCACAGGCTTCCCACGTGGACAATAGCACGTGGGGATATTAGGCCATAACCCACCATGCTGGCGCAATGCGGGTTGGTGGGTTTTAACGACTGCCATCTTACGACAACAACTGGACCAACGGCTTAACGTGCATTTCGAAACACGGAGGAGCTCGAGATGTTTTCAAATTGGTCACCCATCAGGCGACCCGGCATTGCGAAAGTTGCTTAGCGGGCAAGATCGCAAGCCGAACGCGCTATAGCCGCTGCGCCATCGAGCTCCTCTAGTTCAGTTGCCCTTTACGTAATTAGTCTATGTAGGTATATTCCGTCCCATTGCAGTTGGCCTACCCTCTAAGCGCATCCCAGACTGTTGGCCCTTAGTTCCTCGTAGATGCGCGCCCGCTGCCGTTTCTAATTTTTAAATTTAGTCACCCCTGGATACCCGACATTGCGAAAGTTACTTAACTGGCAACATAGCAAGTCGAACGCCTTAGGCTGGATTCGACCAAACTGGAATAAGACTTACTCCGAGATTAGTCTATGCAAATTCGGCGCTTAATTTAGGTATAAGACCTTATTCCAGTTTGGTCGAATCCACCCTTAGCCACCTTAGCCGCTGCGCTACCGAACCGAGCTCCTCGCTCTACAAAGTTCTCAGCCCCCAAGCAGTCGTGTCCTCAAAATGTCAAAAATAATGACAGCGGGTACACAGCGGGAGACAATGACGTCACAAATGCCGCCTTTTACAAAAAAAAACATTACTTTACAATCAAACCATATTTTGTCGTTCTGTAAACGACAATGTACTCTAACTGATATATTTCCTATCCATCAGGTATCAGAACAAAGTGATGATTGCAAAAGTTTATTTGTCTATAGTATAAATCACTCGGAAATCGGAAACATGCTGACGGACTTTATCACGCTTTAAATAGTAGTTATAACTATGTATATCTTATAACTACTATTTTTAACTTATTACCTAAATAGGATCATTATAGTCAGAATAATCCTTTTCTAATAAAAAACAGTATTTACATTAAATAAATCCGATAAAAACACCACACAAAATACAGCGAACACTCACTTCTGACACAGAAATGTCAATGACGAAAAAAAAATACGAACACAGAGCAACATATTATGTTACATTTTGCGTTCACGATGCGTAACAAAGGAGACCCGGCGTTTTATGCTTAAGTTGTTTACTTTTTAATTTTTTAATCTGTTATTCATTATCTATCTGGCAATATCTGTCAACAAGTGACAGTTGTACAGCCGCTAGCAGTCAAATCAAACAAGACTTGATGGCGTTGTTGACATTTCACTTTTTTAACAGCAAAAGAATTCTGGTTTAAGCAGCCATGTTAGACATTTTTAAAGTAACATGTCTGCCTTTTGAAGACTCAGTGTTTCCATATTAAAAAAATATTAATAACTTATTAACTCTTAACCGCGATTCGATAAAAATATGACAATACTTGGTTTAGGTAGCAAATAATATTAGCTTAATTTATGTCCAAATTCAATAGTATAGCAAATAAGCATTTTTTCTATGGAGAGTACCGGTTCTCCTTTATCAAGGAACATAGATCATCGAACTTGTTTACACTAAAGTAGGGGTTTCGAGACACGGTACAAAGTCAAGTGGGAGAGCACGGACTCATGCATGCGACCGCTTGGGGTTTGACGGAATGGCGCGCTCTGTAGGTGCGGTCTCATGAGACCGCTCCCTCCGAGCGGTCTCGTAGGAGGTTAATGAAATAAAAGAAGTGTGTCGGGATCGCTGAAAAGGAAAGCTGCCTCCTATTCCTAGTCCCTATGGAAAACAGGCCAATGTATTATAGTGCGTGAGTAACGACAACAGCATGTTAGACTAGGTACTACAATACGTCAAAAATCAGCCATCGATTTAGAATTACTTTTTTTTTTCAGAAATTATGTTTTAGTAACATTAATTTTAATTAAAATTATGCTATTAAATTTATTTTAATAAAAAAATAGATAATCGGCTTTATAGGCCACCAAATCTGATAAAATGAACATAATAAATACATCCTATTATTCTATATACCATTAATTAGTCAACAGTCGTAAATACATGGCCAATTATTATATTATCGTCTCGCAAATGGCCTGACGACGCCGAGCGCCGCGGCCTGCATTAGTATGGGATAAACAGCTCATTATGCCGATTTGACATAAGCAACACTCTGCTGAATGACTTTAGAAATTTATTATTTAATACCTGACACAGACTTCGTTTTATTGATAATAGGGTGAGAATTTGAATCTTGAAGTGCTGTGCTGGTAACGGCTCATTAATAAAAGGCGACTGCTAGAGACCGCAAGAAACTTCAAGGGCAGGTCAGGTCAAGTATTTTAAACATGACAAAAATTACAAAAAAATAAATTAGTGCTTTTTCATTTTTAATTAAATAAGTAATTCATTTTGCGAATTTCAATTGGATAGTCTTTGAGTACCTAACATATTTTAAAGCAATAACATAAGAAAAATACGCACATTTCGTAATAGGAAAATAAAATTGCAGACTAACGTGGGTACTTATCGCCCGGCTGGCGCGGACGGGTTAACAAACGGTTGGTTCAACGACCGGCCGCTGCCCGCGCGTTGTAAATAAATAAATAATCGTTATTTTTAATTGTTTTACATTTTATTTTTCTTATGTTATTGCTTTAAAGTAAATTAGATACTCAAAGACTATCTATATCTAATGAAAATTCACAAAATGAATTAGGTATTGAAATAAAAATGAAAAAGCACGAATTACTTTTTTGTCATTTTTGTCATGTTTAAAACACTTGATCTGACCTGCCCTTGAAGTCTCTTGCTGTTTCTAGAATCCACCTTATATATTAGTACCGCCCCATCTCTTCCCTTGGGTATCGTAAAAGGCTACTATGCCTTTTACTGCTGCTGCTACTGCCCATACATCCAACAGCATAGAGCGGCCATGGGCTCACCTCCTATCACGCTGAGCACATGTGCAGTTGAAACTTGGTGAAAAGTGGACTACCATAGTGGATTGCTGATGCAGTCCTCATTGCCTAGTCTCTGACTAACCGTTCGGGGATAATAGTCGTGACTAATGTATGTTTATACAGCTCATGACGCAAGAGAACTTTTTGTGTCAAAATTGTCAACGGTAATTTCGAATACGTTATTTATAACTGTGTGGAAAATAATGCCACTGGTTCTTAATTAGTACCTAATTGCCTGGTGCATACAAACATAATATAATCACGACTATTATCCCCGAAGGGTTAGTCAGAGACTAGGCAATGAGGACAGCAAAAGCAGTCCTTTACAATCCTACTAATATTATAAACGCGAAGTTTGTAAGTATGGATGGATGGAAATATAATAATAGTCCAAGTTTTCTAGAGTATATCAAAAAGTATTCGAAAACTTTTAGGAAGGCTTGTGCATGTGCCAAGTCATTATTTATTAGTGAAAAAATTAAAAAGTCTGATAACAAAATAAAGGCAACATGGAACTGCATAAACCGCGAAACTGGTAAAATAAAGCCACGTGATACTAAGTTTTCTTTAAGAATAGGCAATAGCTTTTTAAGTGAAGACAATAAAGTTGCTGATGCTTTTGAACAGTTTTTTACAAATATACCAATTGCCACAACTATGTTACTCAACTCTTCACCAAGTAATGCAGAAATTCTGCTAAAAAAGTATGTACCCATGTGTAATGAAGTGTTGAAATTTAAACACGTAAACTGTAAAGACGTACTTAAATCCTTTAAATCTTTAAAAATAAAAAACACTTGTGATTTGTGGGATATTTCAACAAAAATTATTAATAATATTATCGAGTCCATTGCGCCTTTTCTTGTAGTCATATTCAATAGCTGTGTTGACGAAGGAGTTTTCCCAGATCTCATGAAGCATAGCAAAGTTCTGCCACTTTTCAAATCGGGTTGTAAAGATGACCCGAGCAATTTCAGGCCTATTTCGATTTTACCTACTCTTAGTAAAGTTTTTGAAAAACTTATTTTAGATCAACTCGGCTCCCACTTCGCTATAAACCACCTTTTTCACAGTGAACAGTATGGTTTTACCAAGGGAAGGTCTACTACTGATGCTGGTGTAGCTCTACTAAAACACATATTTGAGGCTTGGGAGGGATCGCAGAATGCTTTTGGAGTGTTTTGTGATATCTCCAAGGCTTTTGATTGCGTTGAATACAACACCCTTTTAATAAAGCTAAAACACTATGGAGTGCACTCTGATGCCTTGAAATTGATTCAATCATATCTTAGCGGCAGAATCCAAAAAGTTAGCGTGAACGGATCCATATCATCCGGATCTTCTGTGCTAATGGGGGTCCCACAAGGGTCAATACTAGGTCCATTTTTATTCTTAATCTATATTAATGATTTACCATTTTGTGCGGAAAACTTTTGCAATATTGTTTTGTTTGCTGACGATACATCTTTGATATTTAAGACTGATCGAAATAAAAATAGTTTTGATGACATCAACAGTGCCCTAACAGATGGGTTGAACTGGTTTACTACTAATAATCTTCAATTAAACGCGAAGAAAACCAAATGTATAAATTTTACTCTACCTAACGTAAAGAATATTATAGGAAATAAAATTAAACTGAATGGTGAACTGTTGGACCTTGTTGATTCAACAGTTTTCTTAGGTATTACCTTAGATTCAAAAATACAGTGGTACCCTCATATTAGCACCCTTGCGGGGAGACTTAGTTCAGCTGCTTATGCTGTTAGGAAAATTAGGCATTTTACAGACGTGGAAACTGCTCGATTAGTCTATTTTAGTTACTTTCACAGTGTTATGTCCTATGGTATACTACTTTGGGGTAAAGCAGCAGATATAGAAACCATTTTCATTTTACAGAAAAGAGCAATAAGGTCCAAATATAACCTAGGATCACGTGACTCCCTTAAGGAGCTGTTTAAAGAAATAAATATTCTTACAGTTGCATCACAATTTATTTATAACTGTATTGTTTACGTTCGTCAAAACATTACTCATTTCAAAAAAAATTGCGATATACACATACTAAATACTAGAAATAAGTATAAACTTGTAATTCCTAAATTTCGACTTCAGAAAGTTTATGGATCATTTATGGGACAAAGTGTCATAATTTACAATAAAATCCCGAACGATGTTATAATTTTGCCCTTTGACAAATTTAAGACACATGTTAAGGACAGACTTTTAGAAAAGGGCTATTACACTGTAAGCGATTACATCAATGACAAAAATGCATGGAATTAACATTCCTCTAGTTTCGCATACATTGTTCTAATGCGTTCATAGTGCCCGAGTAAAACTTGTAGATTCACTTTTGTTTTTATCTTTTATTTTATATAATTTTTTTATGACTATTGACTGTATAATTTGGTAACGACATATTGTTTTGTAAATGTCGTTACCTCTATATTATTATAAAGCTGTGGAGTTTGTTGTGCCCGTTCTTCTCCACAGCTAAAAGACTTCCTGAATGGGTGGGGTGGGTGGGTGGGTTCCTGTGCCTATCCATCCATCCATATAAAAAAAAAATTGACGATTCAAAACGCTTAATTTAAGCTTACTAAATAAAGTTATTTTGATTTTGATTTTGATTTTTTGGATATTTGTTACTCTTTCACGTAAAAACTATTAAATGGATTTAGATGAAATAAGGCATACAGATAGTTTATAACCTGGATTAACACATAGGATACTTTTCATCCTGATATTACCACGGGAACGGGAACCACGCGGGTGAAACCGTGACCGACCGCTAGTAGTCCATATTTACCAATAGCGACTAGACATGTCTCAGCGTGACAGGCGGTGAGCTCATCGCCGCTCTATGCTGTTGGATGTATGTGCAGTCTTTACTCTGTTTACTCAAAGAAAGAGACGGGTGGTAGTATTGTTTTATCGCTACCCGACACGGTTAAATTGCCTGGTGGTGGCACAAAATCCAACAGGAAGACGACCAACCTATTTCTGCCGCTAAGCAACAATGTTCTGCATTGATTTCTTTCGGTTTGAAAGATACATACGAGTAAAATAGGGCATCAGGGTTTGAAGCTCCAGGCAACAAGTGTAATGGTGTGGTGAGGATACATGATAACATTAAGAAAACGGAACTACGCTTAATAAACTAATAATTAATACAAGTTAAACATCAGCCGCGCACGACACAACACCAACGAGCCAAACCACAAAACCACATCGTAGTATAGATAAGGACGATGACTCGCTTTAATCGACACATTGCCTTTATTTTTCGTTTCGATTTTGCCTTAGGGAAACTCGTTTTGTTGTCGATCCGGCAATACACAGCGGCGCAAAAAACGATGTTTACCTGAAACAATAAAAATATATACTTATTAAGTTGTACGGCGGACGAGTTAAATATGGTACGTGCATAGATGATTGTGGATGATAGAAGTTGGTAAACCAAATGTATCTTGAGAACTGCGATTCTATAAGTAAAACTGAGAGTCAAATCAGAGCTAGTGTAACTTTGTGTGTAAGCTTCAGCAAGATCTATCTGTCAGAGTAGTTTTTATTATGTGCCCTCTCCTTCCAGTCTGGAACGTACATTTGACCGGGCATTAAAGTAACATACGAAGATTACTACAGTGGGTGTTTTGAACTCTTTTCTCTTTTCGTCAACAGTTCACTATTGACTCTCAGTTTTACATTATACAATAGCAGTAATTAAAAAAAAAAGTGTCATCACTTTCTAGCTCTCCATTTCTGCGCAAACAATCACATCACAACTCATCCCCCTATCGGATGGGGATCGGATCGACGATAAAAGAGTATGAAACAAATAAACACGCATTTATAAACCTATAGTTGAGATTCGCTATCAGCTGCTTTGGTCTGGTAGTCCGAATTGATTTCCAGAAAACGAAAAGAACTCGTCAAACTTTATAACAAGAATGAGTAAATTGGTGCGATACGAAATAGAGACTTGAACGCTTTCGCGAACTCATATAACAACATCACTTTCCAGTACACTCCGGCAAACAACTCTAATCTAACGGCGATTAAGTTCAAATTTGATCAAAGAGGTCGTAATCATATCCGAATTCACGAAAACGACGTGAGTGAACAACGATTGCAGTCTTAGGAGCGGTTACAGACTAGCGTTTTTTAAGCGCGTTTATAAGCTCATACTAAAAAACGTGTATAGTTGCGTAAATGCTCACACGCGCAACTAGTACGAGCGCGTTGACGCGCTTATAAGCTCACACTGAAAGAACAAAAAGGTTGATTTTGCACGGGTTGGCGACACATTAGATGAATTAACAAAGTGATGGGTTAAAGAAACATGAACAAATTGTTTTTTCACAGAAAACTTTTTGTTGATATTAAAACAGTTGTTTTTACCTATTTGTACTTGTTGGCGTAACAATTCATGCATAATTCAATAGATAATTGTTGATTATACTGTTCAAATTGTTGAAATAACCATTTTTATAGTTAAATTTACAAAATAAATACGTTAAAACAACAAAAGAGATATGTAATAAGTTCAAATTACCGTAACTGATCAACAATACAGTTTTTGTTTATTCAACAAAACTCAAGAGTAGGTGCTATATTAACCCTAAAATTTTGTTGAAATATGGTAAACCCAACTAATAATTTCTTTCCGTGCATGTAAGCGCGAGGTGCAGCCAGCCAGCCAGTGACTGACCCACTACACTACCACCAAGTTTTATCCGACGACGATTGAATAATCGGCCAATCAGAAAAGGTTAAGTTTAAGTTTCTGATTCTTAGTCCTACTAACTCCTATCAATTGATTATTAAGGCCAGACCTTAGGAAACTGCAGTGGATGACGTAGTCATCTCTCAGCCGGTTCAAATGATTAGGATAGGACGAACTCACCGGAACAAGCAAGTGTACGCTTCGGATTGTTGAAGAGCAAAATGTGACTCGCGTACGCCGATATCGCGCAAGGAAAAAACGCTAGTCTGTAACAGCTTTTAACAAGGCGGCGGCGGCGGCCGGCGTTCTCTGGCGTAAAGTTTCAAGCGGTTCCAATATTAAAATTTGATAGGATTCAATTTGTCCGACGAAGTCGACGTCGAACGGATTCGTTCCACGTTTTTGGGTTAGCGGAAGCGCACACGTGGCTTTGTGCGCAGCGATATTGCGAAAGCTCCGAGATAACCGCAAATATAATTATCTTGTGGAACGAAAGCGAAAGATACTCGTTTAATTACTTTTATTTCTATTCTTTTGATATTTTTCTAATGGGTAATAGAATACTTAATTGCCACAACTAGCACTTAAAGTACGACTGCTGGCTAGGGATATGTTCTTTAGATTAAGACTACTTATTTTGTTAACACAAACACTTATTTACTCCTACTTAATATTAGATTAACGATAGATGGCTTACATAGTATGCTAATGCAATAAACATTATTCAAAAAAAATCGTAAAGCATTGTATCTAAAAATCTAAACTGACGTAGCAAAGGCGCATAGGCGTGACTCTACGGTGGAAATAATACATCGCATGAATGGCGTAGCGTTAAAAATTCAATGCGTTCAAATAAAACAGGCGGCACTCGTACAAAACAAACGGATTTTGCCTTTTGTATCGCCAACGCCATGTTGTTCACATGCGAACGCCTCTACAGTTCACCGGGTGCATACCAACTAGACGCATCAAGGTGACATCACACTACAAATCGGATCTATTATGTATCTAGTAAGGAAGGACTCTAGATGTTTATTAATAATTTTTACTTTGTTCCCTTAACGTAGTAGCTATAATGTACTTTTTAAAGGAATGCCTTGGAGTTTCACCGGAGTTCTTTCGCAACAACAAGTGCTGCTTAGAATCCATTTTTAATCCAATCTTCAACCAGTGTACTACTAGACTTGCACAGAAGTAAAATAACTAAGGGCCAGCAACGCGTATCTTACAATAAAATTGGCTGTAGGCATATATGACTACCTTATAAAATAAAGCATTCAATTACAAGCGTTAATAGGCTGCAATGATCTACCATTAGGTCTCAACCACATCAGGAGTCTTACGACAAGGCAAGCGAATTCATAGTTCATTGCGCGTTATACTACGGAAGGCATAGTCTATTAAGGTCTAAAAAGAACGCAATGAGCAGAGAAATTGCGAGTACTAAAAACTGCCAGTGGTCCAGTGGCAAGTGGTAAGAAAAATCAATCTAATATAGCATTTACTACGATTAAGATAAACTCCATAATTGAGTGTACCGCATTCTGGCTGTTTGTCCGCATTCGTAAGGAACTTTCATATAAATTGGAACTGTTATCAGCGCCTAGACACTGGCAGTGGGCCATGCATTTTGCATCCACGTCGTCGGTTCACAAGTGGCTTCGTTCATATTCAATGCAAAGTGTATACGGCGACGTGTATCTCTTTTGTGAGTCGTGTAAAAGGTTTTATCGTGTCGCATTCGCATCATATCTTCTAAAAGAAAGTTGTATTCAAAAAGTATTAAATGTATTCAAATATGAAGTAAAAATAAATTCAATGAAATATATTACTCATAGAAAGCACAAACTCTCCAACATCCCGCTTCCCGGAGAGGTAGGAAGCATAGAAAAAAGCTTTCGGTCGGGTTTTCCGCACTAGTCAACCGACTCGACCCCCAGAGCATCTGGGGGGAGGGTCGGGATCGAAGACTCGCTTGCGAGATGCCATCCCGCGTCAGAAACCGCCTGGGGAATTTCGGTCTCACGGCTTGCGGAACCTGTGAGATTCTCGCCGCCTGCAAAAACTTTCCTCTCATGACACACATCATTTGCTTTAACTTATGCTAAAATCGTATTCTTATTGATAAAAGTTTATGAGGTCCGTTTATTGGCGAGGGATTACTTTAAAATGACTTATTATTATTTTATTAGGTAGGTAAACCTTAAAAAATATTTCCAATATTAAAAATTCATCAACTTACAAAAACATGGTAAACGCAAACAGCAAATCCACAGCAAAGCCAGCACTTCCCCGATACCGCAGTATGGCACTCGGTCTTTGTAGACATGCAATAAATATCACTCACAGCCGACTGGATATTTGGGTCAGGGACGCCCGTTCGATGCATCCATTGCGAATTTGCGACATATTGCCGTAAAAGGAATATAAAACTTATGTAGATTCACTTCGTTTATGTAGAACATGGATGTAGTGTGGGCAGGCCTCAAACACTGTAGGCCAAGGATCTGATGAAGGTCGCGGGTTGTTGCTGGATGCGAGCAGCACAAGGACCGCTCACCTTCGATCAACAGATGGTATTGTTGATCGAAGCCGGTCACTCGTGGAAGAGATCATTGAGAGAGGCCTTTTTCCAACAGTGAACGTCTTTTGGCTGATGATGATATTTAACCGTGTCGCGTAGCGGTGAAAGAATACTACCACCCCCTCTCTTCCCTTGGGTGTCGTAAAAGGCGACTAACGGACTAAAGACTGCACATACATCCAATAACTTAGAGTGGCGATGGGCTCACCACCTGTCACGCTGAACTCATGTGCAGTCGCTATTTGGAGAACAGTGGACTTTTTTTTTTAATGAAACTGGGCAACCATTTGAGCACCAACCTGCTTGGCGAGCAGGATGTAGTCTAAGGTGTTGCATGCTTATCCAAGAGATGCCTATTCAATCTTGACTTGAAAAGACCAAGGTTGTAGTGATCGGGAAACACATGAGCAGGCAGTGCGTTCCATTCTTTGGCGGTTCGCATAAGAAACGAACTAGCAAAACGCTTGTTACGGACAGGTGGAATGTCAACTATGTAGGGGTGGTAGGCAAGCCTGCGTCTAGTGTACCGATGGTGGAATCGGGCTGGAGGAACAAGATCGTGTAGTTCCTTCGCAGACTGGACTATGGCAGAGGACTGCATATGCTGCCCTCATTGCCTAGTCTCTGACTAACCCCACAGGGATAATAATCGTGATTATATGTATGTATGATGATATAGAACATGTTTTAACCGCCTCTGTGGTCTAGTAGTGGCTATAAGATACAGCAGGGAGTACAACTATGTGTACTTGGTTTAGTTGGTAGTCCGCCTGGCTAGCTACCACCATTTTATCTAAGTTCTGACGCCATAACAACAATGTTAATAGCATTGTTGCGTTCCGACAGTTTAGAGAAAAGATAGCCAATTGCTCAGAGAGATTCACCTTCCATACCTACCACAAAACAGCAATGCCAGACACTGCTGCTTAGCTTAGCAGAAATAAGTATGAATCAGACGGGATCAAGCTACATATAAGTCATCTATTTATATATGTAGTTGTTCAATCTAACAAGGTATTTGTTAGTACGTTTAGTCACGGTTACCGTGGTTTAGTTAAATAAAATTATCGGTTAACTTTTAATGCGGTAAACGTACCAGATAATTTGATATGCTTCAAACACCACTAATTAGTAATGTCTCACTGATCGTTTCAATTAACTCCGATTAATTAAATCACCCATCGGTCATTTGTAATTCGTACCACCAAGTCAGCGCAGCGGTACGAATTACAAAAACAGATTAATTGACTTTCAGTCAAGATCGCAGACGCAAGAAGTAGGTTTTTTGCGAGTTCCTAATCCGAAGGAGGCAAGAATATGTTGACGCATAAACTTGGAAAATAGTATGTCTTTATGAAAGATAGATAAACACTTGAAAGAGTTACAAATCATAATCCCAACGCTAATGATGTAGGTTAAATAATCTGTTCCAAGGAACCTAAAGGTAAAGAACCCGATAAGGACAAGCACAAAATAATAATGAATAGATTATACGACAGATAAAGGTTTTCTACAAAAAAAACTTACATCAGACTTGCTCATTAGAACACAGCTCGAAGACTAACCTAGAACACGCCACCAAATGTCGTAGCTGTTGTTCGTATACATTTATTTATACGTTTACACTTAATTAATTAAGTAATTCATTCATTCGCTTAAGTAATTCATCTTACAAATAACTACCATTCAATTGGCAAAAAACCACATCAATTGCTGAAGTTAAAAAGAAATCGAAGGCGCAATTCAACTTCGTTTGTCGTAATAAGCCGTTAGTTTGTAGACTTTGTAGTGGACACACTGCAAGACAAGAGCCGAGAAGCAATAACATCGCGCCCGACCGTTATAATAGTAACGTACGGCAAGTGAAGGACTTCTAGCGGTAAAATAACCTTGTAGCGGTAATGCCTAGTTCGCACCTGTGCTAGTATTTTAGTCGAGTAGAAGTACATTGCTTCGCTAGTTTGCTTGTTTGAAAATTCATTATGATTTAGCAAAGTGACGAAGCAATGCATCTCTACTCTACTAAATTACTAGCACAGGTGCGAACTAGGCGTAACTGCTAATTGACAGTTTTATTCAATACTAGCGGCTCGCCCGCGACTTCGTCCGTGTGGACACCCTGTAACCCGTGACAAATTTCCAATTGTTTTTCATATGCACCTTGTCCTCACCATTACAAACTCAACAAAAGAAGAATTGGACAAATAGGTGCAGCTGTTCTAAATTGTTGCGCGAACAAACATTCGTGCGTTATTTGTTACAGCCCAATCACATATCCAT
The DNA here is from genome assembly GCA_963921215.1 of Scoparia ambigualis. Taxonomy (NCBI): domain Eukaryota; kingdom Metazoa; phylum Arthropoda; class Insecta; order Lepidoptera; family Crambidae; genus Scoparia; species Scoparia ambigualis. Next base: position 21,113,707 of record OY992516.1, on the reverse strand, counting down.
GCGGGAAGGCCTGTGCCCAGCAGTGGGACGTTTTTAGGCTGATGATGATGATGATGATGAAAGTCTAAGGGCAGCACACGAGCAGCAGTTTGCTGTCGACGTATACTGCAGTCGACGTTATGAGTCGGCGGTTAGCTGTCGAAATGTCGTCGGTAAGCTGTCGACGTTTCAATTCAACTGCTTGCCGCATGCAGGTCGACAGCTAGCTGACGAAGGCAGAGGCCGTTACCTGTCGGCAGCTAGCTGTGGACTTTTCAACTCTTCTAACGTCGACTGCCGTTACATAGTTAACGTCGACAGCAAACTGCTGCTCGTGTGTTAGAGCCCTAAGGCCGCGGGCACGAGCTCGCGCAGAGCGCTGCCATCTAGTGACAAGGTTGTGTTACAAACTTGTGACTGCTTCGATACCATACAAATTCAAGTTTACGCTTACCAGCATTGTAAATAAAGCTTACAGTAGGCAGTTTGTTTGTGGCAAAATGTATGTGTTTAATATGATGGTACCCGGTACCAATAAAACGAAACTCATCGTAGGGGGAAGGGTGGCATTACTTGGCAATTTCTTTGGCGACCCAAAAATGTATCGTTAAATTTGTTGATAGTGACAATATCTCTATGGACACAGTTGAAACAAATTGGCTTGGTACTAATGTGTTTAATGAACTTATGCAAATTAATTCATTCTATATAAATTTTAAAGAGTATGTGCATTTAAATTTAACGTCAACAGTTGTATATTTCTTATTTCCTTAAAACAAGTGCTTTAACTTTCTTAATCGAGATTTAGAGGTTATGACGACTGCCATCTTACGACAACTACGTAGGCACAACATCTTAAAATGTCCTTTCGAAGCATGGGGAAGCAGAAATTATTTTAAAATAACCGATATATCAAATAAGAGTTAAAGTTCATTTATTACAATGCAGAGGGCCTGGTGCGAGTTTAATTCACCACACGTTACCAATGAATGTGTTTGGCATTATAGCAGCGAGCGCCTCCTGGTGAAAAACGAAGCGACCAACAATTTTGCTTTTTAATCAAACTCGCACAAGGTCCTAAAGGGTACAGAAACAGATTTCGCTACCGCTAGTGATTTATGTCAGCCGGTCCGATTTCTGATATAACCGTAACGGCGGCCGGTGGCCAGCCATCGCGCCGGGCATCGCAGTTAACTCGGACGATACCGAAGCGGCGATAAAGATAGCGGCAATGCGGCCACGGAGCCCGAACATCTTCAGTAAAGCATTACTTTACACGTGTTACAGTGGATAAGTTATTTATATAAGGCGACTGCTAGAAACCACAAGAAACTTCAAGGGCAGGTCAAGTGTTTTAAACATGACAAAAATGACATAAAAGAAATTCGTGCTTTTTAAATTTTTTATTAAATCATTAATTTTTTGAATTTTTATTGGATAGTCTTTGAGTACTTATCTAATATATTTTAAGCAATAACATAAGAAAAATACGCACATTTCGTAATAGGAAAATAAATGGGGACTTATTGCTAGCTAGCGTAGGTACTTATCGCCCGGCTGACGCGGACGGGTCAACAGACGGTTGGGTCAACGACCGGCCGCTGCCCGCGCGTTGTAAATAATCGTTATTTTAATTGTTTTTTTTGCTTTAAAATAAATTAGATACTCAAAGACTATGTAATTAAAATTCACAAAATGAAATATTTAATTAAAAACTAAAAAAAGCACGATGTCATTTTTGTCATGTTTAAAACACTTGACCTGACCAGCCCTTGAAGTTCCTTGCGGTTTCTAGGAGTCGCCTTAAACTAATAGTCGATATAAAGTTGATCAAAGAGGAACAGGACTACTGTTTTAATTTTTTTGTATAATTTTAAAACTTTATTGCGAACAAATTGTTGATTGAAAAATGTTTTAAATAAAGTCCACGAAAAGTACACTAACTGCCGTACTCAGAGACGTCAATTAAGTTTTAATGACAATTAATGTGTTTCCTTCTCTATTTTCCACTATACATAAGAAAGTGACAAGCAAGAGACTATTAATTGACGTCTCTGAGTACGGCAGTAAGTGTATAAAAAGTAAATAATAGTGTTGATGAATTTCGGTGGGCTGGATAAGAGCCACGGCCTTCTTCCTATCTTATGTTTCATTTCTTTTTATCTTTATTGGAAGCACCTGACCCGGAATATCAGAAGGGTGCAGTGAAATTTTTACACTATTTTACAATTTGTAAAAAGTACAAGTACAACTTTTAGTTACGGGAAATGTAGATGAAAAATTTAATTAATTTACATTACATTTACATATTGTACAATATGCAAATTATGCAATTAGTATAAAACTAAACTATTTATAAAAATAGGAAAATTTTAACATCGTTATCATTGTCAGCCTATAAACGTTCCCACCACCGGGAACGGGTCTACTCACATGGACACATTGGAAGATTGAGCCATATTAAATAACCCACCGCGTTGGCCCAATGCGGGTTGGTAAGTTTGAAATTTTAACATTTCAATGAACCAAATTCAAAATCATTAATTCAATTTAAGATACAATGGTTGAGCACTTATGAATGTCGCTATGCCATCGGTTTGTTGTCTGAACTAGGGGGCGGGAGCCTTGTACTGAGAAGAACCGGCAGGAAACTCAGCAAGGTCATTTCTTTACTCCCCTTTTTTTACAGCGTCAATACAAGTTGGAAAATGCCCTCCCTATCATAGAAGGACATTTTCTAGTACACCATAAAAAACATTTAATAAGATAACACAACACAAACAAAAAATATCTAATAAAAAAACAGGTATTGCTCAATTTAAGATAAAATAAACAACGTCTTCAGTATCTTTAAACAAGAAAAAAAAAAATTACTACTACCAATAAAAATAAGATTGCAATTGAAGAAGTAGTACCATAATACTGGTGTATAAGTAGCACAACAATAGCTTCGGGGAGATAGATAGACAAGTCACCGGTCGGGCACAGTTGATTAAAGAAATTAATTGTTTATACCCGCCAGAAGAACGTGACTGGAATGGCCCAGCAAAGGAGATACTGTACGCTCAATGAAAGCTCGAGTTTCATTTAATCTTGGAAACTTCCAACGAAGAACGTCTGGACATGGCAAGGAATTTTCTCAGGAGGAATTTGGGTTTATTCATCTTTTAAAATTAATTTGGGTTTATTAATTTATATGGCTTTGGTTGGAGAAATCAATCGGGAATTCATGAAAATCAAAATCAAATAAAAATACCATACCATCGAATATTATCACTATTTATCATCCATCAAATTACAGTCAAAAGTTTTGAGTTATCTATCTAACTTCAATGTGTTCAAAAGACGAGTAAAAGAAAAGTTAGTGAAAAGGACCGCTTTCATAGCCACTTACTTATTTTGATTTTTATTTCAGACATAATAAAATAATATGAGGAGCTCCATGGCGCAGCGGCTACCGCGTTCGGTTTGTGATCTTGGCCACTAAGCAACTTCGCAATGCCGGGTCGCTGGATGTGTGACCAAATTAAAAACATCTCGAACTCCTCCGTGCTTCGGAAAGCACGTTAAGCCGTTGGTCCTGGTTGTTGTAAGACGACAGTCGTTAAAACCCACCAACCCGCATTGGGCCAGCGTGGTGGGTTAAGGCCCAATATCCCCACGTGCTGTTGTACATGCGGGAGGCCTGTGCCATGCAGTGGGATGTATAGAGGATGATGATGATGAATAAAATAATATAAGAATTTCGTCAACTATATTTATCAATTCAAGAAAACATTGAAAGAAGAAATTGCATCACGTATCTAACAGATACTTATTTAAATCTAGACATCCCCTTGTCTGTCACGAAGATTTAAGAATACTAAGAATGGAACTTCTATTGTGTCTGGTTTCACGGCATCTGAGCTCATATAGAATTACGGTGCATTAGTCAAGCACTATGAGATATTGTTAAATAGTACATTTTTCTTATCACCAACAAAGATGCTTGAAGCTATATAAATTAAGGACCCCATTTTCGTGTGCTACATCGCACAGCACAGAATACATTATTTTCCTAAATCTTATTTGCCCTCTGAACATAACGAGACAAACATTTTAAGGATTTTTCAGAATAAAGAAGATTTTTACGTAACAACATGTCGTTTAGATAATTTTATAGAGGCGGTAATCCTCGATTTAGCACGCTTCCGGAAATTGTAAACACCTCATTGAGGTTAAGCTTCATGTCTTCTATCGAGAATAAGAAATCTTTAATAGACTTCAAAGGCCACTTGCAACAGGATCTTATAATAGATTTAGCATGATCTTAGCTAAACCGTAAATTGTGTCTATTAACTTTAAACAACTGACAGGGTGCAATAAAAGCTGAATTAGCGCTAACTCAACGATGAGCGATCTATACTACAATAAATTTCAGTTTTAATGGTGCTGCTAGCTTAGTACAGTAACAATCAAGAATAGACGATATATCTAGAAAATGCTGTATTTCAATCACGACATTTGTCTTGTTCTTTTACTCGGCTTGTACAGAGGGATTAATACGAACATTTCCTTTTTGGCAATGCATAGTTACGGCGGGGGGAGAGTTAATAACAAGCGATGGCGTACCAGGGGCATTGTCTAGAAACACTGCGGTCGTTCCCTTCATTTTTATGTAGTCGTAATTCCCCAGCCTTTTAGTAACAGGCACTGCCTTTATATGCGCGTTTGCCTTATCCCTTATTGTCCTTTTTTCATATCTCTGTTATTGCGTTGCGTTGTTGCGTTGTTCGTATTCGTCCCTGTGTTTTGCAGCCACAATGTATCGTGCAGCGGCTCGTTAAAGATTTATGCGAGCTGTTTGATGGATAGAATCGTTAACGGGAGCTGTTGGCAAGTTTAAATTAAAATCGTTAATCCCTCTCTAGGCTAACGCTTTCAGTGTTTAAAATGAGTCTTTTACGAAGGCAAATATTACATTGTGACGTTCAGCTGATGGAGTGGTTGTAGCTTTACATTGTGCACTTGTCTGGAGTTTTGCACCGAGACTTCCGGTTGATGAATCAGACATTTTTGTTTTAGGGCTGTTGCAAATATTCGTGGTAAATTTATTAATTACTTACTTATACTTTTACTTATATTCTACCGTAATTTAAACATTTTGTACGATTGTTTATTATCTTACTTCTTCTTGCCTTTAGCACCAGTAGTTTGGTCACTCGTCCAGTGACGAACTTTAACACGTTCACAGTTCCATGAGAAAGACATTTTTATTTTTTTATTGTGGCACGCCATAATGGCCTCACTCTGCCTGACGAAAAGCAGCCAGTGAAGCCCAAGAAGTGAAAGCGTTCATCACAGCGCTACCACGCTATGCCGAACGCTCACACTATGGCGGCCTGCATAAATGCTTTTTCACGCGCCGCTTAAATAACCCGGGAGAGAAAGAGGAGGGAAACACGTGTGCGGGAAGCGCATTCCACATACGGGCAGCTCGGCAAAGGAACGATTGTCCAAACTTTTTGGTACGTGTCTTGATGGTTAGCACGGTATGAGACCTGCACGCGTCGATCTGGAAAGGAATGGAGAGGGAGGGATGAGGTCAAAGAGCTCCTCAGAGCCTTCACCGTGGTAAAGGCGGTAGAAAGCACTAAGGGAAGCAATGTCCCTACGTAGCTGTAACGGCTCCAGACTGGTCGTAACGTCATCGTTACCGATAATACGGACAGCACGTCTTTGCAACCTGTCAAGAGCTTCGAGCAAGTACTTGGCGGATCCGTCCCAAAGATGAGAGCAATACTCCACGCAGGAGCGCACCTGAGTCTTATACAAAAGACAACGTTGCTCCGGCGTGAAGAACCGCTTCACTTTGTTCAGGATTCCGAGTTTACGTGAGGCTGTGGTTATAATGCTCTCAATATAGCTCTTCGGGTTGAGGTCGCTGTGTATGTCCATACCTAAGAGACTAAGACCAGTCTGGATGGGTAATAAATAGGTTGCTCTGGAAGGAGGGATGGGGGAGAAATGCGGACTTTTTAGCCGTGACAGCGCAGACCTGTGTTTTTTTGGAATTGAAATGGACCAGGTTATCAGAGCTCCATTTATAAATGCGGTCTAACTCCTCGTCCAGCTCAATGACAATCTTCCGTCTTGACTCCACTACATCGGCTTGCTTTGCCGCAGGGTGACCCAAATAACGCCGATGTAAGTACTGTACTGTCGTCTGCATAGCAATGAATGTTACCCAAGGATAACATGTCATTGATATGCAGAAGGAACAGCGTGGGCGATATTATACATATGGTTCATAATAGTCATAACAAAACAATTGAATTTCTATTGTTTTTATTAATACACTGAGATTGTTTTAAGTAAGTGGTTAACTTTTACATCCATTTCTGGACACGCTTTGACGACAAGACGTTAAGAATATGTGATAATCAATTCATAAATCTCTTCAGAAAATCCAATAAATGTTTTGCCAGTGTACCAAATATTGTCTTTTTCCGTTCAGCTGTTTCGGTGTATTTGAAGAAAAACACTAACACCCATATTATCGCACTTTATAATATTTTCAGGATTAGGTACAAAAAGGTTTGTTAATACTTGACCTTATGTATCAAAAATGTTTTTATTAATTGAGTGATTTTTCGTTAAGCCCACTGGGAATATATGGTGGCAGATATTTAGTGTCTGCCATGGCGTTCAACGTATTAAGTAGTTAATTAAAATTTTGCGATACCCTTACAGGGTCATGTTAAGGGACTATTTATATTATTGTAAGCCATACGAACATGATACAATAAATATTAATGACTATGACTATTTTGATTAAAAAACATAACATATTCGGCTTCATCATCATAATCAGCCCGTGTCAGTCCAATGCTGGACATAGGCCTCTCCTAATGCATGCCACTGAGTCCGATCTTCGGCCCTTCTAGTTCAACTGCTATACCAGTCACCTTATATCGTCGCTGCACCTAGCCGGAGAAGGCCAATGTTTTTCGAGCTTTTTGGCTTTAAATAAATAAAATTAAAAAAGCTTTAGGTGAAACTTTATATTAAATACGGGTGGCCTGCTCGAGACTTCCTTCGCGCAAGTACCCGTATCCCGTGATTCCGTGGGAGCTTTTAAAAAATTCTTTCTTAGCAAATAGTCAAAATTTTTAAAAACCAATAAGCCCATTTTGATGAAACTTTGCATGCTGAAGGAAAACACAGGGATCTAAATAGTTTGTTAAAAACATTTAAAAAAAACTGTTTATGTAACTGAGTTATTGCGATTTTTAACTTTCTATAGTGGACTTTAAATCGCAATAACTCAGCTAAAAAAAAGTTTTATAAAAATATTTTCAACAAACTATTTAGATCCCTGTTTTAATTTAGTTTTTAAAAATTTCGATTTGGAAGTTTGTATGGAAAACCGAAATGCGTAAACCCTCTTAACATTCTTGAAAAGTTCTCAAATATGTATCATCATTACATACTTATTTAAAGTTGCCGTTTTCCTCTGTCAGTGGCACCGCACTATTCTCCTAAACCACGCAATGAATATTTATGCGGCTTTCACTAAAAGATAGAGCGTTAACTGAGGATGGTTTTTGTTTATATTTTGTAGATATATTTTTTTAAATGGCTGAACTATGACGGTCTTTCTAAGTTAGCGTGTACGAAGGCGCTGGCGGGCCGCTAGTGTAAATGTATTCGACGCTTTACCACCACCATCACATTTAAGGCTAGGATTCCCGAGCGCAGAAACTAGTAGGGGACTAATTGATTACACATCGCGATTCGCGACCGTCAACTTAGCAAAATAGGTAGGTAATTTAGAAAATCAAGAATTATTTTTAATTTAATAAAAGACTGTGGAATAACATATATTTTTCCAAATTTTGAGTACTTGTGATTTGCGAGTAATCCATAATTTAAATAATTTAAAACACCCTATTTTCGGGAATTTCGGGAATCGCAGCCTTAACTATATGAATAGAATATATTCATGTGTTTAAATGTGATGGTGGTATGCTAAACTTTGTTTTACCACACGCGTGCAAGACGTAATACCGACATGATGCAATAAATATATTACATATGAATATGGCTATACCTTGGATAAAATGATTACTTAAAAAAAATCAACCAGTCTCAGGAAAGCTCGAATGGGATTCGAACCCATGACCTTTGGATTGCCGGTCCACTGCTCTTTTTTCTAGAAATAATTTTATCCTATATCTATATAGTGAATGCAAAATTTCAATAATAAATGACTATACCTTGTTTGAACTCTATAAATCATGTTTGGCTATAGTCAGTCATAGACTTCATCGCTTTGTACTGCTTCACATACATATATGGATAGATTTGATATAAACTATTTTAGCAAAGTCAGCGAATTTCTCTATCAATACCAATTATTAATTTATTTCATTATTTATTTAGAACAATGAAACGAGTTCTGACTGTGTGAAGTGACACATTGCAAAATTTTCGCGTGAAAGATGCAGCAACACGACCGTGGTGGAGTGGAACAAAGGAATTGCAAAACAACAAGCGATTGTGAGTGTTTTATAAGACAATATGCAGATCGCGTTATTATTGGACAATTGTTCTGTTCAGGCGTATCAAATAATTGTGAATGGTTAAGCTTTTTAACAGCAACAATGTCGTAAGAAGTGCGCTGATGTGAAGTGCACTTCAAACTTTGGCCATTACGTGATTGACTAATATGGGCCAAGGCTATAAAGGCCGAGCACTTCCTAATTGTTCCTGATGAATTCGTTATTCTAAATACTTGATTATTATGAAAAAAAAATTGTTTTCCTCCCTGCTTCGGGTACGTTTGGCTGCTAAGAGAATATTACACTAGTTATACAAGGGGTACTAAGTAAGCAGGCTTGAAAAACTCAAATACCACATAGGCGTTGCGGTTGAACACTCGAACAATTTAATACACATTTAACTTTTACAACATTACCATAAAATCCATTGAGGTAGGATACAAGATTTAGCATACCAGCTTCCACAAAAGCAATTCATAACATTACCTACTAAAGCAACGCATGTTTTCGCACTCAACCTCGCTAGGAGTTTTTTTTGAGGCGCCCTCTAGGTAAATCTAATTTACCTCGGGCGGCGGCGGCAGTGTGCCTGCGTCGAATCTAGTAGGCGAGACTGCTCGATGCTTATACATTATTCAGATAACGAGGAGACTTTGCCTGTCTGCTTGTTTTGAGGCACACAGCAATTTCTGCGCTAATTCCATTAGAACGTGTTTGCTGATGTCGGCGGGAGCGAGCGGTGACGCACTATGTAGTATTCTAGGCAAATGTGAAGGGTACGGACGTTGACCTTCGATTTTATGAGACACTGTCTGTGAATGAGTATGACCGCAAGTATGACGGAACGCCCTTTGATGGAAATGCATTTTTATCATAAACCCAAGATGGATACGGACTGCCCAGCTACCCTAGCCATGGCAAACGCTCTCACCCCCTGTCTTTTCGTAATTCGTCGTACACTGCTGTGTACTGTGCCATTTGGCTATTTGACAGTTGTAATAGACATGGGCGCCGAGTAAAAAAAATCCAGCGGCGGCGCGCCTTAAAAATATACTCGGCGGCGGCGTGAAGCCGGCGGCGTGGGATTTTTGAAGTCGTTTTTGGTTATGTAGTTAAAGGTAGAAATAAGAGTGATACATAAAACCAACACTTCACAAAGATTTCAACAACAAAACATTATATCGTCGCCATAGAGCGAAAAGTCACTAAGTAATTAAAATTGATAATGGAGTTCTTCCTTGCGTCGTGTTCCTCAATGCTGAGGGTCGTGACGTCCTTTCTGCATCACTTTCTCTCTTATGGTTTTCCTCCATCTGTTTCTGTATCTGGCGGTCTGGAGGGCGCTGTGAACTGAAGAGTTAAGAATGGTGCGGATCTGGTCAGACCAACGTATTGGGCTGCGTCCTCGATGCCGTTTCCCGTCTACTTTGCCGGTCGCTATGAGCTTCTCGAGTTTGTCACCGTCTTTCCTTGCAATATGACCGAAGTATTCGAGAATTTTGCGTAGACATCCGAGGATGACAGCCGCGAGGAGATTTTGAGTTCTCGCAATATAGAGACATGCTGTCCAAGGAATACGGAGCATCTTTCTCCAGCACTACATCTCAAAAGCGTCGATGCGTTTGCGGTCTGCAGCTTTTAGTGTCCAAGTCTCAGCGCCGTATAAAAGATCGAGAAGACAGGAGTCCGTACCAGTCTGGTTTTGGTTTTTACGGAAATATTACGATCTCTCCAGATTTTTGCAAGCTGAGACATGGCGCTCTTAGCCATGCCAATTCTCCTGCGCACTTCCTTCTCGCACGAACCATCGTTACTGATGTTGGTACCCAGGTATATAAAGTTGTCCACTATTTCTAGGTCCAATGCGCCAGTGAGTTCCAACTTCTCAGATCTATAATAGGCGAAATCCGAACTGGCAGTCACTGAGGAGATCATTGGTCTCAAGGTATGCCAGCAGTCGAGAGTTCAGTACACGTTCCGTATTCTTGCAGAATGGACTTGACTGAAATCGTCTTACAGTAAGATTGATCGGCACGGCTACCTTTTTTGGGTACAGGCTGCACATTAGCCAGCTTCCACGACTGAGGAACTAGACCAGTCTCAAGTGAGAGGCGATACAGGTGTGTTAGAACAGTAGACAAGTTAGGTGCACACTTACGTGGGACTATGGCCGGGATTTTATCAGGACCACTAGCCTTATTCACGTTAGAGTACGGAGAGCTTTGAGTACCTCTTTGCTGCTGATGTGAGGTTCTCCCATGGAGAGGTCGGCTATAGGCAACTTAGGTGGAACCTTGCTAGCGACTTCCAGACGTGAGTTCTTTGCAAAAGAGTGGAATTTCCTTCTCAGCTGCAGTGTGGGCAAGTGAGCCGTCAGGCTTTATCAGCGGTTTAAATAAAGGTATTTCCAAATGTTTTGCACCCATTTGTATTACCTATAGCCGACCCCTCTATGGGGGAGCTTCATGTCCGCGGCGGGGAGGTACTCAAAGCTCTCCGTGGAAAAAAAGGTATTTCCAAGTGGGTTTGAAGCATATTTAACACCGATGGGGCCGATGTGATTGAATCGTGCCCTACGTAATGTTCTTTAACTGGGGCTTTCTCAGGGTCTGGGTATACCCGACGATTTGCGCGCTCGAGCATTAGCTCAGGCTAAGAAAGCTGACGGGGTTCTGGTTACAGTTACTGCAGTGTGCCATACGCCCCAATATTTCTAAGATACTATGCCAACGCGTTGGTGTGGACGTCTTAACGCTAGGCACGTTCGCGAAGTCCCCAAACAAAGGGCGTTCTTCTGATTCTTCTCCCTCTTGATCGGAAATAGGGTCGTCTTTGTCCTCATCGAGTACCTGAGCTAACGCCCTGCGCGGCGCCCGCACGGCCCACATGAGTAAGAATAGACTGAGATTATTGTTACAAGAGCTTACATATTGGAACAGTCTAGTCGGCGCGAAATTTTGAACAGTCGGCGGCGGCGGCGGCGCGCCATACCTAAACGGCGGCGGCGAGCCACGGCGGCGCCCATGTCTAAGTTGTAACAATAAAATATGAAATATGTCGGAAATGCTAGTTTATGATTTAACGATAATTATCCAATAGTTATTTTTTATTAAGATAATTTGTAATTATATTTTATTTTTACTAAATAAATTTGCGATTTTTTTATCTGTGGATTACCCGAAACACGGGCGACAAGGGGCGGCCATGATTGAGCTTCATGTGACGTCACATTTCAAAACTATCTGTCAGGTTTCAAGATAAGTTTCTATATTTATTGAAATGTGACATCAGAGAGCAAAATGTCACGTGAGCAACCGTTTTCGCAGGAAATTTAAAATCAATAAAGAAAAATATGTTTTTTTTTCTGTTAAATAAAGGTTTTTTCGAGAAAGAAAATATTGCACGAGGTTATAAAATAAGCGTTTGTAACTTTTTAAATACTTTTTTAAAAACTGTCAAGTAGCCAATTGCTAGTGAAAAATACAGCAGCGCGCGCGCAATGTACGACGAATTACGAACAGACAGGGGGTCCGCTTCCACATGTTGCGGTAGTTCCGCAATTATTACAGTTCCCCTACCGCTATCGCTTAAATGAAAGTTAAAAATTCCTCTTCCGCTATCATGAAGGAGAATGTTAAAGATTGTGAAAGTAATTTCAGTTTTTAAAAAATTTGTGTTATAGATATATTAAAAACATTTAACACTCTCAATAAAAAGAAAACTGCTGATCTATGGGGTAATTCCGTGGAAGTCGCTAAATCAGTAATTATGACAATAGCTCCAGGTTTAGCTTGCATATTTAACGAATGCATTGACTGTGGTGTTTTTCCTGACCTAATGAAACATAGTAAAATAATTCCATTGTTTAAATCAGGTAGCACTTCTGACCCCTCTAATTTTAGACCTATTTCTGTGCTATCCACATTTAGTAAAATTTTTGAAAAGTTGATGCTAGACCAAATTCAAATTCATTTTGATAGAAATAAACTTTTATATTGTAAACAGTATGGTTTTACTAGTGGTCGCTCAACAACTGACGCCGGTGTTGAGTTTTTAATCCAAATATTTGATACCTGGGAGGAATCACAGGATGCCCTAGGGGTATTTTGTGATTTATCCAAGGCTTTCGATTGTGTTTTCCATGAAACTTTGGTCAGAAAGCTTAACCACTATGGAATTAGGGATGCTTCTTTGAGCCTTCTAATCTCATACTTGAGTAACAGGATTTAGAATGTCGACATTAACGGTAAAAGATCTCCGGGATCAGTGGTTACAATGGGAGTTCCGCAGGGTTCAAAACTAAGCCCTAATTGTCTTTATTTAATTGATACTACCTAAATTGTATTGTAGTTTTGTATCATCATTTATTATTTTTTAAATTCATATTTTGTATTGACCTGGTAACGACATATTCTTTTTTTTTGTTTGTAAATGTCGTTGCTTTTGTGAGCTGTGGTTTCTTTCGCCCATTCTTTGCCACAGTTAAAAAATTATGTCCTGAATGGGTGGTAGGTTAAAAAAGATTTGAACGATTCAAAGTATTTATTAATATATATTATATTTAAAGTATTTGATTAATTGAGTTTATTGAATAAATATATTTTGACTTGACTTGACTTGACTTCCTCATAAATTAAGAGGAATTAAGGAGGAATTGTAATTGCGCGCGAAATCTCCGGCAGGCAACAAATAAATGAAATACTTCGTAAGTACTTCATTTTTATTAATAACTAAAAGAAAAACGGAGTGTTATGAAATAAACTTAATAATGAGCCTGTTTCATCACAATTTTATTCCCTCTTCCTCATCCGCATCCTCTTTCTTTGTGCTATACAATTGGCTATTTGACAGTTGTAACAATAAAATATGAAATATGTCTGAAATGGTAGGTTATGATTAATCGATAATTATCCAATAGTTATTTTAATTAAGATAAATTGTAAATATTTTATTTTTACAAAATAAATTTGCGTTTTTTTATCTGTGGATTACAAGACCCGAAACACGGGCGGCCATGATTGAGCTTCATGTGACGGATTGTGACGTCACATTTCACAAAGTATACAGAAACTATCTGTCAGGTTTCAAGTTAAGTTTCTATATTTATTGAAATGTGACGTCACCGAGCAAAATGTCACGTGACCAACCGTTTTCGCACGAAGTTTGAAATCAACAAAGAAAAATATGTTTTTTTCTGTTAAATAAAGGTTTTTCGAGAAAGAAAATATTGTGCGGGGTATAAAATAAGCGTTTGTAACTTTTTAAATACTTTTTCGAAAACTGTCAAGTAGCCAATTCCTCTTTCCCTTCCTCTTCCTCATAACCACATCCTCAACAACTCTAGTAGGGAGGCAGGATCGGGAAATTTGACGCTCATTAGGGGAGGCTTTCGTTCAGCAGTGGACGGCAACAGGCCGAAGAGAATGCTTCTTTCTTTGCGTCGGTGGCTGTGTGGGCAAGTGTATTTCATATACATGTAGGTATATGCATAATCCTCAGTCATGGGCTCGATATCCAGAGGTCCTGGGTACAAATCCCAGGTCGGGAAAAATTGTGTTCTCGGAAAGCCGCGGTCAAAAGCTAAGTGTCTAATCTTTTTGTATCGGGAGTTACCTGTTTATAGAAACACAACAGGTACACACACACATATATATATAGACACAAAGAAAATAGATCGACATTAATAAGAAAACAATAGGACACAGAAAATACATGGAACAAACAAAGAAAACAATAAAAAATAATCGTGTGTGGTGTAATTCGTTCGAGCTTCAAGATAAATATTTCGATAGCGTCCAAATGCTAATTATAACAAGACATTAGCAGCCATTAATATCATAGTTGGCAGTGTTACCTGTGATGAGTAAGCAAAGTACAATACCATACAATGAGCAGTGCCCTCCAGACACGCCTCAAGGTTTTGGCACTCCACAATTTATATTTAGCAATCTCACCTTTACGCTTGAGATTAGAGGAGAATTTCAAATCGAGTTATTAAAACTCAATACAGATATAATACCCATAGCAATACAGTGTGATATGTAGGTATAATGTTATCTATCGGCGTGAGACGACCTTATATACATATCTGATAATATACAAAGCGTTAGGCATTGTCCTAAATACAACGTGACCATCGCGTGATCGCGCGAATAAATAGATTTTTAAATATTTTAGGGTGGATTCGACCAAACTGGAATAAGACTTACTCCGAGATTAGTCTATACAAATTCGGCGTTTAATCTAGGTATAAGACCTTATTCCAGTTTGGTCGAATCCACCCTTAGTCGCGCGAATGCATCGCGCGATCGCCTATTAGGACGCCTATTCTAGATCAATATGTTTGATCGTCGACTCGTACGATGTTCGCATTGTTTAGTCGCACGATGATTGTGTTATCGCGTTGTATTAGGACAATGCCTTAGGGTTATTTAGATGACGGGCATTACAAGTTTTATCAATTGAACAACGTGTCAATAAAAACATCCTTTGTTTAAGGTTATTAAACCGGTAAGTAATAGTAAAATTTAGACCGGGTAGTTCCTCGATCGTAAGTACAATTGATAAAATTTTCGGTTTGCCAAAAGCAAGCAAGCCGCTAACGACGCAACTTAACGTAACCGTTGTACCAGTCCTGTTTAGTAAAGAGAAAAGAAAGGAACGCTGGTTATACCTATATTAAACGAGTTTTGTAATTTAGGATAACAGTAATAAATTAAATTAGTAGATATATTTTAAGTTAAGTTAATAACAATAAAAATGTAGAAATAATTGGCATGCTGTGTACGCTAATTTTGGGTTATTGTCTAGTTTTATCTTGTGGAATATTTTTGTATGATCTTGTAATGACAGTAACCCGTCAGTGTACCTTTTAGAAATAAATAAATAAATAATATTTTTTTCCCGAAACTATTAATTATTGTACAACTATAAATACCTATAAATACTGACAAATTTAATGACAGCCCATTAAAATAAGTAAAGGCCATAAAGTTATGTTACAAATCCATAGTACAAGTTGTCAACAACTCGTATAGCCGCGCGTAGGGTGGCTAGGTCTCCGGCTTTAGCCTGATATTTCCGGCTTTTCACAGTCGTGTCCAACCAAATATATGCAAGTCCCGCTTGTCCGATTTTTGTTAGGCTTTTGGTGAACCTCGTCGCGCTCGCTAAAAGAAGCCGCAAGAAAGCGCTTGAGATAAACGCGTCTGCGTTACATATAAAGCATTTGTAAATCTACCCGACCACTCAGTATTCTGCATCCGTAACATCCATTCATTGTACTACCCGCAAAGTCATACAAGAGCACAATGAAGCAGCATGTTCAAACAGCACCATCAATCTAGCCGGAGGTAGGGAGCACAGGTTTCGGAAGCCCCGCAAGCAAATTGCACGCGGCACAGTTGGGGGAATTAATCAGCGATATTTTCGGGCGAGTTCACACGTGCGCGACCTCGCGCCCGATTGATGCACATACATAATGAATCTGCGAGATACCAACGCCATTTCCTGAGTCGAAACAGCCG
This sequence comes from Scoparia ambigualis, assembly GCA_963921215.1. Lineage (NCBI taxonomy): Eukaryota > Metazoa > Arthropoda > Insecta > Lepidoptera > Crambidae > Scoparia > Scoparia ambigualis. The sequence continues at coordinate 21,097,659 of OY992516.1, read as the reverse complement.
TGCCGTGCGTAAATAATGGCACAAACTATGACGTCTTACGAGACAAACGTTGACTGAGAATAGCTTACGCGCTCGTAAGTTTGTTGTACCATGCTAATTTGAGACGAACACAATGTGACTGAAGTGTCTATACATACCCTTACACTTACACAGTATTTGTGTGTTGAGTTGATTTTGATCATCATCAATAGAAGTCATTAATAACTATCAAAGATCGAAGGTTCAAGTTATTGAGCAGGCCCTCCTTGTCCCATAGCGACATTTTAGATAAATTTACTGTCATTAAGTAGGTATATGAAACAGAATACATGACGTGAGAGAACAGTCTGGTATACCAACTATAAGTTTTTTTTTAATAATAAGAAGAAGGCAAACGAGCAGGCGGGTCACCCGATGGAGAGCAATCAACGCCGCCCATGGACACCCGCAAAACCAGAGGAGTCGCAGCAGGTAAACCTACGGACGCGAGTAATTTAACCCCCAAAAGTCTACATTCATCGTCATCATCAGCTTTAAACGGCCCACTTCTGGGCTTTGGCCTTCCCAAATGAACAATATCACATGGGTAGTGAAACTACCACCATCTTATTCTTAACGAGCTTAAAACGTGCCTTCCAAAGCACAATTCTTATGTCTAATAGGTAGGATAAATGTGATACGATACGTGAAGAATTCCACTTTTTTGTTCCGAAAACAAACACAATACGTTAACATTATTTAAAGACGCCCGACGATCAAGTCACAAACATAATAAATTACAATAAGTAAGAAAGCGAGACAAAAATAAAACACGCGCACGGCGGAGATCAGAACTAGCGATGCGCAGAATAACTCACTGTTAAGAAAAGAGTGATTACGTCTTTTATATCCAAAGAGTTACATCACTCTTTTATATCTTTAACTCTTTAACTCCCTGGCTCAGATATGAACGAAATTAGCTAGGGAGTTAAAGATTAACTTAGTTGAATATGCGTACGACAAGAAAGAGAATTAGAACAACCATATATATTTTCCACACCTCTGCTTCTCAACTTAAGAAGCAAGTGAGTATATTAATTTTATTTGTAATTGTTTAGATTCTTTTTTTTTGTTCATGCTAGTTGTTACGTCTGTACTTACTCTCTTTGTTCGATAATTTATTTAGCTGGTAATTCATTATTACTATTGGTGGAAAGTTAACTGATGTATGTGTAAAATGTATTTTTGTTATTCTTTAAACAAACCGAATTTTCAAATTCCTTACCAGCAAAATTATGCCTTATTGCGTGAAAGATTTATTTACCTTAACAAAACTACCGTATAATATGGATGCGCGGGCGAAATATTCTATCTCTTCTTTACTCACAACCTAGACACATCTCTGTTTCTTTCTATTCTACGCAATGAGTTTTGACCAAAATACATCTTAGCTACATGGATATAAAGATATAATTGGAGTTAAAGGGATATACGGAGTTAATCACTCCTTGCCTGGGATACTATATCTTTTGCGTTTGTCACTCCTGAGTTACACATCGCTAATCAGAACCGCTGCTGTTAATAAATAAGGCTAGGACAAATTTTAGTCACGCAGCAAAGCAACCCAGAGGCGGTGACGATTAATTCTTTAATTAACCCTGCGATGGCCCACGGGTCATTCGGTCGCGAATTAGAAGAAATGGCGACAAGATAACTCTGCCCGAATCATTTGTCTCTATTTCGGAACTAAAAGAGTGGGGAACTGAGTTAAGGGAGACTTAGTTTTACAAATGCCTAAATAAAACTCGACAGATGTCACCTGTCTTATTGATTTGCGATAGAGATGTAATAAATGTTTGAATGATAAGAGATTGAAACCATCAAATCGAATTATAATATAAACCCGAGACGTACCTTTTTAAAGTACCCATACCATAACCGTAACGTTTCGAAATCGAATTATAATATAATTGAAATTACTAGATTGAGCGAAAGTTTCAATAATTTAGTAAATACTAACATGAAGTTATCCGAGTCTTAATCTCAGGCGTGTAACCAGGGTGGGCCTTAACAAACTAATATTGACGAAACATAATTAACATGCACCGACGTGCTCCTACCGAGGGCGTATTACACAATTATAATTAGCAGGAGCGTTGCCCATCAAAGGGATAAAGGGCTGGCTATTAACTGGATATATTAGTAAAACGTGGTTCATGTTTGAGGCGTTGGTGCGCCATTTGTTAGCGCAATAAATTTCAATTCTTTAAGGTGGGGGAAGGAACAAAGCAGGTATTTTGGCTTTGAATGTTTTCGAGTTACTTCTTTTACAAGATTCACAATATACTACATTTTTATTCGATCATGATATAATAGAAAAGAATGTAATTTGTAGGAAATTCAAAAATATTTTCTTACTTACGCAAACTTTTGTAGTGGAAAGTAATGCATCGCAAAAATCGACTTAAGAACTAATATTAGAACTCACAAATCGGATTTAAGTTACATCCGCGAAATCTCTTAAGTGCAGCGTCTTCAGATTTGCAGAGAAGTTTTATAAAATTGCTTAGTTCCTTGGTCTGGAATTTCATTTAACTGAGGAAGTCCTAAATACAATATAATTTTATTTTAATAGTGTTTCCGTATTTTTCCAAACTTTCCAAGTAAAGATAATACACGTGAAGATTTAGGTAATAATACATTATTTTTTAACTTCTTATATTATTTTTTCTTATTATAAAAACAATTATCATAGAGGTGGTGGCAGTAGTAGATGAGAAAAAAGCTTAAGCACTACCATGCTGTGATTTAAATAAAGACAATTCTTAAAATTTAGATTTCATCTTTAACGACGCTGATAACTTGTACTTATTATGTGTGTGTATAATTGAATATTACAACTCCATAAGCTTCGTTTAACATATCTGAATATTGTCGAGCCAATTTCGGCGTCTTTATAACTAAGTTACATCGTGGAGGGTCGCTGTTCCCGGGTGTCGATACTGATCACAAAGTTCGTACCATGTACAGTAATGTACACAATATATCACGGAGGCGGCGTTCATAGCAGCAACTTATATTTTAAATCCTACATCGATTAGGACTTGCGACCTCGATTTGAAGCTTTGTATAGTAAATAATAATATTAAATATAAATTCCTGGTGCAAAAACTAAGGTCTCAAGGTCAGTATTCCACAGTATGTTGATAGACTGAGATGACCGTTTACCATCATGCAGAATGCCTGAATGCCTACCGCAGCAGTCAAATCAAAAGCAGAAATCCAAAACCAACGAAATATAATCTCCTCCTCCAAAGACTTGGCTAGAAACTACCTCTCGAATGCATTAGAGGAATGTTGATTTGGAAGCAATTAAATCTCTCGAAAACCTTATGCAAATCCTTTTAACGATTTTCGTTGCGCGCACCGCTCAATCAATTCCAATCTGGTAGAAGTGGCAAAGCTTGTTTGTCGTCCAAATTGAGATGGAAGCATCGCCGGACCTCGGGTCAATCACCAATTAGTTGGAATTTTTATGGACTTAAATCAAGATACGATAGTGGCTGTGATCGACACGACACATTTCCTAATCGAAACTGATTTGGCCTTCTGCAAATAGTGACACATTCGGGAATGCAATATCAATTTAAAACGATTCGTCTATTGGTTATGAATTATGTTGAATTTTATTCACCATCTTTTCAAGATAAACAACTTTGAAATATGGTTTGCATGAACATCAATTTGAGTGCAAAGTAAGACAATGTCTTTTCATATTTCATAATAAAGCATTTCTTTAAAGTAGCATATCAATAAATAGCATAAGACAGCATCAGCATAAAATTTTCAGTCAGCACATCCTAAAGTTTCTTTAAAAGCAAGTTGGGCTTACCCAACTTAAACTTAACACTAAACTACTTAGGGTGGATTTGACCAAACTGGAATAAGGTCTTATATCTAGATTAAACGCCGAATTTGTATAGACTAATCTCGGAGTAAGTCTCATTCCAGTTTGGTCGTATCCACCCTTAAACACTTATGTTTTGACGATTTCTTAATAAACAATTTTTGAATCAATCAGAGACGTCAACAAAGTGAGTCCAAAACAATAAAATATACTGTATAACCTTTTCAATATGGTGATTTTATCTCAAAAGTGCTAACGTTGTTTCAACTGATTCTGGCTATACCATAGCACAGATACTATTAGAGAAGTCACATAAAGGAAAAAACAAAAACCCATCTACGAATACATCGCACAGTGGGCTATTGTGGACCACGGGGGAAATAAAATGTTATCACGGACAATGCGCGCCGTACGCCGCCCGTCTGGCCAGATACGACGACGACGCCGACGTAAACTTGACGACTGATAACATGTCTGGCTACGAAAGGGTTTTTGTCGAGAACAGTTTTATGAGCGCACATATAAAAAGGTTACCGATCACCGGCTTTTTCGTTTATAAATGTATTTGTTCGGCCTATTAAATTAGTATTGATGTCAATAAGAAAGAAGCATTGAACAGTAGGATTTTAATGTCATTATAAATAAATAAGGGACGACCGACGCGACGTCGAACAGGGCGGCGCGGCGCGGCGCTGAAGTCGACCCAGGAAGAGGTGGCAAGAATATGTGGACGTACACCAGACCGACCGGCATGAGGTGACTCGGGAAATATATATATCAAAGGACTTGAAAGAAGCCATTGCGTTTAGTGAAAAGTTTCGTCATTTACCGGGTCAGAGTAAGACTAAAAGCTTACATATGTCCAGCGAAGAGCGAAAAGCTTTGTAATAAAGGTATGTTTCCAAGACGGACCGCAGGCTGCAAACTGCAGATGCAGGCTGCAAGCGACACTACTTGTTTCTAATGCATCTTTATGAAATTCTCTATGAAAAAGCGCCTACGGCCGCGGCGCTCAGCTCAGTAGTGGTGTCGCAAACCGCAGATAGTTTACACGTGTCACGACAAAATTGGCGACTTTTTCGGCAGATGACGATGAGAAATTAATTAACTTTGTTGCCGGTCATCCAGTCTTTTACGACACATACTTTTTTATAAAAACTTAATATTATATAAAATAAAGACTTTTAAATAAAAGATCAGGTGCATTTCTTTTATTTCTGACATAAAGTAACAACAAGTCGTCATCATCTTCATCTTCTAACAAAAGACACATTATTAGTAAACTATCGGTAGCGTTGTCCGACATTCTGTCTCGCACAAACGTGCTGGAGTGATTGAGGCATCGTTGTATGCATTGTGCAGCCGCGGTATGCTGCCGCGCTTGGAAATAGAAGCAACGGCGACCGCAGGCAGCATTGCGGTCAACCGCAGTTGCAGCCTTGCATCCTGCGGCCCGTCTCGGAAACATACCTTATTAACACACGTCCTGGGCGACGATCAAGCACAAAACGATGAACTAATAGCTAACTAACTAAAATGAAGCATACAAAGTAGGTATATGTATTTGTGTAGGTTTTAACTGCATAACAATTCCAAAGTTCTGACCTTCTAGATTTAAGTATGTAAAATTACCATTTGAGACGCGTCGAGAACTTTGCAGAGGGAACCACAATTACCTGAAAAAATTAAAACAAATATTACAAACAAGGCATGTTACGATAAGGTCAAAGTTTACCAACAATACATTTTTTATTATTATTATATATCTTCAGCCTATAAAATATAAGTAAGTACTACGTTTTGTATTGCCACAAATATTTTTATCGAAACAAGTATCAAATACCCAACACAATCTCAGACTAATTACACAAATACTTATTATTAAACTAAAACGATACAAATACTTATTATTAAATTAAAAACAAAAACGACGGACAAAAGCCAACAAACACAAGGCTCCCAGCAAAGCAACATCAACGGAAATTGGAAACGTGAAATAAGCCGTCGTCGCATCGAAAGAAATATTTTTGTTTAAGTCGTAAACTTGAGAGACCACGAGATTTTGGAGCGACAATATTTTGGCGAAGTAATATCCGAGCCGAGTGCCTCCTCTCATTGTATACAAATGTATCGTTGCTGATGAAGCTACTTAACTTCATAAGTAACATTCTGAGTACCGCGAAGGATACCACAGGCAGGCGATATACATGTATGTATGTACACATTTAAAGTCGTCATATACTTGTACTTGTATAAAATAAATCAAAACTCTGCAAAAAAAAATCTGCTTGGCGGGCAATATGTTATAAAGTGGTTGCCAGTCGGTTTCTTGATAAAATCCTACCACTCATATTAATGAAAAAAACTATAGCTTTAAGGTCTTCGCATACGTAACGGGAAATTTCCCGGACGGAACGACAACGGGATGGAACGGGACGATTTCTTGACATCGTTGCATTTAAAAATATAGCAATAAAATATACGTGGTGGGAAACACGGGCGGGACGGGGACGGGAGACCTCGTCCCGCACTCCCCGTGCGGCCCGTGTGCCCCGTCCCGTCCGGGAAATTTCCCGTTACGTATGCGAAGACCTTTAGACCATGGCTTCGCTCGCTCTCCTTAATTTTTCGCGGGAAAAAGTAGTCCATAACCGTCCCACCCATCTATCTCTATACATCCGTTAAAGTTTGAAAGCGTAACAAAAACTCACTTTCGCATTTTTAGTATTAGTTAATATAGGATAGCGTAGTTTTAACCAGACCACACCGGTATCCGGTGTTTTTTTCAAATGCGTTATTTAGTAACAGGAGAAACAAAGCCGGAAAGTATCACCGGCAAGTTTTGGTAACAACGTTCCAGTTAGCCCTGGAGCCCGGAAAGTTGCCGCCCTCGAGAGCCTCCTGTCAACGCCAGCAATCTAGCGTGACCCAAATTATTTTGCGCGAGCCGCCGGCCGCCGCCGCTGTGAAAATATTATAACGGGAACTAAGTTTCTTTGAGCATCTATTGAATTCGCAATCAACGAAGAGACTTATTTAATAATCTTTAATATTATTTTTCTTTTTTTTTAAATGATTTTTCACCTTGCGAGAAACAAGTCCAAACATGCAGAGCTGGCTGCCAAGCTTCATTAGTTGGAAAAGCACCCTAAAAAGAAGAACAATTATCTTTCGTACCCTAAACCGACGAGCATGTATAAAGCTTGATTCACACATATCAGTGAAGACACAGTTCCGGCACAGTGCGAAATATTCTTTCATACATTCTCTATGAACGCACTAAAAGCACTGTGTCACTGACACTGACAAGTGGGGATGCGCTCTTAGAATGTATGAAAGAATATTTCGGCACTGTGCCGATACTGTGTCTGAACTGTGACTTCACTGATATGTGTGAAACGACCTTTAAGAACGTTAGGAGACATGAGAGTAAGTGAACCAAAGGATGTGTGTCAGGAATCAGGATCGAAGCTAATCGAAAGCTTACAAATTATAATATGTTGAAAAAATTCCCACGGGCAATTTGAACCAGCACCTTCTTTCCTTCTTTAATTTTTTTAAAATGTTCCATTTGTAAAGGTGAAATCATTGCTGAATGAATTCTTTAGCGTCTATAAATTTCACTATTAAAATAAATTCGTAAGATTTTTGAAACCATAGGAAAAATCTGTCAAGTCTCGAAATGAAAACAGGTTTAAAACGTAAATTAAACACGTAAATTACTAGTTAGTGCTGTTCTGTTTAAGGCAATGACGACGTACTTAATTTTTTTTTCTTTTAAATAATGGCTTCGTGCGGTCAGAACATTTAGCCAGTATATTAAAGTGAATATTTTCTTTGCATAAAGTCTCAATAAAGTAGATGATAATGAGTGATAATTAACGTTTAATGATAAATGATATTCCCCCAAACCTCTTGAGACTCAATAAAGCTGTGGGACTTTATTGAGATCTCACACGAACTTCTTGAGAGAATTTGAAAAGTGACGTTGCACTGTTGTTTTATTTGCCAACACTCATGCACGTTCACGAACACTTAACAGTAAATAATCTACCATTATTTCACATTAATATTAGACAAAACACAAATCATAGAAAATAGAACTAAACTGCAGCCATGAATGACGGTTCAATTTCCCGCTAAGAACGAAGAAGTCTACGTTTTTATTTTTTATTTGGCAAAACGTATTTATTTATAATTTGTTCCTTGAAGGAACAGCCTAAGGTCAGAGATCATACTGCCTAAATCACTTTGTTACTATTAAAAGCCTATATTTTCCCACTACTGGGAAAGCCTCACCTTCCCTTTTCGCGGTCTGTTGCTTGTGCTGGCCAATCCTTGAAAGGATAACACAACTAGGTAGGTAAGTACTTCTTTCATCCAATTATGATAGACATAACCTCTAAAACTTTGAATTGGAATATCTTTAATTGTAGACTTACTAGAGAAGTAAGACCAAGACCATGTTGTTCAGGATTACAAACTCTATACAGTAGCCGGCAAACTTCTTGGGTATTGAGAGGCGTAGTGGGGGAAAAATTGCGCATGTACACTTACGTGCACAAAAAGTGGTTACATGTTCCTGGTACATATGTTCTCATATTTGTTTTAATCTGTGATTTGACTACTTAACTAAATAAGAATAAATATTCGGTATTAGAAATCTTACAAAGTATAATAATTTAGCCTTGAGGCAAAACAGATATTCCTTCCATTATGTCGAAGCCAGCAAAATTAGAGCTGGTGCTAGGGCTAGGTCTTGGTTCAGCAGAAACAGAGGTGGTTGTAGACATTATTCTTCGTCATCGTAAAATTGACTTAAATTTTGACTTTGATTAACTTTGCATCTCTTTCTAAGAAGCAATATACATCAAACACCATTTTTCTGGCTTGTCTTTTTAAAACTACGTTATGTTGTCGTTGCATAGTGAAAAAAAAAATTAAATCAATTAAAACCAAAAACTATAAAAATAACTATTTAAATGCACGCAAGTGTATCCGGTAGACAGCGGGACGTAAGACGCGGTGCGGGAGGAGGAGGTCTACTGATTTACCAATGGCGTGGCTTCGCGCGCTCGGTGCGATGCCCCCCCGCCGTCGCGCCCCGCAACCCACCACCAAAGAGACCTTAAATTCGCTTCTGCGCATTCATGGTCAAATACTCAAGAAGTTTGCCGGCTACTGTACCAACATATTTTTTTCATTTATAGACGCTTAAAAAAAGAGTTGACAAAAGTTTGTATGGGAGTTCGCCAATGTCCTTTGTTTGCAACAAAATTTGCGTAAAACTTATAGTGAAAAAAAGTTAATATGCACAAACATTTAAAGTAACAGGTAAGATCGAGATGTTAAATACAACATATAGATAAAGTAAAATTGTGCATGAAAAATATTATTCCTATTTGTTTGCTTTCTAATAACTCACTGTTTAAGTTGATGAAGGTTCACATTGAATGCTTTTCACATAATATGTTCGGCCTTTTCAATGCAGCAAGAGCTTAATAACAAGCGTCTAATCAGGGCAACCTAGATGCGGTCTTTGTTGATGCTGAGTGAGTGAGTGAATGATAGGTGGCCGCAAAGGAATGGGCACTGATTGTATACCAGCCACTGATTATATTCTCATAGCCTCTAATTTTAGGGTACGTATCATAATGTATAAAATTAAAATATATAAGTTTACAATGCATAAGTTCAAAATACCTAAAATCAAAAAATATAATGATTCAAAATACATAAACTTAAATGGCATAAGTTTGAAATGCATAAAATGACAATACATAAAGTTCAAAATCTATATAATAATTAAAATATGTACGGCTTAGAATACATAATCAACTAGTCTAAGTTTGAAATTCATAACTATCACAATACAACCTATATATTTATTTTACCTATCAATTTCTAGCAATACCAGCTGCCCTACTATTGTAAGAAAGAGAAAGAGTTTCTTTTTGGTAATTTTTGCTCTCTGTTGAATCGCTACGCTGCGCTTCGCGATTGTCTTAAATTTCTAACCTATCACGTGACCTACATGAGTAAGGCAGCTAGTACCTATATTATTATTTATTCTAATTATTATATTTACTGGTTGTATACATTTTGAACTCATACATTGTAAACTTATACATTTTGATTGTATGTATTTGGACGATTATGGATTATGAACTTTATGGATTTTGGTTATTAGTTGTTCTAACCATTATATTTTTTGATTTTAGATATTTTGAACTTATGCATTGTAAACTTATATATTTTAATTTTATACATTATGATACGTACGCCTAATTTTACCAATTACAATTTTCGAATATATTACATACATACATAGTACATACATATAATCACGACTATTATCCCCGAAGGGTTAGTCAGAGACTGGCAATGAGGACCGCAAAAGCAGTCCTCTACCATAGTCAACATATCATCAAATAGCGACTGCACATGCTCAGCGTGACAGGTGGTGAGCCCATCGCCGCTTTATGCTGTTGGATGTATGTGCACTCTTTAATACGTTAGTCGCCTTTTACGACACGTATTCTATTAAAGAGCCTCCACCACACAGCTCATAAACAAATCGGATAACATTAAACAGTCGTCGCCGAATCGGCATTATAGTCACGAGCACCAATATGTATACACTTTGACTCTTATTACATTGTATTAAGCGTTACAATTGTTTACATATGCAATTTTTGCTCGTGACTGTACATGTACGTAATGCAAACTATTTTCTGCATTGTGCATTTGTGCATACATACATGTGTGGGGAGGGGGTACGCCAGTCTAATCAGGGCGCCCTGGATTCGTCTCTGCCGGTGTCGGATGAGGATGAGACACGCCAACGTCAGGGCACCCCGGACTAATTGTGCGGTTGCTAACAACTCAACCTTTGTTCTGGTGCGCTGCTGATGTGTCATATAGAGATCTGTTACTATGACTAGTATTATTAATTCGTAGGAAGCTCATTTAGATCTAGTCTAGATTGCAAAGGATTGTGGGGTTCTTTTGAAGTGCAACATTTAGTTTCGATTAAAGCATTGAGAATGCAAGTTATTGCAATGCAATGTTTACTAAGACTTGTTTATAATAAAGGGTTTATAAGACCTTATAACTAAGGTAGCCACCCGTCCTCTAAAATAGAGTATTATCCTCTTTTTCATGTAGGCGTACTTTATAATCTACGACATTAATTAAGTACGCTAAAATAATCTTTACGTAAAACTGATTGTTACTGAATCGTTATTGGTTATGAGACTAAATAAAACCACATCCACACACCACCCACACACAAACAGCTATAAAATGTTGATTGCAAAGAGGCTGTAAATATCTTCAAGAATGACAAATATTTGTTAAATGTCGCAAAGAGCAACAAAAAATACGTTTTTAAGGAAAAATAAATAAATACTCTTTTTTATGCTATGTACTTTATTTTTGTTCTAACAAAATGAAAAAATACTTTATTCGTCCTAAAAAAAAGGTGGCAACCCTACTTATAACGCGGCGCCACTACTAGACATAGTAGAAATTCTATTCATTGAGCACTGATCAGTGCGCGGCCGTAGTTAAAAGGTTAAATGAGGGCGGGTCGATGTTGAAATGGATAAAACGGTACGACGGTAAGGGACGGGTATAACAGCGAAGCGGCACGAAAAAGCGCGTTTTATATTTAAAAAAATTGATAGATGTAATAAAAAAAAACGATCGGTTATAATCCCTCAAGTGATATACTTCATTTTGGTAAGTAGCTTATAATATCAAATCACTTATTTTACGAATAAAACCTAGAAAAGAAGATAAAATGACACAAAAATATATAAACTTTGTGAATTTATTCTATCGAGCCAACTTTATCAAATCGTGTTTCCATCGGGTATATTCCACAGAATAAAGCCTCAACAATATTTCATAACTTTTTTCTCAGACTTCAATTTTACTGTTTACTACTTCAAAAATTAATTCTAAAAACGTGTTATGTTAATTTTTCAATAACACCTAGCCTTAAGAAAAGACCTCCTCCTCGCGTGGTGCTCCTTATTACTGAGGGTCGTGACTCCCCCGCAGAATCACCCTCTCTCTGACTATTGCCAATTGCCCTCCAGCGGCTTCGATCTCTGGCTTCGTGAAGGGCTTTGTAAAGGCTGGCGCCCAGACAGGATCGGATTTCGTCAGCCCATCTCGTAGGGCTGCGCCCTCTTGATCGTTTGCCGTCAACCTTGCCTATCACCATCAGCTGTTCGAGGTTGTGACCATCTTTTCGAGCGATGTTCCCGAAGAACTCTAATATTCTGCGAAGAAAGATGGTGTAGAGAAATCCGCATGACTCTTTAGAACAGTTTTTAATGCACCTTTTTTGAGAAAAAACCGCAAGATAAGTTTGTTTTAAGTCTATTGTATATGGCCACAAAGCGCGTTTTTACGCTAATTAATGCCACAAGTTCAAATAAAAAATTTAATTAAAGTTATTGGAATTAAAATTGATATTATATATCAATTTTAATTCCAATAACTTTAATTAAAACTTTTATTAGTATCGGTTAGCCCTCTTCCATTTTTGAATTAATAATAAAACAATAATGGCATCGATCGTTTTCTATTTGTCTGCACTTTCATTTCCTATCTTCTAAACAGATTGCATAACTTAGCCATTAGAAATCTAAGAATCTTATGATACCAACACTTTCTAACCACAACTTATTGAGACTAAAGTCTTAATTAAATACATAACATGACACAGACATCAGAAAAGGAAACCGTTGAATTGGTTTTAAATTGAATAAATTTTTTATTGTAACCAAATAAACTGATTAATAGTGGTAATATATTGAACAACTCTCTTCCCAGAATGCCCATTCCATTTTCTAAAATATCAAAATGCCAAGAAAATTTAATTTCACTTTTAAAAAATCTTAGTGTAAAATTGATACATCGACAAACTCGGTAACGTAAGTGGACATAAAACTGCTGGCTAAATGTCGAATAAAATTGACCGAAAACATATATCGCAGAGAGGGATGCCTGGATGGCCGCCGCCGTTGTTGTATCGGCGGACGCTAATCCCGACGAACAGTTCGTTGATGGGAAAATTTCCGAGTGACCTGCCGCCAAAGCCTGCCGCGCTCGAATTGAACCGACTCGCGTTACACGAAGCGCGATTAGGTACGTAGACACAGTTAACACCCCGCAGATACCTACACAACACAATATGTTTGATAGATACTTAATGATAATCGGCTTCAAACATTACAGGAGTACATTCTAAGACCAGATAATGAATTGTGTTGGGCGTTTAAGCGGACGGACGAAAATCGAAAGCATGTGGCTAAGATGCGAGGTGGATCTGAAGAAGAATGTGAAGTGAAGAATCAGTACATTAACGGAAGTCTGACAGAAAGACTGAGATAAAACCGACTGTCTTGGGAATGGTAAAGAGATGTAGTGAGTCTCGATCGCTCGATTCTTCACTTTATCCATTCTTTTCACTCCACACATGTGAATGTGACACCCCGCCGCCGCTGCGCCGGTGAGATGGCTCAACATACGCATCTCAGCGACATGCTTTCGATCGATGTTCATCCGTCCGCTTATAACCGCCCAACACTATTAATTATCTGGTCTTCGAATATACTTAATAACCTTTCTCGTCACATACTGATTATAGAGAAAGATTATGAGGATGAAAGTGATCAGCTATGTGGGAGACGGTAGACCGAAGAAAAGTTGGAAAGACTGTGTGAAAGACGATATGATAGAGACAAATTGAGGCGTCAGATGTAGGAGAACGGAAAAAGGATGATATATTGCGACCATGTAATGTGAATGATGTGGGGCAAAATATAATCTAACTACTGATTACTAACTACGATTACAATTTGTAGTTTGTAATCATAATATAAGATTACATGAAGTAATCATAAAAAGTAGTTAAGCATTTTGATTACTATCTACAAATTGTAGTTGCAATCACGGTTACTGGATTACTTTTTGTAATTACCTACGTTTACTTCTAGTAAAAAGACAAAACACATTTTGCAAGGTAAAAAGGGTATGTTCTATGGCTTGTTACTTTCATGCTTATTATCTCTAAGAAGAAAATTAGAAAAACTGTGCAATGAAAATTTTGACGACTGCAAAATTCTGGCAAGAACGCATTTAGAAAGCGTTTAACGATATTTTTGATATTTCTACCGCCAAAGCACAAAACGCAGCGATTGCTGCAATGTCAATGCCACGATTTATAACCAAATGGTTTGCATGTGTTCCTATAGAAGATTATCTACGATTGAAAAATCTTTTTAAAGCAGCTATTGCAAAAGAAGTTTCTGAAAATGCAGAATTAAGTTCAACAACAAAAAATCAAAATAAAGAAGTTGATTTTTTTTAAATTTGATAGCTCTTCCTCAGATACCGAAGAGAGATACCGTATGTCGAGCCCAGAGGTCAAAAGCAGATAATTATGATAGTTTCCTATTATTTGTCAGATATGGAGCGAGAACTTAGTGTTCTTCACAGATACCCAGAAGTAAAAAAAGTCTTCATGAAATACACCCCTTTACCTTTTTCGGTTCCAGTGGAAAGACTATTTTCATATGCGACAATGATAAATCACCCTAAATCGCACAAGTTATTAGACGAAATGTTCGAAAAACGTGTTGTATTAAAAGCTAATTTAAATTATTAATTCGAATCTATTATTCTAAATTGTTTCCAAGATGTTTGCTGTGCAAAGTTGATGTGCAAAGTTGATTATTTTATCTATCAATCTACATAATAATTTAAAACTGAAACTGAACAACTTTTGCTCTACAAACTTTTTCCCGAAATCTCATAAAAATCGGATATTCAGACCATTTAGTAAGTCACATTATCAGTTTCTATCATAATCTGAATTATTTTTTTGCATTTCGGGAAGAACAAAAGTGGTTCAATTTTATAGGCTGAGTTACCACCTGAAAGGTTTTACGTTATTTCATTATCACATTGTAAAGGCACCTACGCATCTATTTACAAATCAAAGTTTATATTCATCTATACTAAAAAACTTTAAATAAATTAAAGGTTTTTTGTATACCACCGATTTAGAGGTTATTTTGTAGAATATAAAACATCTTCTGTTAGCCATTTCTATTAACATTTTAATTTTTAACTTTTTTACATATTTTGTTATAGGTACATTTGGATTTTCTTAGAATGAAAGTAATCAGTAGTTATAACTACTCGATTTCCGCAATCAGATTAACAACTACTATTTGTAACTTGATTATTGTAGTTAGATTTCATGTAATCATAACTACTTGTAGTTAACTACTTTTAATCGTAGTTAGTAGTTAGATTACAAAATAGTAGTTAACTATGCCCAATACTGGATGTGATGGATGATGTAAAAAATGTTCAAGATAATAAAACTATGCCATCCATAGCCGCTACGCCATCGAGCTACATACATACATATAATCACGACTATTATCCCCGAAGGGTTAGTCAGAGACTAGGCAATGAGGACTGCAAAAGCAGTCCTCTGCCATAGTCCACTTTTCACCAAAAGCGACTGCACATGTGCTCAGCATGACAGATGGTGAGCTCATCGTCGAGCTATATGAATCAAGATAAAATCTACACATATAAGAACTTAAACCAGTATTCACAGACAGACTAATCATGAGATCTCTGGAACTCTAAAGTCTACAAACTTGATATCTTTCAGGTGAGTTCCACCCCTCAGGCCCCAAGCGGTCGCATGAGACCGCACCTACAAAAACACACTTGACTTTGTACCGTGTCTTCATAGACTTCCAGACTACATTAGTATGAACAAGTTTGGTTATTTCGGTTCTGTGGTTCATCTTATGTATTGTTATCGCACAATATCGCATAGTCTATGCTCCATTCTGTCAAATTTGACGTTGACAGTTGCGCCAATTTTTGTGTCAAAAAATTTCCAAGACGGAGGGGTAAGTGTAGTCTAAGCAAATAAACAATTTATAAAAATACAATAGGGATCACGGCATATGGATCGGCACAAGCCTACAGGCCACTAGTTAAGGCTAGGTGTTAGTGAAAAATTAAAATATCACGTTCTTAGAATTACTTTTTGAAGTAGTAAACAGTAAAATTAAAATCTGCGAAAATTATGAAATATTGTTGAGGCTTTATTCTGTGAAATACACCCGATGGAAACACGATTTGATAAAGTTGGCTCGATAGAATAAATTCACAAAGTTACATATTTTTGTGTCATTTTATCTTCTTTTCCAGGTTTTATTCTTAAAATAAGTGATTTGTTATTATGAGTCATTTACCAAAATGAAGTTCATAGATAACTTGAGGAGGTATAACCGATCGTTTTTTATTTATTACATCTATCAATTTTTTAAAATATAAGACGCGATAATTCGCGTCGCTTCGCTGTTATACCCGTCGCTTACCGTTGTACCGTCGAGAGAGCGAGAGAGAAGCGCCCGAATAATATTTGGTATAGTACAGTACAACCCACTCACGGACCATGCATTATATAAAATTGGTTATTATCGTATCTGTGACTCGAACACTAGCAACCGCGCCTACAAGCTACTGCTTAACTTAATTATTTTGATGAATAAAGTAGAATGATTGCAATATTGCCTCAGTTCTTGGTCATGAAATAAATTGGTTCAGATTCAGATTATATTTAAACAACTTAAAAGAAACAGTTTGTCAGTGAAAGTTTAGTAGTTACCGTCAACTTCATAGCGTTGCGTGACAGTTCGGCTTTGCGCCGCTAAAAAACTTTATTTATCGTGTACTAAAAGCTCGTAAATTCTGGATTAAGGTCGCCCGCCGAATGGCCTCCAATAATAAATCTGCAAATATGCGGTACTCAATACCAATATTATAGATTTGTCCCAAAAACAGGAGCGTAAATGCGACGAAAGAATGGTATTATTAAGCGATATCATTAGTTTTTTTTATGTATTTTAGTAGCAATCTGTCCGCTATTTCATCCAAGTGAAAAACCTACATCCTGTGATGGTTTCTCTTATATATCGTAGATTTACCCGTACATTTGCCAAAAAAAATATTTCATATAAAGTACAAACTTTTTGCTGACAAATACGACACGACAATAACAAAACAAAAAAGAAATCAGCCAAATTGGTCGAGCCGTTATCAAGTGATTTTTCGTCATACATGTGGCAATTATCTACAATATATGTAGATACAAACAAAGAGTTGCTCTAGATAAATTTTCACCTCATGGTAAGCGTAAAAGAGATCGATGTTGGACAGTTCACTTTCGTTGAAAGAACGTTAAAATAATCTTCGAAGGACAGTAGAGATTTTCTATCTTAAAACATAAATTACCGAATGAAGGTTGTCGTTTTCACTGACCTTACTAAGCCTAAGCCTAAGTATCACGCAAATACCGTTTAATTTCCAATTGGTTCGCTTTTTCTGACAAACAATAGTACGGACATTAACAAGGTCGGCGTCTTAAACACCACCATAGTTGGTTGTAAGTTGTTTCTCGTCAATAGATTACATTCCATTTTGGAGTAAATTGGCTTTTTTGTCAGGCAATGCTTCTTTTGAATGTGCTTTGTCGCGTTACTTTGTTTCTTGTAGTACTTACTTTAATATAAAATAAAAGTGTATTAGAAAACTATGTTTGTATATGCGAAAGTAGGAACTAGGAAAATATTACTAGTTTTTTTTATAGCAGAATGAGGCAAACGAGCAAGCGGGTCACCTGATGGTAAGTAATCACCGCCGCTCATGGACACCCGCAAAACCAATCGCAGACGCGTTGCCGGTTTTTAAGGAAGGAATAGGCTCGTTTCTTGAAGATCCCTAAGTCATACCGCCGCCGCCGAAAGCTGGTTCCACAACACTGTAGTTCGAGGCTAGAAATTTCGTGAAAAACGCACAGTAGTAGACCGCCATTCATCAAGGTGATGTGGATGGAGTGTCAGTCGATTGCGTGTAGTGCGGTGAAGAAAATCAGCGGCAGGGATTAAGCCGAACAATTCCACAGAACACTCCCCATGATATATGAGGTACAATATACAAAGAGACGCAACGTCTCTCCGAAGAACCAGTGGATCAAGCCGACCTGAAATAACCACGTCGTCGATAATTCTAGCAGCTCTGCGTTGAATGCGGTCAAATGGAAGGAGTTGGTATTGGGGCGCTCCAGCCCAAAGATGGGAGCAGTATTCCATATGCGGCCTGACCTGTGCTTTATACAGTTGTAGGCGGTGGGCCGGCGTGAAATACTGACTCGCTCTATTAAGCACACCCAGCTTTTTCGACGCTAATTTAGCTTTACCTTCCTAATGACCTCAAAACTGAACGTCACTCGAAATATCGACGCCAAGGATTCCAATAGTCGGATTGGTATCAAGGGTAGCTAGCTCCCTCAAAGATCAGAGGTACGACGAAGGAATGTTTTTTCGCAGTAAATGCGCAAACTTACTGTGCGTTTTTCACGAAATTTCTTGCCTCGTACTACAGTGTTGTGGAACTAGCTCTCGGCGGCGGTATTTCCGGACCGTTACGACTTATGGATCTTCAAGAAACGAGGCTGTTCCTTCCTTAAAGACCGGCAACCCGTCTGCGATTCCTCTGGTTTTGCGGGTGTGATTACTCTCCATCAGGTGAACCGCCTGCTCGTTTGCCTCCTTCTTTTATATAAAAAAAAAAATATATTAGTTTTTGGGCTACTGTATATAAATCCGCTTGATCGAGCAGTACATTGTTTGAAATGAATATACGTACACATAATTATTCCTTATTATGTTATATAATTGAAATGAAACACTTTTTACGGATTAACTCGCGCTTAATTTGACTACATTACATAGTTGTTTAGTTCCCTGACGTTTCGGAACCTTTACAGGGTTCGTGGTCACAGGAAAACTGAGGTGTTGGTTGGTTGGTTGGTATCATAGTTACAAGTTATTTGCCTACCGTCAATAATTTTTATATTTAACCGGGTGCGTTCAGGCAACGGCTTCCAAAAGGCAACTGAAGAAAAGAAGCTTTTTGAAGAATTTTCATGGGCAGCAGCAATCGTTTGTTTTAAGTACTATTACTTATTCTGTGGTTCAGGTTTACACAATACGAGCTAATAATATTTTTAGGTCTGGCAATGTGTTGCTGTTGGGGCTGGGATTCGATGACCTGTATGATAAGGGCCCAGGCAGGTGGTAAATTCCAACCATCCTCTCTATTGAAATTTCGATGTTTTTTAATTTCAATAGCCTCGCGTATCATCCTAGGAATGAATGGTTATTCTTTAGCGAATATTTGAGGTTTGTCAAATCTGATGTAATGATTGGTTGGGTCCCTCGCGAGTATGTTCGCACACTGTAGACTTATTTTTGCGCCTATGCTTGACGTCGGCTATGTGTACTTTTACGCGGGTTCCTACACTTCACTTTGTTTGCCCGATGTATGAGAGCCCAAAATCGCAGTCCAGTTTGTACACGCCTGCGTCTTGAAGGGATATGTTGCACTTGACAGGTCGTAAAAATTGGTTTATCTTCTTTGGCGGCTTGAAGTAAGTATTGATTGAAGCTCGCTTCAGAGAAGATGTGACCAATCTTGTCAGTGTCACCTTTCATATATGGAAGTATGGCAGGTTGGCGCTAGACTGTAGTTGGTTTATTGCATTTTCTGTGACGAAGTCGCGGTACTTGCAGTTTGTTAACGTGTAGTACATGCTTGGCATGCTGAAGTTCAGCAGCCAGGTGTTGGGTTTCACATATGCCAAGTGCTCTCTGAAACAAAGATTTCCCTTCAGTAGCCAACTGTCTAGGATGGTGGTGGGTGACAGTCACCGTTGAGGTACCTATCTGTATAATGTAAGTTGTATAATGTTACTTTACGATCCACAGTATGGCTCAAACTATGGTCAGGATTCCTGATGATTAACGTGTCCTTACTTATTATCTGCCTCCAACTCCACTGTAAACTGAATTTTAGGGTGTGTGGAGTTAAGATGATATGAAAGGCAGATACTTTATCAGTTGGTAAGATAGTGAAAGTGTCATCTACGTACCGCTTGTAGAACCTTGGGGTTACGGGTGCAGTGCTTAGGGCCCGCTCCTCAAGTCTTCCATGAAGATATCGGCGACAACGGGAGATACAGGCGACCCCATAGCAACACCCTCTACTTGCAAGTAGTAAACTTAGTAGTCAGATGTTAGACAATGCTCTAATAGTCCCAATGCCCAATAAATATTCATTGGGCATATTTTGTTCAGCTATTCTAGTAATATTGTGTTATAGTCTAGTAATATACACAATGCAAGTACCGCGACTTCGTCACAGAAAACGCAATAAACCAACCACAGTCGAGCGCCAACCTGCCATACTTCCATATATGAAAGGTGTCACTGACAAGATTGGTCACGCGAGTTAATCCGTAAAAAGTGTTTCATTTCAATGTGTAGTGCTCGCTTAGAAAATAATATATGTTATATAAGCTAGTTTTAAATGCTTTGTAGAAATGTAAACCTTTAGAACTTTAAACCAACGGAATCAAATGTATTGAGACAAAATTTCTTGCATTCACATAGCATCAATTCGTTCGGCTTTCGACGCTTTTAGACGCACAACATATTTCTGTAAATGTATCACAAAACAAACGCAAGGCGCCAAGTAATTTGTTTCAAATAAAATTACTGCCTTTCTCCCTGCAATTTAGGGTGATTCGCAAAAGTAGGGTGTGAAACAAAATATAATTAAGGGCCGTAGCGTAGTAGCAGACAAAGCGCGGGTCAGAGATTACGTTCGTTAGTTCCCGCTCGCACATAACGTGATTTCCCGGATTTCGGTACAGACGAGCAGAGCCGACTCGGGCCTCGCCCTTATTGCTTAAATTTGGAAGCTAGCTAGTCAAGCGAAAAAAAATTGGACGAAACAATTCGTAGATCTCCAGAGAAAGTTACAACTCGGCACGATATCATGATTGTTGTGATGGAAATTTGTTATTTTTGCAAATATTTAGACGCTTGAACATCTTTTGAAGTGACAGACAACAATAAAACCCCAATGTCTTGGCGTAAGCAATTGATCTTTTTAGATTTAAGAAATCCAAGTTTAATGTTAAAGGGATATGTTATTGTTATTTAAATATTGTTGCGATCGCAATTTTCATAATAGATTGACTTTCATTAAAAAAGAAAACTTTGAACGATAGCTAATAGGTGTGCAGTTAATCAATAAGACTTAAAAGGTTATTAATAAAGCTATAAAAACTTTTTTGTTAGTTTACTGTGTAAAACTGAAAATGAAATAAAACAAAACATGTTTCAAAACGCAGGCATAAACCAGGATGATTATGATTTCATGATGTCCCATTACAAAGAGCAAAAGTAATTAATTAAATGTAATAACGCAATTTGTAAAACCAAATATAAAGGAGGAAATCTAAAGACACTCATCAAAATTTGCAGAGTACAACGTAACGATTGTTCGGTTAAGAACGATTTAAGCCGCTTCCGGCCTATTTACTGTTATTTGTTAAGATTGGACAATCAATCTGAAGCGACGATTCTATCCGATTTCGACGTCTGTTCAATTTCTAAGGCAAAAGGGATGTGAATGCTAAATAAGTCTTACTTAAAGACAATTTAGGAAACGATCTAAATATTCAGGAACTTGTGTTTGAAGTAAATTACGGAAATGAGACTTATTAGCATGTAAAAGAGAAATATCACACTGTAAGGGTAGACTTTGATACAGCGTCTGTTTTTATATCCAGACTCATCATTATCGACCTATCAGCCTATAAACGACCCACACGTCCCACTACGCTCGCGCTGCTGGCACAATGCGGCTTGGAGGATGTTTATAAACTTACGGTTACGTATTAATGTGTATTACGGTATTGTTGCTAAATCTTCTGGCTAAATCCTATTGAGCAAGTGTGGTTCAGCATGAAATTAAATGGGCCTAAGATATCAACTTTTCTACCTACATCAATTTTCAGATATGTTAAATTTAGATGCAAATAACCACGACATAACGACTACTTACGTTGCCTTATAGTTGTCGTTTATTCAAACTTCGCTGTACGAAGGAAACGGTTTTGTCGAGTTTCGATTGTCTTCTTCCAAAACGTGCAACATTTTCAACGTGGCTCTTCAAAACTTAAACGCCGGGAGTTCTTGAAGTCTTTTCCAAGTTACATTAATTCTGATCGCGGCCATACCGCGCGGTAATGATGTTTCATCCGAAAACGGGCTAAGCTCCCTTTCCCATTTGCCGTACAATTGGCCAATCGCCATTCCGCATCCGCTGCCGCTGCGTCAGCGAGATCCTTTTTCCCCTGAATCCCATCTTTCTTTTACAATTAAGACTTTCGACATATCCCTTCGATGCGGTATCTTTTACTTTTTAAAAATATTATTGTGTTGGTTTTCTTGTGTGAATGAATGAATGTTCATAATTTTAATAATTATTTAGTTTTTAATGATTTTAAATAAGTCAAATAATATTTAAGTTTCATGCTTCATTTATTTTAATCCATCTTTTTCTATGCTCAATCCATTACAGGTGATGCCTAGCTGGCACTGAATCCGTCTAGAACAGCTCGATCATATCGTACACTCGTTAAGAACACAAAATGCAGACATAAGTAATAAGTTTATATAAATAGGTAGGTACTAAAACGTAAAATGCTTTGCACGCATCGTTGTATACGCAACGCACATGCACACGTCTGCTTAGTGTATTTGAACGTAGGTTATAACAAGGTTGCCTATAAATCCTCCCAAATGGATCTTACCCGAAACAATTTTCTCGTTTACTGAGCGAGAAAAGAAGTGAGAATTTCTTTTGCCGGAAGAACTAGACTCCTGCTATGTTTGACTTTTGTATTGTAAATTAAAGTTGGGCTAACAGAAACCATTTGTTAAAGGAACTTATCTCCCGCTTCCGAAACTCGACTCTCCCCATTTGTCCGTGGGTTATATATCCCTTAGAAAATAGGAACGTTCGTTTTAAAGGTTATCCTTAAGAAAATAAAGCCCTTATTTGAGTTGCGCATTAGTTTGAAACCTAGCCTGATAAAGCTCTTTGTTTCACAATGTGCTTTGTACATGTAGGTAGTTCATTGTTCCGAAAATAAATATTTCTCTCACCTGTACTGTGAAGAAGTTGAAGGTATTCTGAAATAAGACGAAAATAAATTGACCTAATAGAATCATACAAGGGCAGACAAAATTTCCGATATAAATTATTCTTAGCCCAGCGAGCGGGCCTAAACGGGTAACAAATTAAATTAAATTGGAAATGTAGGTCAAGGCTAGTAGAGGCCAACTGTAAGGATATTTCGATTAGTGATTGATAAATCAATTTGTAATACAATTATTTCGGAGTCAAACTAACGACTGATACTCTAAACTAGAAATCAGAGACTGGGCAAAATTGCACACAAAGCACCGATCATTCAAATCGTGATCAAATCTAACTAAATCAGCTTATAAATTCAGATTCACTCCTTGCGGCGGAAATTAATAAATCAATATATCTGTAGTAAAACAATTGATAAGTAGTTATTGTTTCAATAAAATTAAATTTTCATTACTGTGATCTTGACAAAGGTGTGAAAATAAAATGTAAACCTAACCTTAATTTTACAAGAAAAAAAGATTTCGAGATTATTGGGATATAAAAAAGTTATTTCTCTTAGGATTTTTTATGAGCTATCTTCCAACTTTATTTTACTTTTCCAAGAACAATATAGCGAGAACGAGAAGCAATATTTAACCTTTTGATTAAGGTGAGGGTATTCAAACGACGCGTGCTAGCGATACAACGAACCCCCCTTACTTAGCCTGTCAAAATCTTTCTTCATATTATTGGCGTAACCCTGCGACGTGCAATACACAGCATTGTACCCATGTTCGCTTGTCAATTATTGCGGGGAAGGAACGCGCAAGAAATGTGGGTCCTTTGAAATGAAAAAAAAAGAATGGTTTTTCAATGACTTCACTATTATTGTATAAGATGTCATATTTTCTTTTTCTTTTACTTCAAAGAAGAAAGCCGCTTATTCGTTGATTGATGACGTTGTATGATTTCTAAAAAAAAGATATAAGTAAAATATATAACATTGGGAAGATCTTATGTGATGGTAACAAGGTCCTTCACGACGCCAAAGATGGAAATCTAAGAGAGGGTGATCCTACGGGGTGACACCCTCAGAAATGAGGAGCACGACTCGAAGAGGAGGATGATGATGATAAGATGGAAGCGCACTGATCCCCAAATGTAGGAACACCACAATGGCATTCATGTGTTTGCGACATTCTTAGATAAGATAGCGGGAAAACTTAGATGAGACGTTTATAGTGCGGATTTAAAGCGAACCCTGAAAGCGAAAAGCGAAAATTGAATAGTCAACCCCACCCACCGCCAACCAAATCATATTCAGGGTGTTTGGTAGCAGGTATAAAATCCCGCTTAAAAAGCGAAAAAAAAATCTTTACCCAATTGTGTGGAACAGCTGACTTTTTCGCTTTTCCAGGTTGCACCCATACAAATAGTTGTTCTTTGAACTTAGTAGGATGGTCCAGTTGCGGGATTACCAAACACCCTGTATACACACCCGCTGAAAATCCGCGAGCACTTACTACTACGTCTTAGACTGGAGGTTTATCATAATTCCTCCCATTATCAGATATACGTAGATAATTACCATGTTAAGTTTAGCATTCCTCGTCATTTATAAGCATAAACTCAGACGAACAATCCAAATGGCATGCATGCATAATCAGGCAGCAGCGTAACAAGCAAACGTCACATTACAAGTTTATTTGTAAAACAACTGTGATCGTGATCGTACACAATCGCTCTCGCCGCTGGTATAATGGCGGACTCCGTCGCTTTATCAGTTTAAAGGTCAAAATCCCTTGCACACCGCGTCGTCTATTTGGTATGGGCAGGGGGGTGACACTCCGTAATTCGGTCGACTTATTCACCTACACGCTCGTTCCCCCCGGGTGGACATTTCACAGGGCGCACGCAGTACGCAGGACGCGACCGAGTATTTTATTTAAAATCGCTGCAAAGTGGTAAAGCGACAGTGACCCCGACCGTACGTACCTAAATTAAAAACATTTTTTTCATGTAGGTACGCTGTTTGCTCTCGACACAATGTAAAGCGTTTTTGAGACTGCACATTCACCATTCGCCAACGACTCGTGTCGGATCGGTGAGCGCCGAAGCCAATCGCACATTTCCAACCGTTGAGGTATTATTATAACTAAAGACGACATCGTTAAGCAATTGTTTGCACACTGTGTTGCGGCATAGTAGAATAAAAGAAGTATGGTATCTTCAAACATACGCACCGACCGCGCACTGACGAGTTTGTTGATGTTAATGATACGCCAGTCGCGGCTAAGCCGTATATGGGATGAATTATATTAGACCGGGCCGTGCCGTGTACGTGACCCGGGCAGGGCACTGATTTGAAACGTTACATACATTTTGTATTTATATTAGACCGAACCGTGTCACGTCCGGGCACGAACGGGACACGGTTCATGTACTGTGTAATATGAACTGATTCATACAAAATGTATGCAACGTCACAAATCAGTGCCCCGTCCGGGCCACGCACACGGCACGTCCCGTCCCAAATGCTGCACGCGCCTGCGTGTTTCGTCGCTGCGCGCCGCTGCCGCTCGTAAAGCGACAGCCCTACATGTTTAGGCAATTATCGCTTGCTCGGGGGCCAAGTCACCGTACTTGTTTTATTCTACTATGGTTGCGGTCTATAAATTGCAAACCCTAGCCACTTCTAAGCGATTGCGGTGTATTTGCAACCAATGGGCCGCAACTAGTGCGCGAAAAATTGCTTTGCGGTTGTCTCTAGTTACAATACCTCAATGTTTCCAACGGTGTCGTGTGTATTAAGTATTTGCGTAAACACCGCGGCTTCGGAACATGCGCGTTTTGTGTATGTACACAAACGAATATTCAACATTCGTATTGTTCCCGCGTGTGTGCCTTCGCGCCACTAGATAGCAGAAAATATGTGCTTAAAATAACTCTTCGTTAAGAAAAGATCTTATAGAGTGCAATAAAAGACAACCTAGTGAAATATTAGTTAGTTAGTTTTTTTCATAGGAAAAAAACGATCAATTTATATTAATATAACATATAAGATGAATGCTAGAAACCGCAAGAAATTTCAAGGGCTGGTCAGGTCAAGTGTTTTATACATGACAAAAATGACATAAAAGGAATTCGTGTTTTTTCATAGGTACTTATCGCCCAGCTGACGGGGGCAACGGCAAGCCGGCCGGCCGTCCGTTGACCCGTCAACGTAAGTACTTATCGCCCAGCTGATCCGGACCGGTCAACAGACGGCCGTATGCTCTAAAATCAATAAGATACTCAAAGACTATCTAATTAAAATTCACAAAATGAATTATTTCAATAAAAATGAAAAAGCAGGAATTTCTTATTTGTCATTTTAGTCATGTTTAAAACACTTGACCTGACCAGCCCTTGAAGTTTCTTGCGATTTCTAGCAGTCACCTTATATAAATGGAGTTGTCGTTCACGACAACATTTGGTTTGAGGAACTGTCCAAAAAGCGTGATAGACGTCACCAACGCGCTGCACTTCCTCCAACGTCACCAGGTACCCAATTCGTCTGCCAAGTATGCAGCCGTTGCTGTCGCTCCCGTATTGGCCTTACAATTACAATCCACTTAAGAAAATGCCAAACGCGCAATTGGACGCTGTTTAAATCATCTTTTAAAGATGTAAAAGGCCTATGATGAATATAATAAATTCAGTTATTTAATAAACTTGTAAATATCTGTTGGATTTAATATAATTATTTTATAATTTAGAGAAATAAGAAAATGGACAACATGAAAAAAATATTTTTATCAATTCTATTAATTAAAATTCATTGTACGAGTATATTCGTCAATAAGACAAAGTGTTCATGCACGCGTAAGATTCTGACGCTGGCCCCGCCCACAATTCGTCGCGAGTGCGACTTGCACAACGATCACAGATAACCCCCAATAGATACCGCATTAAGAGAATCAACGCGCTCCTACGCATCTATGATTTTGCACTGATATGTAGTCTCACATAAACGCGCATCGTCAGTGCCGACCAAGAGTCAGACCTGTGCGCGAGAATTTCCAGAGACACTTTTATTTATATTTTAATAGTTCTATAAGCATAAATAAACGTAAAAATGTCCTCTTGTTGCGTGAAATGGTGTGGAAAGAATTCCAGGACATCAAACTTTAAGAAAGATGGCATAACTTTTCATCGGTAAGTAAATTTAAATACTATTTTATTCGCGACGGAGCTCAGGTTACGGTGGATGTTAAAGTGGTTTTTATTTTAAAGGAGTAATAAAAATATGAGCACGCGTTGATGTCTTTTGTCAAATCCCTTTCTCTCATTACCCATTTTACTATATTTATCCCGTTCTGGCAATAGACACGTGTAACAATAGTGTTGAAACTGTATACGAGTCAGTGTGTCGAATTGTCGATAATGCAAAACGTAAAAAAAATAGTGATTGTTTCAACTTCATTTGTTTTAGATTTCCAAAGTGTCCTGAAAGAAAATCAAAATGGATCAATGCCACATATCGCGGTGATGGATGGTTCCCGAGCAATAACAGCGTTATTTGTTCGAGACATTTCACGGAGGATAGTTTTCACTATATGAAGGATAGAAGACGAGTAATGGAAACAGCTGTGCCTACTTTACATTTACCAATTTTGGTGTGTACCTGTACAATTATCGTTCTAAAAAAGGGTGTGATACATCTGGAAATACAAAACACGTTTTTGTTATGTTGCTTTCTTCAATATTTGTTTAGCGTAATTTTACTAGTTTGCCAATAAGTTAGAGGCTTGAAACTTTGAACATAGGTCAGAACTGGAAGGCAATGCTATATTATGGTGTTATAGAGCTGATCTGATGATGGAGCAAAAGTAGGCCACAGGAACTCAGTACTGAAACCATGCAACCCCATTGAGTTTGGGCTCGTTTGATTCGTCTTGACGAGTACTCTGTAGAGAAATGGTGTTCAAGCTCTTAAGATGGAGCAGGAAGAAGGCCAAAGGAACTTTATGATAATACCACACAACCTCATCGAGTTTGAGCTCATTTGATTAGTCTTGATAAGTACTCTGATAAGGAGATGGTTTTCTTTTAATTTTAGCTCGTTGAATAAAAAGCAGAAAATAATAATTTTCTAAAAAAAAATACTTTTTTAACTGAGTAAAAGTATAATATAATTTCACCCGTAAAGATATATAACCCTATACGTATACAGAAGTTAATATTGTTTTATACTTTTTAGAACGTAAAACGTGATTTTTATATAAAAAATATCTTAAGTAATTTAGCTGGATTATAATTATAACTTTAAGGTTTATAGCGTTCGGGTAAAATTATAAATTATCGTTCTATGTGTAACTTTACAGTAGAGATTTAACTAAAAATTATTTTTCAGGCTCCCTCTACGAATATATCAATGGAAAAAAAGACAGCAAATCCCGAATCTGAGAGACTATTATCCCAATTGGTATGGTTTTTAACTGTTTGGTTTGGTATTTAATCACTTTTTAACTTAACAAGACTCACATTATAATAAAATTTCAGATTCCTAGTTCGTCATCATCACAATCACAACACGAAAAGGCTTCTCCTTCCAAGAATCTTTCTTTGTCCCCTGCAAGAATAGAAACTCCAACGAAAAAAAGAAAAATACTTCCTCTTCCAGATACACCATCAGCTTACGATACTCCAACCAAAAAACGACTTTGTAGAAGAATTATCGAATTAAAAAATACAGTTCAAAGAAAAAATAGAACTCTAAAAAATGTACGAGACTGTAATAAAAGATTGAAAAAACAAATAACATCACTAAAATCATTGTTAGCTGACTTAGAGAGAAAAAATTTAATATCGGAAGAAAATATAAATATTCTTAACTCGGTAGGAGTAAAATGCAGTGAAATTATCAAGCGTCAAATGATAAAAGGAAAATCAGGCACTGTAGTAAGAAAAAAATTTTCTCCGGAGCTTAGAGCTTTTGCTTTAACTTTAAATTTCTATTCTACCAAGGCGTACCAATATGTGCGAAAAACCTTTAACACGTGCTTGCCGTGTGTTAAAACTCTAGGAAAGTGGTATCGTTCTATAGATGGAAGTCCAGGCTTCACAAAAGAAGCTTTTACAGCTTTAAAAATGAAAGCAGAGCAGTCCAAGACGCCACTTTATTGTTGTATAATGTTCGATGAAATGAAAATAAAAGGTAAGGTGGAGAAAACATACGGGTATGTAGATTTTGGAGGAAGTATTGATTCCGACTGTAAAGAGGAATGTACAGATGCATTAGTTTATATACTTGTGCCTCTACATGGAAAATGGAAGATACCCATTGCTTATTTTTTAATTAAAAAGGTTACGGGTGAGACTAAAGCATTTTTGCTTACTAGAGCAATTGAACTCTGCAATGAAGCCAATATTAACATCAAAGCTGTAACCTTTGACGGATGTACATCTAATATAGCAATGGCAAAAATACTTGGATGCAATTTAGACCCGGATAATATAAAGTCTGTTTTTAAAGTAAATAATAACGAAATAGCAATATTTTTGGATCCAGCTCACATGGTAAAGTTAGTTCGAAATAGCTTTGAACATTATGAAAATTTTAAGGACGCTCAAGGTCATAATATCTCCTGGAACTACATTAGAGCACTACATGAGTTGCAAGAAAAGGAAATGTTTCACGCAGCTAATAAACTCCGAGCTGAACATTTGATGTTCAAGAAAAACATAATGAAAGTTAAACTCGCAACACAATTGTTTAGTAGAAGTGTGGCCCTAGCCCTTAAATTTTGTAAAAATACATTGAAATTGCCACAGTTTCAGGATGTAAAAGAAACAGTTGACTTTTTGCTTCTTATAAATGATTTATTTGATATATTAGACTCAAAAGTGCACGGATATGAATTGAAAAGGGCTATTAACAAAGAAAATGCTAAAAAAATAATACAGAAACTCAACAATAGCAAAGAAGTGCTTATGACTTTGACCGTTAATTTAAATAACAAACAGATAAGATTAATCGATTCCCCAAGATATACAGCATATTTAGGTCTATGTGTATGTATAGAAAGTACAAAATTTTTATACCGTAACTTAATAGAAAATGACCAATGCCCATATATATCATTACATCGAATCAGTCAAGATCATATTGAACTGTTTTTTTGTAATGTAAGATCTCGAGGAGGAGCAAATGACAATCCAACAGCAAAACAGTTTCATGGAATTTATAGGAAAATTTTGGTACACGTAGAATTACAAGACACTAACACAGGCAATTGTGTTGCCCTTGAAAAACTTTCTATATTGCATTGTACATCGGCTGTTAAACGTATTAATTTAACAACGGAAAGAGCTGATACGATGGATGCTGAAGAACCTGCTCAAGATTATTTTATTGAAGCTTTACAACACATCACACTATCTCAATTTTCAGAAAGCATTATAGAATATATTTCTGGAGCCGTTGTAAACTACCTAATAAAATCTATAAAATGCAATACCTGCGTTAAAGCTTTAGTTTCACTGGATCAGAAACCAACAAGTTTAATTTATACAAGGGATACGGGTGGACTTATATACCCTTCTAATACAGTTTCTAAAATTTGTAGAAGGTGCGAACAAGTTATCCGAACTTCAATGAAAAATGATTCCCTTTCAAAACTATATTATAAGGATAAGTTACGACTCGTAACACAAACTTTAAAAACGTTTGTTAATGAAAAAATGTTTTCCGAAATATATGCACATCAATTTGATCACGAGAGCTGCAACCATTTGATCGATCTAGCTAAAAGTGTAATGGAAAAGTACATAGACATTAGATTACTTTATCTCACCAGAAAAACTGATCCTAAATCTGCGGTAAGGAGAGTATATACCAAGCTTGTGCATTTTAAAAATCAATAAATATATTATAGTTATACCGCATTTTTTATTGTTATGAGTTTTCTTGGTAGTCGGCAATGGGTATGGGGCGTGGGTCTTAAAACATTTACCCTACTCTTTGGTACCCTAGATAGGGTATTGGTATGGTAGATACTATATTCAGGATTATACAGGTATTACCTAACAGCCTCTCGAAATAACAAGTATGCATGTAAATAAAAGTTTCCGTCATGACTTTTATAATAGAAACATTTATTAACATGCATACTAATAATACTTACTAATATTACTTATAATTTAAATTCAATTTTATGACATAAAATTATACTAAATTCTTAATTGTCCGTAACATAGGTAATTATTGATTTATCGATAAAACTATCGACATTGCACAATACAATTGTACTTCACCAGATGAATGAGTGACCTTGAAATAGCCAATAGCGTCGCTGCAGTTGCGTCCCCCGCAACCCGTTCCTACCTCCTAAAATTGTGACTTTAAAACTAGGACAAAATGGTTAACATGCGGTATCTATTGGGGGTTATCTGTGACAACGATGAATGCGGATGCGGATGTTCAAGTACTGGTACGAAACATGCAATAAAAACAATCAAGGACTTCTTGGCGGGAAAGTGAAGCGTCAAAAATGTCTGCTGTTTTGTTTTATTCTCTAAAATTTCTGTTTTATCGAATATTTATGTTAAATAATGGTGGATTATTAACCGCTAAGTGTTGACGAGTGTTGGCAAATGAAACAAAACAGTGCAACATCACTTTTCAAATTATCTCAAGAAGTCCGTGTACGTTTACCTTTTTGGGAACAACAGATTGTACAACCAATAATTCTATATCTATATCATTCGATCAATATTATGTCTAGGTCCACTGCTCTAACCGCTGAGCTACCGAGACCCCAGAAGACTCGCTGAATTTTTCCTAGTAGTTTGATTTACGCTTTTTTTTCTAGTAAACATTTTATCCTATATTTATATAGCATTGTGAATGCAAAATTTCAATAATAAAAATATTTATATGCAATTACGACTTCATCGATTGTTCAATACTTGCAATAGTATTTCTTTCGACTGTGAGGGTAGACTTCACAGTGACGTAATACCGCTGGCTTGCAGCGTAAATCAAACTACTAGGAAAAATTCAGCGAGTCTTCTGGGGTCTCGGTAGCTCAGCGGTTAGAGCAGTAGACCGGCAATCCAAAGGTCGTGGTTTCGAATCCCATTCGAGCTTCTTGAGACTGGTTGATTTTTTTTTCTAGTAAACATTTTATCCTATATTTATATAGCATTGTGAATGCAAAATTTTATATTATATCTAGGTATCTATCTTTAAAAAACTTTGGACAACCCTATGTTATAACCTCAATAAAATCATTTTGCTGATAATGAGGTTTTGGTACTTAATTATATTTTTTTTAAATTGAGTTAACATAAAAAATATCCTATGTATAATTTGATAACGTTATCAAGAACTATCATATCAATACATTCTGTTTATTCAGATTATTCTAACGTTTGGTAATGTTTAATTCAATTTATCGAGGCCAGTAAAACTACGTGGAATTCGTCCGAAACCCAGGTTTCCATTAAGCACACATAATTAAATGTTTTGCTTCAAAGAGATAACTGCTTTGCGTTAAATTAGTTTATTTTTACGTCGTATTTTATTGCGATGTGATAATAAAGACACAGATTTGAGTTAGGTGTTTGTTATAATCAAGGATGAACATTTCTTTATGTCAAGCTGATATTTTCGTAGGCGGTTATTTAAAAATACCTAACACACACGTATCGGTTATACTAATGACTACTATCGCTATATCATCATCGGCGCATACATGTATCACTTCTGGGATCTTGCTGGTATTTCCAAATGGATAATACATTGGTCACCCATCTGGCATTTCGATAATTGCTTTATTGAAATGCCAGATGAAGTGCACATGCAGTGCAGATAAAATTACGAAAAGACATGCACGATCGCAAACCTAAACGTGCTAGCCACTGTCTCCTTGTAATTGAGAAAATTAGGACTTTTCAGTTCCTGTCATCAGTTCATCACGCAATCGTGAGAAGTAAGCACGCCAGCTTTACTTACGTAGTGATATACGCCGCTTCATGGCAATACCAAGTTTACCTTATTCATAATTTTGAGGGTTCCGGAGGCCCCCTCTCTCACAATTGATATGGCAGCGAACTTAAATCTAGATTTACCCCAGGAGGGGTATCGACTACCGACACATCCAGTGTCGGAGAATCCCCCCCTGAGCGTTCTCTCTCAGGCTGCCCTACGTATTCTAGGGAAGGCAAAAGTCCGCTCGTGTCAAGGTATGCTACAGGCAATTGGCACCCCCTCCTACGCTTCGCGTGGACTTCTGCAATATCAGGGGAATCCACTCTAACTTGAGCGCCGTCCATTACTACCTCGAGACGAAGACGCCGGCCTTGCTCTTCCTCCCCGATACGCAGATATCCCCCCCCCCCCCTCCTGAAATATCCTATGTGCGTCCGTCGCCTCGGCAATCTTGAAGATACGGACCTCTCGATCTTATGGCTACACGTCAACTGCGGACGTCATTCTCGCGTCTACGCGTGCTTGTATAGGTCCCACAGCGGTAACAACGGAACTGACCAACTCATCGAGAGCGTCCAAACGGCGACAGACTCCCTTCTCCAAGGGATCCCCTCGGCCGAGATTGTGATATTGGGAGACTTCAATGCCCACCACGTCTAATGGCTTGGTTCACGCACAACTGACCACACGGGTAAAGCCGTTCATGACTTCGCTTTAGCCTACAGTCTGTCCCAATTGGTAACCGAGCCTACACGGGTTCCAGATGTGGAGGGCCATGCACCTTCCTTATTGGACCTTTTGCTGACCTCGCACTCCATCAAGTTTCTGTTGATGCACCACTAGGCTCATCAAACCACTGTCTGATTCGTAGCACTGTGCCTCTCACAGAAACTTCAAAAACGCAACCAGCGGCCAGCCGTCGAGTCTGGCATTATAGGTCAGTGGACTGAGATGGTATGAGAAGTTTCTTTGGGTTCTACCCGTGGTGGCGAGTTTGCTTCTCGCTGGATGATCCCGATGTCGCCGCCGACTCTGTCGTTGATGTGATACTGCAGGGAATGGAATTTTTATTCCAAACTCTGTGGTTCCCATTAGCGGCAGGTCCCAACCATGGTTTGGTCGTTGCTTTAAAATGACGTTTCGCCAAAAGCGACAACATTACCAAGCCTGGGCTAATGCGGTGTCATCAAAGGATCCAAAAACCAGTGCGCTCAGAAAGAAGTACTACTTTGCCGCCAGGTCCTTTAAGAAGTACATTGCCAAAGCGAAGTCATCATTCATAAGTGGAATTGGCGAGAGGCTAGTACGTCTTCCTTCGGGTACGCGTGCGTTCTGGTCTCTCGCCAAAGGTATCTTAGGGAATTTTTGTCAGCCGTCCCTACTCCCTACCAACATTGCACCAACATCCCACCAACCATAACGCATTGCGCTTGTTCAATACCAAACGTTCGGTTCTTAAAAAGGTCAGTTAGTAAGGCTTTTTTTTATATTGATATCCATAAGTCAAGTGGGCCTGATGTGCTTCGGACGTGTGCTCCTAAATTGGCGCCGGTTCTAACGCGCCTTTTCCGGGTACGCTTAACTATTGGTGTTGTCCCGAGCTCTTAGAAGACGGCCCTTGTCCACCCGATTCCCAAAAAAGGCGATCGCTCAGATCCGTCGAACTACAGGCCAATAGCCATCACCTCTTTGCTCTCCAAAGTAATGGAGTCCATTACAAATCGCCAGCTCTTAAGGTACCTAGAAGAGAACTAGCTACTAAGTGATCGCCAGTATGGTTTTCGTCGCGGTCGTTCGGCTGGTGATCTTTTAGTGTACCTTACTCACCGATGGGCGGAGGCAGTCGAAAGTAAACGGGAGACACTGGCAGTTAGCTTGGACGTTGCGAAAGCCTTTGACAGGGTATGGCACATAGCTCTTCTCTCTAAACTTCCATCATATGGGCTTCCTGAAAAATTGTATTCTTGGGTTGCCAGCTTTCTGACTGGGAGTAGCAACAGAGTCGTAGTCGACGGTTCGTGCTCTGACATGAAGCCCGTGAATGCTGGAGTCCCGCAGGGGTGTGTGTTATCCCCTACTCTGTTTCGAGGCATTCAGTTTCGAGGTCATTTGGAAGGTAAAGCTTAATTAGCTTCAAAAAAGCTGGTGTGCTTAATAGAGCGGGTCAGTAGTATTTCACGCCAGCCCACCGCTTACAACTGTACAAAGCACAGGTAAGGCCGCATATGGAATACTGCTCCCATCTTTGGGCTGGAGCACCCTAGTACAAACTCCTTTTATTTGACCGCATTCAACGCAGAGCTGCTCGAATTGTCGACGATGTAGTTATTTCAGGTCGGCTCGATCCACTGGTTCTTTGGAGAGACGTTGCGTCTCTCTGTATATTGTATTGTATCGCATATTATATCATGGGGAATGTTCTGAGGAATTGTTGGGTTTGATCCCTGCCGCTGATTTCCTTCACCGCACTACACGCAATCGACTGTCATTCCATCCACATCATCTTAATGGATGGCGGTCAGTAGACCGCCATCCATTAAGATAACAGTAGTAACTGTGCGTTTTTCACGAAATTTCTTGCCTCGAACTACAGTGTTGTGGAACCAGCTCTCGGCGGCGGTATTTCTGGACCTGTCCTTCCTTAAAGGCCGGCAACGCGTTTGCGATTCCTCTGGTTTTGCGAGTGTCCTTGGGCGGCGGTGATTAATCTCCATCAGGTGACCTGCCTGCTCGTTTGCCTCCTTATCTTATAAAAAAAAAATTGATTCACGTTCAAAATAAATGACACCACGAACGCCTGTAAGTGGCGACTAAATATGAAAATAAAGGAGTAACTTTACTTCACCAACCGTCCACTCGAAGCGAATGGGAGTTCCGCCTGTGTCTGTCTGAACGAGTACCGGTTTGAAAAGCTGCGACAGACAGTGCGCGGGCGCACGTCACACGTGACACGGTGCGCGTGTGTGCGTGACCGCGCATGCGCTCGGGGAGCAATTAGGTGGGTACTTCACGCCCGCATCACCGCGTGTGTGTGACTCACAGTCACGCACGGAGCACGGACGACGGCCGACGGGACGGCCAGACAGAGCGCGTTGACCCGTCAAGCGTGCCGGACGTGTGCGTTGCGTACACGGTACACCACACTCGTATCGCACCAGTCGCACGCACTACAAAACGACCGGTCTCACATATAAGGCAGTGTTGAGATTAGACGTGATTAATAATAATAACAGTTGCTCGTGTTACGGCGATTTCGTTTAGTGAGAAATAAATGTTTTATGAGGCAACTAACGTGGCGGCTTAAGGGGAGGTATTTCGAGCGCTTCCCTCTCGTTCTCTCGACGGGACAACGGTAAGGGACGGGTATAACAGCGAAGCGGCGCGAATAATCGCGTTTTATATATTAAAAAATTCATAGATGTAATAAATAAAAAACCATCGGTTATAATAACTCAAGTTATTTACGAGCTTCATTTTGGTAAATTACTCATAATATCAAATCACTTATTTTAAGAATAAAACCTGGTAAAGAAGATAAAATGACACAAAATAAAATCGTGTTTCCATCGGGTGTATTTCACAGAATAAAGCCTCAACAATATTTCATAATTTTCGCAGATTTTAATTTTATTGTTTACTACTTCAAAAAGTAATTCTAAGAACGTGTTATTTTAATTTTTCACTAACACCTAGCCTTAAGCAAATGGACGTGGAAGATTTACCACGGGTGACAGATTGTATTGTGCTGTTACGACTGGTTGCCAGCTTTCTATTTGAATGTTTCACTGACAACTTTCTTTAGTAATAAACTGAAGAATGACATATAAATGGGCGATATTATGCTTCTAATTATTATATTTGTATTCATTGGTCTCACTTATTGTGGTCTATTTCGAAATTATGAATTAAATGATGGTGTTACTCAAATGAGTACCACATCATTTAGTTCTTCGCCTTCGCAGTTTATAAATACACACCAAATTAATGAGTTCAGTTGAATATGTTGTTTTGTTGGATATAGCTACACTTAATCAGATTTTTTTTAACCTTGATAGCAAATTGACTATTATTTATTCTGTTGAATGAACAGTTAAGCCCTATTTATGTATATCGATTGGTAACTTTTTTTTTTAAACAGACAAATGACAGGCGCTTAGTTTCTCAATTAAACAAAATTTAAACAAAATTTAATTAAGAAACTAAGCGCCTGTCATTTGTCTGTTTAAAAAAAAATTACCAATCGATATACATAAATAGGGCTTAACTGTTCAAATACAAAAGTCCGTGTTCTGTCATCAAAACATTAGTGACGGACCACACGGCATCCAATTATTATAACGCTTTCAATACAATTGACAATTAAAGATATTAATGTTTTATATTTTAACGTTTTATTAACGCTTAAATATACTTAAGTAAAATTTTAAACACTGAAAAAAGACGACAACCTCAGGCGGGAATCGAACCACGCACCTTCCGCATTCCGGGCGGCTGCCTTAACCACTTGGCTACCGAGGTCTGGCTTTCAACCGTCGAAATTTGTCAGTGCTTGATGCTTATGTTTATTTTTATTTTTAGTCAACATTGCTTCATCAAATCTTAGAAGTTTTCACCTCTGAGATCCGAAAGAAATATTTTTACAAATATTTGAACATTCGGTTAAGATGAAGCTGCGTTTATAGATTAATGTTTTATATTTTAAAGTTTTATTAACGCTTAAATATACTTAAGTAAAATTTTAAACACTGAAAAAAGACGCCAACCTCAGGCGGGAATCGAACCACGCACCTTCCGCATTCCGGGCGGCTGCCTTAACCACTTGGCTACCGAGGTCTGGCTTTCAACCGTCGAAATTTGTCAGTGCTTGATGCTTATGTTTATTTTTATTTTTAGTCAACATTGCTTCATCAAATCTTAGAAGTTTTCACCTCTGAGATCCGAAAGAAATATTTTTACAAATATTTGAACATTCGGTTAAGATGAAGCTGCGTTTATAGATTAATGTTTTATATTTTAACGTTTTATTAACGCTTAAATATACTTAAGTAAAATTTTAAACACTGAAAAAAAACGACAACCTCAGGCGGGAATCGAACCACGCACCTTCCGCATTCCGGGCGGCTGCCTTAACCACGTGGCTACCGAGGTCTGGCCTTCAACCGTCGAAATTTGTCAGTGCTTGATGCTTATGTTTATTTTTATTTTTAGTCAACATTGCTTCATCAAATCTTAGAAGTTTTCACCTCTGAGATCCGAATGAAATATTTTTACAAATATTTGAACATTCGGTTAAGATGAAGCTGCGTTTATAGATTAATGTTTTATATTTTAACGTTTTATTAACGCTTAAATATACTTAAGTAAAATTTTAAACACTGAAAAAAGACGACAACCTCAGGCGGGAATCGAACCACGCACCTTCCGCATTCCGGGCGGCTGCCTTAACCACTTGGCTACCGAGGTCTGGCTTTCAACCGTCGAAATTTGTCAGTGCTTGATGCTTATGTTTATTTTTATTTTTAGTCAACATTGCTTCATCAAATCTTAGAAGTTTTCACCTCTGAGATCCGAAAGAAATATTTTTACAAATATTTGAACATTCGGTCAAGATGAAGCTGCGTTTATAGATTAATGTTTTATATTTTAACGTTTTATTAACGCTTAAATATACTTAAGTAAAATTTTAAACACTGAAAAAAGACGACAACCTCAGGCGGGAATCGAACCACGCACCTTCCGCATTCCGGGCGGCTGCCTTAACCACTTGGCTACCGAGGTCTGGCTTTCAACCGTCGAAATTTGTCAGTGCTTGATGCTTATGTTTATTTTTATTTTTAGTCAACATTGCTTCATCAAATCTTAGAAGTTTTCACCTCTGAGATCCGAAAGAAATATTTTTACAAATATTTGAACATTCGGTTAAGATGAAGCTGCGTTTATAGATTAATGTTTTATATTTTAACGTTTTATTAACGCTTAAATATACTTAAGTAAAATTTTAAACACTGAAAAAAAACGACAACCTCAGGCGGGATTCGAACCACGCACCTTCCGCATTCCGGGCGGCTGCCTTAACCACTTGGCTACCGAGGTCTGGCTTTCAACCGTCGAAATTTGTCAGTGCTTGATGCTTATGTTTATTTTTATTTTTAGTCAACATTGCTTCATCAAATCTTAGAAGTTTTCACCTCTGAGATCCGAAAGAAATATTTTTACAAATATTTGAACATTCGGTTAAGATGAAGCTGCGTTTAAAGATTAATGTTTTATATTGTAACGTTTTATTAACGCTTAAATATACTTAAGTAAAATTTTAAACACTAAAAAAGACGACAACCTCAGGCGGGAATCGAACCACGCACCTTCCGCATTCCGGGCGGCTGCCTTAACCACTTGGCTACCGAGGTCTGGCTTTCAACCGTCGAAATTTGTCAGTGCTTGATGCTTATGTTTATTTTTATTTTTAGTCAACATTGCTTCATCAAATCTTAGAAGTTTTCACCTCTGAGATCCGAAAGAAATATTTTTACAAATATTTGAACATTCGGTTAAGATGAAGCTGCGTTTATAGATTAATGTTTTATATTTTAACGTTTTATTAACGCTTAAATATACTTAAGTAAAATTTTAAACACTAAAAAAGACGACAACCTCAGGTGGGAATCGAACCACGCACCTTCCGCATTCCGGGCGGCTGCCTTAACCACTTGGCTACCGAGGTCTGGCTTTCAACCGTCGAAATTTGTCAGTGCTTGATGCTTATGTTTTTTTAGTCAACATTGCTTATATTTCTGGTAGACTGCATCCATGAGAGTGGGCCGTTGATCATCATACCGCAATGAGTCATACTTAAACGGATAAATGGTTCATTAATGAGAGTAAGGGGTTCAGTCAGGCAGCGAGCAGTTGTCTCTTAAATCGTCTGATTTAAAACAGACAAGATGCAACTTGTTCGACTTGTTACTTTATTAATTGACTACAAAGAAGTAGCTTGCTCAACCTTAAAGAGTAATCTGCAATTTGGGAAAATCTGGGGCCTTAATTGCCATTAAATCTTCAGCATTATTACTTTAAACGAGTGTCACTACAAACTCAAAGCTTCCAACTATATCATTTCCTTCCAATACATTATCCATGAGGAAGCATCCGGAGTATCGTTCAGCCAGGTTGGGCGTAAAGTCTCACTGTCACTGGCACGTGCAACTTCTTTACGATACAACTTCAGCGTCGGCGGCGTCGTCGGCGACCGGCAGCGAACGGAACTATTTTAAACCGACTTTTATATCACTATTAAAACTTTCCGGCGAAGTGTAATAGATGGTTGCGTTGCGGGCTACCGCGCGAGTATTTTATTTTTTTATTTTTTACATTTCATGTATTTTACAAAAGTTTATCTTTGTGCGCCAACTTTGGAGCACATTTTTATCTGTGTTGCGAGATTTTCTCTCGCGTTTCGTCATTTCAATGCGTGGCTGTGTGAAATTTTCGTATTAGGTTTTTTAATTCAGATGTGTTTTGTGGGGAGCTGGATGGCGCACAGCGGCGAGTGCGTTTGTGTCCCGACCTTGCAAGTTAAGCTAATTTACAATACCGAGTGACGAGATGGGTGATCATAGTAAAATATCACGGCTCATACGTGCTTCAGAAACCACGTTAAGCCCATCCTCGTGTCATTCGTGTTCATTACCTTTTACGTTTAAAGCGGCTCAGAGTAAAAACATTATCTTATCCAAAGTTGTATTCACAAATTAGTTTTTTTAACTTCACTCCAAGCAGCGGACATTTCTGTCCAGCAAACTGGTCGTGGTCGGATTCTTTACGCGACCTTAGGTGACCTCGCCCTTTGATGGCAAGAGTCGTATGGAAGGGTTTACGCATTTTAAACAACTCAACTAAATAAACGTTTTTAAAAATGTTTTCTACAATACAAACTATATTAATATATAAAAAAAAACTTTATTCTTTAATATACTTACCTAATTCACTTATTAAGCTATTAAATATCACAACAATTACCCATATTATTTGGAATACAAACAAATAAGTAGTAAAAAAAATAAAAACACTGTCGTCAGTCAAATAAGAAAAAAAAACTAATTCAAAGAATGATTTTGGAAAAAGCTTCTTAAAAAAAATTGAGAGTGCTGTTTGATAAACGGCATTATATGTCATGTCGCTATGTACCTAGTAGTAGAGGATCCGTCGAGTACCTATACGACCTTCACCGAGCCGGTTAATGGATGAAAAGTATTTTATATCAAATTTAATATGTTAAAAAATATATTGCGTGTGGGTTGGCTGAAAAATTTTAGTACAGTATATGATTAATTAAATATTTAAAAATTATGTTTTTTAAATTTTGCACTGGTTTGGATAATAGATAAATTACATAGGTACCAATCGAAAGTATGAAGCCTATAGAATATGCAAACGTTAGGTTGACTATTTTTTTCCCGTCATAACATTGGGTAGGCAGGTGTAAACAGGTAAGTCAATATTAGTAATTTGCAACCGTCTGGTTAAATAAATAAAATGTATGTTAATATAAAGATATTGAGTATCATTTTTATATTATGGGTTGGGTATTTAGAGTTCAGTGCATTCAGCCAGTGAATTAAATTTTTGTGACCAAAATATTTATAATATGTACAAACAAACCTAATAATATTATGCATGCATGGCTGACTCAATATACTTAGTGCCAAATACTCCCAGCATCATTAGAATACGATACATCGCATTTTATTCCAAACTGTAAACGTTAGTCGACTTAAGTCGATCAATGAACTCTAATAATACGACTGAAGGGACTAGTATCCACAGTCAAGAAAAAAAAAGTTGACGTTCTAGACTTCTTGGCGGGAAAGTGAAACGTCATGTCTGCAGTTTTGTTTTATTTTCTTTAATTTGTATTTTGTCAAATATTAATGTGAAATAATGA
Source organism: Scoparia ambigualis (assembly GCA_963921215.1). Lineage (NCBI taxonomy): Eukaryota > Metazoa > Arthropoda > Insecta > Lepidoptera > Crambidae > Scoparia > Scoparia ambigualis. The sequence continues at coordinate 21,055,776 of OY992516.1, read as the reverse complement.
TGGATTATTTATTTGTTAGTGAACGTGCATGAGTGTTGGCAAATAAAACAAAAGAGTGCAAAATCACTTCTCAAATTCTGTAATTAAACATAACCTCAAGTTTTCCTGATATTTAGGTTCTCGGGAGTGTCCGTCAAAAATATTTGTTTTTACTGTTATTTACTTGCAATTTCGAACCTAGAAAAGAATATTTCATAATTGTTGGTTCTTAGGTTAACAATGTATAGGCGCAGAACATAGTCCATTATTAAAATTGATACCTACACGTCAAAGCGACATGCATCGACATCGAGTTTATTACAAACACAACCTACACCGCTTTTATCTGCTAACAGTGCAAATAATTTATTTGTCAATGTAGGTAAAACTTTAGCAGAGCGCTTTCAGACACAACCCATCTTCCGCAGGACTTCAAAAAGTTTTAATCAGTGTAGCTCTAATGTAAAATCTTTTGTTTTATTAGCCACAGACTCCACAGAAGTAGAAAGAATTATTATGAGTTTGGAAGATGACTGTGCTGTTGGCTGGGATAACATCTCTAACAAAATGCTAAAACAGTTCAAACATATCCTGCTCCTGCCTCTAACGTATATTTTTCAACTTTGTCTCTCCGAAGGAGTTTTTCCCAATTGTTTGAAAAAAGCTGTCGTTGTTCCCGTATATAAATCAGGTAGTAAAGAACAAATTTCAAATTATAGGCCTATATCGATACTTTCCTCCATATCAAAAATTTTAGAAAAAATTATAAACAACAGATTAGTACATTTTTTAGAAAATAATTCGCTTTTGTCAAATAATCAATTTGGTTTTAGAGCTAATTTATCAACGGATGAGGCAGTTCATCAGTTAACTAACTATATCGCACAAGAGCTTGATAAAGGCAATAAAACAATAGGTATTTTCCTGGATCTTGCAAAAGCTTTTGATACAGTTTCGATACCCATCCTATTGAATAAGCTTGAAACAATAGGTATAAGAGGTAAACAACTAAAGTTGTTCACAAGTTATTTAAGTGATCGTTGCCAATGCGTTAAAATAGGCAATGTGGTCAGTGCTGACAGGTGCAACACTTCCTGTGGTGTCCCACAAGGAAGTATAATTGGGCCTACCTTATTTTTAATTTACATTAATGACCTCTGCAACCTTCAACTAAACGGCGGTAAAATATTATCTTACGCCGATGACACTGCTCTACTTTTTTCTGCAGCGACGGAGCTTGAGGCGTATGAAAATGCACAAAATGGCTTCAATGTTGTAAATAACTGGCTTAAACATCATTTATTAACTCTAAATGCTGATAAAACTAAATATATCACATTCTCGATGCGCAAATCAACTTCTACAACAAGAACACCTTTGTATGCTCATGACTGTAATTTATACACAAACATGTCTTGCAATTGCCCTACCATTTCTAGCACTCGCAATATAAAGTACCTTGGGGTAATTATTAACGAGAATCTGTCATTCCGTTATCATATTGAAGCTTTAAGTAACAGAATGCGTAAGCTTATGTTTGTATTTAAAAAACTTCGTTCGATTGCAGATACCAAACTAATAATGCATGGCCTTATGTCAGTCGATACTAACTTACTGCATCACTACATGGGGTGGTACGTATAAGTCCTTGTTATTAACTGTTGAAAGAGCCCAAAGAGCAATCCTGAAGGTGTCCACTTTCCGTCCTTATCTATATCCTACTCATCTTTTATATGAATCCTGTAAAGTTTTAACAGTTCGGCAATTATTTATAAAAAGCACGATACTAAAACAGCACACGACTCTTCCTTACAGCACTGAAATTACTAATAAAAGGAGGAAGGACATGGTTTGCACTTATCTCAAATGTACAAAATGCGCTTTCTCATCAAGGTTCTTTATTTTCTTAGGACCCTTTCTGTACAACAGGATAAATGCTAAGTGTTATATTTATCCGCTAAACACTATCAACTGCAAAAAGGTTGTACAAGAAGAACTACAAAAATTGACCTACGACGATACGGAGGAGTTAATGACCGTTGTTGGGTAATTTTATTTATTTCTGTGTAAAACTTATTAACTTTTTTTAAAAACTTATTTTTATTTTATTCATGTCTTTATATTAGATTGTTGTTTAGCATATAAGGAACCTGTTATATTCATTTATGTTTTGATTTATATTAAACTTAGCCTAAGCCCACATTCGCCTGAAAAACAGGGTATACCTAGCTCAGGCAACAGCATTTAATTTACTTTAGATTATTAGTTAAGGGCTCTTTGTAAACTATAGATATAAGCGTATTTAAATAAAGATATTATTATTATTATACAGCTATTAGCAGAATGTATGGTGTGTGTTGTGTGTGTGCTGAATCTATTTGCAGTAGGTAGCACAAATAACCGTGTCGCGTGGCGGTGAAAGAATACTACCACCCTCTCTCTTCCCTTGGGTGTCCTAAAAGGCAAATAACAGACTAAAGACTGCACATACATCCAACAGCATAGAGCGGCGATGAACTCACCACCTGTCACGCTGAGCACATGACTGCTTTTGCTGTCCTCATTGCCTAGTCTCTGACTAACCCTTCGGGGATATAAGTCGTTATATGTGTAAATGAGGCAAAGAACTCGGCCCGATATCTGGAGATCCTGAGTTCAGTTCCCGGTCAGGTAGTGTGTTTATGATAAAGCTGAGATTTATGACCACCAACGTGTATTTGAAACACTATCAGCTTGATCATCAAAGCTATTGGACATTCATAAAAAACATATTTTACATGTAATTTACCAACCCGGCTTCAAACCGTCAGCGCTGCGTTGCATGCAGCATAGAATAATATATAGGTGAGAAAGTACCTGAAACAAAATAATTTTATATTTATTAATTATTCACGGGTAAACTGTTGCAGGTCCGAGTTAAACTATATTTGAAAGCTCAGAAAACTTTATTATTAGTCATAACATCGTATTGATGAATTAATTAAATAAATAAAAAATGACCTTTGTCACAGTAGCAACTCCGTACAAACAGAACAAAGGAAATACGAGACACAGCTCACTTTAACAAACTCCAACATCAGCTCAGATAAAGTGAGCAAAGCAAGCGTTCCCCCTCTTGCTTCCTCAAAGTTACTGAATTGCAAAGTCACAAATGAATGGATATTGTATTACACGTACAAAGCTTCAGTTGCGACGGAACAAGGCACGCACGTATTGATTCTGTGGGAATTTCTGAGCCTAGTATTCGGACGCTTAGGCTAATAATAATAATGAATTTATATTAAAAACATCTTTCTTTATAGTTAAAACTCAATTAGAACAAAGCTCCAACGAACTCGAACATCAGCGAACAGTCATGCGAGTCAAGCAAGCGCTCCCCTCTTGCTTCCTCAAAGTTACTGAATTACACAGTCACAAATGAATGGATATTACATTACACGTACAAAGCTTCAGTTGCGATTGCGATTTGCGACGGAACAAGGCACGCCCGTATTGATTCTGTGGGAATGTCTGAGCCCAGTATTGAGACGCTTATAGGCTGAACATAATAATGAATTTATATTAAAAACAACTATCGTTATAGTTAAAACTCAAATAGAACAAAGCTCCAACGAACTCTAACATCAGCGAACAGTCATGCGAGCCAAGCAAGCGCTCCCCTCTTGCTTCCTCAAAGTTACTGAATTGCACAGTCACAATCACAACTGAATGGATATTGTATTCAGAAGCTCCAGTTGCAAGGAAACAAGGCAGGCACGTACTACGGGAGAACGTCCGCGGTGTGGTACTATTATGGTTATTCTGTTGTGTGGTCCAAACAATGACCTGTGAGCAGTAACAAGTATAATAATAATAATTATAATTATATATTAAGCAGCCCTAACCACCAACTGTTTGGGTCTATCCCCGCTGCCGGTGGAGGGTTAAGTTTATAGTATTTTATAAGTTGCATTGTTTTCTTCAAATTTTCATAGATATTTTAAGAATTTCTCACTTTTATGTTTAATGTTATTGTTTTAACAATTTGAATGCAAATTTTGTCGAGAACGAATTCTGCTCGTGGTAATTTTTTCACTTGTTTAGTTTGTAATTTGATTTTGTTTTTTATTCGCTGTAATAATATCACTACACACGATGTGTACACTGCTTGTTAGGTTATTGTCTAGTTCAACCTGAAATGCCAAGTATGTTGTCTTATATGACTGTAACCTGTATGTGTACCTAAACCAAATAAATAAATAAATAAGTATTGTAAATCTGTTTTTTTATAAAAAATCGTTCACGTTAACACCCATATCCCGTATTGGTTTCGTCTTGTCCAAATATTTTTAAAAACAAGCTTTTATTTAAATGCACAAAAAAGGAAAATAAACCATCTATTTATAATCAGAATTGAGTACGTTCATGTTCTTGTGCTCCAAAAACTTGTCGCGGCCGAAGTTTATACTTAGTCAGAATTTTTATTTTATGGGGTAATATTAGGTATGGGTTTTATGGGTTATATTAGGTAACGAAATAACGAGAGAAAAGAACTTCATCTATAATTATTACAATGAAAATATTTCATTGTTAAACGCAACAACGCTAATAGGTTTTAAAAAACTATTCATGAGCATTATGGAGAGGCCACACACACAGCATTGTGGTTAATTATCCTGTTGCATTCATTAATGGAGCATTAAACAGTTTATAACTTTATAATGATGATTTAACTATAGTATAATATTATCATTAACACTGAATAAACGTACATTTGCTACTCCCAGACCTTTCCACGAAATAGTAAGCTTGTAGAAAACTCAGAGCCATGCATGCCTAGACAAGTGGCATAATGAAAGGGTCGGGCGTGGATTCCCTAAATCGCAATTCGTCTAATTATCTAAATAACTAGACGAATTGCGATTTAGGGAATAATTAGTTTCTCACTTCGTACACATCGCAAATCGTCTTAGTCGCAAAATGTCGATAAGTATGGATCGGGTCGGGTCGGGCGTGGATTACCCTAAACCTAATTTTCTGAATTATATTTGATTCATATTTCGACTTTTTCCAGTAAAATTATGAAACCTTTTAATTTAATTTAAAAATCAAAGTATTTATGGGTAGGAATAGGATTATAGGTATAGGAATTATTATTAATTAGGTTTTGGGTAATCCACGCCCGACCCGACCCGATCCATACTTATTTTAAAGTCTAGACATTTTGTGACTAAAACGATTTGCGATGTGTACGAAGTGAGAAACTGGTAATTTAGATAATCAGACGAATTGCGATTTAGGGAATCCACGCCCGACCCATCGTATCGTAAAAAATAAGTCAATACCATACATTCATCATACCGATTCCGTAGGCCGAATGTGTCTTGGTGGATGTCAACTTGCCCTCCCTTACATTCTTATCTTCCCTACATTATATTAATAAATCCCGGAGGGTTCAATTCCAAGCGTGGGTAGTACCCACCCACTGGATACTGGGTACATACTGTGCTCGGTTTGTTTGGTTTTCTGGCCACCATCTTATCTAAACCTGTCGCTATAACATAAATCGTGATTGTGTTCCGCGTGAGGTAAAATAGCCAGTTCCTCTATCGTTGAAGATTCGAAGTTAATTGCGTTTCCATCTTCGGTATCACCATCACTTACAATGGTGTGACGAAGGCCAAACGATTTCCTGTCATCGAATTAAAGAATAAAGAACGACCTTTTGAGCGCTGAGAAATAAAATTACTTCAAAGCTATTCCGTATTTTTTTTAATATTTAAAGAATCTCTTATTTCAGGATTCGGTAAATAATTTGAAGAGCTATTTACTTAAACCTCATTAGACCGACCGACGCAGTTTAATCAATATAAATGAACAAACAACTTGATTGATCAAAAGTAAACTAAGTACTAATAATATTAATATTATTATATATTTTAAAAAACTAATAACGTAAAGCATGTTGCTAGAACTTACTTGCGTGTTTAAGAATAAAACAGTATCGTACGTTGAGTGTTTCCACTGCTAATTGAAGTGGGGGGTAAGGGTAAAACTACTCATACACTATACAAACACTAGCCTAAACATGACAGCCAACAAGTGCTTGCCAAAACAAATATCCCAAATAGTCCGTGAAGTGAAGGACAATGGCTTGTCACTTGTACAGACACCTATGTATTGCTTCAGTATTTTAACACATCATATTTAAGACTATAATCCCCAAAGGGTTAGCCAGGGCCTTAGCAATTGGGACCGCAGAAGTAGTCCTTTGCCATAGTCCACGTTTCACAAAATTACAAGAGCACATGTGCTTAGATAGATAGATAGATAGATAAAACGCTTTATTGCACACACAAAAATACAGAAAACATAAATAAGCATATTAAAACTAATGTGGGCAAAGGCGGTCTTATCGCTTGAAGCGATCTCTTCCAGACAACCTTTGCGGTATAGGACAACAGAAAAAGAGCGACAAGCAGTGCACTAGATACAAGCAAATATGAAATAAAAAAAATAAAAAATAAAATTAAAATACTTAATATAAACATAAATTTAATAAACTTACAATACAGATACGATACAGATAAAATATTATAATAAATAAATAATATAATATATAATATAAAATAAATATATATAAATAAATATACTAGTAATATAATAATACTTAGCTTTGCTTAGCCTGATAGGTTGTGGGCCAATCCCGCTCTATGCTGCTGGATGTACGATGGGAGGTCCAAAAAGTAGAAAGAAAGGGTTGTCAAATAAATAAAATTACCAACCTATTTTTCTTTTTCAATATAATCCCCCTTGAGTTTAATACACTTTTTACTTCGTGGTAATAACTTTTCTAAACCATCAATAAATAATTTTTTTTGCCCTCAAAATGAGCTAAAATTGCCTGCTTCATTTCGTTATCATCCAAAAATATTCTTCCCCTAAAATTGCCTGCTTCATTTCGTTATCATCCAAAAATATTCTTCCCCTTAACTCTTTTTTAAATTTGGAAATAAATAAAAATCGCTGGGGGCTAAATCTGGATTGTATGGTGGGTGGACAAGAGGCTCGAACCCGCACTCGTGTAAGGCAGTCATTGCAACTTTGCTCGTGTGAACCGGAGCGTTGTCTTGTAAGCGCAGCACACCTTTAGAAATTTTTCCTCGCCGCTTTACTTTGATAGCTTCTTTTAACTTTTCTAATATTGATGCGTAGTATTTTCGGGTGATTGTGGTACCTTTTTCTTTATAATCGGTTAATAAAAACCCAAATCCCAAAAAATCCTAGCCATCAACTTACCGGCCGATTCCGACAACTTAAATTTCTTAGGGGGTTTTTTAAAAAGTCCATGCCATTTATAAACCATCGTTTTACCAAGACAACGATCGCCATATTACAGCTCCTATTTCGTTTAATATGGTTTGAGCGGATTTTGCCTGCTTGGTTAGGAACTTTATCACAGCCCGAAATTCAAATTGCTCCATAATTGCAATTAACTTCCCGATTTACTTTTTAGTTGGGCGATTACTCGTAAACGAATGAAGGTGTGAGGTTGTAATTTGACTTATAAAGTAATAATGAGTTCACCAATACGCCGGTAGTAAAAAATATTTGTACCCTCACTCCTTCATCTCAATTCCGGACTTTTGGACCTCCCTCGTACGTGCAACCTCTCTCTTCCCTTTGGTGTCGTAAAAGGCGACCAACGGAATAAAAACTGCACTCATATCTAGGCTTGCCAACCGTCCCGGATTTTCCGGGACGTCCCGCTTCTGGGTCAATTTTGGGCCGTCCCGCCGTGACCTCTTGCGGGACGCTTTTTGTCCCGGAAATCAGTGATAATATAATATAAGTATTCTATCTCGTACCAACTACCGTCGGGTTAGGCATTTGTATTGATTTTTTTATTAAATAATAATTAAAAAATATACATTAATTTTTTTACTAATCATTTTAATTTTAGTGTGTTGTGTCCCGCGTAATATACCCAAGTCCCGGATGTCGAGCTGGGCAATCCCGGAAATGCCTTTTTTGGAGTTGGCAAGCCTACTATCATATATACATATCCAACAGTATAGAGCGGCGTTGGCTTCACCACCTATCACGCTGAGCATATGTGCAGTTGTAATTTGGTGAAACGTAGACTATGGCAGTGGACTGCTTCTGCGGTCCTCATTGCCTAGTCTCTGACTAACCCTTTGAAGATAACAGTCTTGGTGTATGTAACACTCGACAAATAAAAAAATAAAAATCCTGCCTGCATTATCGCTTGTCGCTTGAGCACCGGCTGTCGTGTCGAGTCTAGCCAATGTGCGCGTCGCGTAGACAACTTTATCTAGGCTCACGGTGTGCGGTCGGGCTGACACACTATTCATTGCGCTCCGACGGACCGGACCACGCCGGACATCGAACTCGGCGCGACGCAGGTTACACTGCAACTGCGACTACGGAAATAAGCCGACAATCTATTGTAGTGTAAAAATGTGTGCACACTTCACAGCTTATTCTCTTTGTTGGAAATGTTACAAACTGTAAGAGGATCTCGATAATTTGGCACAACTTATCAAAAAGCTAGAGCAAAAAATTCAAAATCTAAATTCAAAATTTCTTTATTCAGTAAACTTAAAATAAGCATTTTGAATCGTCTAAACTTAAATTTACTTTTTTATTTGGATGGATGGGCAAAACCCATTCAGGAAGTCTTTAGCTGTGAGAAGAACGGGCGCAAGAAACTCCACAGATTTATAATAATATAGAAGAAGAAATTACACACCGTGATGAAACACGCTATGGCTATACGTATCTACATGCCTTTATTTTACATGATTTATCTAACAATCTACACCGCTTAACATGATTTAAAATTTTTAAGTATTACCACGGATTACGCCGAGCACTTTATGAGGAAAGAAGTGTCCAAGGACCGTAGCAAATGGCGATCCATAGTCTCTGCCACCTACCCTTATGGGAAACAGGCGTGAGTATATGTTAATGTACTTTATGATGATCGCGCTTTATTGCCAACAAAACAAAAAAAAACATTTTGTTTAACGATTTATTTAATAAGGTGACCGCTAGAAACTGCAAGAAACTTCAAGGGCTGGTCAGGTCAAGTTTAAACATGACAAAAATGACAAAAAAGAAATTCGAGCTTTTTTCATTTTTAATTAAATAATTCATTTTGCGAATTTTAATTGGATAGTCTTTAAGTATCTAATTTATTTTAAGCAATAACATAAGAAAAATACGCACATTTCGAAATAAGAAAATAAATGGTCTCATTGCAGACCGTAGGTACTTATCGCCCGGCTGACGCAGACGGGTCAACAGACGGTTGGGTCAACAACCTGCCGCTGCCCGCGCGTTGTAAATAATCGTTATTTTTAAATGTTTTTTATTTTATATATGTCATTGCGTTTAAATAAATTAGATACTCAAAGACTATCTATAATTAAAATTAAAATTCACAAAATGAAATATTTAATTAAAAATAAAAAAGCACGAATTTCTTTTTTGTCATTTTTGTCATTTTTAAAACACTTGGGCTGATAAGTAATTGTTTCATAATAAAAATTAGTTGAGCTGCCTAAGGTTTTGCGCTATTTAATTGACATTGAGACGTATAATTTGTAGATATTTAAGTAGTACAAATTGGCTGACCTATGTCGAAGCTTTTATGTTAGCGCCGCTAGTATCTTATATATATTAGACATATATTTTACGACGAAGCACTTCGCGACATCTCCGGCATCGTGCGGATGCCTCGCGCTCCAACCCATCCGAGATCGCGGCGCGAAATAATTTCATAGCTTTGAAGATGTTTTGGATATCGTAATGGAATCTGCTAGACTAGAGCTAGAGGAAACGTATTACACATTTCATAGCGTCTCTTGTTTTTTTGATGAGGTAATATTATACATATAAGAATTCAGTGTAGTGACATATTAACTTGATGTTTACATGAAGGTAATATGGTAATTCTTTGCTTATTGGCAGTCCATTAAAGTATACATCAAACTTGTATTAGTTATTGCTTGTAGGTAGGTATATGTATATGTTTAACCTGTGGATATCACATAGCTAGGATAGCACCCTGAAGATGTCTTTAATAAAGGCCAATCATAAATCAGTTCGGACACATAATAATATTTAGTTGTGACTTGTGACACAGAATGTTTGTTATTTTGCCATTTGTTCTAAAAAAATGTTTGCAATAACAACGACCTTCTTCAAAGTCAGTTAAATCCTCTTAATGTTCAACACACCGCAAGCCGCACCTGATTAGCGCAAGAACTCGAACAATCACGGCTAGTGTGAGACTAATCAGGCTTTAGCCTCCTGCACGCCGCGATAACGACTAGCCGCCTGAACGGGCCGCCTAATTAGCGTCAATTTGCACATGTCATGCTCAACATGTGTGGACTGACCGACGTTACCGTATAACATAATAATGCTGACCCATTGTAGCAGCTTATAGCTTGTGTTTCATGACATGAGTAACCAAAAAAGGATCATTCGACCGCCGGGGCGGTCACGTAACAATAGAATTTCAACTGTCTGGTTTTACGATCCTCAAGGGGTAATAAACGTTGATTAAAGTTTACACTTACGATTAAATTGACACTGTCTCTATCTGTCTTCTTTAACACCATTCCATTCTAACTATACTCAAACAGAGAATTGAGTTTGGTTTAAGAATACGAGTCACAGACACAGGAAAAGGGCGACTTTACTTTATAATACGTAAGTAATGATAATGATGATGATGATGATGATGATAATGATGATGATGATAATGATGATGATGATGATGATGAATGATAGCCGTGTCGCGTAGCGGTGTAAGAACCCCCCTCTCTTCCCTAGGGTGTCGTAAAAGGCGACTAACGGACTAAAGACTGCACATACTTCCATAAGCATAGCGAGGCGATGGGCTCACTTGTCACGCTGAGCACCTGAGCACATGTGCAGCTGCTATTTGCTGAAAAGTGGACTATGGTAGTGGACTGCTTTGGCTGTCCTCATTGCCTAGTATCTCTGACTAACCCTTCGGGGATAATAGTCTTGATTATATGTACTACTCTGTCAAGAAAGTACCGGGAAAAGATCAATAATACACAAAATGTTAGTTTATTCATCCAAATTTATTTTATCGCCTTCAAAGTATGCTCCTTCAGAAACGATACACTTACGACGCCAACGAATAATCCAATCATCAAAACATTTTTTAAACGCTTTTTTCGAAATTGAGTTCAGTTCTCGCCGCGAATTCTCTTTTTATGTCTTCTACCGAATGAAAACGGGTGCCACGAAGTGGTAATTTGAGTTTAGGAAAAAGAAAGATGTCGGCTGGAGCCATATCTGGTGAATAAGGTGGTTGCTTGATGGTATTTGTTGAGTTTTTGGTCAAAAATTCGTTCACAATGATGGCCTTTTGCGAAGGCGCATTATCGTGGTGCAAGATCCAAGAATTTTCTTTCGACAAATTAGGCCTTTTCGTCGAATTTCTTCTCTTAAACGCCGCATAACGCTCAAATAATATTCTTTATTTACCGTTTGACCTTACGGCAAGAATTCCAAATGCACAACACCGCGATAGTCAAAGAAAACAGTCAACATGACTTTGACTTTTGATCGACTTTGGCGTGGTTTTATCGGTTTCGGTTCAGTCGGAAGGCGCCATTCCGAAGCTTGTTGAATAGTTTGCATGTCAAACTCGTAAGCCCACGTTTCGTCACCAGTAACAATGCGTTGCATGAATTTTGGGTCGGAATTGACTCGTTTTACCATGTCCTCAGCGACTCTTATGCGATTATAGTTTTTGGAGAAAATTCAGATCTTTTGGGACTAGCCGAGCGGCAACATGTTTCATGTACCCAAGTGATTATTTAAAATGGTACGGATCGACTCGTGAGACACAGAAAGTTCAGCGGCTATCCCTCTCAAACTTGAATGAGGATTTTCAGTCACCATTTCCTTCACGTTTGCGATGTTAACTTCAGTTGAAGACGTTGATGGTCTACCAGAGCGAAGCAAATCTTTCCGCTTTTGAACGTTTTGTACTACTCATAAGCACGTGTTTTTGATAAAGTCGATTCACCGTAAGCCTTCTGAAACATTTTCACTGACTCCGACACGAAATTCGATTGGCGACGCAAAATTTAAGACAAACTCTTTGTTCGATGTTTTTATCCATTATGAAATTCGCAATACACACTAGATATAAACTAACTAAAAACAGCACTGTATTTAATCCAAATAACAGATGCACCTTAAACTCCGCGCTAAAATAGATAACAGTTGTGCCAATCTAACAACAAAAAATTGAATTTGGAATCATAAACAAATCATCCGTTCCCGAAACTTTTTTGACAGAATGTATTTACGTAATGATAATGATGGTTGCACGAGCAGCTCGATAAGCTACAACTGCGTTGGTGTGACATCATACATCATACATTAAATTTTTTAATAAATAATGCCTGCTCCTATAATCTACATATTATTTTATAACACCGTTTAAGCCATATGCAGCGTCCGTGGAATTAATAACGAGCCGACCATCACAACATTCGCCCTGTGTTACCAAGGATTCTGCAAACAGTTCCACAAAATAAAATGTAAAATAAACGCGAATACTTTTGGTCCTTGATTAGCTGTAGTGCCAGAGATGTGGGCTGAAGCTAAATCCTACCTAAAGGCAAAACAAAAAGTAAAAGGCGTTGTGTTATATTATATAATATAATAATAGTGTTGAATTTAACAGTAACTTGAAAAGTGTTGAATAAATATGAAGTTAAGCAAACCAATAAACTGTTAAGAAGTTAAGTTCTCCCAACAACTTGAATAATAAACTAGAAGAAGTTCTTACAATATTATGTAAATCATCAGCTGCCATGTTTTGAGGTCTGTAATAAATTCGAGAAAATTGTATAACACTAATCTGTTGATGTATTCAACAATATTAAACACGATTTTGTTCAACTACCGATGAAAAAGTCAAGAATTTTCAATAATGGTTGGAATTTATGGAATTTACCACCTTCCTGTAACCTATCGTTACAGGTTAACAAATAGAAACGAATAAAAATAACGACAGATTAAACATACTTACTGACATTGCTAACACCTGCCTTTCTTACTATAATCAATAACCACAGACCCTGAAAACTGTTCGAAACCGTAAAATACAAACATATATATACATATAATCACGCCTGTTGTCCACGAAGGGTTAGTCAGAGACTAGGCAATGAGGACATCCCCTCTCCTTACATCACTAAGTTTTATTTGTACTGGCACCTCGAGACCAACCGTTAGGTTATGCAAGAAGTGCCAGACGTCCCTGCGCCAGTAAACCAACTCGCGCAGGAGACCATCTGCGTTAGGTCTTGACGCCGAATCAGTGCCCGCCGAAGCGCGCTCTTCATTCCGTACTCATAAGACTAGCGTCTCAGGAGTTTCCCCGTGAACACGTGTAGTTCACTGCCTATTTTGCAGATAGGTAACCGGAGCTGTCGAGCTCGCTTACATCTCGTTGCACGAAGGGTAGCACAACTCGCAGTAGCCACTACTCGGGTCGTCAACTCTAAAGTCAACTTTCAAGTGTCCACCTTGATCGCGGAGTAGTAAGCACACTCACTTCTCGGAACCCATCCGGGAGCCTAGCTAGTTCCTACGTCATACGCGGACGGCTGGACCGGAGGCTATGGCCTCTAGGGGGCCGACTCTACTAGTTCTCCAAACTAGTACCGGAGATGTCGACAGGAATGTCCAATGAGAACCAACGGACAAAGCTGCCAACTTAAAGGGAAACTCACGTTCCCAGCACGACTTTTCGCTTTTGGCCCCACATAGCGACCGCTACTAAGCCCTGCTCGCTGTGCACGAGTTTGGAAGCCCTGGCACACAATACCAGGGCAAACCAACATTCCCAAGCTCTACAGCTCACTACAAGCCACTACGAGTCTAACCCATGTCCGGAATCCCGCCATAGGCGCCGGTTAAGGCACAACCAGCGGGGGGCGTAAACCGGAACCCCGTAACCCCTGAGCGTCATACAGCCGGACCCGTAGTTCCAGCTGCGAAACCCTATCTATAGGGGTGAGTGATGAGGACAGCAAGACTGCAGTCCTCTGCCATAGCCCTCTTTTCACCAAATAGCGACAGCACATGTGCTCAGCGTGACAGGTGGTGAGCCCATCGGCGCTCTATTCTGTTGGATGTATGTGCAGTCTATAATAAATCAGAGACTGAAAGCGGTTATATACGGTATAAGGTTACGTCACCGGTACAAAATAAGTGTACCTTAATAAAATAGAGGTAAGGCTACACCGTTAATTAAAAACCTTTATGCGATATCGGTACCGAAAAACGTTGACAGTTGCGGGGCGCGGGGTTTTGATCTCGAGAACAAAGCAAACTAACAAATTGATGAGAAAAACCATGATATTAGTCGTTTATGCTTGAAATGGTTGTTAGCCGCCTCTTTCATACTGAAATAAACCTTTTTCATTTCTATACTCAAAATTACGGTACCAAAATAAATTTGGATATCGGAATATTCCGGTAACCGTTATTTTTTGGTGTGACGTCATACCGCAATATTAAGGTACTTGATTTTTTGGGTTATTCAGTCCCTGTAATAAATGTATGCAAAATAATTTGAGGCATCGGTAGCCGAGCGGACAGATGCTCGGGTTTAATGCGAGAAATCGTGGTTCAATTCCCATAGCTCACTTAAACTACAGACAGACGTGAACTCACTACTACACAGACATTTTAGTTTACAGGATAGGTTATTAACAGGATTATTATTAATGTGTTAAACTAAAGTAATAATAAGGAATCTTTATTTTAAAAATTATTGCAAGTAAATCCGTCCGTAAAGTATTTTATACAAAAATTTCATTACAAAAATACTTACGTGGTTCAGGATTTCGCGTGAAGCGTGCTTCCACCTTAGGCCTTATCGTCACTAACCATTAGGTGAGATGAGACCAAGTAGACCCGTAGAAAATAAAAACTATGTATTACTTGTAGCGTCTGCGAAAACTAACGCGAAACGCCTATAGGCACGTCGACGACCGGTTCAAAGGAGTCCCGATGTTCAGCTTTGCACGTTCCAGTAAAAAGGAGATAGGTCGTAATAAAATTCTAGGTATTATTCGCTTCATTTCGCAAACACGTATCGTGGCGCATCCGCCGTGTGTTTCCAATTCCAACGAGTGTGTTCACGAACAGCAGCAATGTCGCACTTAGGATGCGTATAAAGAATCCTACAGTTTGCTACCTTGTTCACTAACAGCCGTTTCAAGGGAAATATGAGCCAATTCAAGTTTTCTTTATATTCACAGTACAGTAGGAGCGGAAGGTAAAGTTGTCTGGTCTTAAAATAGGACTTGTTTTGGATAATAATATTTGAGCACATCATCTTTATGCGGGGACTTGTTTTTTTATACACTACGAGTAAGCACTTGGCCTTTATCTCACCCACAGATAAACCTCCTGATGGTTAGTGATGCTATGGCCGAAAAACACACCCAGATACGCTGACACACTACTTTGGGACAAATAACCTGTAGTGTAGTGTACTCGTCGCCTACGAGTTCGAAGACGCGGTAGAAAGACTTATATTAAAAGACTTATACTAAGAAAAAGACTTATACCCGGTATAAATCACATCCGTTTCTCTGAGGGGTAGACATAAACCACAGCTTAGACCCAGTTGACACGCGCACTATATCCCGGTTTGTTAACCCTAAGATCAATGAATACCAGCCCCTAGAAATTGTCAGGATTGTTCGTCACCAAGTCTTAAGAATACAACTTATAATTATAATATTTTTCAGTATGTTCTGACGTCAAGAAAAACAAAAAAAAAGTTAAGACTCACCAGCACAGGCCATTCTCCAGGGTTTAGTTTCGTTTCGGCACCTTCCTATTTCGGCACCCATGAATTTATGAACTCGATAAATTTCAATCAAAGAGATACAGTCACCGACAAAAAAAGAACAAGTGCTGTTTGTATACATATTTTGAATAAAAATGCTAAGTTTACTGGTAAAATACACTGAAATATTAAAATGATTGCCAGTGGGAACCGAACGGGACTGTACTTTAGAAGCGGCATCCCAAGGGTGCCGAAATGGGAAGGTGCAGAAACGAAGGTATCTGCAGAATACCAGTGCCGTGGCAATACGCGTTGTCACGGCTCAAACTGAGCAGAGGCCTATTTGGTGTACCTACCCAAGTTGGTGTTCATTTTTAAGTTTTATTATCATTATTTTGTGTGTGCGGGTACCCAATAAACGTTGTTCTATTCTATTCTATTCTAAACTAAACCTTCTCCAGACGCACAAATTGAAGATTTGTCAAAGCGTGCAGTTTACTCCCTCATAAGGCTATATAAACTGGATAAGCGGCAGAAACTCCTGCATTCAATTGCATAGATTTGTATTGAGCTGTTTTTTCATAGGAACTACCAAAACTACGGCGATCAAAAGCATAGATTGGTATTGAGCTGTTCTTTAATAGAGTAATTTCTATTATCTTTCTAGTATCCGTGCCGCGGTCTACTTCTAATCGTTTCTGTTGCTGTAATCCAGTTTTTGACCCAATGGTTATACGAGCTAACCTAATCAATGGAGAGATAACAGCGATACAAAAGATGCAAGTCGCAGTTGTATGTCGTTATCACATCATCCGTAACAAGTTTAACGCTCGCAGTGCGGTATAAGATAACCAAGTTACGGGGACTTTTAAAAACTACCACAGCCGTACAGATACAGTCCACCAAACTTTGGCCGCATTCTGAATAACACAGCGTGTCGGCCGGTACAATGTCCAGCATCGCACACCTTTGTGGAAGTTTCGCACAGCACGTCCACACTCCAAACATTCCACTAGAATGCTGGGTCGGGAAAGAGTTCGGTCCAGTGCGCCATTGCGTGTGCGTGCGTGCGTGTCGTTATGGTATCACACACACCGCACACACACACACACACACACACATAGTGAGACGTGATCTCGTGACCTGGGTATACTTTTGGGAACATGGGAACACTTACCATAAGAGGGTAAACTCATAGGCGCCCTGAAGAATCTGAGTAGGTACTGCGTTCCCAAAGAAGCAGTGTAATCAAAGAATGGGAAAGACTGCGGCACAACCTTTTCCAGTTCTTGATTCACTAAATCTCATCTCTCAGTACTTCAAAATGGTACCAGAGCATGACAGCTGACGAGTCGAGGTGTCGTGTGCTTATTTGTCCTCTGCGTCGCCTATGTCTGTCATGCATGTGGTAAAACTTACGGGAAGCGATAGTGTTTGGATAAGCGATATTGTTATGTTGTTTTGTTATTCTTTATAAAACCGTTAACACACAGCTGCATACACATATTTCTAAACGACGACACGGCCAGACAATGACCGTAAGTACAATGTGCAGTAGGAAAGTAACACTATGTGGTAGATACAACTATATCAACTGTAAGTAGGTGCAAGTCAGGTTTTCAACTTACCGCTAACCGAGATAAAGTGAACGTGCAGTTTGCTGGACACAGGAAGCCCCTTAGCAAAGCACGTACAGTTTATTATTTATGGACCACCAACAACCAAGACGTGCACACTTTCCAGTATGCACGCTTCGTGTAAATTAAGTAGGTGGCTATCTTTGCCTATGGGAGGCATTAGCTAATATAATCAACTAGCGGCCGCTCGCGGTTTCACCCGCGTGGTTACCGTTCCCGTGGGAATATCGGGATAAAAAGAATCCTATGTGTTAATACAGGGTGTCAGCTAACTCCATATCAAATTTTATTAAAATCGCTCTTGCCGTTTAGACGTGAAGAAGTAACGAACATACACACTCACACAAACTTTCGCCTTTATAATATTAGTGTGATAGTGTTAATTTAAGCGCTCAGCTGTTTTCAGACACGATAGAAATTGTTAGCAACCTGTAGGTGTCTTCGTGACTTCGGAATTCGGATAAAGTACGACTAACAAGGGAGGACTTTTTAATTACGAACTAAGCTATAAATTCCATAGTATTTGTTTGTCCTCCTTGACATACTCGTACATACGGAGGAACTGGTCAAGACGAGATAATTTAAAAGTCTAAGGTGCCATAAGTTGCGTTTAAACCTAAAAGACAATATTTATCACCACTTCACGAATTAAAATATAATTACTATTATTATGTAAGTACATTTGTGGTCAGAAAATGCTTACCACACTGCCACGAGCCTATAATTGCGTTAACTATAATAACATGGTCGCTGTTGAAAATTACGAGAGAGCACGTTTCATTTAATTAGTTCTTTATTATTATTCCCGCAATTAACGACTAAAGACTGATATCGAATAATTAAGTGAGCAACTGCGCACGGTACATTATCCAATGGCAATGAATTAAGCACATTAATCACAGAGAGACACAGCCCTATAATTAAATCAGTGCTGTGACCCTTGCTCTATCGATTAGCGAATTGTCTGCCTGCCTCTTATAAGTCTAGCCATCTCTAATAACTTGAATAGTTATTTTTTTAAACTAGTCCGGGTAAGCACTTGTTCTTCATCTCACCTGCCCCCTTACTCTTGAAACCGATCGCTATTGGATCGGATTGGTATTGTGAATTTTCGTATTTTTAAGTTACGACACCAGCGCTAATTTGGATCATATTGGGTGAACTAAATGGCATTGAGTTTTGTATTTTTCTCACTCAATATCCACGCAATATGAATCCATATTAGCTCTGGTGTCGTAACTTAGGAGTACGAAAATTCACAATACCAATCCGATCCAATAGCGATTGGTTTCAAGAGTAAGGGGGCTGATGGTAGGTGACGATAAAGCCGAAGGTGGAAGCGCCTTTCACCCGGAATCCTCAACCACCGAGGAACTGGCTATCTTATCTCTAAACTGTCGGAATACAACAATGTCATTAACATTGTTGATATTGCGCCAGACTTTAGATAAGATGGTGGTAGCTAGCCAGGCGGACTTAACAAACCCTACCACCAACCAAACCAGCCGCTTAGCCACTAGACCACAGAGGCGGTTAACTCGTTTCTTTGTCGTACTTCCAAAAGATGGAATAGTCTACCAGCACACGTATTCCCTCCTACCTATGACATAGGGTCCTTCAAACGAGGCGTGAAGAGGCAATTTGTGGGCCGGCAGAGTGAGGGTGACTGATGCTACGTCTCTTACGCTGCACCAGTTGTCCTCGCGCCTGGGCTTCATTTCCACTTAACATCAGGTGGAGTGGAGTCATTTGCCAGGCTTTGTAGAAAAAAAAAGGCGGTTAAGAGGTGTTTGAACTGCCTCTATAGTTCTACAGTCTAGTGGTTTAACTAGTAGTTTCTCAGACCTAGAAATCCCCTTAGGTTCGAATCCCACCAGGGGATACATGTAAATGGTAATGGTTTGGTTGGTGGTAAAGGTAGAGCTACCACCAACTAAATCAAGTCTGTCGCCGTAACAACAGTAGCAGTCAGAGACAAGATAGCCAGTTCCTCAGTAGTTGAGGATACCGGGGGAAGTAGGCGAAAACCTTTTTCCTTTTCGTCCTTTACCATCACATTAGACGAAGGGCAAGCACGTAATTGAATCAAAAAGAAGTATAATCGAATGAATTTCATTTAGAATAGTGTTTTAGTTTTAGATTCTAAATTAAGTGAACCCGAGTCCCGAATATTAAACGTGTTTCGGATCAACGCCTTTTCCCGTCACGTCACGCTGTTTTCGCTCACGTTCTGTTCACATAATGTAATGCTTACATTAAAAAGCATTTAAAGGTCAAAGATTAAGCAATCTACATGTTACGAGTGGCTCAGTTGATATGTTTCTAAGAGAAACTTATAATGTCCACTTATTACTATTTTAAGAAATATATATTTGTTATTTTATTCACCACCTATTCTGTATCTATTCGTAATTTGTCGTACCTACACTGCAGTGTACTCTACCAATTGCTAGTGAAAAATAGTGCAGTGCGAGCGCATTGTACAACTAATTAATAGGTCAAGGATCATAAGACCGCCGGCGGTCGCGAAACAATTGATTTTTAATTGTGTCTGGTTTTACGAACCTCAAGGGGTTAAGAATAGACAGGCGGGAGCGTTTGGCACTTGGTCTAAGGTTGCTGATGTTAAGCGGTGATAAGGCCTAAAGGCCCCAGTACACAGTGGCATATGATGGCCCACTGCCGGCCATCGCCATTGTGTAGACGGGCGCCATTATCGACAATTGCCCGCCACTGTACACCATTTACCCCGTCTAGACAATGGCAATGGCCGGCATCGCAGTGGGCCAGCATACGCCACTGTGTACTGGGGCCTTAAGGCCTATTCAAACCTGAGCGGTATTCGCTGCCGCTGTGGGTAGAGCGGCAGCGAATACCGCTCAGATCGATCTAGCCGCGGAACTTGATACTAAATACCTGAGCGAAACCCGCGCGGTATATTCCTTTACCTACAGCGGCAGCCAATACCGCTCAGGTTTGAATAGGTCTTTAAGGTGGAAGCACACTTCCTTGCTACCACAACTATTCTATGAATAACATATAATCAAGACTATTATCCCCGATGGGTTAGTCAGAGACCAGGCAGTGAGGACCGCAAAAGCAATCCTCTGCCATAGTCCACTTTTCAGCAAATAGCGACTGCACAATGACATGTGCTTAGCGTGCCAGGTGGTCAGCCTATCGCCGCTCTATGCTGTTGCTTTAGTCCGTTAGTCGCCAATTACGACACCCAAGGGACTCTTCCCTTGGGTGTCGTAATTGGCGACTAACTGAGAGGGGGTGGTAGTATTCTTTCACCGCTACGCGACACGGTAAGAATAACATTGATGTTAAGTCAACATACTTAGATACAATGGCGGTAGCTAACCACGAGGCCTTGGTCTAACAGTGTACGTCCTTCGGCTGATGACGATGATGATAAAGAGCTATCAAAAAAACTTCAAAATGAACTGATCTCTTATTCGACGATCTCGGACCCGTTTGCCCCGTAAGTTTCGCCCCTCATGCCATAAATGAACCCGTACGCCCCTTGAAATATTAAGTGTGTGTTTTCGCCCCTTATTAGCAAATAAATAAAAGTACAGTTGTCAAGAAACTGGTCACGCTAAATTAATTGAAATACAGGCACAATAAAACAAATTTAATAATAAAATATGTTTTATTTTAAATCAAATTGCACCAACAAAGAAACATGATAATACTATTCAACTTAGTAGGATTTGCATGTAAAACAAGGATGTATTTGAATAATTCAAGCATATCACATTCAAGCGTAAAATAGATTAACATATCTAAATGTAAATTACAATATAAAAGTCACAACGTGGTCTACAAAACTATAGTTAAAATTATTTTTAATAAAAAGGAATTATTTGGACCTCCTTGGTCGAGTGGTTTGTACACCGGTTTTCATGGTGTCGCCATCTCTGAGGTCCCGGGTTCGATCCCCGGTCGGGTCAATTAAGAGAAAAACTGTTTTTCTAAATTGATTTCGGGTCTGGGTGTTTTTTCTATGTTTATGTATATTTATCCGTTATCTTACCATATAAACGAGTTTCACAAGAATACTCATCTTGGTCTAGATAATTGGTGTGAGCGTAAACAAAAATTTATTATTTATTATTAGGTTAAAATTAACTTAAATACTGACGACGTAGGTGGGTAAATACACTAACTCGAAACAAACGAGGGTCACAACTTACTATCGAGAAATCCCATCGGTACACTAAGGAAAGGTAGAAGGTAGAGAAGTTCGAGCAGTCTCGTCTCTCCGTGCGTCGTCGCTACCAAAAACAAATTTAATTACGTAACTCGGTAGTTCGGTACCGAAACAAAACATCGCCGGGGGTGCTTTGTGTACTGACCTCGGCAAAAGTGTTAAAAAAAATCACTGTATGTTGTGTTGTGATTCCGTATACGTAAATTTTTTCATTGAAGACTACTTTTGCTGCCCGTGGTAAAATCAAGACTATTTAAAAACGCTATTGAGAGTCAGCTTACCTGAATAAACATAAATTATTTTTTTCTTTTTTGTTAGAATAGTAACCATATTATTAGAAGTTTATTCAAAGAAGAAGAAAAATGTGTCCCCCTTGATATATTTTGTTACATCCAATCCAACCGTTTGTAAGGCGTCTTGATTGCCATAGAAACATTTAACCTACGCCAATGGCAATGCTCCTACACAGAGTGAATTGTTACGAATAATCCATTGGGCAAAAAAAATTATGAACACAAAATAAATAAATAAAAATATATACAGCTATATGACCCCGTCACAGTTTTTTATAGTGCAGTTTTACAATCAGGAATCACTTATATTCGTCGGCATCGGAACACATTGGGCAACATAACAGTTCTTAAGTTCACCTTCAGATTAAATTTCATTGTTTATTTCGTATATTGGAAGTAAGGTAAGTACGTCAATAAAATATACGTACATACTCGTAAGAGACTAAAGCTTTTCATTTGCTACGATCCTGGGAATCCTTTTTTTTGATTTGCTTTATTTCTCAATTAAATATTTATATGTAGTATAGGTAATAGTTGACAGATGGCATCAATGGGTGACGGAGGCCAACGCAACACCAGTAAGAAGAGATGACATTAGTGGACCACAGAACTTGTGTACGCGACATTCCCTTACATTTGACTAAGATATGTGAACAGGTAGCTCCATTAAACCTAGGAAAGTTGGTGCAGAGCAGTGCGCTGGTCGTAGCATAAATAATTACGGCTCGCAAAAAGCAGTTCCATAAAGAGACCGTAACATTGTTGCTTTGTGGCTAATTTGTTACTCACCAAATGTTACTTCGATTTATCGCATTCTTTCGTTTGTCCAGTCCAACAGTTAATTCAAAACTGTTTACCCTACGTAGTAAGTATTTTATAGATATATTTCTTTTATAATAGAGGGAGGCAAACGAGCAGGCGGGTCACGCCGGGCGTGAATTAGGCGGGAATCAATATTGTAGTTGCTAAGCACATCACTGGAGAAAACGGCTGAACGGTTTTATACGGAAAGACAGTTTCCCGGAATATTTTCGAATTTAAGTAGAACTGAACCCAACCAACAAGCCAACGTCACTCAAAAGAGACAAATGAAAAAAAATGAATGTGCTCTTTTTACACATTCAACAACATTCATTTATTTCATAAAAACAACGTTTAAATGCTCAGCCGTTTTCTCCAGTGATGTGCTATCACTGGAGAAAACGGCTGAACGGTTTTATACGGAAAGACAGTTTCCCGGAATATTTTCGAATTTAAGTAGAACTGAACCCAACCAACAAGCCAACGTCACTCAAAAGAGTCAAATGAAAAAAAAATGAATGTGCTCTTTTTACACATTCAACAACATTCATTTATTTCATAAAAACAACGTTTAAATGCTTATAGACATGGCAAGATGCATTTGCCGTACAATTTTATTAAAAGATATTATAATCATAAATGGTAAAGTAATACATAACATACCTCCTACCCAATAAACCCTGTATCTTTTGACGCCAGTCTTGAAGAGTTTGGTGGCGAATCAACTCGGCTTTGATCATTTGATTGCTTTGATCGCCAAAGAAGCTAACCTAGGTGCGTTCATCGTTTTGCGAGTTCGCACAGTCCCGAGGCGTTGTGAGATAGAGTTACGATACGTGTACGTGTATGTGACATGCTATGCGATTCTCTAAGTGACACATAGACGCTGCGCGCATGGCTGTGATCTGCTGTCTCTTTCCAATTCTATGAATATGAAAGAGACAGAGTCATTTCTCAGCGCTGCGGCAGCCGCAGCTATCAAGGCTTTAGCTTAGAGAATCGCACGGATGCATGAGGTTACGCGAGAGGGGCGTATGTGCAGCGGGCGCGGTAGACGAAGAATTGCAGCAAGTACTGTGGCACTGTGACACTACATGTATGACTTTCATGACTACATTGACCTAATCCCTCCTTGTCCCTTCCTTAATAGGAGTACGCGTGCTGCTCTCCAGAGTCACCAATATACCATCGCGCACTAAGAAATTTGGTGACTCATTTCTATTTCGCACCTCCAAAAGGGGGAATAGTTCTACCCGCACACGTATTCCTCCCTTCCTACAACTTGGGGTTCTAAACGAGTTGGAAGAAGCCCTTTGTGAGCCAGCAGAGTGAAGGTGACTGATACTACGTCGAGTACGTACGAGTGGAGTCATTGCCGGGCTTAATATTAAAAATGCGTACTTAGGAAGTAAAGGCGGGTCCCTGCGACACTGTTTTGTGTTTTCTAACACCTAACATCAAACATCTAACAAATATGTCATACCTCTAACTGAGCACATGTGCAGTCGCTATTTGGTGAAAAGTGGACTATGGTAGAGGACTGCTTTTGCTGTCCTCATTGCCTAGTCTCTAGACTAACCCTACGGGGATAATAGTCGTGATTATATGCATGTATGTATAAAATTTTCGTCGACAATAAACTTAAGGTTACATTATAAAGGCCATATGCAATTGAATAGAAATACTTTTGTGATATATAGTTACCTATTTATTTATTGTTTATTGCAGACCGACAGCTGGACATAATTAAAAACATTTTTTTTTACTTATTTTCTTTCACTGATTCCTCTCAAATGGGCGTGGCCTACGTACAAATTTTGACATATTTTGTTAGATGTTTGATGTTAGGTGTTAGAAAACACAAAACAGTGTCGCAGGAGACCTGCCTTAAGGATGAGCTCTAGAGACGAAATCAATTATTGACGATTACAGATCTGACATCTGATCTAAATCACGTTTAAACAATGAACCGCTCACAGTCACAGTCATTGAACACAATAACCAATCACGAATTTCAATTGCAGCCAAGCCGTACGTCTGTAATAATTATGCAGTAATGTACTATTAAATTATATATTCAATTGGCATTTGCATTTGGAGGATTAAGCAGGCTAACTAATGGGCCATAGATTATTGTAGCTCCAAGCCACCAAGCTAGGTTCAAGCCCGTGAAAATGGAAATTGACGTAGCTACGACCACAGTATATAATATATAAGCTATATAATATAGTGTGCTATGACCGTGGCTACGATGTGCATGGTTAATACAGGGAGTGTGATACATTACACTTTACAGTAGGTACATACACTTGTTGAGAATCATGGCCGCCCGTGTTTCGGGTCTTGTAATCCACAGATAAAAATCGTAAATTTATTTTGTAAAAATAAAATATATTACAAATTATCTTAATAAATAAAAACTATTGTATAATTATCGTTAAATCATAACCTACCATTTCCGACATATTTCATATTTTGTTGTCAAATAGCCAATTGACGGGCATTGGGATAACAATGGTAACCATGGAACAAAATATTCACAACATAGAAAAACTCCTATAGATTATTGGCAATATTTATCCAGTTCATAAATCCAGTGGACCACGTTTAATGCGGATTTCTGTTTATGCTTCCCTCCAATTTATAGCGTCATAGGCTTTTGTAGTATTGATGAACGGGCCCATTAAATTCGATTGCGCAGTTAGAGGCTCATCTGGCGAGCCTATAGAAATTATTTAGATTAGTCTTTGTACATAATACTTAATGTTTAGCCTTATGATGGGTTCCCGTACAGCAGTGGGCTGGGATTGCTACCATAATATCAGCGATTTATACGTTACACTAGATAGGCCGTTCCGAACACGAACTATGTTCCACTCATCTGCGGAGTCGACTCGTCACCTTGCTTTAGCGTGGCTTCGACATTCACACGGCTAAGGGTGGGTTTCCACTGAGGCGGAGCTAAGCGGAGCGGAGCTGAATTGACCAATCACGATGCTCGAAATCTCCGCTCCACAAGATTTCGACAGTGGAAACCCGGCCTTAGGCGCGTGCGGAGCGGCGAAAATAAATGAAATTAATTGTTATTCAAGTCATTATTATGTAGTTATATCGTAATATTAGAATAGAATAGATATTTTTTCAATTATTGTTATTGACAATCTATTTGGGACGCCATCTTGATACACACTACGTTGTCTTTGACGGATCTGGCGCTGCGGCGGGCGCTGCGATGTCTGTCTGTTGATTGGACGACATAAATGTTTAAGCGCTGCAGCGGCTGCAGCGAACTTTAGGTCACTCATTCCAGAATTGGAACAAATGGTTTGTATGAACGTTCTTTCTTGTCTATATCTTCTAGGTCAATGCAAAATATACTTTTATATGCCGTCGAGAAGCAGTGTTCTGCAATGTACTGTGATCTAATTTGATGGGCACATGACCATTATGATTATGATTATTTTCTAACAACTATTCCATAATACAATAACATCATAGGCTGGATTAGCGGTAACAAATATTAAAAACCGTGTCGCGTGGCGGTGAAAGAATACTACCACCCTCTCTTTCTTTGGGTGTCGAAAAAGGCAACTAACGGACTAAAGACTGCACATACATCCAACAGCATAGAGCGGCGATATGGGCTCACCACCTGTTACGCTGAGCATATGGGAAGTCGCTATTTGGTGAAAAGTGGATTATGGTAGAAGACTGCTTTTGCGGTCCTCATTGCCTAGTCTCTGACTAACCCTTCGGGGATAATAGTCGTGATTATGTGTATGTATGTATAACATTTTCATATGCAATTGAATTGAAATACTTTTGTGATATATAGTTACCTATTTATTTATTGTTTATTGCAGACCGACAGCTGGACATAATTAGAAACTTTTTTTTTAACTTATTTTCTTTTATCTGATTCCTGTTAAATTACTTTATAAGTAAGTACCGAAAATTGGAATATCATTTACAAATGGCGTGTTACTTCTTTAACTTGGGAGTTAATTGACTTTAGTTGACCAATTTCTGAGATGGAGGGAAGCCAATTGGATTTCGTCATGGTCGACGTTAACTACCTAATAAAAAGAAACCTTAAGAAATATCATTTGCCATGATGGTCGACGAAATCTTTGCGAGAACCAAACTTGCACATCAGATATTTTGCTTGTGAAAACAAACTCGTTTTGCAATTTTAAATTGTCTGTTTTTAAAATGTGCTGTACTGGTAGCGACTCTCATAACTCTTTCACTGGTACAGCATTAAATATTTTTTATTGGTTTTGCATTCTATTACAACTGAATAAGGTTCAAATTATGGTGGCATGTACATTGCTTGATGATTAATTAGAATACTGTAACTGCGGCTCATCAATAGTCCCATCTCATCCCTTGGGTGTCGTAAAAGGTGACTAACGGACCAAAGACTGCACATACATCCAACAGCATAGAGCGGCGATGGGCTTACCACCTGTCACGCTGAGCACATGTGCAGTTAAGAGCGTTTACGAATTTCGGTTTCCCATACAAACTTCCAAGTCGAAATTTTTAACTATTAAGATCCTGACACACTCCTGTTACTTAATTTACTCTTAAAACATTCGGCAAACTAATCTATACTAATATTACAAAGAGGAAACATTTGATTGTTTGTTTGTATTGAATAGGCTCCGAAACTACTAGACCGATTAAAAGAAAATCTTTCACCGTTGGGCTTAGCTACACCTCCGGGTGACATAGGTTATTATTATAATTTCAAAAAAATTAGGGATCCCTACTAAAACTCAAATATATTCCTTTAATCGCATGCGGTAAGAAAACTACTGATGATAGGAAAAAAATAATGTAATATGGCTTTGCAGATCACACCATTATCTACAAAAAGTGTCGCGATAGCATATGTCTAACTATTTTAGTTACGTCACAATAAGTGTTCTTGGGAGGGGAGTCATTTTGAAAATTCGTCACGGGGTAACGGAATGTAATTATGTAATTACAATGAAACTTTGCATGCTAAAGTAACATACAGAGATCTAAATAGTTTGTAGAAAACATTTCGATGAGTTAATGCGATTTTAAACTTTCTATGGTGGACTTTAAATCGCAATAACTCAGCTAAATAAACCTTTTTTTTAAATGTTTTCAACAAACTATTTAGATCCCTGTATTTTGCTATAGCGTGCAAAGTTTTATTAAAATTGGCTTATTTGTATTAAAAAATTTCGAATTGGAAGTTTGTATGGGAAACCAAATGCGTAACCCTCTTAACACTTGGTGAAACGTGGACTGTGGCAATCGACTGCTTTTGCGGTCTCAACTAACTGAATAGTCGTGAATATATAAATGTAAGTATGTAAAAGTGGCGAAAACGTTACAGAAATATGAAAAGTTCGGGAAGAAAAAGAGTTTTAATAAAGAGCCGCCCGAGTGCTTTTGTTTTCTTATGATAACGCTACTTCCAGAAGCAACGTACTTGAACTAAGAATAAAAGAGAGTATTGTTATTAGCACTATCGCTCGTTTACACGCGTCGCTAGGGGCCAGTCAACGACCTCCTTGGTCGAGTGGTTTGTACACCGGTTTTCATGGTGTCGCCATCTCTGAGGTCCCGGGTTCGATCCCCGGTCGGGTCAATTTACAAATTATTGTTTTCTAAATTGTCTCGGGTCTGGGTGTTTTCTATGTATAATAAGTATCTATTTAAGTATTTTAAGTATGTTTATCCGTTGTCTAGTAACCATTTAACGAGTTTCTTCGAAGCTTCTCTTGGGCTAGATAATTGGTGTGATTGTAGGAAAGATTTATTTATATTTAACGACACGGGCGGTGGGGCAGATGAAAGAACTACGATACCGATCGGCCGCAGAAGTAGCTTATCACTTTAGTACCGCGTCGTACCAACTACTGCGTTCATACATGGTTGCACGAGCGCGATCGTTCCGAACGAGTTGGTGTGACTCGGTACTATAGTGCTCAGTTTCTTGTGAGGTCAACTGTGATATATTATTATCTGTGCGTAGAGACAGATTAAATCCCACGCACTGAGTTGTGCCTAATTATATTTTTATTTGTCTCATAATTTTGTTTTTATAAGAAAGCAGGCTTATTTTTAATAAATAAAGTATTTTACTCATTTAAATACGAGACATTTTTTTTTCTCCTAAATAATTAATAGCTTTGTGTGGTCAGCACTACTAAGCCACATTTAGACAGTGTCAAGTAAAATATCACAGTGAATATTTTAAAGTGGAGATGATAATGAATGATAATAAACGTTTGATGATAATCCCCAAACCCCTTGAGACTTAATAAAGCTGTGGGACGTTACCGAGATCTCATACGGACTTCTTGAGAATTTGAAAAGTGACGTTGCACTGTTTTGTTTTATTTGCCAACACTCATGCACGTCCACGAACACTTAACGGTTAATAATCCACCACTATTTCATATAAATATTCGACGAAACGCAAATTACAGAAAATAGAACAAAACTGCAGACAAATATGACGCTTCACTTTCCCGCCAATACGACGACATACCTACTGGGTGTTTAGTTCGACGCTGGTAAATCTATAAAGTATACGTGATGATAACTCCAGGGTTGGACGGCTTCAGATCAAAAATCATTCGTCTATCCGGCTCCCTTAAAACCAGTTCCTCTGCAAAGGCCATATACAGTCAAAAGGGGTTATCCCTTGCACACTACCGCTTACTTGCGCGTGGGATCGTTAACGACGGGTCACGTTGACAATGGCGGGTTAGGTTGCAGTCCGTAACGCCAGTATCGGGTGACACTACTCGTAACAATGGTATAAGTCGATGGATTATAGGAATCGGCCACTTTTGTTTATTGTACGTTTCCTATTACAACGTAAACAATTGACGGGCGTACGTTCGGGTGATATATGGACGCGGGAGGGTGAGGTTAATAGAAACAAATGACTGTCTGCGGTCTCTTCTCTTATCCGGAAAAGAAAAAATTGCGTGTTGCGGCGGAGAAGCTTTATTTGCTTTCGAATCTGAAACAGTTTGTACGCATGTAACTATACTTTACTTTGTTTTACCACATAATATTGATTGTGCCTGACTTTGCAGAGTCCGTGGTCACGTGTTGTCCCCGTAAATGTGTAGTGTTCTTGCAAACTGCTGAAAACTATACTAAACTGTTTTGTAATTATTATCTATTATCAGCAGCCTATAGACGTTCTACGGCTGGCTCGGGTCTTCGTACATTAACAAATAAGCACTTTAGAACTTATCTTAACCCTGTAGTTGAGATAAGACTTAAGACTCTGAGTCTGAGACTTGGTGGGGACAGTGGCAAGGAACCACTAGACCAAGGAGGCGGTTAAATAAACATATCTAGTATTTTGTGCAGGCCAGTATTTTTATTAAAACGCTGGAATTAAATTGTTTTATTACTTATTTGGTGCGTAGACGTTGTTGTTAAATGAGTAAGAGAATACCAAATGTGCCAAACAATTACAATGCGATCCAATTGCGATTCAATTATGCCATTCGTAAATTAGCAGACTTGGGCCCCAGGTCTCAAGAGTATTCTAAACCGACGAGTATGTATGACGAACGTTATTATGAGAGTAAATGAAGCAAAGATTATGTGCAAGGACCATGCAGGATTGTAGCAAATGTGCAAATGTGTGAAACGTAGAATGAAATCTGTGGTCTGTGCCTATCCTTCCGAGAAACGAGAGTGACTTAGGGTGGATTCGACCAAACTGGAATAGGGTCTTATACCTAGATTAAACTAAATTTAGATTAAATTTGTATAGATAAGTCTTATTCCAGTTTGGTCGAATCCACCCTTATGAAGCAAACAATAATCTGACGAATACTGTTGCAATGATTAGTTAGGCGAAAATTGTTTATACTTTGTTAGTGAATCAATGGATGTATATTATTGTCTGGACTGTCAAGTGAATCCGTTTAGCATAGCAAACTGCCTTACAAATAAACAGAGAATAAGGTCAAAATAGTTATTCTGTGTTTTGTCTCTTTTACTCTAATTAGAAATTACGTTTACATGACAGGAACAAAACACGTACCTAACACGAATAACTATTCGTAGCTTACTCTTTGTTTATTTGTAAGGCACTTAAAGTATAATGGCCTAGCGACATTCATAATTGCTTAATTATTGTAGCCTAAATTGAATAAATAATGTTCGGTTACCGAACCGGCTACCGAACTTCGGTAGCCGGTGGCGTTCGTAGCGTAGTAGCGCGGTGGGGCCTGACGCTGCGAGCAATTTAATTTGTTCGCATTTTGTTTCATGTACGAGACGCTAATAGGTATCCTTATATAGCCTTGACTTGGAATGTGCGAATTGTTTGCTTTTTTAGCTAGAACCGATCGCTTTTCATTATTAACATGTTCTTTGAACGTTCCAAAACCTTACTTTAAAAGAAAGGTCACTCCTTGACTTAGGATTAGGCGTTATTAATCTAATTCTATATACAACCTTTTTTTTTCTTTATACAAAACCAATTAAGGCTGAGTTCCACCCATGAAACTGAACAACTTTCCCTAACAAACCTATGTGCAAAATTGACAAAAAATATTCGACCTCCCATACAAAACGTCCGATCAGCTGACGACAATAGTATGGGAGATCGAAATTTTTTTGTCATTTTTGCACATAGGTTTCTTGGGGAAAGTTGTTCAGTTCCATGGGTGGAACTCACCCTTAATTGGTTTTGTATAAAGAAAAATTAAGGTTGTATAAAGTATCTTCAAACTAAAGTACGTAGTACTATTATTTATTCTGTGACTAAAGGATTACCTATTACATTATATTTGCTAATTGCTAGCGCTGGCGATGCTCAAGCTTCAGTTGTTATGCTTATCTTCCTTGTTATCTCACTAAATCTAATACCCATTTAACAAGAACGCAGCAATGTAAAGCAATGGTGCATGGCAGAAAGACTGAGAGCAGATCTTACCACCATCTTAAAACAATTGAGTAATGAACTCGGCTTTGATTATATTAATCAAAGGAACTCGGACGCACTAGGCACACTGTGCCTGCGAATATGTCACCAAAAAACCAGAATCGTAGCAAGTTAAAGCCTAGATGGCGAATGATCACTAGTTGGTTCTAGAAATGCTTACAAAACTCTAACAGTCCCTGGCATACCTAACTTCGCGAGCTAAGATGTTTCATCAGAATAAAAGTTACGAAATAAAATATAGCTTCCAAGTCTACATAGAGGCATCGAAGGATCAAGTTCTACTCGGTGAAATGGTGTAAAGTGACACTTATTAAATTCCTCACCGTACGTAGAAAACAGCATCTTTTATAATTATGTATTAGTACACTTAATAAAAACATTTTTGAAGCTTTCCATACACTATCTAATATTGAGATTCCACTGAACGTACAAACAGAGAGGTGAGTACATAAACGAACTCAAATAAAGCTTAATTATAATTGCGCTTCAGTACATCATTAGCAAACAAGAACTGTGCTCTAGCTTCTACTCGTATTTACTCGCGTTCCGTCCAATATTTTTTTCCAGGGATAGCAAATAGAAATGTTGGAGAATTTTCCACGTTCTACTAAGTCCATATGAACTTTTTAACAAACTACGCTGGAGCGAGATGTTGGAAATGTTTTCACTTACATAAACAGTTTAACAGTTTTCCACTTTCTCTAAAACCCTAACTCTTATGGTGGTGTGCAGTGGGGGCACATTATAGAGTAAGTAATTAGCTTACACGAGTATACCTACTGCAACTTTTAGACAAAGGCCTTTGAAATATTCATTGAAATAAGTCACCACTTCAATTGATAGGTGTTGACTGTTGGCTTAATCACCAGGCCACGCTCTCCAAATACGACTTGGTGATCACAAACACATGCATCAAAGAATCCTTAAACCCAAGACCTCAGGCAGAATATCGGGCAGAGCGCTCATCATATTAACAAATATAAATACACCCTCACGTAACGTGGATGTTTAAATGAAGCCATAGTAGACTACAATTTGTATGATATAGAAGCAGCGCCAAATATTACCACAAGTTTTGGTTATTTACTTACAAGCAAACAATAATCTGACGAACACTATCGCAAGGATTAGTTACTTACACGAAAATTGTCAAACTTTTTTAGTGAAAAACAGACGCCGTAATATACAGATTTATAGCTGTTTTAGAGCAGCAATTTTACCAGATTAAAATTGATTCCAATTAATATGTTGTTGGGAGCAAAAAACCTCCTCTGGTCCGTCCTCATTTCGTCACCTTGAGCGCGGACCTTTTCATTAACAATTAAATTTTAATTAACGCCTTCTTGTTTACAGCGAAACAAGGCTAAAACGGAATGGTTAACGGCGAACCTCTCAACTTTGATAGGTGGTTATATTTCTATTATTATAAGGCAAGCAACAATAACAGAGTGAAACACGGTAATTGACACAATTCCAGAGGTCGAGGACGTTTTAGGCAAATTTGATTTATTATTGCCGATTTTTCAATTGAGAGTTAAAAGTTATTCGTTTGTCGAAGTATTACACGACCATTTTGAAATGTATTGTCAAATCATGTCTTTGCTTTTTTGACAAGTGACATTTTATTTTGATCGGGTCATACTTTATCAGATGTATAAATTTTATCTAGGGACTGAAAAATTAGAACCTTAAGGGTAGTGAAAAGCAGGTACTGCAGCGCAGACTATGGACTTTGGCCATGCAGCCAAGCCCATGTGGCTTGTTCACAGACACGTTGCTGACACTGAATCCTTACTCCTTATGCCTTTACGTCCTGGGGCCTTACCATCAATTCTTAGAGCAGTATTTCTTTATGGGCTAATTTTTCTGATAAAGTATGACGCGGTGAAAATAAAATGTCACTTGTCAAAGAAGAAAAGTTGTGATTTGACTATACATTTTAAAATAGTGGTGTTATACTTTAACAAACGAACAATTACTTTTATCTAACAATTGAAAAATCGGTTCAAATCGTACTATACAAATTTTCAAACGACTATTGCATAGTAAGATTAAAGTAATTCTACTCTAAGAGGTGCACAGCATGTTAAACAATGCTGCTGCTTGACGATAAAAAATAAGTATTTGGAGTGGTCGACATCTAGTCTAATTTCAGGCAGAATCAACAACAAGGCAAGACTCAACCGTGTCCATACGTTGGCAGTCCCAAAGCTATAATACCAAGACATATTATAAATAAATGGCAGTTATTTCGTTCGTTCCCTATGTTTATATTTTATTGCCAACATAGCAAGCAACATTTACATGCACCTAGCGCAGTAAACAAGAGAAAGGAAATGTGAAAAACCACAACTCAAATAACAGTTATTCCAATTCACGGTTCGCGGCGAATCGCGACAATTGTAAAACATTTACATCCGCGCCGTTTATGTCTTGTAACGAAATTGGTCATCTGACGTTGTACCGGCTGAATGCTACACAATTATACAGAGCGTTTTTTTAAACGACACTGTTGCGATGCGGCTGAATACATATTTAAAATGTCAGTGCAAAATATCTAAAATATTTTGAATAACAGCTAATAGAAAACAGTCAATTTTTCCGTTTTCACCGCCTAAGCCCGCTTGAGGTGTAGTGGTTTAACACCAGGTTCCAGACCAAGAGGAGCTGGGTTCTTCTAATGCATGCATAGGTACATCTAAAAAAAAGACTATTAAACCTTTCAACAGCGGCCGAGCACTGATCAGTGCTCCATGATTAAAATTTCCATTGTCTAGTGGCACCACGTGTTAAAAAGGTTAACAAATATTAAAAGAAAGTATAGCCTATAATGCACTGCTGGGCAAAGGCCTCCATGAACCCGATCGGGGAATAGAACCCGGATATCGGGTCAAGCGCTTTACCACTAGGCCACTGAGGCGTAAACAGATAATTAAATCTTGGTACGGATCACAATCGTGAACTCAGGTCTAAGGCTGACAACCTACTGAAACAACGCTTGGCTCGTTCCGAATACTTCAGAGACTCCTTTTCAGTTAAAGCTGTCAGCCTTTGGAACAAACTCCCATCCTGAAGTTCGTCACTCAAAGTCACCTGCTTCTTTCAAAGCAAATCTGCATTCGCATCGCATCTCTTGACTAGGTCCTAGTTTGCAACAACTATTATATTTTATTATATTACTAGTATAATTACATATATATATTTTTATAATTATACTTATAGAAGGTAAATATCTGTATTGTAATTTTTATTAAATTTATTTTTATATTATTATAATTCTATTTTTTTATTTCGTATTTGCTTGTTTCTGGTGCACTGCTTATCGCTCGTTTTCTGTTGTCCTATACCGCAAAGGTTGTCTGGAAGAGATCGCTTTAAGCGATAACACCGCCTTTGCCCACATTACTTTTAATATGCTTATTTTATGTTTTCTGTATTTTTGTGTGTGCAATAAAGCGTTTTATCTATCTACCCTACCTAATACAAACAAGTTGTAGAAACGTCCACTTTGCATAGCCTTGCAAAAACCGTGCCTGTAATGGCTCTAATACTTACTGGAAACATAGTAACACATTTTTAACAAGCCGGTGCTATTTTACAATTAGAACGGCACGCGAACACGAACGTTTGTATGTTCGCGTATTCAATTAACACATTAACGATAATGCACGTTCAATAGTAATAATGATTCATTCATAAATAGAAACTGTAAGCGCGAGTGAATATCGGCCTTCCGGCGTACATTATAAGGGCTATGGGATATTAGATATCGCCGATCGGAATACAAGGTAATGAGAATGAAAGTTATGACGCGTGAATGAATAATAAACGTTTAATTTGCAAGTAAAACAATCGGGCAGCGGCGGCGTAATGAGTTTCCGTTTGCGCGTTTTATCGGTAAAGAGACTAACTAAGCAAGCGTTAAAAACGAGAGTCGTAAAAACCTCATTCGACAATTTCCTCATTGGAAGCATTAACCCTCCAATTATGATAAACAGCTGATTTTAAAAGTACCTGTAATTAAAAAGGCATGTAAAAAGTAGGAAGGTTGAACGAAAATGTTTATCTTTTAACATAAGTAACTAAATTAAATCTTTCTTATTGTTCTTCTCGCTTTATCCCCGCAGCATAAAGTAATATTCGTTCAACCATATTTTTGTTTTGTCTTCTTCCGTGTCAAATTATTATTAGCTAATGATAAATAACCTAGGAATAAATAACTTACTGTATATTGATATTGCAATAAAAACATCAGCTTTACTTATATTGCCATACATTTCAATCGAATAGTATTTGCAGTCAGGAACTATGTATGCACCTATTAACAAACACCCTCTATAGTTAAATAACTTATAAAAACATAACCGTGTCGTATAGCGGTGTAAAAGAATACTACCACCCCCTCTCTTCCCTTGGGTGTCGTAAAAGGCGACTAATGGACTAAAGACTGCACATACACCTAACAACATAGAGCGGCGATGGACTCACGACCTGTCACGCTGAGCACATGTGCAGTCGATATTTGGTGAAATGTGGACTATGGTAGAGGACTGCTTTTGCTGCCCTATTTGCCTAGTCTCTGGCTAACTCTACTGGAACAATAGTCGTGAATTTGTATGTATGTATTTGTACTATCGGGGTAACCGTCGCATTACCAGTTTGCAGAAATTTTCGTATGAAGCGCACCGTCCGCCCGGGTACGTGCCCGTACCAAATAGACGACGCGGTGTGCAAGGGATTTTGACCTTTAGACTGCTAAAGCGAGGGAGTCCGCGATAGTACGGTATAGTTCAGCAAGATAATTACATAGTCATCTTCGTTACGCTTTTATACAAAGATCACAAAAGTTAAGGTAGGTGCATTGGGCACGCTTGCTATATCCAGGTGGGATGTCTATAAGATACAATGAACTTTCGCGTTCCATTATAAATCGTCGTGACCACGACCGGTGCAACTCGGTCGAAACGTCGGGTATAAAAAGGTATGCGTAGTATGCCTATAATATGTAGTTAGAGTTAATCCCTGTCTAAATGTGTAGATACAATGAAGATTTTTCTTCGTGCACGGAATGTACGCAAAGCTTATTTCAAGCAGGTCGTGTCTGCTGTCAGATAATTGCAGACGTTAAAGCAAGCCATTATTCAAAGGTGCTAAATTCTTGACATAGGGTTAACCTTGCGGCTCATCCATCCGATCACCATTCTAACGGCCAGTAGGTCCAAAAGGCCACATTCAGCAATTCTACTAAAATTCCTTTTCTGTAATTCCTTGTTGTTTTTCTGACAATAATAAAATAGCCAATCGTTATTGAAATCGCATTTATCTAAACTCATTTTATGATTCAAATTCCTCTTATTATTGTCACAAAATTATTGTAGATAATTTTAATCGTAATAGAAAAATTATTTAATTTGACTAAAAGGGAAATATTAGATGTACGGAACTATATTATTGACTTTCCATCGTAGAACACTAGCACAGAGCTATGGTCAACATAGAGTTTATTAAGACTTATTAATATTAATAATTGTTAGAGACTTTATGAGCTTTGTTTATTAATAGAATAAGTACTACCGATTCATCTCTTCCCTTGGGTGTCATAAAAGGCGACTAACGGACTAAAGACTGCACATACATCCAACAACATAGAGCGGCGATAAGCTCACGACCTGCCACGCTGAGCATAGTGAAACGTGGACTGAGGCAGTGGACAGCTTTTGCGGTTCTCATTCCCTGATCTGTGACTTCGGGGAATCGTCTCCACATATACTCGTGAGTACATTCTGTCAAAAAAGTTTCGGGAACGGATGTTATGTTTATGATTCCAAATTCAATTTTTTGTTTTTTTTTGTTGTTAGATTGGCACAACTGTTATCCATTTTGGCGCGGAATTTGAGTTGCATCTGTTATTTAGATTAAATACAGTGCTGTTTTTAGTTAGTTTATATCTAGTGTGTATTGCGAATTTCATAATGGATAATTACAACGAACAAAGAGTTTGTCTTAAAATGTGCGTCGCTAATGGAATTTTGTGTTCGGAGTCACTGAAAATGTTACAGAAGGCTTTATCAAAAACACTTGCTTATGAGTGGTACAAAGCGTTCAAAAGCGGTCGAGATATGATGGAAGATTTGCTTCGCTCTGGTAGGCTATCAACGTCTTCAACTGAAGTTAACATCCCAAAAGTGAAGTAAATGGTGACTGAAAATCCTCATTCAAGTTTGAGAGAGATAGCCGCTGAACGTCTCAAGAGTCGATCCGTACCATTTTAAATAATCACATGGGTATGAAACATGTTGCCGCTCGTCTAGTCTTAAAAGACCTGAATTTTC
This sequence comes from Scoparia ambigualis, assembly GCA_963921215.1. Lineage (NCBI taxonomy): Eukaryota > Metazoa > Arthropoda > Insecta > Lepidoptera > Crambidae > Scoparia > Scoparia ambigualis. The sequence continues at coordinate 21,017,679 of OY992516.1, read as the reverse complement.
TCCAAACTTGCTAGAACGAGTCAATTCCGACCCAGCATTTATGCAACGCATTGTTACTGGTGACGAGACGTGGGTTTACGAGTTTGACATGCAAACTAGTCAACAAGCTACGGAGTGGCGCCTTCCGACTGAACCGAAACCGAAAAAACCACCCCAAAGTCGATCAAAAGTCAAAGTCATGTTGACTGTTTTCTTGGGCTATGGCGGTGTTGTGCACTAGGAATTCTTGCCAAAAGGTCAAACGGTAAATGAAGAACATTATTTGAGCGTTATGCGGCGTTTAAGAGAGCCAATTCGTCGAAAAAGGCCAAATTTGTGGAAAAAAAAATCTTGGATTTTGCACCACCATAATGCGCCTTCGCACAAGGCCATCATTGTGATCGAATTTTTGACCAAAAACTCAACAAATACCATCGAGCAACCACCTTATTCACCAGATATGGCTTCAGTCGACTTCTTTTTTTTTCCTACACTCAAATAACCACTTCGTGGCACCCGTTTTCATTCGGTAGAAGACATAAAGGAGAATTCGCGACGAGAACTGAACTCAATTCCGGAAAAAGCGTTTAAAAAATGATTTATTGAATGGATTATTCGTTGGCGTAAGTGTATCGTTTCTGAAGGAGCATACTTTGAAGGCAATAAAATAAATTTGGATGAATAACTAACATTTTTTGTGTATTAGGTATTGATCTTTTCCCGATACTTTTTTGACAGAGTAGTATATGTGGGAATTTAAGGTAAGACTTTACAATGAGGTTTCATGCTAGCGTATACGTACTCCAAGAAGTCACATTATCAAGGATTCCCTTATTTCGTAACACAGACACAACTCAGAGACATATACTCTCACAGTCCTCCGTAATGTAATATCAGCGTTTTCCTTGCGGAAAGGGAAATCTTGCAACACTTCATTGGCACAATGGCCGTAGTTAGGAGGCATAATTGCCACAGACAAAAACTTATCTTTTGGGGACACGAGCCTTTTAAGAAACTCCAGATTTTATGCTAAATATGTCTCTCATTTGCTGAATACATCTTTTAGCCATTGTTTTATTAATGCAATCACGTTACATTTCAGTCTGATATTAGGTAAAAAGCTATTTAAGTAAAATTCAGCCTGTCTTACTACTTCTTCCTAATAATTAAGTCATCGCTACTATTAATGGGTATTAGTTCAATCAGCACGCTTGCCGAATTTGGCGATCACAAAATAAACTCGGGCTATGCATCGAAAAACTATGTTTTTAGGGTGACTGCTGAAAACCGCAAGAAACTTCAAGGGCTGGTCAGCTACCCTATCGGCTAAAAAATATGTATATGGACATGGGCTTCATTTGACATTTGAAGCCCATAATATTTCCATATAAGGACAAAACATGGGCTTCAAATATCAAATGAAGCCCATGTCCATATCCATATTTTTTAGCCGATAGACCCGCTGGTCATGTGTTTTAAAACATGACAAAAATTACAAAAAAGGAATTCGTTTTTTTATTTTTAATTAAATAATTCATTTTGTGAATTTTAAATTGATAGTCTTTGAGTATCTAATTTATTTTAAAGCAATAATATAAGAAAAATAAAATTAAAAATAACGATTATTTACAACGCGCGGGCAACGGCCGGCCGGCCGGCCGACCGTCTGTTGACCCGTTCGCGTCAGCTGGGTTGTCATTTTTGTCATGTTTAAAACACTTGACCAGCGAGCGACTTGACCTGACCAGCCCTTGAAGTTTCTTGCGGTTTCTAGCAGTCACCTTATATACGCCGGCGTGGCCTCAAATAGTCCTCTCTATTATAAAAATAAATGTATCTTTGTTTGTTCCGTACCATTCATCTGATTGTGATGGAACTTTGGTGAATGGTTGTCCGCATGCTGCTCGCGAATATTACTAACTTGGGTAAAATCATCACGGGATACGTTTACGCGAACGAAGTCGCAGGCAAGCAGCAAGTTTAGCAAACAATTTTCTACAATAACAACAAGAGGTTGATTTAGTATTCAATGATAAAAATAATCAAGAATTTTATCTGAAAATATCAAGACAAAGCCACGTTTCACGGCGAGCCATTTGCCACTGTAAGAGAACACTAATAACAATTTTCTTTCGGAAATCTATTTGTCAATATTATGGAACAGCGAGTCCCAAAAGCCAATTAACTACACTCCGCTGTATTCCAAGAGTCGACTGCTCCCACGCGCTGCCGCCGCCGTCGCGATTGTCCTTAGCGACTATTAAATTGACACGACGACGACGCGAGCTGGTTTAGATCGATACGAAACATCGATTACATTCCGACTGAGCGCCCTTTGAAAATATTGTGACAACATTTTCCTTTTTGTCGAATACCTAGAGGCTTGAAAATACACAAATATTCCAGATCCAGATGCGATTATGGTATCATAATATCCATTGGCTAACGCTCGCCCCCTGTTTTTTTGGAATTTGTCATTTACCATTATTTAGGGAGGCTTGTCTGTCACGAAGACTCCTAGAGGTTGCTAACAATAGAATTTCTAAAATTATAAGTACAACTACCTTCGATTGTTTTTTCACAGATCAGCACTGCTCGTATATCGTCTCCAATGCATTGGAGATTCTAGTTAGGAACGTAGGACAGATGCCAGCCTCTAGAAAATCTCGAGGGATTGATTGGCCACTGCGGTTAGCATTCTCTCTCCGCTTTTAAATTATTTGGTTACACTGTACGAGTACATCGACTCGAACGCATTGGAGCTTCTAGTTAGGAAAGAGGACAGAATGCCAGCGTCTAGAAAATTTCGAGGGATTGATCGGCCACTGCGGTTAGCTTCTCTCTCCGCCTTTAAAATATGTTACACTGTAAAGGCCGTAGGCGTATATTGAAATAAGAAAGCACTAGGGGGGCTAATTAGTAGAGCAAGCTAGTGAGATGGAGTAGAACTTAGGAACTGTGTGCACAGATAAAAAGGATTTCTCAAAGCAAGAAAAATAGTTTTCTTGACATATTACGTTATTTTAAGGAAAATTGTCTTAATACAAGTAATGTTTATTCATTTTTAGATATTGGCAGTCTTAAAACAAAAGATATATTTTCTTGTTGCATTTTTACAATCAAGAAAAAATATTTTCAATGAAGAATAAGTAAAATTAATCTAAGAAGTCCAAATGTTATTGCTTTAATACAATGAAATACTTATTTCAAACTGAAAGTTTTTTTATCACAATGATACAATTCATTAGATGAAGAAAACATTATCTTGAATCATATCTTGAGCAAATTTAAAAAAATATCTCTTGAACTAATGACATCTAATCTTGTTTTGAGTAAACATCCTGGTTTACTACAAAATATTATAGTTCCTTGTTTCAATTAAATAAAATATTGAAAAAAGATAAAAATATTTTAACTCAGTAACTAGTTATCTTTACCAAAAATAGTTTTTTTGATATGTCAATGTCAACCCACGCTTACCTAACGATATTGTGAGTGTGCGCGCCATGCAAAGCAAGTTTAAAACTGTTTGTACTGTTTGAGATTAGGCCTGTGGCTGCCAGATGAAAAATTAGTGGACAAAGTGACGACAACAATGACGCCCTAGATGGCGCTGTACTGATTCCTGCATCGCGCTATGGTTTCGTTTCATCAATAGTATAAGTACGGATCTGTTTTTTTTTATAACGTATCGAATCTTGCACAGAGGTTCCTTCCAAGTATATTTGGAACATTCTTGGTCTATCGAGTTACTGAGTATTTTTTCAGTTCTCTCAAAGTCTCAAAAGAGGACAGAATGTTTTTTGAAAAATAAATACTAATAAGTACTAACATTAAAATGCATTTAAGACTCTTTATTGCAAGGAATGAAGGAATATTTTTCCCGGAACAAGAAAGCTTTTTCCTTACTGAAGGTAGCATAAATTGAAATTTAAAATATTAGTTATTGGTCTAAGGATTTAATTTTCTCAAATTTAAATAAACTTATCTGAATTGAAATCAATATTTTCTTGAAATAAAAATACATCCTAAGCTTGCATCAAGAGAATTATCAACTTACATTAAGAATACTTATAATTCTTGGTTAAAGATGTATTATTTTAAATCAATCAAGAATTGTTTTATTCCAAGATTATTTCAAATATCAGTTTAAGATTATTTTTTTTTTAATGTAAGAAAATATATGTTTCAATATATATGAGGCAACCATAATCTTGGTTTAATGCAATTTGCTTTCATGCAAGATTATTTTACTTATTCGAAGAATACCGTTTTTTCTGTGTGGATGGCAAGATTTACAAGCTTACGCAGTGAAGTCGATATCGAGGTAGGTAATTTACAATGGAATTATTCATCATATTCAGCTCGTGTCAATCTTCTGCTAGTCTCTGATGGCTTCTTCCAGTACATGAAACTGAGCCTGATCTTCGGCCCCACTTAGCCTGATTCAACTGCTGCCAGCGATTTTCCGTATATTATCGCCGTCATCATAAAACCGACAATTGAATTCGCACGCGTTAGTGTAACCTAACTGACAAATAGCCTCATGAATATTTTTTTCTATATTATCTTTACAACCCCATTTTACTGCGTTGGAGGTAGTTTGAAAAAAACTAAATATGCAGACTTTGATAATTTGATAAAAACAATATCTCTGCAAAGTTTGAAGCATATAGGACGAACGCAATAAAATTTTCATACAAAGTCCACTTCAATTCTCCCTTCTTTATTTTAGCGAAAAAATTTGCATATAAGTAACCGTATTCAGGGCCACCAATCTCTATACCAAAATTCATCAAAATAGCGGTTTACCTAAGCGTGAAAGCATTACAAACCAATTCACTTTCGCATTTAAAATATCAACCAAGATTAGGATTATAGTTTGACAACCCACGTAGACCTTGCAGCGTCAGTCGGCGAACAGTATTTGTAGCTGACCCCAATTGGACGCGCGGAGATTACTCTCAACCCAATCATTGAGGTATTATAGACTAGAGAGGACACCGAGAAGCAAGTTTTTCCGCACTGAGTTGTAGTTGTAGCCCATGTGCTGCAAACGCCTCAGTGATTGCGCGTGATCCAAGTGATTGTGGACCTCGCGGCTGCAAATCAGTGCGCAACAAATCGCTTCGCGGTTGGTCTCTAGTCTATAATACCTCAATGCTCCCAATGGATTTCGACCCGCGTCTATCGTGTGCGAGGTCGTCTTCAGTCTATTTTAACTGCACTCGCCTGCGGTTTGTAAGGGCGGATCCACATAATCAGTGATTACGTGTTACATGCACAGATTTTTTGCTATTTATCGTAGTTATAGTATCGTAGTCTAAAAATATTAAACTACTGCAGATTTATGAACTTGTAAGGATATTAAATGAGATCGGCACGGAACAGAAGGGACTGGCATAAATTAAGGGAGGCCTATACCCAGCAGTGGGTGGTTGCGGGCTGATTGATGATGATGATGAAGGATATTAACACTTAGATAGAACACAGCGCCACTAAAAACCAAAGATATTCTATTCATTGAGCGCACTGATCAGAGCGCGGCCGCACTTGAAAGGTTAATGTTACTTGCGTCAAGTCTTATTTTGATTCGCTATAATTCCAATGGCGATATTTACAATTGTATGTCTCCTTCTGTATATATCTAGTACAATCATGACATGTCTAATGTCGATTTCAATTATTTCGACGTTGTGGGTGGTAAGGTTTCAACCCGATCATGATGCAGTGTGTAAATATACAGCACACATGATTTGTTATTCGTATTTGTTTTTATTTATAAATTGTCAATTGACTGACCTCTTTTTATATTATGTGAATATGTGGACTTCTATGTCTGATAAATGATATGAATCAAATTAAGATAAATTAATCAATTTAAAAACTGTTCGTTCGTGCTGTTGTGAATCGGCCTTAATGTGCGGGTGCGGTTTCCAGTGGCGAGCGAGTAATAAAATAGGAGAATGCTAAGCAATACGTACTTGGCTCAGCAGACGGGGCATCTACTGCTGCACTACGCGCGGTTTCATTACTATTTTGCGGTTTGACAGCCGAGTATGTTGTGACTTTGTGAGGTAATAAATCTAAAGAACTAATAATAGTACCCGTTGCAACCGTTGAGTATGGTTTGGCGGTAATCACGAAAGATATATCAAAAAGCTGAAAATCGACACCGAAAGTACATTAGTAAAATTTTAATATTACCTAGTCAGCAAAATTACATCGATAACTTTTACATAAGTACACAGTTCCTATGACAACGCAATGAGTTGCTGATCACGTACAGAAGAAGGGGGGGAGGGGGTCTCCATCTCCACGTCTACACATCCGCTCTGTTACCTGTAACAAAACAATACACATGTTAATACAAATAGATCGACAAAAAAAAAGCATCGTACACGTATAGCCATAGGATCCAGCGATAGCTGAACTATCGAAGATTGTAAATTAGTGAGCCAGTTGAATAGAACGCGTGTGGGCAATGAGGATCTTAATATAGTGGATCAATCTATAAAACTCCCGTAATCGAACGGTGCGTTATTTAATAGAATTGGCAAGTACAGCTTCTGTTTGTGTCTGAATAGGTCATACCGTTTAACAGAATGTAGGGAAGTGGATTAATGTCTGGAGAAAACAATTAGTTAAGTAAATACATCTAAGCGAATTGACAATGGATATTCAGTAGAATATCCATGAAATATCTGTTAGTTTTATTATTTATTTATAAGCATGCGAGATAGAAAGGTTTCAAAGATTCCTAAATTCAAAAGTACTAATAACATCATGTAACTTCCTTCGTACAGTAATTAGTAACAAATAAGATTTTTTATTGACGATCACACACATACATATGTACATGTTATGTTATACCTATATTATATAGTTATATTGTACCTATGTCTACCAAAAACTCTCATTGACCCGGTGGCCCGAATTGGCAATCCCCGCTCAGTCCGATATACCATTACGAAAACGGCATGATCAAATTAACAGCAGAGTGCCGCCGCCGCCGCCGGTGCCAGCGGCCAAAACACTATTACTTATTTATTACTCTTATTAGTATTATAAAAAGGGCGAATTTCATTCATTAAGTGGTAGCCAATAGCCATCAACCTTTCGAGCAATCACAAACAGTATAAGCTAATGGGATTACCTTGATTGGATCTACTTTGTAGCTTTAACAACAAAAGAAGTCAACTACAATAAATTGATTATCTACAACAGTTAAAAGATTAAAAGCAATTTCCTTTGACAGTTCAGTATCTGGAACAAGACCAAGCATTTTCCGTTTTAAGCCAAAAGATTATTGTAAACACGAAATAGCTAATTATTTAACCTTGTCATTCAGAATAATCACGAAGAAACGGAAACATAATTGAAAGGAAAAATAAAAAGTCAATATAAGCGGCATTGGAAGTTTATGTTACAATTTTTAAAGTAGCAACGAAACGACTATAGTTCCGGTAACAAAATAACGGTGTAAGGGGGACATTACGCCAGAAGCAATCAAAACTATCGAGTGATCCAATTCGGAAAATCGCGTTCTTTCGATATAGTAGCCCGAGGCACGATCGAGAACGCTGTAATTTCCGCGAAGGAACACACACTTGGCCGACAAGTAGCACTACATGAAGCAAATGCATTTGTCTGCAGATATCCGAGTAAGGAAGATCAAATAAATATTAGAGTCTTACAAATATATTATGAAGGCGCTTGCGTATTTTACAAACGATTTATGGCGTAGGTTTGAGATAAAAGTTCTTCGTGGTTGGATAGTCCGATGCGAGAGCGACTTATACAGACCTACGATAAATTCAGTCGTATCTTTTATACTAATATTGAGTGGAATATGTATTACATACATTAGGGTGGATTCGACCAAACTGGAATAAGAGTTACTCCGAGATTAGTCTATACAAATTCGGCGTTTAATCTAGGTATAAGACCTTATTCCAGTTTGGTCGAATCCACCCAGTCAGGCAGGACTATTATCCCCAAAGGTTTAGTCAGAGACTAAACAATGAGAACCGCAAGCAGTGCACTGCCACAGTCCACATATCACCAAATAACAACTGCACATGTGCTCAGCGTCATAGGTGGTGAGCCCATGTTTGTGCTGTGCAGTCTTCACGCCGATGAAGAGACGGTTTGGTAGTATTCTTTTATTTATTTATTCATTTAATCCCTTATCTAATCTTTGCTAGTTTTTTGCATTAACATTACTATTAATCATCTGTTGATTGAAATGATCGCAAAAGCTTACATTAAATTACTATTTCTAACGTAACGTACTTAGAATAATAACGTTATAGAAACAAGTTCGCGCGCCTATTTTGAAGCACATTAATTGGAGCCAGAAATGGCACCAAACGCCGGACCGCTCCGTAGTGTTCAATGTCACAGCGCGCCGAACGTGTCTCGCGAAAACAAAAAAAAATGACGGTTTGTGCAGTTAAATTGTGTCACAACACATCTGAAAAACAAAAGAAGTGTATGTAATAACATCACTTTTCACAGGTAAGCTTTCAGTATTTCATAGTATCTTGTAGTTAATTAGGTCAAAATATAAACGTACTGCAGTGTGATTCTCTAAGTTAAAGCATCGGTAGCAGCGGCTGCCGCAGTGCTGTCTCTTTCATATTCATAGAATTGGAAAGAGACAGCAGATCATGGCCATGCGCGCACGTCACGCGTGTGTGAATCGGTTTAGTGCTTCATTTTTGACAGAGCGCTTGTATGAAGACTATCTTTCTATAGCGTTATTATTCTAAGGTAACGTATGTAAGTATATTTAATTTCTTGAATTGAAAAGAAAACTTGACAAGCGTTTTACCTTTCAAGTTATATTTCTAATTTATTTCTAGGGATCATTTATTTCATTTTCGCTTTGAAAGTATGTAGTCAAATCGGCGTTTTAATCAACAGCGAAACCATTATGTATTAGTGATTTAAAATTGGGGTTAATGCTTATTGAAGAGGTATATCAAGAACAGTTGAAATAATATTTATATATTCGAAGACTGTTTAATTCATAATACTTAATGGAAAATCAAAACCAAACTTCATCTCTCTTTGTAACGTCTCCAGGGTTTTAAATTATTTCATTTAGAGGCATTCGCGCCGAGACATAAGATTACTGATACTGATCCTGTCACCCAATTCTCGCTTGAAATTAAATTAGACGTAATAAAACCTTTTTCGTAGAATGTCAATTTTATTGATACAGTCAGAACGAGTATTTAATCAAGTGACGACAATGAAGAGTCCCCAGTGGAAGTAAACAAGCCTGTCAATCTGGGCCGTAAATAAATTTATGTCCTTTCGTATAGTGGGTTTATGTACTCGTACGAACTTTAAGAGCGTAAGTAAAAGAAGTTTATATAGATGAAGAATAATTTCATATTAAGAAGAAAATAACAAACACTGAAAGTTTTCTTTAATAGTAACTGTTGAATGACTACACGATGGGTTCCCGGAGATGGACGACGCCGCCGAGCACCCAGAAAAAGGTGGCGAGACGATTTAGACGCCCACCAGACCGACTGGCAATATATATATATATATATTCGATTATCCTTGACACGGGTAGTGTTTTTAACAAAGTCTTTAACAATGCAACGGTGACGGTGACAGAGCTCGTACATCATGGAGGAAATTATCTTCTACAACAAAAATTACTCCCTTTATTTTAAACCGAACCAATAATAAAAACGTGACTAAAGTTTTATTAGAGTTTTGCATTATTCGTAAATTGTAACGATCGCAAAAGTTAAGATACTACAATAGATTGTAAGATGGGTGACCAAAAATTTTCTTAGTGCTTTAGAAGTTACGATTAACCGACTGCTATCAAATGATTACAATCCTAACAATAAGCCATGTCAGAGGCTTTATTATTCTCCGAAAGTAATTTAGTTTAAATATTTTATCCTATGCGGTATTGTCTTCAAGAAGGATATTTAAAAAGTTTAGGTAAGTAGTCAGACTTGTCTAATAAAGAAAGGAGGTTGTTTCTAATCGAAGTAATTATATTAAAAAGGGCAATATATACAGCAAATTTTATCATTTACAAAGTTGAAACCTTCATGAATAAATCTAACAATTAATTCAAAATTTTGAAAACTCGGAAGTGTAATTTCGTTGCCAGCCTCCATGGGATTTACGTGGATCAGTCCGCCGACTAGTCGTCGCGACACGGCAGCGATCCGTAGACGCGTCGCCGAATCGATCTGCGAAATATATGTACAAACATGTAGAGAGTGACACTGTGACCCAATTTCTAAACGGGCCACCCGTGTATCCGTATTCTTTTTGCGCGGCATTTATTTAGTACGTCCTATTAAGTTCGCCTTTCGAGTAGCGTTTTACATACAACTCGTTGATACGGAATTATGTTTCACACAAAGAGATTCGCGTCGACACGAGCCGAGTGTATTATCGGATCTCCCCAGATTTCCGAACAGTTACCATATTCTTGGTTTCATGTGATTTATTACCGATTCAATATAAAATTGAATAAGTACCGTGAACATTGAGATGTGTTATACACAGTACAAATAAGTCCTGTAACCATGTAATACATGTGTCGTAACATGTATGTCTGTCTATACATGTTACGAACATCCGATGATAAAACGAATCTGCTTATTTATGCGACCTATTTGGAAGCATTTGATAGCTGATGTGTTCTTGACAGATGTTATTAATAACATTCGTGCTCATGTCGAGGCTCTTATTTTTACTTCAACCAATTCAGTCCCCAACAGGAACATTTCTACAATACAGAACTGCACCAACAACATCTCAGTGACAGACAGACACGTGAGTGAACTGTAACTTTACAGTTCACTCACGTGTCTGTCTGTCACTGAGATGTTGTTGGTGAGTTTGGTGACCAAAATTGGATTGCGTATTGCTAAGGCGAATAATACGTACCAAATAAATACGAGGCGGTAATTATAATATTAGCGTGTATGTCATCTTTTTAATACTCTCCAGCCTGAGGCACGCGAGTTAAACTTACACTTTTAGTCCGACTTTTTTAAACTAAACGACTGCTATCTATTCCCGTACGCTTTCAGTTGTACGTGGTTCCATCCAACGGGAAGGGAAGCGAATCGATAATTCGATATTTAACAGAATAAGGTCACCAGTTGAAGGTGAGATGCTGCTCCCATACCTATCCGACATCTTAGGTGTTAGCGTTAGTGAATGGTACGAGGGGCGTTCAAAATATTCTCGGTATTGATACGTTACAACCTCTTTTATATATATATTTGTTACTGGCCGCTAAGATTCATCCATTGACATTAAAAAAAAAAAAAATTGGAACCGAGATGTTCTTTTGTTTTTCTGCAATTGCCGAACAAACATGAACACCATGAGCGAATTAACAATTTTAACGAAATTAGAGCACCGATCCGTCATAAAATTCTTGACAAAACAGGGTAAAAATCAAAAACCATAAAAGAGGAAATGGATTGTGTTTACCGTGAGTCTGCTCCTTCTTTATCTACTATTCAAAAATGGTCAAGCGAATTTAAGCGTGGAAGGGAGAGTATTGAAGATGACCCTAGACCTGGCCGGCCTGTAGTGGCTACCTCACAAGAAAATATTGATAAAGTGGAAAAACTTATATTGGAAGACGGCCGAGTGAAGGTAAAATCTATAGCTCAAGTAACCAATCTCTCTATTGGTACCGTACATGACATTATACATGACCATCTTAATATGTCAAAAGTAAGTGCAAGATGGGTTCCGCGAATGCTGACGCTTCTTCAAAAGGATATGCGTGTGGCTTGCTGTTCAGATTTTATCGACCTGTGTGGTGAAAATCCCGATGAGGTGCTGCAAAAAATAGTTACTGGAGATGAAACCTGGGTTCATCATTATGACCCAGAGAGCAAACAGGAGTCCATGCAGTGGCACATTAAGGGTTCAGCTCATCCCAAGAAGTTCAAGGTAATCCCGTCAGCTGGCAAGGTCATGGCCACAATATTTTGGGATTGTGAAGGAGTTTTGCTTATCGATTATAAAGAAAAAGGTGTAAATATCACAGGGCAGTACTACGCTAACGTTATACGTCAATTAAGAGATGCGATCAAAGAAAAGAGGCGAGGAAAGTTAACCAAAGGTGTTCTGCTTCTGCATGACAACGCCCCTGTCCATACTGCTCATATTGCCAAGGCAGCTATTGTTGAATGTGGGTTTGAAACTGTTACTCATCCACCCTATAGTCCGGACTTAGCCCCAAGCGACTTCTTTTTGTTCCCCAATCTTAAAAAGGATCTGCGTGGAAATAAATTTTCTGACGATGAAGCGTTGAAGACGGCCGTGGAGGAGCATTTTTACACCAAAGATAAAAAATATTTTTATGAGGGATTAAAAAAAATAATTGATCGATCTTATAAGTGTATGAACATAGGGGGGGGAGTATATTGAAAAATAAAAATATCAAACTTTTCGTACTTGTTTGTTTTTATCCACATACCGAGAATATTTTGAACGCCCCTCGTAGATGGCACTTTAAGCCTACATTACTGAGTGTGATCATTTAATTTAGGTAATCTTGTAGGTCTACCTAATGCTTAGATAGAGATAGGACCGAGTACTTGACACTTTAAAATATTAGTCATTATATTGTTTTCTAAGGTTTACGCAAACACTACACATTGCAATGAAACCGACGACCTCCTTGGTCGAGTGGTTTGTACACCGGTTTATATGGTGACGCCATGTCTGAGGTCCCGGGTTCGATCCCGGTCGGGTCAATTTAGAAACTATTGTTTATCTAAATTGTCTCGGGTCTGGGTGTTTTCTATGTATAATATTTAGTATTTTAAGTATGTTTATCCGTTGTCTAGTAACCATTTAACGAGTTTCATAACGAAGCTTCTCTTGGGCTAGATAATTGGTGTGAGTGTAGGAAAGTTTATTTTAAACACTTTTAACGGAATAACTTGAGCCTAAATCTATATTTCTGTGAACACGAACCATGAAAATGGGTAAATTAAATGAGTATCAAAACGTCAAATGAAGTCATCATCATTATCAGCCGAAGGACTTCCACTGTTGGACAAAGGTCTTACCTTACGCTCATTTTACAAAAAGAAAAAATAAAATTGTTCTCATATAAAACACAAACATCCAAAAACTATTGATTAGGTATACACAGAAGAACAGTGTTGCGGTCCGGAATGCTGTCTTTTCTCAAAAATTAGAATAGACATTCTATGGATTGTATATGCACAATTGATTTAATATTGATCGTAGGTACTTATGTCTGTGGTAAATGAAACATGGGTCTCGACCGCGACGCCATCAACGCCACCGACCCTACCGCATCTTGTAAAGCGGCATGTTTACAGTTTGTCTCGACGAATTATTAGCTAAGCAACCTTAATAGCTGGCTGTTTGTTGCGAAATGAGAACGATAGAAAAAATTAAGCTTCGGACATAAGTTAAGCGACTGACAGTCCATAGTTATTCATCAAAATAATCTAAAAAGCATGTGATTATTTTATAGACACAGGTTTTAAAAAAAAAATTGATTTACAACAACAAAACATGGCACGATTTGACATACTTAAAAAGAAAAAAAAAATCATTGATATTTTATGAGAATAACGATAAACTAACGATTATCAGATGATAATCGTTAGTTTATCGTTATACAACTGAAACAGCGTCTGCTGTTTTGTTTGGTACGAGAATAACGAGTATCGACGAGTATAACGATGAACTAACGATTATCAGGCTATGTAACGATAAACTAACGATTATCAGATGAGAATCGTTAGTTTATCGTTATATTCGTCGATACTCGTTATTCTCGTACCAAACAAAACAGCAGACGCTGTTTCAGCAGCACCAAACGAAACAGCAGACGCTGTTTCGTTAATATAATATAATACGAGTAACTAGAATTCATGAATTCCGCAGTATTTTTAACTTATGATTAATTAACATTATTTACTGCAGGAAGCTAGCGTAAGTGAAAATGGATTTTTTTTAAATTAAGGAAGTAAAGCAATTGGACCTTTGTCAATCACCTAATTATACTGAAACTGGTACTATTTTACCAGTTTTGTACTTCTTGCTCATACAAAACCTAACTCCCATATGCAATAACATCTCCTCTCCGTACATCACTAATTTAATTGGCATACTGGCACCTCGCGACCAACCGTTAGGTTCTGCAAGAAGTGCTAGACGTCCCTACGCCAGTAAACCAACTCGCGCACGAGACCATCTGCGTTGTTAGGTCTTGACGCCAAATCAGTGCCCGCCGAAGCGCGCTCTTCATTCGGTACTCATAAGACTATAGTCCGGCTACTTCCTGCTTCGTGCGCGACCGTTCTGCGGGGTGACAGACGGAGATGTCGACCGACAGCAATGTCCAATGAGATCCACCGAACAAAGCTGTCGTCTTAAAGGGGAAACTCATGTTTCCCGTAGGGCTTTACGCTTCAGGCACAGAATAAATAATAGTACTACTTCAGGCTCCACCGAGACCGCTACTAAGCGCCCCGCTCGCTCTACACGAATTTGGAAGTCCTGGCACACAATACCAGGACAAAACGAACATTCCCAAGCTCTACAGCTAACCACGAGCCACTACGAGTCCAACCCATGTCCGGAATCCCGCCGGAGGCATCGGTTAGGGCACAACCAGCGGGGCGCGTGAACCGGAACCCCGTAGTACCATTGAGCAACAAACAGCCGGACCCGTAGTTCCAGCTGCGAAGCCCTATCCACAAAGGTGAGTTACACGAATTTGGAAGTCCTGGCACACAATACCAGGACAAAACGAACATTCCCAAGCTCTACAGCTAACCACGAGCCACTACGAGTCCAACCCATGTCCGGAATCCCGCCGGAGGCATCGGTTAGGGCACAACCAGCGGGGCGCGTGAACCGGAACCCCGTAGTACCATTAAGCAACAAACAGCCGGACCCGTAGTTCCAGCTGCGAAGCCCTATCCACAAAGGTGAGTAGATAGGGACATACGCAATAACAGTGATAAAACACGAAAAATCTCCAATCGTATGTATTGTGTCTACTATATAACGTATCGTCTGTTTCTCGCAATTCCGGCACACTCTCCAGTTTTCCGTATCATGCAGTTATTGCGACGACCTTGAGTAAGCCGGAGGTATTAAATACAATTTTACACCATGCTGTTAAAAAAAGTAATGTTTTTGCGAGGAATAAGATACTTAAACTTTAAATTATTATATTAGGTTCATTTTATTCTTGTAAAGAAGTTGTAATTCCTTAATTCCGACATCAGAAAGTTTATGGATCAATTAATTGGTGACATAAAATAATCCTGAAATAAAAAAAAAATACTTTCATTCGCTATATCTCTAGTGGCGGGACGAGCTAGACTTTTATTGGAAGTTACAGGTTACAACAGCCCTAAATCGGGTTAGTATTAAATGGTCAAAAACGCAAGTGGTCTACGGCATCAACTCACCTTAAAATCATTTGGATTTTGCAGATAGTCGAATACGTAATCGATCTATGAAGCAACTCGTCTAAAATCAACCGGACAAATAAGTGGTTTGTCCAACATGTAACCGGTCTCTTCAGCTACTTGTCTTAAGATCATCTAGACGAATTCGCAAATAGGTTAAAAAGTAATTAGTCAATAAAGCAACTCGTCAGAAATTATATGCAGCGTGTAACACTCAAAAGAGGTTTATTAACAGGCCACTTACGGAAGGACACTCGTTGGATTTAAGACGAGTTGCTTCGTAGGCGACCAGCAATTTATCATCACATGATCACATGATTTTAGGTGAGTTCATGCCGTAGACCACTTGCGTTTTTGACCATTTGATACTAACCCCCTAAATCGTGTAAAATGGAAAGAGGGTAAGGAGACCTTTGCCCAGCTATAAGGACTAGCCAGGCCTTACAATAATAATAGGTTTAGCGATTTTTCACTAAAATAATGTAAAGAGAATTTCGATGGTTACGGACAGAGGTGTGCAGTCGGCAGTGTGCCAGCCGGCCATCCGTGGCTCGCGACCTTGCCCCGAGTGCAACCAATCGATAGAGCCGCGCGAACCAAACGTTCTGCAGTAGGGCACTCCGATTGTTTTAATTAGCCGCGTCCACACCGGCCGAGCACGGCTCGCAAGCCATTTGGCTCGGACTTCCTGCTCGCGAGCCGTGGCAGCCGAGGCAAATTTGAAAGACTGCACTGGCTCACTTTTGGCTCGCAGGGACCGCTCGCAATCGTAACCTTTCAGCATCGGGTGCCACGGCTCGCGAGCAGAAAGTCCTAGCCAAATGGCTCGCGAGCCGTGCTCGGCCGGTGTGGACGCGGCTATTTACATACAACACAGTTAAGTCGGTATTTGGTGAAAAGTGGACTATGGTAGAGGACTGCTTTTGCTGTCCTCATTGCCTAGTCTCTGATTAACCCTTCGGGGATAATAGTCGTGGTTTTATGTATGTATGTATTATAATATAAGTTATACAGTGGCTCTGCATGCCGGTTCGAATCCTGCTCGGGGAATTTTATTCCAAATTTTCCAATTTTATACCTATCACATTTATTTTTTTAAGCACAAAAGATCCCGGTAGCTGTAAGTATTACAATATAAAGAAATCGAAAGCTATTTAAACTCTACCCACTGCTTGATAAAGACCTCCATCAAGTCAAGTCATCGCCCGAAAAACCACTTTTCCATAGTAGACAAAAACAATATAAAGCATATTAAGGAAATAAAGCATCATAAACGCAGAGGACTGTTTTTGTAGTCCTCATAGTCTAGTCTCTGACTAACCCTTCGGGATTAATAGTCATAATTATTATGTATGTATGTAGGATGTAGTTACAATATCTGCGCAGCGGGTACCGTCACTTTATCGCAATTAATAACACAACGATTCCCATTTCCCGTAACACTTATTCATTCACAGATGTTTTATATTCAATATTGAATAACTCCGCGAATCTGGCAACATTGCATTTAATTTTGTCGAATAGTGTTTATCAAGAAACTCACGTCTTCATCGTTAATTTTTTCACATTTTGTGAATTTCATGGAAATACGGTTAGATCGATGTTTTGTTATACCACGTTACGTTAATTATGTTTCCACGTAAGTTTCAATCTGCAAAATGCATGCCTCTGTCTAGCCACATCCATGTTCAATGTTCAAAATATAAATCAAATTGTGTTGAAATTTTAATAGTATTAATTATTCCATAACAACAAAATTGTATTCCTGTGTAATTGTATCCCGTTTGTTTTAACTTAAGCTATATTGTTATGCCCTTTAAAAAAATGTATGTTATAATAATTCAAATTGCATTTCTTAATTGTAGGTATTTGTGTTAATTTAATTTATATCAATAATAATATTATATCAGGTTAATTTGATTTAAATTATATTATGTATGTACTAACATAGCTCTTAAGTCCATTTTTAGCTAACCCTATGAGTCCTTGTTGCTTGAATAAATAAATTATTAAATTAAATAGTCGTCGTTACATCAAATATTACTTCACTAAATTTACTATACTTACATCAAAAATACGATTGTCTCTTATTAAAAGTGAATTATTTTTCTTCAAATTACTTTTTGTTTATTTTTATTTAAGTTTATACATACATACATATAATCACGAGTATTATCCCCAAAAGGTTGGTCAGAGACAAGGCATTGAGGACAGCAAAAGCAGTCCTCTACCATACCCCACTTTTCACCAAATAGCGACTGCACATGTGCTTAGCGTGACAGGTGGTGAGGAAGTTTATAAGTTACAACTAAAGCGTTTCGATGTAGCGTAGTAGTTTGAAGGAATTGCATTTCTTTGAGGAATCCTGAGTGTAAAAAGTAAGGGTTGCTAGATTAAAGGTATGATTCCGAACTCCGCTGCACGCTGCATTGCTGCCGCGACATTGCTGCGTAGCTCGGAATGTAATTTCATATAAACTTATAGAGAATATATGGGGACCAGTAACCGAAATAGCCCAAAGAATCGCCAAGCTCAAGTGGCAATGGGCAGGGCACATCGCCCGTAGAACCGATGGCCGTTGGGGCAGAACGGTTCTCGAGTGGCGAGCGCGCACCGGAAGACGCAGTGTGGGCAGGCCTCCATGTAGTGCTGTAGCGGCAGCACTGCAGCGGCGGCACTGCTGCTTGCAGCGAAGTTCGGAATCATACCTTAAACGGCAAACAGAGTGTTACCTCTGCCCTCGGAACTGCCTATCTCGTATTATATGTGTTACATGCAATTGGGTATGCGTGGTTGTATACGTCTCGATCCGAGATTTTGGTGATGTGACCATCACTACAAGAAGCGTTCTGTCACAGTGTAAGCAATAGTTTTATTATTGGAAAGACCATATTTAGCCAAATACAAGGGTCCAGAATGTTCAATGCTAAGCGGATAAAAATTAGGACAAAACCGTTGGGTTGACATTGTCTAACTACTATTTCCCTAAATTACAATAAGCGTAAAAAATACAATTTTCCGTGAATCCTTTGCAAAATTAATTCATAGCCGTATAAACGGCATATTCGGGGCATCTCATTAATCTTGGCGGGGCAGAGAAATTTTCTTTACGACACCCAGGGGGCAGCGTTGAAAAAAAGTGCGCGCGAGACCTCAATTTGTGGTGAACGAGCGAAAGTAAGCACGCAGTCTTATGATTCGCTAATGACTTACACACACAATGCCGAGGCCGACGAGACGGACGCAACAAACGGGAAATTGGTTCCTGAAACTATACTGTGATTGTTCGAAACAATAGCGTCCTTTTTGCAACGATTACGTAATGAAAATTAAATTTTTAGATACAATTTAGAGCGACGAGAATACTCAGCTTGCGTGATTCAATTGGAGGAAGGAAACCCATGCGGGTTTTCCCACGAATAATGCTCATGATGATTTAATTTTAATACCCCTGCAAACGCTATAAGTACAAAGCCTAAGTTTATATCCTAATAACTATTATTTAGCACAATTTCCAGCGAGACAGTGTAATAAAAACTAAAATATCCTTAATTTTATGTGGTGACACCGAAACCGATATTATTTTTCTTTACAATCTGAATGGGATGAAAATAGCACTTTATGTTTAATAAATCTATCCCTACAATCCCACATCTCTCCACTCTCAGCAAATGTGTTAGCCAACGAGGCACGTCAGACGGAGGCGCCTGTGTCCGGCTCGAAGGACCATGACGAGAGTTCAAGCGGAGGTCCATGTTCCGCTTAGTTGGTTTTAATATCCGGCAACTGCAGTTTGGGGGTAAACATACAACCACTTTTGTGGTAGGTTACGAGTATTATAGCAGACTAGTATGCCAGACAAATTGTCGTATTATAATCATATTATGGTTTGCACTAGATTTTATGTCAACATTACTGTTATAAACACACTTATCTCATTTTATTGATTTTGATTTTTTAAATACCGTTTGTTAAAATTATTCAAGCACTCGCCTAATGAAAGGAAAAATACGGCTTAACATGGTATGTATGGTACACAAGCCATAGTTAGCAGGTCAAACTACCCAAAACTGTCCAAAATTGTACATACTTACTTATCTACAAGTACCTAAATATCCCAACCTTGAAAAAGTCAAAGTTGACTTGAAAAATATTCACCACGAGTATCGAACCGGAAATCGCAGTGTTAGAGAGCTCTATTCATCATCATCATCATCAGCCCATCGCAGTCCACTGCTGGACATAGACATCTATCCATAAACGACATAAAAACTATTTAGGGAATAGAATTTAATGTTTTCATTTGAACAACACTGACAACAAAGAAAAAATAAACAAAAAATAAAAATCAAAACAAAAATAAAATAACTTAAAATAATTACATTTAAAAATAAACAAAAAACAAAAAACAAAACTTAAATTAACTTAAAATAATGATACTTTAGCATAATGATACTTTAGTTTAGCACAGTGTCGCCAAACAGGGCCTGCACTCAGCATGTGCTACGGGATCAGGACACGTAGCGCTGATTTTCAGTACAAGTCCTTGCATGACGAAGGAAAAGTATCAGACACTGAACCTGAACTCCGTTACTAAAACGAGGGAGGGTGAATAAACAAATTGCACGCTCTACAAAAACCGTTAGGCTGTTTTGTTGTGGTTTTCCTCTTTAAATATTACAGGAGAAAGATGACCCTACCCTGCCTGATATTAAGTGGTAATAACGTCCAAGTGCAATGCAAGCAATATATCCTTGCCTTTTATTGTATTAAATAAGTATGAAATAAGTTTTCGTAAAATATTTTGACGTGACAACGTCTTAAATTAGGTTGCGGCTGGGAGTCACTTATGAAAAAGTGTAACGCTGGGTAACGTTACGATGAGTCACCGAACGAGAGAGAGGCCCGCCGAATGCCTTGCGTCTCTCTCCCACTCAACTATGATAAATTTGTGCAATTCTTATTTTCATTCAATTCCTTGTTCCTATTGTGCAATTTAATTATATTCATATCAATAAATATTCTACCGAGAAAAAGACGTTGTCACGTAAAATCTTCGCCCGTAAAACCGACTTTACAGGCAAACAATTTTTTTTATACAATTCACGAAACTTATTTCCATGCCACCTTGAGAATAATTATCTTAAGATGTCGTCGTGATAGGCATTTTACGTGTAAATAAATTTGGTTTCCGCCGAAAGCTTCTTACTACCACAACAGTTTCAATAGCAACAATCACATCAGTCCTAAATTCGGATAGTGTAAATCCAAACTTGCGAAAAGCTTCAAAGAACAAAGCGTCAGCCAAAGTTAACACCTGCTCCGAGACTACAGAAAAGGCTTTGAAACAGGGCCACGTTAACAATGGATGGTAGAAGTAGGGCACGGCATGTCGGAGACTTGAGCAATAAGCTCACTAGAATGCTTTGTAGCGGCCGCACCGAGGCTGTGGAGGAAAACTCTCTTGTTTGGAAGCAATGAATGGTGTTAAAAATTAGCTTGAATAATATTCCTGCTTCTGGCATGTTCAAAAATAGTATCGTTATTATCATGTGTGCAGCAGTGGGACGTTTATAGGCTGATGATGATGAATGTTTTCTTTGTAAATTCTAACAAATAAGTAAATAACTTTAGCTGACTTCAGTCAGCTGTTGGGTATTGGTTGAATAATTACATCGATTTCAATATTATGACGTTTAGTAGTCTGACGTTATGTTGTGCGTACATTTCAACAATACCTATGGCAAGTGTATAAATGTGAAAATGTATTTTTTTCACAGGGTATCCAGCGGTGGTTGTAATTAGAACCGTGCCGATGGCATCCAAACGAGTCCCACAGTCGCCCGACCTCTTCAGTATTCATGAGAGGGTAGCGCAGTACTACATTACCTTGATCTGCTTGGTAGTAGTTTCGGATTAGGGGGATGGTTCTCTCCGCTAAAGAATGCGTTTCTCTCCGTAATCAAGAATGTGAATCCGTGTGTGTGTGTGTGTGTAACCATTCTCAATGCCCTCATTTTATTTTATTTTCTGTCAGACAGCACATAAGACTTTATTGAAATTATATGAAGTATTTTCTGTCAATGGTACAGTAATAAATAGATAATCGAATTTGTTCAAACATATACTTAACGTTCCTTACATACTCATATCGGTAGCGATGAAAAGGTTCACTGGTCCCTTTGCCTTCTTCATTCACCTTCAAATCCTTTTCGTTTTCATTCAGCTCTCAAATTTCAGGGGTGTTGTTAACAGTCTCGTGAAAAATCTCAGTGGTATTACAAAGAGTCGTCATTGTGCGAGGATTACGGCGCGGCGGTGCGGTCCTGTGTGATTCCCTGGCTATTCATAATACGGGTGCCGTACAAAACCCAATCAGTCGAGGATCGACCACGGACGGATTACGCGGGACCCGCGAGAGTGCCATCAATATTCATGAGCCGACGTCGCCGTGGCGTTGACGATGAATAGTCGATGACTAGCGGATGTGACGATGCTGTCTCGATATGGATCTCCGGACTCCGCCAGTTTGGTCAGAGTTTAGAGTGCCTACTTGAGAATTACGAGATCGTTGTTGGTAACGCTTTTAGGTCACGTCTTGATGAGAGTGGTGATTCAACAGCAGTTCTATCTTAAATCAAGCATGTTCAATAAATTGACTTGCACCTTAGTAAAAGTTCTAGTCATATTGTATTTTTGGTTAAGTAAAGTTGTATTATTCACTTGTCAAGATAGCAAGTTTCACAGCGCTTGATTGAGGATTCCGATTACATACACTTCCATTTTCGGTCTTGTCATTATACTTAGTATTGAACTATAGACGCACACTGTGCAATGCAATCAAAATTATATTTTTGGTTGAGGCAAAGGCAAACTAAGTACATGTATTTTTCTTGACCTAATTCGACGAGTAACATGCACATAGTTACTTCATTCATTATAAATATAAAGCCAGAATTCTAAACAGCTTTGTGAAAAATGTTAATAACAAAAATAGCTCAGAGGGACCAAACCAGTTTTCATTATGAAAGTTCCCTCTCATCCTTCGTTACATTAATATGCAAATTTTTATATCTGCCTGGCTGTTGTCTAGCGGGCTATCAATCTGCAGCCCAGGTGCGGCGACATTGTTACAGCGACCTTTGTGTCGTATTCTTTTTTAGCTTGCTCAGTTACTCTGAAAACAGCTTTAACACAGGCATGTGTTTATATTAAAAACATGTTAACTCTATACACTGTTAAACGAGAGCAAATGTTCGATAAAATACCGTTTTCACCATCGCCTTTTATGAAACATCATTTTTAAAACATTAACAAGGTGGCCTTCGTGCTACGTATTACAAAGAAGAATGGGCGTTTTTGTATGAAACCCGTCCCACCCCTTGTAAGTTCTCACGTGGTAAGATTCGAAATAAATAGTGTATTTTGTTGAAAGGACTGCAAATATGAACGAGCGAATGAATGAATGGAAAAAAAGAAAAAAAAGGGAAAATTAAAAAAATAATTGAAAAATAGGCCTCATTTTTAATTTTTTAATTTTATTTTATACGACTCATATAAATCAATGGAATCTGCGAGGGAGGAGTTTAAATTCAAGGAAAGATCTTGACTTCCATTTTATATTATCTTATATTATTTTAATTTTCTTCTTCTCAATAACTTTTTTCTCCAATACCTGACAGATTTGCTGTCATACAATAAAATGCTTCACTTTTCAAGTACTTTTATTTGATGCATTGATGTACAAGTGTTACATTGTGTTACAAGGAGGGGGGGGGGGGGGGGGGGGACGTTTTGCCCATTCTTCTTTACTGGTATTCATTCATTCATGTTTGATAAGTAGTTGCTAGTAGTAGTTAGTTTTTAGTAGTTGCTACTTTCTCCAAGCAAACAACATTCGAAATATGCTTTTAATAATACACACATCATGGCCGTTTCCCAGTGTTTCTACTATTGCTTCATTTACTCTTATAACATTAACATTAGCTTTAAACAAAGCTATAACTAATCACACATTCGCTACTAAACTGCGCTATTTAAATCTGCTCTAAAATAGACAATTAGGTCGAGAATGTCACACAAAAAAATACAAAGTGGCCTAAATTTTAAGTGGCTTCACTATAGTACATTTACTATAAAAATCCCGACGAGTGAGCTGTATATACACTTAATAATACTTACACATAATAAGCGTTTATTTTTAGACTGCTATTATTCAGCATTGACAACGTTTTATTTATATCGAAACTGAAAATAGCAATTGCAAAGAGACTATTTGCCTCAGATGAGACTTGAACAATTTTGCAAACCTAAGGCGCATTATCATCAATTTGATTGCTATACATTCGGGGACCCTTTTTTGATTATACACCAATGAACACTGCTAATTAAATATAAACCTATGCACCCGAAAAATAGGACGCATTCTTGTTTATATCACACAAGGGTAGTGGGTGAAAGCAATTGATTTGCTGATTACGGCACTATATACTAGCTGTGCGACGACGCCGATCACTAAACTCAATGGATTAAAGAGAAATTTATCGATTTTGACCATTAACACTGGGGCCACAGGGTTCATTAATAATAGTTACGCCGGGATTTAAATCTGAGCAATGATATATAGGATGGAGGGGAATGAGAGGGTGACAAATGCAATTAATTAGTTTTACTTTCAAACCATTCAAAGCATTTACTAGTAATTTGCAAGCCGTATGTAGTTTAATGTTAAACGTAATTGATATTCTATAGATACTGTTAAAACACTAGTCTTTATTAGAAGCTTTATTTAAAAATAAATAGAATATTTTAAATTTACCCTTTTTTTAAAATTAATAGAATATCTTAAATGTACCTTTTTTAAATTGCAGTATTTTATTGGTGCATTACAATCTCAAATTCGTATAAAATATAACTCAAGCCGCACTCATTCACATGTCACGCGGCATCCTTCCTTTCACCCAAAAATAACACAACCATGCAACATTCAAAAGAATTTCAATTTGATAAAGCTCAAGACGTAAGCTACGTGATGAATAAATGAAGAATCCCAGCAGTTCAGTAAGTTCTCATTCAGAAAGGTCAGAGAAACGGCGAAGGGCCAATAAAAATGCATTATTTACGAGAGCGGCAACGCGCGACAAGCGAAGCAGACATTTCACTTAAAAATTCAAATGCACTATATACGTATACAGCTTTATTACTTATTTTGCTTTAAGTGCAATGCAACACTGCACCGCGCTATCATTCAACTTTGAAATATTACGTTTGAGGTATTTTGTCAATGCTTGAAAATGGACTTATTTGAATTAGGTATAACAACTACGTCATCGAAAAGGATCTTAAAATTTTGAAGACAAGTTTTCCTTATAAAGTAAAGTATAATAGTTATTTCTTTTTTGACATTTTTTATTATTACAAACAGGACAAATTGCTTCGCAGTGTGTCTTCTCTAGTCTATTGTACCTCAATGGTTTTCGCAATGGTGGGCCGCCGGGTCCCCAGATGAGTGACGACCGGGCATCGAAAACTCGAAATGTCCTTGTTTTTGGTGTAAGATTGGGCCAGCATAGTGGGTTCTGACCCGATCTACACATTCGACATTGTTCATGTGGGTAGGCCTGATCCTGTAGAACATTTATAGGCTGATAATAAAATAATACACACTCCCGTATAAACTTTAGCCACAGAATCACAAACGCAAACATAATATAGGTAAGATTAAAAATTTACCGATTGTGTGCTAAGGAGTAGCCGACATGACATGCTCTTGTGAAGAATCGATTATTGGTTTTCATTATGGATGTCAGCATTATGTATTCACTGCAAGGACGCCGTGGAATATTCTTTGCAGCCCCGAGAGAACTTCAAACGAGCTACGTGGGCTAAATTAGGAATTATAGACTAGAGTTATTTACAGAAAAGGGATCAGGCAAGACGCTGTGTAAGCGTAAAATATCTGCAAAGGCGGTTATTGGAAGATTACATGTATGCAAACTTCAAAATGTATTATATGTATAGATATCTATATCGGTAAATATCTGTCACCGTAAAATTGAAAATAGCGCATTATAATCTATCCCGCGACATTGTAAAATGTCTAAAAATTGTGAGCAGTATATTACTGATCATAATTTTTCGACAGTTTACAATCTCGCGATTTGTTTTATTATAATAAATAATAAATTATAATAAAACCAATGACCAGACGCAACTTTGTTTACTTAAACGACGTTATGTGTTATGTGCGCCCTATAATCGGGGGTATTCCTTAAAGCGCACCACATAGGTGCGCTTGAAAATAGGTAATTAAAATATTATATTTTTATTCCTGGGTCGATCATACTTTTATGCAGTTGCATGTTGCATTGCATTGGGTATAGATGTGTACTAACATTTGTTTTTATTCTGGTTCGTCCCTATTACGGTCATGGTACTCATGGTAGCTACTGTTGTATTGCCTTAAACCTACATAGATTATCGTTACTGATCATCGTGCAACTATTTCGACTATAGTTGGCGTTTGACGTTGGAAACACGTCGCAATCGCATCGGCCCCGATCGAGTCGACTGGGAATTGTGTTGATGACGTGCGTTGATACGGCTGTTCCGTAGAATCCAGTTATACCTTCCAGTTTGCATTGGTAACTTTCCGATTATAGCTCTTAAAACTTTAGTTTAAAGTCGAATAATAATTATAGTATTTTTTACTTTCACCGCTAGCATGTATCAGGGCTATTTAGTTTTCCATATTTCAGAATTTAATGAAATATTAGAAAGATTCGACTGGCCACCTCTACCGCATGCCATGTCAGCTATGGAACAAGGCTGTTTTCCACCAGAGCTGAGCGAGGTAGCTAAATAGAATGGCTTCATTTTCCACTGTCTAGCGAGATAAGCAATCCTATATGCTAACGGTTAGATAATAGACCATCTGGGGGCTATCACTATACTCTTCAGGCAATCCTCTTAGCGCAAGGAGTTCGGGTTACATTACTTCGGCCTCACCGCGAGTGGGCAATTCGGTTACGTCTTCGCACGGTCCTGAGTCCCGAGTTGTCAAGCTCTCGGTGCGGTAAAGAGTACCTACAAAGGTGTTTGACTGAGTATTCACCTCTTTTTTGCAGATAGTAAACAAGTGAGCTCTAGGGGCAGAGCAACCCTCATTTAACTTGGCCGCATTCACAAATGGTCCGAAATGCGTAATGGAGTTGCTCCGTCCGTACCAAAAGGTGGTGACTATTACTAATTTTATAAATTACAAAGCCTAATGACGAGTAACCTCCTTGATTTCTCCAAACAGAAAACATTTGCGGTCACGAAGTAGAAAGCAAATAGAGTGTTGAATAGCGTAAAAAATTGTCAGCCAGCCGCTATAGCCGGTGTGTTTCAAACCGTTTTCTGGTCACGACAGCGTGGAAGCCACTTCCGTCCTCGCTGGATGAATGACTTTGGAAACTTCGATAATACTATCTTAGAATAATGTAATCACTAATGTAGTACTAAAAGAAAGTTGAGCACTTTTATTAATAAGAGAAACCAGAGAAACAAAGCTCAAAATCAGGAAGAATTGGTAATTTACTTTTATCATCAGCATCAGACTTCAAGTTGAAGTACTTAGAAAGTTCCATTGCTAGCCTCAGGCCTTCCAACATGAACAATAATAGTGCATAGGGAGATGAAGCCATAACCCACTAAGGTGGCCTGTCCGGATTTAACGACTGCCATCTTACCCAAATCACCGTTTTAAAAGTCCCTTCCGAAGCAGGACTAACCATTGACATCTTTTAACAAAAATATCTGTAAGTATATGTTTTCTAAACAAATATCACATTATAATAAGAAATATAGCAGAATTAGTATCCAATATAAAGGCATGTCCGTGTCAGTGGAAGCCAGTAATGATTTAATATAACAATCAATCTTTCTTCTTGTTGTGTTCGACGTTGATAAATCGCGGACACTCGTAGCTAGCGGAGGCTAATTATGTGATTGATAGCACACTCCATCGAAATTCTTCAAGCCTTTGTGGATTGAACGTGTTCTTTTGGTATTGCATTAGCATTAGGGTTTTTATATCACTAAGGTGGCAATCAGGCCCGTCTGATGCGGTTACAGTAGCCTGCATATACAACGTGTAAAAAAAATAAGCAATAAAAATTAAGGGTGCGTACATAATTATACCCTGTTCAGACTTCACTGCTTAAATATCAACATTAAATGTGGTAAATATTTTTTTTATTTATGTGTAATGTACATTTTGTACAATCCTATTTTGTTATTGATTGACAAACGCAAGCGCAGTACCGGATGAGTGACCTTTGACTCGTGGCAAGCTTGTACCCCACCGCCTTCCCCGCGCCTCGCCCATTCAGGGTTGTAACCTGAAGAGTTTAAACAAAAACTTGAGCTCTTTTTTGTCTGAAAAATACAAATTTCTCAGTTACCTTTTACTTGTGAAAAAAAAAAGTTGTCACCAAACATGTAAATTTTATTGCTTATTTTCTTTACACGTTGTATAGGCTTGTGCAACAAAATACTACTACGCATTGGGCTAGCGTGGCGACTTGTGGCCTGATCTCTCCATAATGCTGTTGTCCATGTGGGAAGGCCTGTGCCCAGCAGTGGGACATTTATAGGTTGATGAAGATGGACGTTTGTAACACTAAATATATCACGCACGCGGTGCCGATACACTGCAAAAATCTTTTCACACCTTTTTTCAAGAACCTATGGCTGTATTCCTTTGTGAACAGCTTGACAAGCATCTCAATCCACAACCTGAGCGTACGCGGATGGTAGCTTTTCACCTTTTCATTTCGGTTCTAAGGTCTAGGATAAGTCGTTAGGACTGGAAGTCCATGGCTTCACCGGTCTAAGATCAACAGTCCGGGTTGTCAACTAATTTTCGGTTCGATTACTTGTAGGGCTCGTTTCAAGTACCAATGACTGCTTAATTACCACCATCTTATTTAACGTCTAAAATTATATTCAATCTATCTGTTATTTTTGCCTACTACTAGTACAGTTTGAAATTTGATGTAATTTGTATGAAGCTGAAGTCAAATTCCTAACTTTAGTAGACGAAACAACAGATAGATTCATTATTACTTTCAGTTGTAAGTCTGTCGCCATTAAGTGTTGGCATTGTGCCTATCCGCTTCGATCAATTGTTGATCGAAGCCTATCCGTCATAAGTAATGGAATCCGGGTAAAAAGCGACTCCACCTTCAACCTATCGTTATTTACCATCAGATTAGATGGAGGGTCAAGTGCTTTCTGTAGTGGAATAAAAAATATATAAAATCACGTAAAACTATGATCTATCACTTAAGCGTATGTTAATTCGCAATCTCGTTTATAACCTAATTACAGTTCCAGCAAACTCAATCTTGAGGTGTTCAGTTAATTGCGCACGTGTACAATCCCCAGGAGAGGGTATGACGTCATTAATTTAACTCGTGCTGATACGGACGGACTTCCCTTAGGAATTAAAGCTGAATCTTTATTAAAATTGTATGTATTTTTTATATGTATATTATATTCAACACAAGAGCAGTTCAGTTTATAGGGACATCAGTTCAAGCCATCGTGAGTCCTTACGAAAACTAATTAAAGATATAGATATCATAACTTTACCGTCCTTGTACATATTTGTAAATATTAGCTATTCTGTGATATTAGTAATCCCGTAAAAAATTACATTTTTATACCAAAAAATATAAGGTTCATGGATATACTTATAACACAGGAACAGGAATGTATGCTCTGAAGTTTAGACTCAGCAAGAGTAGTACATCGTTTATATGAAATTAAAATACCTGAAGACATCCTGGGCGAAACTATAAATATTCAATTACTCATATTTACAAAACGCCAAACGCTATAATCAGACTTTTTTTTCAAATGGAAAAGCTTTACGTCAGTAGGTATGTCCTGAGCGGTGACAATATCCAACATAGAATCCATTGTCTACGTGTTCAGCAATATTTTCGTAATACTTACTACATTAGTTACCTCCCATAGAAAATAAAGGACAAACTACAACCAATGAAGTTTCTTCACGCCTCATTTTCTGAGGTGCGCTGCTTTTGGGTTGTTTCAGATAAAAAAATGTGTTGCTTCGAGTTCAATTTGTGAATTATACTCCGTTTACCTGCAACAAATAAAGAGGGTTTAAATGAGGTTCACATCAAGAGTACAATAGGTACTATCAACAAAACCAATGCAGTACCATTTTCAAAAAATTTTGCTTGCAGAAGATGACCATAGTTCGTTCTGCCCTTTGTTTAACGTTGACCAATGACGACAAACCGTTTATTTTAAAGAAAGAAAGTGTTGGCATACCCCGTTCCGCCTTTTGTTTTCATTGATTAGCGACAAACAAAAGGTCCCTTTTTTAACATCTTGACTGTCTTCACAATTTTATGATTTTTGAGTTAATAGAGGGATGTTGTGGCAAAAGTTTAAAAAGGATGTTGGGACAGGACAAATGCAAATGAAAATAGCCCTAAAGGTGGTATACGGCAGATTTTGTTGATAGTACATTTTGAGAGGACCCGTTATTACCGCTCGGCCACGACATGATTCTACTCGTATGTTCATTGCGTTGTTTCTATTACCGTTCAATAATACTGCCGTTGTATAACGCGCAATTAAGGCTAGGTGTTAGTGAAAAATTAACATAACACGTTTTTAGATTAACTTTTGAAGTAGTAAACAGTAAAATTAAAATCTGCGAAAATTATGAAATATCATTGAGGCTTTATTCTGTGGAATATACCCGATGGAAACACGATTTGATAAAGTTTGCTCGATAGAATAAATTCACAAAGTTACATATTTTTGTGTCATTTTATCTTCTTTTCTAGGTTTTATTCTTAAAATAAGTGATTTGATATTATGTGTTATTTACTAAAATGAAGTTCATAGATAACTTGAGAAATTATAACCGATCGTTTTTTTTATTACATCTACATATTTTTTAAAATATAAAACGCGCTTATTCGTTCCGTTTTGCTGTTATACCCGTCCCTTAATGTCGTACCGTCGAGAGAGTCGTAAGTCTATTCGAACCTTTTTTACTTAATATGCACGTTGTTTCATGTCGACCATGACAATTTGACAATATACAAAGATGTAAACCAACTTAAGAGCTCAGCTGCCGTAAAATCAGACACAATAGAAATATAATTGTTAGTTACCTCTAGTAGTCATCGTGACAGACAAGGGGATTATGTAGGTAGACGTAAGTGCGCCATAATACTATTTGACAGCTATTGTCAGATTAGCGGTCACTAACGCACACTCTATTATTCCATTACTGCATTCAATGCTATTGTGTTTCAAGCGCTAACTGCTATGACGCCAACGATACTAAATGGTGTTAATGAAAAAAGATTACAACTTTAACGAACCCCGTTCGCTGGTGCAATTAGAGCAACGCGGAGGTACATGCCAGTTTAATTAACAGTTAACAATTTCACAGTGTGTATTTGTTATTTAAAGCCAACGCGAACACTACATATAGAAATGGAACACTTTTCACTAATCTTTTATTGTAGTCCGAGCGCTTCTCTCTCGCTCTCTCGACGGTACGGGATGGGTATAACAGCGAAACGGCGCGTTTTATAAGTTTTTATAGGTTTTATTGCCTATAATGTATAGACTTTATAGGATACTCTGCGAATTTGTCATGTGCGTTCCCATTAAGGGTCCACATTAGAATTTTGAGCTTGTGAATGTGTCAGCCTATAGTAAAGTTCTCAAACGATTGTAAATTCAACCTCTAATTTGTAAAAGTCTGCACTCAAAAGTTACATTCGGTTAAAGGTTGACCCTCAGTCGTGACTGACAGGTATCCATATTTAATAATTACTTAAAATTTACAACTGCTGTGCTGTAAATGGCTAGTCTTAGTAAAAGATTTGTAAAACTAATTTTAATTAATTGTCACTCCTTCCTGCTAACTCAATAGGAAAAAGTAGCATGTAGAAGGTGGTCCCTTAATTGATCGCGTTAAGTTCACATTAAGTAAGAACCACAGTAATATTTAAAATATAGGTATTACTGAGAGTTAGTAAAAGTACTTGAACCATTTGTAAATTCAATCTGTAGTTTGAGCTATTCAAAAGTTTCAATCGATTAAAGGTGGTCCCGTCCCTCAATTGAAGCGTTATCATAAAAATAAATTAATTTACGGAACATTTGGTTGTTAAATAGACAATCGCTATAGTCTATTCGTTAGTAAAAAAAAAATTAAAAACTATTGCTCCACCGAACAGTATAAACAAATGTACCTACCGTTTTACCTTAAATAATAATCAAACTCCTGCAAAGAAATACTACGGTCGAGGTGACCACATATTAGGATTTTGTAGGATTTCATTTTACAGCTTGTGTTGTACTGTCAATAGAATAAGATTTAAAATTAAAATGTCTCAAAAGTTTTAATACAACTTGTGTGCGACTGTACATCGCTGCACTTGCCGGCAATTGGCCGTTGCTAATTCCCAACTACTGTTAATTAATTCCATACACAAAGAACAGTTAGAATAGTGTTGACTAGTCTAGAATCTGTGCTAGTTAAATAGCCATAAACGCTTATGTAATGTTTTTTGTATGGTATAGCGATTCATTAAAATAATAAGTACTACAGACCCATCTCTTCCGTTAGGTGTCGTAAAAGGCGACTAACGGACTAAAGACAGCACATACATCCAACAGCATAGAGCGGCGATGGGCTCACCACATAACACGCTGATTTGGTGAAACGTGGACTATGACAGTAGACTGCTGTTGCGGTCCTGACTAGGAGACTAGGTAAGTCCCTGACTAAACCTTTGGGGATAATAGTCGTGATTATATTGTGTATGTTTTATGTTTCTTTATTTAGCCTCCCGTTTTGTTTGGTAGACGACAAAGAGCTATATAACACATTTATGCTGCTATTAAAAAGTTATTAAAATACATAATGGAATGTAGGACAAGCCCCTCGTATCGGTGTAACCAAAGGTCAAATACCTACCACGCCGAGTTGTTTCGGAATCACGCCTGTGGCATATTCGTGATGGATCACGGAAAAGATACGATCTGGGTGGAAAAAATAACCAACGAACGATTTCTCGGTTACGCTCGAGACTTGATTTTTTTTGTTGTTTAGTTTTTTTTTGGGTGCTATTGCGCTTGCATTACGAATACGGTTTAATAAAAAATATAATTTACCCGCTTCGAGAAAGGAAACTTACACTATTCTTTGTTGTTGTGCATAAGCTTTTAGTGTTATTATGTTATAAAAAGGGAAGACAATAAAACCTAATTTAAATATGAAAATTTCAATATTGTGGACCTTTAAATATTTGACAGAAGTTAATATCAACTGTCGCAGCGCAGAACAAAAATGTAAACATTACTTTTATGGAGATAGACATAGATAAGGTGGTGGTAGCTGAACTAGCTAACTAGGCGGCCTTATTACCACCAACTAAAACGACTACAATATGTATTCCACGCTGATAATCTTACCACTAATATACTAGAGGCAAATTCTATAAAAAAGGTTTTATAAACTAATTATTCACAAATCTTTGTGCATACATCTAGTGCCACTCTATTTTTTGCTGATTCTCGAGAGAAAAGACAGTGTAAAAGTCCAAGAGACACTAGTACATGGCATATATCCCATATGAATTGTAAATGATTCGTTTATAAACACAAATCTTTGTGCATACATCTAGTGCCACTCTATTTTTTGCTGATTCTCGAGAGAAAAGACAGTGTAAAAGTCCAAGTGACACTAGTACATGGCATATATCCCATATGAATTGTAAATGATTCGTTTATAAACATTCTACATCAAATTTGACCTTAATATAGACCATAAAGGCGATTATAAGTTATCTTTACCACGATACCTTTTTAGTACGGATGTCAGAATGTATATTATTATGAATTCATAATTAAATATCTCACAGATTACCATTTCATTGCTCAGTCAATGATCGTGTGACTGTCTCTCGAGACTTGGGTAACGTAATGGTTTTTAGTAATTATAATTAACTAAGACTGTTTGAATTCAACTGCGCTTATGTTAATATACGTAATAGTCGACTATATTAAAAAAGATAATGACACTAATTGCTGTACCTACCTGATATATGTCAGTAGCTATAATAGGAACAAATCATTATTTAAAATTGTATTAGCTACATTGTTTTCGACTACTTGTACGAGTATACAGTTGGACCGGTAAAATAATAGGATTAAAATCAAGTATAATTTGTTTTGTTGTTACTTCAAAGAAGACGCAGTTGTAGAGAAAATAATATACTTACTTACCTTTCAAAAAAACCCCACACCATACCCATAAATGGTTATACGAGTAATTCTGACTGAATGGCAATTTTTAACACTTTTAGGGATTGTTTTCTGAGGTTTAAGCGGTTTAAGGAGGTTTAAG
The DNA here is from genome assembly GCA_963921215.1 of Scoparia ambigualis. Taxonomy (NCBI): domain Eukaryota; kingdom Metazoa; phylum Arthropoda; class Insecta; order Lepidoptera; family Crambidae; genus Scoparia; species Scoparia ambigualis. The sequence continues at coordinate 20,983,761 of OY992516.1, read as the reverse complement.
CACTACACATTGAAATGAAACACTTTTTCACGGATTAACTCGCGTTTAATTTACTATTTACATAGTTTTTTTATATTAACCTGACGATTCGAACTTTCGAACCCTTTACAGGGTCCGTGGTCACAGGGAGACAGAGGTGTTGGTCGTCTCATAGTTCGAAGTTATTTTTAGGGATACCAAAATTACTAACACTGAAAGTATAATTTAGGTAGGTAGGTAAGGTACATATCACACCCGTTTCCCGAAAGTGATTTGTTTTTACTTTTTACATGTTTTTAATACATTTCATCCTTGAATTTAATAGAAAATACATTTACCTTGGCATACTATTATTTCTAACGTTTAAACAGTAAAACGTATTTTTACGACCTCGTTAATTTAGTTAACACGCATGACACATTTGACCCTTTTTGCGTACCTAACTGTACCGCTAAAGAGTTTATTTATTTATTCTTTATTGCAAAATTACAGCAAAAGGCGGACTTAATGCCCTGAGGCATTCTCTGCCAGTCGACCAGTAAGGGTGTCTAGAGAAAAACAAGCTTGCAAAAAAAGACTAGACTAAAAACCTAATTATTTGTAGACAAATATATATAATACATGATTAAGATATAATACTGATAAAATAATAAATAAATACATATACGTAACATAAGAAAAATATACTTACGCAAAATCATAAATAAATATAGGAATATGATAATAATATATAAACTTACTTACAATAATATATATAAAAAACATACTATATAATGTCAGACTATGAAATTAATGCAGAGATTTAAAGAAGTGCTCGCGTACATATATTTACTGGTAGCTTTTTTATGTGTAAGGGCAAGGCGTTCCAGAGTCGTATTGCAGTGAGGGTAAACGAGTTGGATGGTGGGCTGGGGGGTCTCAAGAAGGAGGTTGCTGAAAGAGCGAAGATTACGTTGGTGAGAGGCACCCAGAAGCTGAAACCTAGACTTCAAGTATTCCGGAGCAAGTGGATTGTTGATGATGTTGTGGAGGAAACAAACAACTCTCACTTTCCTGCGCTCCCGAAGGAGGTTGCTGAAAGAGCGAAGATTACGTTGGTGAGAGGCACCCAGAAGCTGAAACCTAGACTTCAAGTATTCCGGAGCAAGTGGATTGTTGATGATGTTGTGGAGGAAACAAACAACTCTCACTTTCCTGCGCTCCCGAAGGAGGTTGCTGAAAGAGCGAAGATTACGTTGGTGAGAGGCACCCAGAAGCTGAAACCTAGACTTCAAGTATTCCGGAGCAAGTGGATTGTTGATGATGTTGTGGAGGAAACAAACAACTCTCACTTTCCTGCGCTCCCGAAGGAGGTTGCTGAAAGAGCGAAGATTACGTTGGTGAGAGGCACCCAGAAGCTGAAACCTAGACTTCAAGTATTCCGGAGCAAGTGGATTGTTGATGATGTTGTGGAGGAAACAAACAACTCTCACTTTCCTGCGCTCCCGAATAGGAAGCCATTTGAGTTGATGCCGGAAATCTGAAATGTGGTCGTATTTACGCAGCCCAAAAATAAACCGTATGCAGTTGTTGAGGAGACGATCTAACTTGTTGAGATGAATTTAACTGACATCAGTATTACATACGTCAGCGTAGTCAAGGATGGGAAGGACAAGAGCCTGCATTAAGATAATCTTTTGCAGGCTCTTGTCCTTCCCAGAGTTTTGATACTTTGTTTTTTAGTGCAAAAACTTTTTGTCAGTGTCGAAGGCGAAGATAATGGTACCATGAATATCTATCAGTTAAGTATTACTTACATAATTTTGAAACTACATTTTATTTGTAAATGTCTTCACTTCTATAAGCTTCCTTCTGCCTTTTTATACACCGCTAAAATGCGTCCTGAATAAGTAGTAACGGCTAAAACATTTTTTGACGATTCATCAGAACTTATTAATTAGGTTGATATGTTTACAATATAAATATCCTACTAATATTATAAACGCGAAAGTTTGTAAGTATGGATGGATGTTTGTTACTCTTTCACGTAAAAACTACTGAATAGATTTGGATGAAATTCGGCATACAGATAGTTTATAACCTGGATTAACAAATAGGATACTTTTTATCCCGATATTCCCACGGGAACGGGAATCACGCGGGTAAAACCGCGAGCGGCCGCTAGTAACCTATTAATTTCTCACTGCTGCACTGAGCAAAGGTCTATCCCATGTCTCTCCATTTTTCCCATTTTTAACTATCCCGGCCAGTCTGGGTTGGAAAAGATTAAATAAATTTAAAAAAATATATCAAACTTGACTATAAGCTTCAATAATATCTAAATTTCGGTTCATTATCTCTATTTTTTGCAATCCATGCAAACAACTCTATTTATTAAAAAATCAGAACACCTCATAAAAAGGCAAAATAAATATATATATCTTAGAAGTAAAAACAGTGATTACGTTTAACACTTCGGATTAGACAAGAATGACAACTCTCATTCTGTGATAACTATTCCAGACGGCGCGTTAAAATATTTTGAACATTTTTTATAACGTCGAAGTGGCATGCAAAATTCTCATACAAAACACAGAAAAACGACGTTTCGTAGTCCCCTGTTTCCTCCTTCAGAACTGGACCAATTTTTATTACTTTTTCAGCATCGGTTAAAGAAAGAGATTTTCTATGTCTGTATGTTTGATTTTTTTAAACCAGTCACTTAATGTTTCTGAAGACGTTTTAAAACGGAGTGATTTTGCTAAATTTTGAAGGCTCCTGGTTACTAAATAAATAACTTAATGCAAAAAAATCAAACATACAGACATAGAAAATTTCTTTCTTTAACCGATGCTGAAAAAGTAATAAAAATTGGACCAGTTCTGAAGGAGGAAACAGAGGACTACGAAACGTCGTTTTTCTGTGTTTTGTATAAGAATTTTGCATGCCACGTCGACGTAGTGTTTCCTCTCAATTCGAAAACCTGAAAAGAACTGTGTACCTGTTTGAATGGTTTCCAGTAATTTAATAAAAGTAGCCCCATGGCGCAACGGTTGCGGCGTTTGGTTTACGATCTTCGTGAGGCAATCTGGCATTGGCACTGGATGGGTGACCAAATTAAAACTATATCGAGCTCCTCCGTGCCTCGAAAGACACGTTGGTTCCGGTTGCTGCCATAATATGGCAGTCGTAAAAACACCAACCCGCATTGGGCCCGCGTGGTGGGTTATGCTAATGGCCCAATCTGCCAACGTGCTGTTGTGTTAATGAAATTATATAAGAATTTCGACTACAAAGGGTATTCTTTTAGATTTGCTGAGAGACACAGTTACGTATCATTTGATAAAACTTACTTAAAAAGCTTATCCCTTAACCACCTACCTCCAATTTCTGTCCCTTAACCACCTACGTGCGGTCACGGTGACCGCTGACAGACGATTGATCCTTGATTTGAAGTGCCAAGTGCAAGGGCGACAGTGTTGAAGGTGCAGAAAAGGTACATAACCGCACACTACCGTACGACACACACGCTTTGCAAAATTTGACTACGAAAAATGGTTGCGGTCATGGTGACCGGTGGTTAAGGGTTAACATAAATCTACAGTCCCCTAAATACTTACGTCATATTATCATGAAGCAGGGAATGTAGAACAAGACACATAACAGAACAAAACAAACACAATTCTTCTAACCATAATTATGTACGTTAAAATAGTTTCTATGCCCGAGTGTGAAATTATCGCATACCTGAATTCCCAATAGGATCTCCCCTGTTGTTGTATAACTAAGCCACTTCGCAGAAGGATTTGAGTTATTTCGGAACAGGAAAGGCACAAAATTAACATTCTATGCAAAACTAAAATGGTTTTGAAGAAGAGTGAACAACGACTACGGTTCTAAGAAACGATAAGTATTTGGATATTTTAATGCTTTGAAAAAGTTATAGCTATCAAAGAACGTTATACCTATCAGATGAAAATGTGTATTTTACATATATTATAGGGGAAGACAGTTAATTTTTAAATATGATGTCAAACTCTTAACCTTAGTAAATGTCGATTCTTTCCTAACAAGTCGTCTCAAATCAAAAAATATAAAAAAATAAAAATAAATACGAGTAGTTCTGTCTAAGTGTATCATTCAATGTTATCGCGTAAACTTTAGAAATCTTTGTTTCATTAATGTTGTTTGTTAACAATAGTTTGTAGCTAGTCCTTCTTACCACTTCCTTCCATGAAAAGTTATAGAACATGCAACGAAATTAATCAGTAGAAGGAAAAATTGTATTCTCTCTAAAAAGAAGTGTTTCTTCTCTTTACGTATAATACTGTAGAATTGTAGATCAAAGCGAAACACTAGCACGTAACGAATGAGGTCGCAATAAAGTGTACATTCGAGACCATTGAAAAAACCTTAAAAGAGTCCAAACACTTATTACAAGCCACCAAATGCCGATAAACATTGACCGAGTGACCGATGACTCGACTAAAAGAAACACATAAACTACTCGCGTTCGCCCGCCGGATTCGCGGCTGGAGCTTTGTCGCGGCAATAAAATGGGAAACCTTTTGTTTTGTAACGTGTAAGATCGTATCTATTGTCTTGGTATTGCGTTTGGCAGCGTTGCGCAAACGCTCCACAAAAGGCAAGAGTCGGTACGGACGTCGAACGTTAACTAACATTTTGGTGCCATTGGTCAGATAGGTCTTCTAGGAATATTACTGATTGGAACATAGAATAATAACGCATAGAACGATAGTCTCGTACTAGAAAACTGTCATGGCGTGAGGAAAGCAAAAAATGGATGTAGGAGTAAGTTACGCGTACTATCTCGGCGACACGCACACAAGTGTAGGTACAAGTAATGTTGCTAGAGGAGTCAGATTTGCCCCAAAACTAAGGAAATTGGAACTGTTGATAGATAGATAAGTTTATATTATTAGTACTGACGCGGGCCGTTTCGGTACCAAGCCAGTATGGCTTGGTTTTACTGGCCTCATTTATCGTGCGTATTCTCGCTTTCTATGCGTTATTATTCTAAGGATTGGAATATCAATGTTTGGGTATAACGTATAAAGGGTAAGTAGGCAACTAGTACAATAATCATTTTACTCAAAATATATCTAGCCCTCACTGTCCCGCTGTCGACTTCTGCCCAACAGTGAGACAGTGAGTCCCACTCGTTTCAGAGTTGCGCGCGGATCATCAGCGCACTTACGAGACGCGCTTGCCACCCGCGCGGGCGGTCAGCGTGACTCTGAAACCAGCCTAAATGCACTGCAAATCGCGTTTTTGTATGTCCTAGCGCCTACGCGACCGACGACGACGCCGGAACACCAATGTGGTTCTATATTAAGAGCCCTATTACATCTCGAATGTGATTTTTGCGTTAAATGGCCAATTTTGCGTTCTTGATCTCAGAAACAAAAATACATTAACATTATTTTGACTTATTGAATAGTGTAGATTAGCTATTAGCATAGTTCGTGGCGGCCTCGCTTTTTGTAAATTTTGCTTAACTTTTTAATTAAACCCAAAATAGCAGAGAAAGATTTTCATAAAATGCACAAAGGCACTAGTTCTCCTAGATTGAACTACTGTTCTAAACAAATGGATTAAAAAAAATTTAATGTTATCTCTTAGTCTGTTCATTATAGAAATATAAATATATTTTTTTTTAATATATAGTAGAAGGAGGCAAACGAGCAGGCGGGTCACCTGATGGAGAGTAATCACCGCTGCCCATGGACACCCGCAAAACCAGAGGAATCGCAGTCGCGTTTCCGGCCTTTAAGGAAAGAATAGGAATGTGAGGGGGGGATTGGCCTCCAGAACCCTCACTGGCCGGACGAAACACAACAGCGCCAAGTGCCGTTATTTCACGCCGGATATTCGTGAGAGGGTGGTATTACGCCGGGCGAGCCGGCCCAATGCGTGCTGCAACGCAGTGTGGCTCTAGTATACTGTGTCACTCAGTATATTTTAAAATATTTAGTTTTTTTAAATAATTACGCACAAATGTTACCGATTTTCTAGGTGTAATACGACATGATCCAAAAATGATGCGGGATGCTCGAATTACCTATGACCAACCGAGCTATTTTTTAATTAATTGTTATATTTTACGCTGTCAAAGCGAAGTTAGCCCGGTTGGGACAAGGCTTGCCTCGCGTCCCAAAGTCAAGAGCCTTAGGTACCTCGGAATTGATTATTCTTATGTAAAAGATATTTACTTGCTCGGTGTTGCAGATGGCACTTTAAACCATAGCTCCCAGCTGCATAATATGTTACCCCTATAAAACTTTGAATAGCAATTTCACATATACAGGGCGTCCCACGGACATGCCACATGGAGGGAAAGTACCTTGAATATTGTAGATAGAACATTTTACTGAAAGAAGACATTTTTTGAATTTAAAAAACAGTTTAAACTGCATTCATAGATATTTAAAAAAATACATGGTTGAACTAGGAATCGAACCCGTTACATGAGAAAAATAATCATTCTGTAGCTTTATCATACCGATCGAAAGGCTTCACCATAAGGATTATTTTTTGCTAAATAACATAGGAAAGGTTATCAATTCAATTCAATTCCTTTATTTGCATTAAATGTGGTATGGTACATAGTAAGATGGTATAATACATTAAGAGGATCACACATTTAGCCAAAGTGTTGGCATACAAAATTTTTATAATAAAATGTCATTTAAAACATAGGTACACAATATTAATTAAACAAAAAGGATAATAGAAAAAATTACATTGTCATGCTAAGCATTTGATTGATATTTTAAATATTCGGCAATTGAATAAAAAGAGTTCTGTATCAACCATTTACGTAACATAAACTTACATAGTGTCACAAATAAAAGGAAGACCATGAATTTTAACATTTTTAATACAAAATTAATCAATTTATGTATGTATTTATTTCAATGTCAGTTGTAATGTCCTTACGGCAATGTCAGCTTTTCATTTTTCTGAACAAAATTTCACATCAAATGTTAAAATTCATGGTTTTCCTTTAAGTTATTTAGCAAAAAATAATCCTTATGATGAAGCCTTTCGATCGGTATGATAAAGCTACAGGTTGATCATTTTTCTCATGTAACGGGTTCGATTCCCGGTTCAACCATGTAATTATTTAAATAACTATGAATGCAGTTTCAATTGTTTTTTAAATTCAAATAATGTCTTCTTTCAGTAAAATGTTCCATCTACAATATTCAAGGTACTTTCCCTCCATGTGGCATGTCCGTGGGACGCCCTGTATAGCCATTGATTTCGATGGTGCCTCCCTATGCAGTATTTAATTACTTATTTTTACCTATAATTTGAGTTACTTTTCTTTTGCGCCGGGCCTGGGTTTTTTTTGAGCATTATCCTTTATTTGGTGTTTATTAAACTACATTCTAGTTGTTCTTTTTAAGAATTTTATCATGAAATGAAATACGCTTAACGTTTTATGAATAATTATTGACACAATAATTCATTATTATGAATTGATTGAACGGCTACATTTACAAGGGTGAAACGAAACGTATTTCTGACTTGTTTGTCATTTGTCAGTTCTTTCTGTCACTGTTTTCGTTATTTTTAGTATAATGAAACTCTTGATTATATGCTTCTTTAATAATAAATATGTGTCGTGGATGATTAATTGAAACAAAAATGGTATCATGTTTAGCTATGACTAGCGGCCGCTCGCGGTTTCACCCGCGTGGTTTCCGTTCCCGTGGGAATATCGGGATAAAAAGTATCCTATGTGTCAATCCAGGTTATAAACTATCTGTATGCCAAATTTCATCCAAATCCATTCAGTAGTTTTTACGTGAAAGAGTAACAAACATACACACTCACAAACATTCGCCTTTATAATATTAGTGTGATTGTATGTTACTGAAAAACTTCAAGAAAACAATGTCCAACCACAAACTTAAAATTATTATTTTTAAACTTTCTTTCATTCAGCTCTGGCCTTTTACCTATAAAAAAAATCAAAGCTATGTTTAAATAATGTAATAAATTACATTTTGCTACCAAGATGATTTTATACAAGCTCACTAACTAACTCATTGTCAGGTTTTCAAATGTATGGGCCGTGGGCATTGTCCTTTACGTCACACCTACCAGTTCTCACACTTTGAATGGGCCCAGTATGAGTACCTGACTCCGTCTGCAACGCATCACGACGCTCAAGGTTGGGATTACTGCAACTCACCTCGCATTATTCGTTTAGTAATTTTATCTCAACTATCCAAGGATTTGAATTTACGTACGTATCTTGTGAAACGATCACAATTCCTTTCAAACGTTAAAGAATTTGTATAGAAACGAAAGGAAACAAAAAGAACAAAATAATCAAGGAACGCGACCTCAACACATTGTTGGTTTCCTTTGGTGTCTCGCTCTTTCTATCTATAAATATTTTTGTTTTTAATCAAATGCCTAGTGCGAGTTTTATTCACCATTTCATCATTTAAATGAAAACTACCTATTTGTATAGCAGTAAAACAGCGCCTCCTAGTAACGTCTCATATTAAGATCCTTCTTGCAAATCTTATTTTAAAATAACATTATTATGACTTTACCAGCTAGGTATATCGGTATATACCTTGCCCTTCATACGATACGAGGTAAGAGTCGACGACCAAGCTCTCAGACTATCGACACGTGTAGTATTTTTCAAAGGGTCTAGATATTTTAATAGAAATAAATTCTAATAGCATATTAATTTCAACACGAAACATGCTGTGTGCAAAGTGTGCAGGGCTGTGAGAAATTAAACTATAATAGCTAAACATACAACAAGGAAAGTTCCACCAACTTAGAAAAAAAATACAAAAATCAAAACACAAAAACTGTGCGTAAAAAAACCTTTTTACAGCGTTCGTTAGCAAGCGCACAAGGGTGACGGACGACTGAATTCTTCCCACTCTCTCACGTTACAACACGGCCGGCGCCGGTGTCAATTCATATAATGCTTCACACATGTGGCGTTTTGGGTTACTGACCTAACCTAACCCAACACGAGTGTGAGATAACGACCGAGAACAACAAAAAAAACGAGCGCGTAATAGGACATTGTTTGAAGAGGACTTCGAAGCGCGAGTAACGCGACTCTTAATTAGTATTGTACATTATGCAAACACTTGAAAAGCCCAGCTATATTTAAGAAGAAACGGGTAGGTACCAATCCTTATTAATAAAACGTGTCTCAAAAATATATTTAACAGCTGTCTGTGTTTTGATTGTTTTAATGGGTTTAACTTTATACTCCAGCCTATCAAAACTGTAACAGATTGAATGGGTGCCTAATGGATAGAATATAATAAGTATTACTTTTATTGTTTTATGATTATAATAAGTCAACTTAAGTTAATAACTACAATAATAATAGTTGTTTTCTTTAAATTAACAATTTGAACCTGATATCAATACGACTTCTGTTGTAAATAGGCATAGAAGTAAAAAATAGAAGATCTTTTTATAGTTACGTTTTTATGGGGCAGGAAAGGTCAGTCAAGTAATTTATTTTATATTATTATGATGCTGTGGTAACATAAAGTAAATCCTACTAATATTATAAACGCGAAAGTTTGTAAGTATGGATGAATGTTTGTTACTCTTTCACGTAAAAACTACTGAATGGATTTGGATGAAATTCGGCATACAGATAGTTTATTTATAACCTGGCTTAACACATAGGATACTTTTGATCCCGATATTCCCACGGGAACGGGAACCACGCGGGTGGAACCGCGAGCGGCCGCTAGTGTATAATAAATAATAATTGAGCCGTGTGGTATAGCGAGTCACTGAAAGAATACTACCAACCCCTCTCTTCCCTTGGATGTCGTAAAAGGCGACTAACGCACTAAAGACTGCACATACATCCAACAGCTTAAAGTAGCGATGGATTCACCACTATCACGCTGAGCACGTGAGCACACGTGCAGTTGTAATTTGGTGAAACGTGGACTATGGCAGTGGATTGCTTCTGCGGTCCTCATTGCCTAGTCTCTGACTAACCCTTTGGGGGTAATAGTCGCGAATCTATGTATAATGATAAGAATAAAGTATTCTTTAAAAATAGCGTTTAATTAAGATTAGGTTTATACCCTCATTAGCTCACAAGCATCGGATGGCAGGCATTCGGAGGCCACATTCCGAGAAACTATCAGCCGATCGCAGGTGCCTCCCACAAGTATGACTTTCCTTATTTAATACTATCAACACATGTTTCCTCCTACAAAAAACGCCATAAATAGACGCGTCCCTAGATGTTTTATCGGCTATAAACCCACATGCACACTCTCTCCGCCCTCCGATAGATCACGTTCGCGTCTTGGGGAAATGTTTTTTTACTAAACACGCCAATTCTTTCCTCGTGGAATAATAAAGAGGCACTATTGCCTATTTATTTCATACGGGCGTGTTAGTTTCACAGCCGCATACTGAAGGTTCAAAAGGTATACTTATTTCACTCCGCGTCTCAAAAGTTTTATTATGGCTTACTAGAAAAGAAGAAGTTAGATATTGTTTTTTTGTACTGTTATAGTTAATTCATGTACGAGTGTTACATAAGGTCTAATCAAATATGTTATTTAATCCTGTATTGATTGTGTAAATTACACATTAATGCACAGTAGGACTACAATTATCTATAATGTCCTTTTGCGTACAGTATACATACTGAATCACGTTAAACTTGTATGTTTTGTTTCATTTAACTATTAGTGTGCTACATTATAAGTTAATAATAACGTACTTATTTCTTTTTTTTTTAAATAGAAGAAAAAAAACCATTTCTTTTTACATAACATACTCGTACGTCTACAGACCATTTAATTTAAAGAATTGGTAAAAATAATGTCGTTGCCTGCGAGTAGATTTATTTTTCTAGCCGGTGCCATGTGGGAGCTATCAAGGAGATTTGTAACTCTACCCGCAGGCGGACACTTCACCAAAAAGCTATTCCACAAGCGGACTGTACCAAGAATTGGTTAATTGCCTCTTTCAGCACTTTTAAAAATAGAGATAAATTGTAAGTATTTTCTCTTACTAATGATCTACACTTTTCACTCGATTATACTTTTTGGAAAGGTCTACAATCCTGACTTATTTTGCCATTTGGACTTTAGAAAATTCACTAAAACTCTCAGTCTGGATCTGGATTGCTAAGAATAACATTCACTCCTTTTAAGTTGTTCATACACTTGGGACAAAAGTACAAAACCTTATTTTGGAACTAATCCTGTTAAAAACAACGTTGTACTCTGTCAGTTGCTTGAAGCAGAATGAGACAGAGAAACAATGCAGGAGGAACAAGATTTAATCAAAAGTAGATTTAAGATTCTAGTGTAGGATCTTAATTAATATTATGAGAAAGAGTTTGCTACTACTGTTGGAAATACTATGGCAATTTTAATAAATCTGCAGTTAACTATGGCAATATAGAAACCTCGGCCAAGCAAATTGCACACAATATGAATGAAGCGCGATTTGAATAAATAAAAGCTCCGCCGAGTTCTTTAATTGCTTTCTTTGAAACAATCGTTCGATATTGGCTAACAAAAGATTACTCTTAGTCTGAATGAAAGCAACAATTCATTATATAAATACTTTTACTGTCCCATAATTAACATACATACATACACATTATAATCAGTGGCGGTACCTTCATACAAGCCGAAAAGCCCGGCTTGCCCTAACAAAAACTCAATATCACTACTGGTAAAACGCAATTATTAAAATCACTTAATATTTTTTACCATTGTTAATTTTCTTTCATCAGCATTCAAATTATCAATTTTATAAGTTTCTCATATTAAGAATCACCAAACAAATCTAATAAAGCTGCTTATAAATCGTGCGACGCTTTACATCTCTCTCGCACAAGTCGGCTTGCAACCGGGCTTCGGATTTAAAGTATATCCGCTCTCTTCTAACTTTAACAAAATTGCTACTCTATAAACATAATACTGCGTAAGTATGTATAGATTCTATGAGAAATTCATACTCTTCGTCAAAGCCAGCTTGCGTTATGAAGTTCGCAAGTAAGGCCTTCTCCAAATCAGGCTTTATTTCTACCGAATCACGTGCAACTTCAACGCGGGCGAACCAATCAGAGGCGACCGACGACAGCTCGAGCTCGGGCGAATCAATCAGAGGCGAGCGTTAATACGCGATTGTGCTGTGCAGCAGCCACAGGCAGCAGCCAGCCATTTTTTATTTTTTGTTATTGTCACACTTCACTTTATTTGAGGGATTATTTATAAGTAACAAGTGTTTTCGTAATTTGTGTTAAAAAAATGTGTTCCGAGTTCAGTTCGTCGCTTTATTGGTCTCTTTGACGAACTAAGATGTGTTGAGCATGTGATGTGTTGCAAACAAATGTGTACCTAAACGTGTTGATGATTGGCATACGAAAGGCAGAGGTAAATAAATTATTTGAACATCACACATGATTTATGTATTTCGCAAACTATTAAAAGTCATCTAGGGCATTAATTATAATAGGTCTATGTAAAAAACTCTTTGGATTGTTGGTTGCTTCCATTCTAATAATTAAGTAATAAGTAATAAATTAAGTGTAGAGGCCTACATATCGACTGTGATTCCCGCGCAAAATGCCCATTTTCGCATTTTGTAGTAATTTTCCAGTTGTATTTATCGTTTTTATCGAAATAGGATAATAAATGCATGCGTAATATTACGAATCTCCACTCTGCGAGAATAAGCTGAGTTCGGACGGCCGGCGCATCGCATTTTGTTGTAATTTTGTACTTAGTTGTATTTATAGTTTTCATCGAAATAGGATAATAAATTCATTATAACATTTTTATTCCTCATGAAGTAACAATTATTCTGGTATAAATTTTACTCAATAATATTATCGTAGATAAGAGAAATTCACAGTTAACTTAACGCGATTTTCGAAGTTTTTTGGTTTTGTTTCTTTTTTTTATTTCATTTGTTTAGTTCAATCCAGGAGCTCAAAAAAGTGCCCTCGCGCAATTTATGAAAATCTTTCTCTGCAATTTTGAGTTTAAATAAAAGTTAAGCGAAATTTACAAAAAGCGAGGCTGCTGCGTACTATGCCAATAGCTATTCTACACTATTCAATAAGTAAATACTGTTAATGTATTTTTGTTTCTGAGATAAAGAACGCCTAAATTGGCCAAAATAAAATTCTCAAAAATCACATTCAAGATGTAATAGAAGGTAATAGCCTGTTTTTTACCAACAACAAGAACGTTTGGAATGCCACGGCCTATGACGATTTGAGTAAAAAATGTGGCTAGTGTCACAAATAGGCACCAACATTGTACCTAGGTAGCAAGATTAGGAACTTCAGGTTTCGTGGCTTGCCCCAATCTGAAGCCCTAGGCACGCCACTGATTATAATCACGACTATTATCCCCGAAGGGTTAGTCAGAGACCAGGCAATGATAGGACAGCAAAAGCTGTCCTCTACCACAGTCCACTTTTCACTAAACAGCGACTGATGCACGTATATACTCAGCGTGACAGGTGGTAAGCCCATACGCCGCTCTATGCTGTTGGAAGTATGTGCAGTCTTTAATCCGTTAGTCGCCTTTTACGACACCCAAGGGAAGAGAGGGGGTGGTAGTATTTTTTCACCGCTACGCGACACGGTATAATAATAATAACAATTAAGACCACAATATTATGTTTTTTTTTACGGGTCTTTCAATGACAGTCAGCACAATTTTTATTTTTTTTGTCAGAAAAAAGATTGACCCGAGATCCGTAGTAACGTGTTTTTTTTTTCGTAAGATTAAAGTAATACTGTTTTAAGAAGTGACAGTAGGGAGGGCCCCTACTACGTGACTACGTTTTAATCAAACTATCTTTATAGCCCGTTCAATTATAGCGGTGCACGTGAGCCGGTCCATATCTATATTATAAATCCGCCATTACCATAATCCAACTAAGCAAAAATCTCAACCCCACAACGAGATATGCAGACGCCCCGCCCCCTATTTGAATTACGACCACGGCAATTCAGCATGCTCGGGAATTAGAATACTATGCTTGAAAGTATGACTTATTATCAGTGATAGGAATAGGCAGACTGTATTTACCTAAAATTCTTAATGGGACATAACATGGAGCTGTTAATACCGCCAAATTTGATACCGGTATTTTTTTATATACCGGTATTTCCCTATAACTCCGACATTTCTTATTCTACTTAGTACCAGTGGTTGGAAGTGTTTAAACAAACATAAATAAATAGATTCACGACTAATTACAATTTACAATAAGTACTTTGAACAATTTTAATTGTTATAAATAAATGAGGTATAGGTTTTAAACACTTCCAATTCCAACCACTGCATTGGTACTGAATAGAAAAAGAAATCGGAGTTTTCGGGAAATACCGGTTACCAGTATCAAATTTGGTGGTATTAACAGCTCATTATTATGCCCGTCAAGAATTTTAGGTAAATATACAGCCTGCCTATTCCTATCACTGCTTATTTATATTAGCTTTATACGCCACAAAAAGTGTGAAGGGCGTACTGCAAGCATGACAATGATTATGACGAACTTGTCGGCCTTTATGGATAAACTTTTTTCGCTCATTGATTTAAATGTCCTTTTAAAAAAAATGTGAAGCACTTATTTTTGACGTTTATTGTAATAATAATAGTAGATAACATAATATATTCAAGAACACATTTAAATAAAGTTTAAACATAAAAATGCCTTTTTTTAACATCAGTCCTTTTAACTACACTCGGCGTCAAAAAAATCGCACCTCTTAGAAAATCACTTTCAAATGTCATTTACTCTTGATATGCACATGCAGTCGCATTAATTATGATTTTATTTACAAGGTTACTTAATTAACTTAATAAAAAACATTACTTTTCATTATCAAATAAAACCTAATGCAACAAATAAAGTGTCACAAAAATTCGATGCAAATTTTGCTACCCGTGAGAGTTGCTAGTTGCGCTTCCTTTGTGGGTATAAAACGGTCAACACGGGTTCAATGTGGGTCATTCGCTATTCAACCGTTGAAGAGGACACACGCACAGATTTTGATGGATACCACAGCTGATAAAGCCGCTCAAGTGGTTGCACTACTGCAATCAGGGGTGCGGCAGTGTGATGTCGCCCGGCAACTGAACCTGAGCCGTTATTCCGTTCGAAGAGTGTACCAGCGCTTCATAGAGACCGGTGGCTATATCCGCAGACACGGTTCGGGTAGACGTCGCTGCACTTCGGAAAGAGACGACCGGTTCGTTGTGTCGAACTCTTTGAGAAATCGTTTCTCCAACGCTGTTGAGTTGCAACAGCAGCTCCAGGCAGTTCGCAGACGCACCGTAAGCGTATCTACGGTTAGAAGAAGATTGAAGGAGAAGAAGATAGCGGCCCACAGAGCTGCTACGGGTCCAAAATTGACTGCAGCGCATCGGCGAGCCCGCTTGCAGTTTGCTCGTGACCACGTCGATTGGACCCTTGAGCAGTGGAGAGCTGTTCTCTTCTCAGACGAGACGCGAGTGTGTCTTTTCTGCAACGACCGACGGAGAAGAGTATACCGGAGGCAGGGTGAACGTTTCGCCCAAGCCTGCATCCAGGAGACGGTGGAATATGGTGGCGGATCCTGCATGTTCTGGGGCGGTATGTCTGCTGCCGGCAAAACCGACCTTGTCTGCGTCTCCCGGACTGGAGGTGCTCGCGGACAAGGGTCGCTGACTGCTCGCCGCTATGTCACTGAGGTCCTGGAAGTGCATGTGGTCCCCTTTGCCGAATCTTTTGGCGAGGGGTTCACATTAATGCACGACAACGCTCGCGCTCACACTGCAGGCATCGTGAGCGACTTCTTGCAGAGGTCCCAAATCTCTGTGATGCAGTGGCCAGCGCGAAGTCCGGATCTGAATCCTATAGAGCACCTCTGGGACCATCTTAAACGTAAGGTTCGATCTCGGGATCCAGCTCCTTCGACTCTACAGGAGCTCCAAGACGCGGTGATTGAAGAATGGGGGCTTATCTCTCAAGAAGAGCTCCTGAAGTTGGTGAGGTCCATGAGGGACCGTATGGAAGCCGTGATCAGGGCAAGGGGGGGTAACACTAGATTTTAAGTTAATTTTAAGACACTTTTTGTACATTTTTCTTTGTAAATTATCTGTTGTTAATTAGGACTTAATTAAGGATTTTTATTATTTTATTAATTTTAATGTTGTTTGTATAATTATAATTAAACAGAAAGTTAAATTTAATTGTTTTTTGATACTCCTTTTTGTTACCTTTCTAATGATACCCAACACTATCCTCTACATAAGGTTTAAGAATTTTTAAAGATGATTTTTAAAAGGTGCGATTTTTTTGACGCCGAGTGTATATGCTATTAGAAATGTAGTCCAGATACCTAATCATGAAGATGCTTAATCTTAATAAATGATCGGTGAAGAAAATATATTCATAATGAATTTAAATTAAATTTGTTCACGCTCACGCCAATTATCTATAACCAAGATGAGAATTCTTTTGAAACTCGTTAATATGCTCAGATAACGAATAAATATACATAAACATAGAAAAACACCCAGATCCAAAATCAATTTAGAAAAACAGTATTTCTCTAAATTGACCCGACCGGGAATTGAACCGGGACTTCAGAGATAGCGCGACGCCAGACCCGACGTGCTAACCACTCGACCACGGAGATCGACAAATAATAATTTTCATTGCAATATTGCATGCAAAAAATATCTCTTAGTTCCTTGCATAGCTATTCTACCTACTTCATGGCTTCACTCATTATAAATTCTCACAGCGAAATACGTCAGTGTCAATTAGGGTCTTTGAAAGAGCGAGCTTATAAGAATCTCAAGGAGTTGCTTTGAATAGCCCATACTATATTTAGACTCGAGAACATTTAGAATAGAATCTATTATTGCATCTTATTCCAGAATCTTTTGTGTATTCAACACGTAGAAACGACATCGGTAGCACATTTAAAGTTAGTAATCGTTTTAACTAATTTTGAAACTGATAGAGAGTCATGCACAAAAGATTTAAAGCTTTAGGAGCTCCCATTCAAATAGTTGTTATTTGCACTTAACCCTGGGATGTACCTATATTCCCACCAAATTTTGAACTTTATACAATTGAGATAAGGTCGAAAACCAATGAAAAATTTAAACATGCCGTGACCGTTAAAGGGTTAATAGGATTTTTTTTTTTATATGAGAAGGAGGCATACGAGCAGGCGGGTCACCTGATGGAAAGCAATCACCGCCGCCCATGGACACCCGCAAAACCAGAGGAGTCGCAGATGCGTTGCCGACCTTTAAGAAAGGAATTGGGTTAGGGGAAGGAATAGGAATTGTGAGGAGGGGTGGGAGGGGAAGGGGCCTCCGGAAACTCACTGGCCGGACGAAACACAACAGCACCAAGTGCCATTATTTCATGCCGGATATTCGTGAGAGGGTGGTATTACACCGGGCGAGCCGGCCCAATGCGTGCTGCAACGCAGCGTGGCTCTACCACTCAAAAAAGGATGGCCCAGTTGCGGGATTATATAGCTATTACCAAACATCCTGTATAATTGATTATAAAAAGCTAAGCAATACCAGAAGCTGTACATCTATATCCTACTAATATTATAAACGCAAAAGTTTGTAAGAATGGATATTTGTTACTCTTTCACGTAAAAACTACTGAATGGATTTGGATGACATTCGGCATACAGATAGTTTATGACCTGGATTAACACATAAGCTACTTCTTATCCCGATATTCCAACGGGAACGTATGGATAGATGTTTGTTACTCTTTCACGTAAAAACTACTGAATGGATTTTGATGAAATTCGGCATACAGATAGTTTATAACCTGGATTAATGAATATTAATGTGTAATAATGGCGGATTAATAACTATAAAGTATTCGTGAACGTGCATGAGTTTTGGCAAATAAAACAAAAAACCGTGCAACATCACTTTTCAGATTCTCTCAAGAAGAAGCTGGGGTGGGTGGGTGGGTTCCTATGCCTATCCATCCATCCATAAAAGTAATAATAAATTTAGACGATTCAAAATGCTTATTTTAAAGCTTACTGAATAAAGAAATTTTGATTTTGATTTTGAGTCCGTGGGAGATCTCAAATAAGTCCCACAGCTTTAATAAATCTTATATAAGGTATCACTCATTATCATCTACTTTAAGCAATTACTTATTAACTGTGCACTGGCTAAATGTGCTGACCGAAAAATTTTGTACTTACGAAGTTTGACCATATTTTTCACAAATTTAATGTAGGTGATACATTTATTCTGTGGTGATACGAAGTTTACCGGATCATCTAGTACTATAATAAAATTGATTAAAACAAACAACCCTTATAAAGCATTTTCTTAATGCTTTGAAGTTCCTTATACACAGTGTTTAGTGCTTATCACTGTCCGTCTGGGAATACTATTAAAACTTAACAGCAATACCAGAAAATTGTGATCAGCATCAAATATTCCCATTCTTCGAAGAATACAACACTAAGCTTTCAAGCGCAAACTCGTCGAACGTAAGACAGAAGGGATCACTTTACCAGAGATCTCCACTCATATCGGTCCCCGAGGCCTGCGGCACGTCGAACGCTGTCGAGCTTAAAGCCTTTAAGAATAAAGGATGCCTGATTTAAAGGCCCTCGACGGCGATAACGGGGAAGCAGGCTGCGCTACCGGCCGCTCCATAAAACTTCCAACTACCTACGTTTTATCGGCCCACGAGATCTACCCGCATCTTGGCCGCCTTAGGTCCGTGTCAGCGGCGAGCTCTACACGCGGATTGTATTATCTACCTATTAACGGTGATGTACGACCTCCATGCACTCGGGACACTTCTAGAAATGCCGCTTATTTAACGTCGCACGTTTTACAAAAAGGTAGGTGACGCTGTGTATGACCTCATATCATATACATCCGAATCATGAGCTGCAAGCCGCTTCAATAATTAATGAATCCGATCAAAGGTCTAGCTAGTAACCAAACAAAAAATAAACATAACTACACTTTTTTTTACAAATAAATAAGGTAAAACATGAACAATTTCGACTCAATTAGTCTTCAGTTTTAGTATTTTGACTTCTTGAGGGTTAAAAGTATAGTCTAGCTAGTGTAAGGCTTCAAAACGAGGCGAGGTTGATAACAACCTGCAAGTGATGCAAGAAACTCAGTCTTTTGAGGCCTATAAAGGACTTAAAAGACTAAGTTTCTTGCATCACTAGCATGCACAATAATGTACTATCGATGACCGGATGTTCACTATATGGAGAGCCTTCGTGAGAAAGCGAAGAGTAAGTGCTATTCAATTGGTAAAATGTCACTGTATTACTCGTGATGGTCATAAAACAATAAACTACCTACTTATTCCAATTAAATATATTATTTATTTGTCCGTAGTGTATGCTGTACCTGCACCCAATATCTGGCTACCTTTGATGCATGGCTGTAATGATAAAGGCAGCAGCAATTTTGAAAACACTTTTACGAACCGAGGGAATCTTGCATGAAATACTATCAGGTTTCATCCTCTTTGGCATACACAAACCTGCTCCCAAGCGGCACAAAACGGGCGAAATAAAATTACACAACGTCCTTTGGGGACCAAGAGGCACGCGACTCCACGTTACTGGGGATTATTGCCCCTGCACTTGAGAATGCACCCTCTACTTTGGGGCCATAACGGCACATATTGGAAGGGGGGCGACAACCCCAAAGCATTAGTGGGGATTATTGGTATATCTCTTTACAGCGCATTACGACACTCGATAAGTCACTTTTAATCTATAATACGCTTTGTCTGAAGAATGGGAACTGTTTAGTCACCGATTACACGCAGGTACACGTGTTTGATATGCTGGGTAGTCGGGGTAACTAATGGAAGGATCATGTTGATAAGGTAATAGCATGTTCTTTAAGACATTGTCTTGTTGACAATGAATATGTCTTTGGCTTGCAAAGTCAGAGTAGATAGAGTTGGTAAATTGGCACGTTAGCATAAATTGGTAGTGGATATGACCTGTTTGTTAGAGGGTGAGAGTTCGGATCCCGCACGTGATATAATATTTAACACTCTTTGTAAGATCTGTCTCAAGTATCCTAAATTTTATATTAAGACATTTGTATACAACCGTGTTAACCCTTAGATGCATAGTTTATCAAAAACGATAAGGTAACTTTACGCCTTTTTAAAATTTTCATAATATTTTATACTATTAATTTATATTAAAATAAATATTAAGAAAATACTCTGTAATTAAAACATGTTTTTTTAAATATTATAATATTAAATCTTTCTTAAATTTAACATCATAGACAAGGAAGTTTTGACGGAAACCTCTTTCGATTCGAAAATGCCACCTATTTTTGAAAAAATAAATAAAATTACTTTTATGTTCTTTGATGTAAATTGAAATAGATTATTTCAATTTACATCATTATTAAAGAACTATAAAAATTATAAAGTGAAAAAATAATATGAAATAAACAAAATGAAAATAAATTATTAAGGAGAGCATTTTTTCAAGATTTTTCGTATTTTTTTATTTAAAAAAAAGTGCAGTGCCAAAAAAAAATTTTTTTTTGATGTGTTGGAATCACGTAGTATCCATTAAAAAAGCTTTTTATGATAAACAAAAAATCATGCAACCGTAGCGGTGAAAGAATACTACCACCCCCTCTCTTCCGTTGAGTGTCGTAAAAGTTGATTAAAGGACTAAAGTCTGCACATGTATACATCCAACAGCATAGAGCGGCGATGCATGGGCTCACCACCTGTCACGCTGAGCACATGTGCAGTCGCTATTTGGTGAAAAGTGGACTATGACAGAGGACTGTTTTTGCGGTCTTCATTGCCTGGTCTCTGGCTAACCCTTCGGGGATAATAGTCGTGATTATATGTATGTAATAATAAGAATAGCAATAACATTATTTGATTAGATAACTTAGGGTGGATTCGACCAAACTGGAATAAGACTTACTCCGAGATTAGTTCGACGTTTAATCAAGGTATAAGACCTTATTCCAGTTTGGTCGAATCCACCCTTAGTTAGTTCGTTTTGTTCAGCCGTTGCGTCCATAGTAATAAATAAGATACCCTAAGAATCAGGGTGAGTCATAAGCTTGGACAGTATGAGTTAGAACGACATGGCAGGGAGGGTTTAATTAAGTCAATTAATTAGTAGCATGTTCGCCTGATGGATCAACAACGTTAGTATGTAAAATTAAACAGTATAAAAATATATGTATTATATTACCCGTACCTACCCTACTTTTCGCCAAGCACTTTATTATAGGAGGCCAATGGACCCCAATCTACTTGATGGTAAGAAAAAGCGCACTAACGCTGGCATCATGTGCAACTGACAACAAAATGATTCCACATAAATTTATCACTAAAATTAAACACATTACAGGAATATTAATTTTACTGCAACTGTGGCGCTAAACCACCAAATTATACAACTATTATATTACTAGAAAAATATTACTGATCAAATTACTCACCACAAAAAGAGTTAATTACCGCTCTAAAAATTTAATTAACTGCCTAACAATGCATGAGCACAGAATACATAATACAAGTGCATGAGTCTAATGTTATCCGGCGTAAATGCCTTAAAAACTGCTTAATCAGTTAATTGTTGTTTTTTGCTAAATAATAAAGCGGCACACACGATTAGGTAAGTAGCTGACGTCTGATTCTTATAAAACGTCGCTTGTGGGTGAATCGTTGAAATTTGATAAACCGATTTGTGTTTACCGACCCACCGGTAACTAAGGCATAATAATCCGATTATAGGCCTACAAAAAAGTTGATCCGCTTTACTGAATCACCGAGAATCAGAGCCGGTCGGGGCATGGAAGGCAGCTCGTTGTTCAAATGGAATTCAATGTACAAAGCAAAGAGGTTCCATTACGAGTAAGCATTTCAGTTGGGAGGCATATAATAGAGTTATTTGTAGTGCAAATATAGCACATGTTGCTATTAAGTTCAAGGTTAGGTTCGCTTGGAAAGGTCACGCTACCGCCGCTAGAGAATGACACAACGTTAGAGTTGTTGATTGAAGAATTATACAAAGTGTGTCACTTGTCATATCCTGTGGAGTTTGGCATAAAATATTCAGCTCGGATAAAGCAGAATTGCGCGAGAATTCAGCGGGCTCTTGTTCGAGCCATTTGCGGAGTAATGGCGCGAGTGAGGCTGCCGGCAGGCTCTAATGGAAAAACGTCTACCGATCAGAATACCTTTCATCTTGCTTTATATCATTTGTGCATAAGATCACGGCTATTTGTATTACAGCTCTGTAACGGTTAATAACGCTCTATGCAATTTGCTATAATTTGTACATTCTGACATTAATACAGTAAGTTCCCAATGTGGTTTCGAATGTTGTATTTGAAAGTTGGGCGAACACACCACGCATATTAAGACAAGCTTTCACAAACAGAACGCAAACTTTGCTCCATCGCGTATTCCTTCGGTTCGGAGCACCCTTCAAAATCTCGTGCAAATGGAGGATGACGTAAAACTTATTTACACGCTATGCAATATTACAAGAGGGGTGGGTGTAAAACTAACAAGGGCGCAACGTTCTTATTAACGGCCTGTCGAACGTGCTTTGCCCTAATCCCTTTTGAATCATGTGCCTTCATATACAATCATATTATACGTATCTATTCGTATAACATACATTACAGCTGTACTTACAGACTTGATGTCGTCATTTGGATCAAACGGAAGGCCTAATAGATGTTACGCGAGCAACATCTATTAGACGTATATACGTAAGTATTTAGTACCTACTTCTACAAAATATATTATTGTTTGTAACTAAAACGACGCCCGCCGCGGCCAACGAAGTGGAAAGAAGTAAGAAGAGGCCTTTGCTTTGCAGTGTGATAACATTGGCTAATATGACGTGAACACATGAAGTAAAAAGTCATAAATGTCCTATCAATTGTAGTGAATCAGAACATAATATCATAATATTTTTATTGTCTCATGTCAGGTGTCATAGATTAGCCAACACAAATTTAGCATTCTGGATGGCGTTTCATGCAGGATTATTTAATAGGGCAATAATGTGAAGTTATTATAGTAATACAATAAATAACTAAGCTGACGCTTAGCTAAGTACTTTCACTGAAAGATGGCTTTGTTACAACCTCCTGAACTTATATTCCATTCTATCATTCAATAAAAGAAAAGTTCCGTTGGATATCAACAATTTCACTACGTGACAAGACAATGACTTAGTAAGATCTTTATTCTGAGACGTCTCTAGAGGCGGCTAAGTTTCAAGCCAGACTAGTTCGAGGATTCTCAAGTGAATAATATAATAAGCGTCTTAGACACCTAACTAAAACTAAACTAGAATAGTCATTAGCAAAGTTTAGTAGATCTGAGTGGTTTGGCTTTACTTGTTGTTACAGAGTTCATAGATATTAAAAATGTCAAGTTAGTAATTATTTTATAAATCGTAGCTTAGGAAAAGCTATATTGAATAGAATAGAATAATAGCTTACTCGCAAACACACAAAAATATATTATACAGTTTCATGAATACGAACATTTAGATCATGATTAGGACAATTTCGTTGAATGTAGGTCTTGTAACATTGGCAGTATTTTTATGCACTTAGCACACTTTAAAAAAGGAAACGCACAATACATGTTAATTAAGAGTGTGATAACGATCTCACGATTGGTCGACTGATAATATAGATCAACTACATTACGGAGATCATGTTGGGCTGAAATAAAATAAATGCCCATTAATTTCTTGTGCAAGTCGCGTGGTAAAAAGGGCCGTAGGAGGAAACACGGAGGTACGTGTAAGGGAGCGCCTCCATCCCTCGGGAACAGGGGGGGGGGCAGCTGACACTTTAATAAAGCACGAAGCAATTCGTCCGGTGTCCACATTGGGTAGGTCATTGGACAATGGATGGTAAATGGATATTTCTAGTACAATAGTGTACAAAAGTTTAACATCAATTTTCGTTTTATAGCCAACTGTACATATAATTTCCGTTGGTCTCGGTTGTTGTAAGATGGGCACTAGAGTGTAGGCTCATGTGAAGGCAACTAACTACTCTTTTGACAAAGTATGTTTGTAAACAAAAGTGTTTGTTGAATTTTATTTAAAATATTTTTAGCATTTTATTTTAATGATTTTATATTTTTAATATGATTGTTTATTGATATAAAATATGAAAACAAACAGTATTTTTTCGACAAAGTCTGTTTTTTTTTTCTTCGCAAAAGTTATATGTATATCAGCAATAAAACCCCCCCCTTAAAAAATTGTCGATTGTTGTCGAAGTCATCCTGTAGATGCCGTAAAATGTTGTTATGTGGAAAGATCTGTGCCCATCAGTGGAACGTTGATATTTTTTTGATGAATCATCATATCATGTACAGTGAAGAAAGTTCCCGGTCGACCACTTTTCGGCGATATTCACTTGCTCACTATCTATTTCGGCGATATTCACTTGCTCACTATATCTACGCGCACGCTATTGTAGGTACGCGCAACAAAGATGGGCCATTGTTACTGATTCGAAAAATCGAATGGTTGCATATTACTAATATTAACAGTCGAATACAAAAACAATCGATTACTAGTTCGCATATTCTAATGAAACCGCTAGTTCATTTATTTACTTTGCCTACAAAATTGGTTTTTTTGTCGTAAAATAATGTCTACTTTTAATTGATATTCGAAGGAACGATTGATATATAATTATCGTTTTTATCGAATTAGGATAATAAAATCATGCTTAATATTACAAATGTCCACTCTGCGAGAATAAGCTGAGTTCGGACGGCCGGCGCATCGTATTTTGAAGTAATTTTGCAGTTGTATTTATCGTTTTTAACGAAATAGGATAATAATTTCATTATAAAATCTTTATTCTTCATGAAGTAACGATTATTCTGGTATAATTTTTGCTCAATAATATTATCGTAGATAGGAGAAATTCACAGTTAACTTAAAGCGATTTTCGAAGTTTTTTTGGTTTAGAATAAGATTTCATTTCTATAAAAAATAATATCTAAAAATTCCGAGGCCGCTACGCACTATACGACTATATAAGAGATAACATTCTAATTTTTTTTATTTCATTTGTTTGGAACAGTAGTTCAATCTAGGAGCTCAAAAAAGTGCCTTCGCGCATTTTATGAAAACCTTACTCTGCAATTTTGGGTTTAATTTAAAAGTTAAACAAAATTTACATAAAGCGAGGCCGCTATATACGCACTATTCCAATAGCTATTCTACATTATTCAATAAGTTAAAATTGTTAATGTATTTTTTTTCTGAGATCCATAACGGCATAATTGGCCATTTTACGCAAAAATCACAGTCGAGATGTAGGCCTCTTAACATCACAAATTAAAATTGACTAAACGCAATATCCCATTAGAACTCATTCAACAAACATGCAAAACCATTAATATCCGTTTAACAAGTGCATAAGCCGCCTGTTTCCATAATAGTTCTTTAACACAGTGTGTTTAGACTGGTGCATTAGATGGAACTTCGCGTTGCTAGCCGACGAGCGTGTGCAGGTTTCCGAAGAGCAGATTAGGAGTAGCAGCCGGCTCTGAACTCGTCGGGCTGTTAATAGGATCAAGGATGTTACATATAGAATCTTAAGTAGTGTACCAACGTACACACGTATTAAAGCAAAACTTTCTAAGCGCGTTACACGAAGCACTGCCATATCAGGGGCGAAACTTGTAAATTTTATTGGTGTTGACTTATTTGGAACGCTCATGCGGAATGTCCACTTAACAAAATTTTGGTTTTTTTTTTGCACAATGCACTAATTTAGTCTCTTATTTTTGCATTTATCACTAACTCAGTATATTTTCGGAACTAAGGAATTTGTAAATAATAATAATAAATTTATTTCGATAAAAAGTTTTGCAATACAGTCAATGATGTTGTTACAATAAAAAGAGGTAGATCTACCTCTTTTTGCGTTACATGTGCCGAAAACTGGCACCAGAAAACTATGCTAATTGGCTTCCCTTAGACCACCAACAACATTATTTGTCTCGTTTACGCTATAGCTAGTTGTCATGCGATCTTGCTTACACATTCGTACGAGCTTTGGTCCATTATTGACATCACATTAGTACTGACATAAGTCATAACCTATCTACCTTTTTTATTACAATATCATTGAATACAGTAGTTAGTGGCCGGAGTTTCCTTTTAATCAAAAGATTACTTGGAAAAATAAGAATTGGGAAGTAATCGCTGACACGTTCCAGAGGACTCCGCTCTTCCATTACTCACATTATTTTGCTTATAGTAATAGTTATAATTTATGATGAACAATGTACTTAAAATAATTTGTTAAGTAGTAAGTAGTAAAAGTAGTTTAGAATAATTTAAAGAATATTGTATTTTTGTCTTTTCTTCTTAGTTTTTCTTTGTTTTACACTAGGTACGCTACAACGGACCGAATGGTCAGAAACAGAAGAAAAGAAAATTACTAGATTCGATGAGAGTAATAGATTTAAAAAGGTCTTAAAGTTACTCGTATCAGCTAGTTTCTATTACATTCTTCTAGAGCTTTCGATACACGCTATCAAGAGGAATCCGTTACAGTATCCATTTTTTTTATCTCATACGTTTTACGAAGACTGTTAATTCAGGCTAATGACGAGAAAGTCTATAAAGAAAAAGAAAAACCCGAATAAAAAGGTTCTACATTCTTTGTCACCAAACTCTTTTAGACAAAGCCACTCGTTACGGTTCCATTTCGGCACAGAGACAAATTTCTATTAACAATCGTATTTTGTTTTTTTTTTACCGAAGAATGACACGCTGTCGTAACAAAAGAATTTACCGAAAACAATGTCGTATAATTCATGCCAAAAGAGGCAACGCAACGCTTCGCCAGCAAATAGAGTTACAAGTAAAATTCCATTTCGAATCTTCCGAGCATCCATTACCTACTGACAATAGAAATTCCGTGGGCGGTTACATTACGAAATTATTGTGTTAACGACGATGTGAATGACTCTCGGGATTGTGAGTCAGCTAGACACTTTTTGTACGCCTACAAGTTGTCACTTGACTGTCTTGTTACTTTGAAGTTTGAACGCGTGAAGTGAAATTATAGTGTCACTGACTATTAGCACTGCTAGGCATCAATCACACTAAGCACCAACGATATTACCAAAACTAAACCTTTACCGTTCATTCAGCCGACTTCGTATAGCGCTATCGCGTGTGTCAAACGCGATAGCACTATAAAAGTACGTCTAACGACTGCGTTTCAGTTGTGGTATGGTTGAGATTATTTAGCGTGATAGCCCCCCTGGCCACTGCACTTATGCGCTGTACCGTAAGCATCAAAATGGACAGCATGCCTTATTAAAACCACTTATAAATAAAAACACCCACCAACCCGCATTGGGCCAGCGTGGTGGGTTATGGCCCAATATCCCCACGTGCTATTGTCCACGTGGGAGACCTGTGCCCAGCAGTGGGACGTTTATAGGTTGATGATGATGATACATACATAATAATCACGACTATTATCCCCGAAGGGTTAGTCAGAGACTAGGCAATGAAGACAGCAAAAGCAGCCTTCTACCATAGTCCACTTTTCACCTAATAGCAACTGCACATGTGCTCAGCGTGACAGGTGGTAAGCCCATCGCCGCTCTATGCTTTTTGATGCATATGCAGTCTTTAGTCCATTAGTCGCCTTTTACGATACCCTAGGGAAGAGAGGGGGTGGTAGTATTCTTTCACCGCTAGCGGTGATGATGATTATTATAAATGCGTAAAATGTTTGTTACACTTTCACGCCTATACACCTTTCAACTGAAATTCTATTGTGTCTAGTGTCAACTAACACGAAATTTTGAATACACGTCGTCATAGGAGTACAGAAAAGAATACTTATAAGATACTTTTAAACCCTGTAAAAGGTTCCTGTGGGATGATAACAGGGTTGGCTGATTTAAGTCTAACTGATTTAAATCAGGTGATTTCTCAATAAAAATCATTGGTTCAAATCAATTTAAAATGTTATACATATTATCTTTAATGAAAATAACAATAAATAAATATACTTAGTAGTTACTATTACTAACGACAAAATACTGTCAAAGGGCTAAAAAACACAGAATTAGCAGTCCCAAAAATAAAATAATAAAAAAAGACTTGCATGCATACCTACTTGAAATTTGTCTTCAACTGTAGCAAAACAAATCAGAAATCAGTCTTGTAAAGTTGGATACTAACAATAACTGGTCAAGATTTATCTACATATATTAGTTTTTATAGTAATTTAAAATTATCAACTAATTTTAAAAATATTAATTTTATTTTAATAATTTTAAAAGTATTTGTGACATACAGTTTATTCAATTGTCAGTAAGTACTAATAATAGTGTATTTGGTTTTGTCGCATAAAATAATCAACATAAACAAAAAAAATCAATAAAAATCATGGTTTTTAAAAATAAATCAAAAAAATAGTTATTTTTTAAAACATGATTTTTCCAACCCTTGATTAATGTAGTACGAAGCGTAGGAAGTCGAAGTGGTCGTAGGCCAATGCAAGTAATTTGTATTAAACAATACACTGACGGTAGCATGTAAAAAATAATTTTGCGACGACTGAAGGGTCTTAGCTTCTCTGTGCCCGCAGGCCATGCGAAGGCTTCATCACGTGGTTCATGACAAAGGAGACCCGGCGCTTTTTTAATTTTTTGATCTGTAATTCATTATCTGGCAATATCTATATGTCAATATTTCAACAAAATGACAGTTGTACAGCCGAAAACTGTCAAAATAAACATGACGTAACGGCATTGTTGACATTTCAATTTTTTAAAAGCAAAAGAACTATGGTTTATGCAGCCATGTTAGACATTTTTATAGTTACATGTCTGCCTTTTGAAGACTCAAGTGTTTCCATATTAAAAAATATTAATAATTAAATAACTCTTATCCGCGATTCGATAAAAATAAGTCAAAACTTGATTTAGGTAGCAAATAATATCAGCTTTAGGGTGGATTCGAACAAACTGGAATAAGGTGTTATGCCTAGATTTAACGCCGAATTTGAATATAGACTAATCTTGGAGTAAGTCTTATTCCAGTTTGGTCGAATCCACCCTTACTAAAAGACCAAATTCTATCGTATAAAATAGCATTTTTTCTAAGGAAAGTGCCGGTTCTCCTTTTAATAAGTAACATAAACACGAATAGATTTGTATCAAGTGATTTTGTTTCAACGCTTTAATTAATTAAATTCTCCATTAACCAGAAAAAACTACTTGCACATTTTACATTTGTAGTGACGTAGGTAGGTACAGTTCATTGCACTCAAAATCTGTCGCAATAAACGGGAATAAACCGTTCCGTACGTTACTGTTTAGTCGAGGTTGATATTATCTAACTGTACAGTTAGTTACATAGATACAGTAGCGGACGGTGGCCGGCAAAAGAACATGTGACACGCAGAAACATGAACGTAATGACAGGCGTAGGGTGTATATAGGAACAGTGGCTAATGCGTTCAGTTTGCGATCTTGCTATTAAAGCTACTTTCGCAGTTCCGGGCCCCTGGATGGGTGACCAAACCAAAAACATTTCGAGCTCCTTCGTGCTTTGGACGGCACGTGAAGCCGTTTTACCCGGTTGTTGACGTAAGATAAAACACACCAATCCGCATTAGTACACCAGCCCTTCTATGTCCACAGGCTCGTGGCGTGGCATAGTAAGGATGGATAGGCAAGCCTCACATAATCCGACCGAGTTAAGTAGGTATCCATAAAAAATACTCATAGCGTATAAAAAAATTAAGAAATATTGTTGGCAATAGCAGTTGCACGCTTTCAATTAACTAACTCGGCACGACACTCGTTCCATAAGTTACGGATAAAAAATTAACAATCACAAGATTAAGAAACGCCGTGTCCAATGGCGACAATTATGCCGGAACATTAGCCTACTAAAATCGGTCGTATAACACTTTTTTTTCTAGAGCAAGGGAACGGTTTAGCGCAGTTTGGCAACGGACAGCGCGTGACGAAACACTGACGTGGTTACAGTTAGCCGGCCATTGTTCGAGAGCAACCGGTGAGACGTCTCTTAATGGTGGATCGTTAACCCCTCCCACGGGGTCACTGTGGTAATTGCGATGGATTTGAAAAGTGACCTTTTGTCACTCTCAATTTTAAACAAAGAATAAGCAAAAACTCTTTAGTACAAACAAACATGGTACAAGCACAGTATTTTAAGGCTGTGGTACAAGTCTGCGAGTGCTCGCATAATCTCTAGAGTATACGCCGACATTTTTGGTTGAGTTTTAACCGACCATTGTTTATTAACCTTTCAACTGCAGCCGCGCACTGATCAGTGATCAATGAATATAGTGTTAAAAGCCACCTGTAACACATTACGGTTGCCAGGTCGCCAAACCTAATAGCCGGACAGACCGGCTTGGGTATAAAGGCCGGACACCCTACATTTTCGGGAGCAGGAGCGACCGACAGTCGACTCGCCTGCGCTCGGCCACGCTCGGACCTCGCTCGTTTTCGAAACGTAAAAAGCCTAACAAGCCGGACACCGTTTATTTTGGCCGGACACGCAATCAAAAAGCCCAACTATATCCGGCTTTATCCGGACGCCTGGCAACGCTAAACACATCTCATAATGGTGGATCGTTTTCCCCCCTTCTCTTGGGGTCACCTGAGATACACTCTCAATATTCATTAATAAAGAACAGAAACGCAAACTCTGACTCAAACTTGATATACAATTAGGTCTAGGTCTGGTCTCCTTGGTATATTCCATTCAAATACCCGATGTTTCGGTTGAGTTTTACCCGCCAATGTTCTAAAAAGCACCCTGTAAGACATCTCACACAATAAACAGGAACGCAAACGCAAGGTCCCTACCTACTAGGTACCTACCTAGAGGAGAAATATTACTGAATAATATTTCTCCTCTAGGTAGGTACCTAGAGGAGAACTATTACTGAAGACCTAATAATAATAAGAATAACCTTTTCTAATACCGGACGATTTGGTCGAATTTCAGTCATTGTACAGACAGAGCAACTGTTAAAACATAATTATTATAACGGATCGTATAAAGTTAATAAAAGTAAGTTTGCTAAATTTAGGCCGGCAACGCGTCTGCGATTCCTCTGGTTTTGCGGGTGTCCATGGGCGGCGGTGATTACTTTTCATCAGGTGACCCGCTTGCTCGTTTGCCTCCTTCTGCTATAAAAAAAAAGCCACTGTGATAATGAGATGAATTAAAAAAATATATCTCATAGACCAATCATAATTATGATAAACTTAGTCAAAAGTTCGAAACATACTATGACACTTATTGGAAAAAGGTGAGATCGACCCCTACTCGTATTATGGCGGCCTTGTTGTCTAAACAATACCAATTAATCATAAGAAACGACTTCAATCATCAGCGGGTCTATCGGCTAAAAAATATGGATATGGACATGGGCATGGATTATGACATTTGAAGCCCAAAATATGGGCATATTATGGGCTACAAACGTCAAATGAAGCCCATGTCAATATTCATATTTTTTAGTCGATAGGGTAACTGATCTGATGATATAAGCATTTCCGGTTACGCCAACATTATATGTGTATTACCAATATGGACAATCCAAACGATAGCATGACATCATTGATAGCAAACATTTATAATAATTTCCTCCTGTACCTGCGGGTCTATAGGCTAAAAAATATGGATATGGACATGGGCTTCATTTTACATTTGAAGCCCATATTTTGTCCTTATATGGGTATATTATGGGCTTCAAATGTCAAATGAAGCCCATGTCCATATTCATATTTTTTAGCCGATAGGGTAGCTGGTGGTCCTATTCATTAGATTAAAAAAAACTAAACCAATTTGTGCAACGTCGGATAAATCTCTCTACATAATTCATTAACAATCATCATCTTTCTTGTATCATAATCATTAGGCTAAACGCTAAACAAGACAGTTTGGGCCACTATGCTAGCCAATTACGGGGTTATATTCTGTTGCGTGGTTTAACAAATTTTTTTTACCAGGACTATCTGCTTAACGAAAATCTTTGACCAGTGTGTGTTGCCAGTGTATACAGGGTTGAGACGTGAACGATCGCTATAGGCACTATAAGAAGGCTCAAGGTCACTCATAGAAAAATAGAGCGGGCCATGCTAGGGGTTTCTCTGCGAGATCGAATCAACCGTCGTAGTCCAAAGATTTGCTTACTTTCAGTGGGCAGGGCATATCGCTCAGAGAAGAAGCTGAGAGCCTACGCCGGCCGTTGGGCCAGAACTTTTCTTAAGTGGCGATCGCGCACAGGGTGACCATTTGTGGCAGATTTCTGCCATTTTGGCAGATTTGACACTTAAATTTTAACTGTGGCAGACATGTTGACGATTCAAAAAAGTGGCAGAATTTGGCAGATTTCAAGGAAATGTTGCGACGAGCTTTTCTTATCATTTCAATAATGTTAAATTGTAATTTAAAAAAAAGTGGCAAAAATTGGCAGATTTCAAGGAAATGTTGCCGACGAACTTTTTTTTAGGAAATAATTTCAATTACAATTAAAACAGTATGTACACAAAAAGGTGGCGAAGAGCTTTTTTTTGAAATTTGGAACGTGGCAGATTTTATTCGCAGGTTTTTGGCCAGTGTTGGGCAGATTTGCAAATTTTGAGATGGTCACACCGCGCACCGGAAAACGCAGTGTAGGCAAGCTTCCAAGAAGGTGGACTGACATGACGATGAGGTAAAGGTCGCGGGTAGCCGCTGGATGCAAGCAGCACAAGACCGGACGTGGTAGAGTCCCTTGGAGGAGACCTTTGTCCGGAAGTGGACCTCTTTGGGCTGATGACAATGAACTGCTTAACGTATCTTTCTATTTCCGAGGCACGGATTTGTATTATCATTGTTAGGAATGGTTACCAACAATATGTTGGATTTATCATCGAACAAGTTTCAATAGAAATCGCTGCCGATTGTACACCAACACAAAGGGCATTGTTTTCTAATCAAGTAGGTAGGCCACGAAAAAGGCAATAAATACATCGGCCAACAGTACTGAAGAGTTTCTTAGTCTAAGAATTTTACGATTTTATTATTAAGTATACCTTTACCTAGTTCATTATAGGTTGCGAAACGATAAGTATAATTTATTATTTTATTAGTCACACTGACAGATAATAATCATTAATGACAATTAGAACTTACAATGTTTACATAATTATTTTTAACGCTTTACTATGATTTTATTTTCTTGTAAAATATACAAAGCAAAGCCTGTCTATTTAAAACAAAGAAAACGCAATTATACTCGTACTTATTAATTAGCCTTATTTTGCTTTCCTTATCCATAAAGCCACCTCATGTAGGAGAAGTTACCTTAAATGAAACTATCTATTTATAAGTTAGTACTTAAGTATACTGCATTTTGCGTATTCCGTCCAAAGGGCACATAGTTTGAGAAATAAACGATTTAATATTATTATTTATTTCGAGAACTAAAATAATCCTTTCGTAAAATTCAGAATCAAAAGTAAGTATTCACTTAAACAAGTGCATTGTATATGCCCATTGTTGGGAGAAAAGAAAAAAAACTCTCAGACAAATGGCGTCGGATTTGGTAATTTATGTTGGTATAATCTGTACTTAAGTTTGTGCCCAGTTTCACCACCACGGCCGCAAAGTGGATTCCGTTGGCTTACTCGACAATGGGCAGTCGCATTTCGGGGGCTTTCAACAGTAATTTTGATGAAACCTCTGTGTTGCCATCCAACAATGGGTGACCTCCTTTTATAATCTGCTCTTATATCCGGACCTTGTTTGAAAGGAAAGTGAAGCGGATCTAGGACTACATTACTTACTTAGGTATCGACTTAACCGTGTCGCATAGCACCACCCCACCTGTCACACTGAGCATGTGCACATGTGTGCAGTTGATATTTGGTGAAAACTAGTGAAAAGTGGACTATATGTTAAATAACTGCTTTTGCTGTTGTCATTGCCTAGTCTCTGTCTAACCCTTCGGGGATAATAGTCGTGATTGTCGTATATTATGTACCTATGTATATCGACTTACTTAATTAGGTACTTAAATAACGACGTCATCCGTCGCAAGTACAACCAACCATTTAATCACTGTGGTGAAAAAAAACAATATCGTTATCACTTCATAACATACAAGATCCATTCGCACTCTCCTCGCGGCTTCCTCGGAGTAGTCTGCCAACAGGTCGTGGTCTGTCTTTCCTCGGGGTCTATCGCGTGCAGATCAGCTCCTGGGACGCGTACAATTATGCTGATGACGTCACAAGATCACTCGCCTCTGATAACTCTTGGGACTCGCCTCGTGGCTTCCTCAGAGTAGTCAGCCAACAGATTGTAGACAGGACGTGGTGAGCCCGTCGCCGCTCTATGCTAATGAATGTATGTGCAGTCTTTAGTCCGTTAGTCGCCTTTTACGGACGGGGTGGTAGTATTCTTTCACCGCTACGCGACACGGTTGATTGATGTTAAATATTAAGTAATGCTAAACCCTTTATTGCTGATTGTACATACAATAAGATTAGAGTAAGTTTGGCATATAAAAAAAAATATGGGCCGTAGAAGGAATATAAAATGGAACAAAGCGAGAATAAAATAATTAAAATTATATTTTGGGACGAAGGAAGCATATTGTTTGGGACGAACCAGGATTTTTTTATGTGGGCCGAAACTCAGTGGGACGAACGAAGAATAAACCATCAAAATAGCACCCCCCCTGTTTAGTAGGAAAGTTAAGTGGATCTAGGACTAAAATACTTACTTAGATCGAAATAACGAAGTGTGCATGACGTCATCCGTCGCAAGCATAACCAACATTTAGACTTATTCCCATGCGCTCCAAATCTATTGTTCTCCAAAATTCAACTTCACATTCATTCACAAGAGCTCCAATGATTTTCATATTAAAATAATTAATAAAACCACATTTACCAATTTCATTCCCTACAGCTCCAAAACATAAAAAAAATCCAAAACAAACCAAGAGAGATCCTGGGATTCAATAATACAGATCGGAGGTTTTGAAGAAATATATTTGCATTCGCTTTTTAGCCCTTGGGAACGGTTTTACAAAATAATATTTATACATATAATTTTACTCTTAGAGCGCTTGGGAACAAAATCTTAGAGCGGGTGGGAATAAGCCAACATTTAACCTTTGTGACTAGACTACGGCGACTACCGGCGGCAGATCTAGAGGTTACCGGGTTTGATTCCCAACATGGGCTACTTATCTATTTCTAGCATTACACTGTACAGAAACTGTGTACAAGATAGTTTTAAGTCGCATAACTTTAAGTTCTCTCCATCCAACTGGTTGTCAAGCAGAAATCACTTGTTGAAATTTTTCATTGGTTTTCGACCTTATCTCAATTGCATAAAGTTCAAAATATGGTGTCAAAATATTTAAAGGGTTAAAGCGATGAGACTAACAAATTGTAACTTTGAATTTATGCTCATGATGTATTATGTAAGTAAATGTTTGTGGTGTTAAGTTACAATAAAAGTATTATCTGCCTATCTATATTTATTTTAAATGAATTTGGTCTATTTTGTTTATTCACTTATCATTACTAAGAGACAATTTGCTATAACCAAGTTTCCCTATGACTGAAGTTAGAAACTTAAGTGA
Organism: Scoparia ambigualis; assembly: GCA_963921215.1. Taxonomy (NCBI): domain Eukaryota; kingdom Metazoa; phylum Arthropoda; class Insecta; order Lepidoptera; family Crambidae; genus Scoparia; species Scoparia ambigualis. The sequence continues at coordinate 20,948,035 of OY992516.1, read as the reverse complement.
CTAAGCTTTATGGTTGAGATTTCATTAAGAAATGCTTAATTAAAAATTACAAGTGTGATTTCATTAATTCCTTCATAAAATTTGTGTACTTACTTCTTTTAAACAACCTAAAATATTTCATTTAAGAGTTAGATAATACCGAAGATACAGCCATACTTCCCATGGCATCCTCAACCACCGAGGAACTGGCTATCTTATGTAAGTAGTTTAAATAAAATATATTCACAAATCAAAAACTTTACAATAATACTTAGTTATTTTGGCCCAGTGTTTGTCAGATTGACCTACCTCAAATTAAATTATTATATTTCAATACTCATTAACTATATACACTTTTAAACTTTCGCGTTCCATTATGCATACACATATTTGTCCACCGGTGACCACGGCCGGTGCAACTTGGTCGAAACGTCGGGTATAAAAGGTATGCGTAGAATGCCTTTACTAAGTAGTTTTGCGCTAAATCCCGTCTAAATATGTGTACTAAATAACTTATTGAAACTGCCTTTGGTTTCCTATTTATCATCATAACATTCATAACATTGTATCAGCATTAACATTTTAATTACATCTCTAATCTGCTACTTTAAGGGGAGGTATTTCGAGCGCTTCCCTCTCGTTCTCTCGACGGTACAACGGTAAGGGACGGGTATAACAGCGAAGCGGCGCGAATAATCGCGTTTTATATTTTAAAAAATTGATAGATGTAATAAATAAAAAAACATCGGTTATAATAACTCAAGTTATTTACGAGCTTCATTTTGGTAAAAGACTCATAATATCAAATCACTTATTTTAAGAATAAAACCTGGAAAAGAAGATAAAATGACACAAAAATATGTAACTTTGTGAATTCATTCTATCGAGCCAACTTAATAAAATCGTGTTTCCATCGGGTGTATTTTACAGAATAAAGCCTCAACAATATTTCATAATTTTTGCAGATTTTAATTTTATTGTTTACTACTTTAAAAAGTAATTCTAAGAACGTGTTATTTTAATTTTTCACTAGCACCTAGCCTTAAAGCCACCACCTGTTGTATCTCAAGGGGCAAGATCAAAAATAATTACACATCAAGGGATGTGTAATTATTTTTGTCTGTCACGAAGACTCCAAGAGGTTTATAACAATTTAATTTCTATTGTGTCTGATATTACAACAGCTAAGCACAGGAGTTAGAAAACATGTCCCAGGCTTCAGGTAGTGTGCCACAGCCTTGACATAATATTAACTATCTAACCTTAGAAACAAAACATTTACTATTATCTGCATTGAGTCTCTAGAGTATTTTTCAATCTTTCTTTCCTTAATGTTTTGAATTGAACTGAGGCCTTTTCACTAATATAAAAGTGATGCAGTATAAGTTTTTTTAAGTTTAATATATTGTAAGAAACAACTGATGAGATTGGATTTTTTAAAATATTATTAATAAGTACCTATTTGTAAGTTATCTGACTTTGATAGTTAAATTGTAGACAAACTAACTAACTAATGAAAGGTTCTATAGATAAATTTAACCGAACATGCTTAAGTTGGGTGATAGTTAGGATTTCTCATTTCCCGACTATTTTTTGTTCCCGGATACCAAGACTTCTTGAGCACCATTTCCCGAGAATTCCCAGGCATTAGATTAACCTCAATAAAATGTATGAAAAAGGTTTTAAAATAGCATTTTGATATAGTTTCTATGGACAAAGGGAAATGGTATAAATCTATACAAGGAGAACCCACTTGTATACCATGGTTTGAAGATACCAACTTGAATAGAAACTATGTATTAAAATTGTTCTATGCTTGCGTTTGGGACACTATCCATCTATGAAGTTTGGATATTTAATGAAAAATATTGATTCACCTAATGCAGTTCTTGTAATAAATTTGAAGACGTACAACATGCTGATGCTGATGGACTGTATAAAGAACAAAGCCGATAGGGAATTACTGTTAAATGAATTTAAATTTAATATTAAAGAGGTAACATTAATTCAGAATATTTTATCAAAACCAAAATCAGATCTGACTAAAAAAATTGTATGTTAGTTAAAATAGCTAAACAGTGATTCCTGCAACAATTACATGTATTTTATTATTTTAAGACTGTAATTGGGAAGATACAATGGGGCTGGCATATCCATGTGGACAAAAGCCCCAAACTATGGGGCCCAAACTAAATAACCCATAAAACTTTTGTTATGGATAAATGAGATAATTTTTGTAATAAGGAACACAGGAATTAACGTTAAATTGCCATGTTTTTTAGTTTTTTTAATTTCTCGAGATCCTGGTTACTCAATCCTTTTTTTCCCTATAAACATATAAACATAGTTGTTATGGCGACAGACTTAGATAAAATGGTGGTAGCTAGCCAGGTGGAATTAACAGCCCTATCACCAACCAAACCCCGAGCACACAAAGATGTACTGCTGCTGGGAATTTAACACAGTACCTCTGGGACTGAAACCGGTGGCGTAGCCACCGGCAATTAATATACTAGTGGTTAACATGGCTTTGTCTACTCCCGTCAATTCTGCATTTTGGTTGTGAAATAGTACAGCTACTTATGTAAATAAGGTTTAGTGAGACACCAGTGCAATTCGTTTTCAACCATAGGTAAAGGTACCTATATTATCCTCTAGTGAGAAAACTTTAATTGGTTACTATCAATTGAATTTTTATTCCGTCTGGGATTACAGTCTGGGCAGCTGAGGTAATTATTTCAATTTGCTTAAAGTGTACAAAACGTAAAGTAAATAAAACTATAGAATCACACAGTTGTCACAACTGCATAACATTGTTTGTTGATTGTTCACACTGAATATTAACACTGGAGTGATATTATTAAATGCAGTGTTGCTGAGTTTGGACCTAACTCGCATTGCACCAAGCTGTGACTCTTTTGTACTGGCCGTAACAAAATGTATTTTGTTTTCTGTTAATTATAAATATTTTATTTACTTTTGTGTATTGTTGAAATATGAAAGACATAAAATACACAGAACTATTTCAAATATAATTTATTAATATTTATTTTTTATTTTATAAAACAATTGCTTCAATATATCCTAAATTACTGCAATAAAACTTTTATATGATTCTCTGGGGTCTTATTGGGATAAGAAATTCATTAGGTGTGGTTACAAATTATTTGTTTATAATTTTCTTTTGTAACTAATTTTCTACATTAACTAAGTAATATAGGTACTTTTTAGATTAATTATGTAGCAACAAGATTTATCTCTTAATTTAATTAAATAATTACATGTTATTAAATAAATATTAAAGTAGGTACAATATCTTTATTGCACAAAGGTAAAAAAAATTATTGGTAAACTTTTCAATATAACTTGGAAACAGAACAGAGGTAGGTGCCAAGTTTGAGTGGATAACCGTCAAGAGAAAGGAGCGGTTTTAGACACAAACAAAAAATGACCTCTATGTGTTGGGCAATGCAGTCTGGGCTGCGTCCTTACCTTATCTCCTGGGATATTCTTTGCCGACATGGTGTCACCTTCCTATTCTATGGTCCGACGTCGTCTTGAAGACGATTTATCCAAAGAAAGGCTCTCGTTGTTGCCTTGACTGGCGAACATACGACACAAAACACTTCACTTCATCAATCACTTTGCCATCATCACTGGTCGAACCACGCATCAGAAACACAAACACAACGACCGACCCATCGTTTGGAGTCGTAATCAGCACGATTTCCCATTGAGATTCATCGACACAGATAATTTTTTCACAACACTATACACAAACACAGCGACTGACAGAAGCTAACTTGATCGAGTTCAGCTTTGACGTAAAATGGCGAGGGATGGATGGATGGTGGGTGGCCCTCCCGCCGCGCGCCCCGCGCATGCCATCTCGTTTCGTTTGAAGTTTGAGAGGGCAGCACCGAACCAAAACAATCAGTGTCACCTCGCTTGCAAGTTTTAAGAGTTTTTCGGTAGATGGCACTGAAGACAAATAAAAATTTTTAGTTCGTTCGGTTGTTGGAAATCATGAAAGTGTGAATGCTTAATTAATTCTGATATTAAATATATATTATAAAAATAAATTAAAGTTATTTAAAATATGTATGTAAGTCTTTTATTTGAATGTAATACATAGCAGAGAGGTACTAAGCATAGGTACCTATCGTGTTGTATTCTCATATTCACATACTGCCATCTAGTACAAATAGGGAAAAGTCTAGATTGGTTTGTAGCCACAGACATAGATCTAAATTTGTAGCCAATGATATTTTTGTAGCTATCAGTTGGTACCGGAGCAGGTATGTACCTCTACCTATTTCTACAGATGTTTGCAATTGGTTGATAAAAGCAATTGAAATATCGTAACATCAAACGCTTTTTTTTTTTTTATATATATTTGTTTCATGAAGGAACAGGCTAAGGTCTGAGCCATACTGCCTAGTCATTAGTTTTTTATTTGTTTTTTTCCCTTGATGATAATGAGTGGTGATTAAGATGAATGATAAATGATGTTTCCCAAACCCCTTGAGTTCTCAGTAAAGATGTGGGACTTTACTGAGGTCTCACGCGGACTACTTGAGAGAATTTGAAAAGTGATGTTGCACTGTTTTGTTTCATTTGCCAACACTCATGCACGTTCACAAACACTTAACGGTTAATAATCCACTATTATTTCACATTAATGTTCGAAAAAACACAAATTTTGGAAAATAAAACAAAACTGAAGACATGACGCTTCACTTTCCCGCCAAGAAGTCCATCAAACGCTTCTAATACTGTGATTTTAAATAACATAGAGGTTTAACGCTCTAAGCATCATACACATTAAAATAGTACCTACACGTCATATAAATGTATTTGAAAGTACAAAATCATAATAATGTACAAATTAATTTATCGCAACACAAAATGTAATTTTTTATAAGTATGTCACACACGATGAGCTGGAGCTTTATTGCAATGGTATTATTTTAATCACAGATGCAGCTAGGCATATCAATAAGCTGTGCTGCTTGTTTAGTATAATGGGCGATTTTCTGACAGCCCAAATTAAAAAGTAAAAATTAGTTCAAAAACTCCCGATAGATGTCGTTTTATAAAAGCCGGCCACCAGCCGTACCTACCTAAGGGCTGTAATAAATTCTACACTTTTACTTGTCTACCAAAAGAATAAAAAAATAGTAAGTCCTTACCTATTTATATTCAGGACATTCAGAACCTATTTCTATTTTGGAATAGAATAAATATTACGCAGCCATACACGTGCTTTTCATGAACCCGCCTTTTACCATGCGCCATACTAATCTATGCTAAGCGCCATCTATGAAGTCATTTACGAACCAATTTCTTTTTTTTTTTGATCTCGGAAAATCGCCCATTAGCAGTTAGCAAATTAAAATAGTAAAAAAAATAGAATACAACAATAACAGGTAGAGAACTAAAACAGAAGGCTATTTTGAATAATTACAGAATAAAATAAAAACGCCTTGTTATTAGAAATATCAGCGTTATCACTCTTACAAATATTTGGTGTCAATAGTTTATGTTACACTTTCTTTATTTTCATACTATCTGTTGCTCGCGACTTTTTCGGGAGATCTACACTTTTATCACACAGGAATCTGTTACCAACAACCACAACAATCAACAACTTTACTAACAACAAACAAACATCATTAAATTTATGTATGTTTAAATTAATCTTACCATTAAGCTGATGGTTGCTGATGGTTGATGATCATGAACTCTTGTTTGATTTAACAAACAAGTCACTCTGAAAGAAATTCAGAGAAAAGCGTTAGATACAATTTTATTATTTACTACTTATCTATATATTAATAAAATAAATTGCCAAAATGTTTGTACGCGCATCACTTGAGAACGACTGCACCTATTTAGCTAATTATTTTTTGTTCTGTTCGTAATTGTTAGAAAAAGGTTTGTGTAAAAAAAAATATTTGGAAATTCGGCATGGAGTAACGAAACTATGCGGACAAGTTAGTTTTAAATAAAAAATAGACACAAGAATATCTGCTTAACTTTGATAAAATCAATTGATCACATACAATTATCTCAATTAAATTAAACAAAGTGACTTATAGACATCACTTAGTTTCCGCTAGCATTTTTCTAAACGGTGCTGCCAACACCGCAATGTAAATGCAAGCAAGCAAAGAGCGTCTTCGACTCGTCGGCAGTGTTGCCAACTTAGTGGATTTTCCACTAAAACTAATTGTTTCGCCCTTAGTTGCGAAATAATGCTTTTAGTGGCTGGTGGTTTTTTTTTGTAGATTATAGGTGGCTTTGTTTTTAAGTTACATCTTCAACAATACCCGAGAAACCACATCTATTTAGTGTATCTATGAGTGATGCGCGTACAAACAAACAGAAAGACAAGTGTTTTTTTATGAATATCAGCTTTATTATGTAACGTACTGGCAACGGGCAGTGGTCGTTTTATTATTTAAGGAAAAATGCATTGTACGCGCGCCTCAGGCGATTTTAATATTAAGGCTGATTTCACAGTCACGCTCACGCGTTTGATCAGCGCCGGCCACACGTGCGCGCTTACAATTTGCGCGTTTCAACTGCGTGCATGACTATGAAACGCAACTACTATCTAGTGTAATTGCAAGCGCGCGCGTGTGGCCGGCGCTGATCAAACGCGTGACTGTGAAATCAGCCTATAGAACAACAACCAGAATTGGCTATTTGACAGGTTGTAACAATAAAATATGAAATATGTCGGATATGGTAGTTTAAAAATATAACAATAATTATCCAACAGTTTTTTTTATTAAGAGAAATTGTAATTATTTTATTTTTACAAAATGCGATTTTTTATCTGTGGATTACAAGACCCGAAACACGAACGGCAATAGTTGAGCTTCGTGTGGCGTCACATTTCACAAAATAAACAAAAATTATTTGTCAGGTTTCAAGATAAAAGTTTGTTTAGGTAAAATGTCACGTGACCAACCGTTTTAGCATGAAATTTGAAATTAATGAAAAAAATATGTTTTTTTTTAACCGCTTGTTTGGCACTGATACAAATCTATCCCAGAAAAAAATGCAGTAAAGTGGCACTGGGACAGATATGTTCCAAACACATAATAATGACTTTTTTTGGACTGGAATTGATTATAGTTGAGTAACTTTATTTTTATTGTGTTCCAAACGTATCCCCTATCGTTTTTAGCCTTTTGCAACACTGCAAATCATTTTTGCAAAGCCGAAAAAAAAATTGAAATACGTATGACAGATAGTCGACAGACAAGGGAATATTATAAATTAATAAAAAAGAGTTGTTTGTCTTGTGTTTGTTGTGTTATTTAGTTAATAGTGTTTCTTGTGAACATTTTAACCTACAACTTAAGAAGGTAAGTTAATTTAAGTAATTTATTTCTTAATTTTAAAATAAAGTGGTAAAAAAATACTTTACTTCAACTAATTTCGTCAATGTTTAATTATTTATGCTATTATTCAAAGTACTATCAATGTATTAAAATATTAAACACCCTTTTAGGAAATACTTAGTAATACATTTTTTATGTGTTGTATTTATGGAAAAATTTAATATATACTTACTTAAGTCAAGCTTCAAACATAAAATAAACGAGACGAACTTTACTATGTAAATTTATATTTATTTTATTTATTGTTTTCTGAGGTTTACCTAAGCGAGCACTACACATTAAAATGAAACACTTTTTTTACGGATTAACTCGCGTTTAATTTACTATTTACATAGTTTTTTTATATTATCCTGACGTTTCGAACCCTTTACATTACAGGGTCCGTGGTCACAGCGAGACTGAGGTGTTGGTCGTCTCATAGTTAGAAGTTATTGGCCTACCGTCAATCATTTTTATATTTAACCGGGTGCGTTCAAGTTTACACAATACGAGCTAACAATATTTTTAGGTCTGGCAATGTGTTGCTGTTGGGGCTGGGATTTGATGACCTGTATGATGGGGTCCAAGGTAGGTGGTAAATTCCAACCATCCTCTCTATTGAAATTTCGGTGTTTTTTAATTTCAATAGCCTCGCGTATCATCCTAGGGATGAATCGTTGTTCCTTGGCGAGTATTTGAGGTTTGTCAAATCTGATGTAATGGTTGGGTCCTTCGAGAGCATGTTCACACACTGTAGACTTATTTTCGCGCCTATGCTTGACGTTGGCTATGTGTTTTTTTACGCGGGTTCCTACACTTTTCTTTGTTTGCCCGATGTACGAGAGCCCACAGTCGCAGTCCAGTTTGTACACGCCTGCATCTTCAAGGGGTATATTGCACTTGACAGGTCGTAAGAACTGGTTGATCTTCTTTGGCGGCTTAAAGTAAGTATTGATTGAAGCTCGCTTCATCAAATCCCAGCCCCAACAGCTCACACCAATTACGCTCACATCAATTATCTAGCCCAAGATAAGTATTCTTTTGAAACTCGTTAATAGGGTAAGGTAACGGATAAATATACATAAACATAGTAAAACATCCAGACCCGAAATCAATTTAGAAAAACAGTTTTTCTCTGAATTGACCCTACCGGGAATCGAACCCGGGACCACAGAGATGGCGCGACACCAGACCCGACGTGCTAACCACTCGACCACGGAGGTCGTCAAATTAACAGCAACACATTGCCAGACCTAAAAATATTGTTAGCTCGTACTGTGTAAACTTGAACGCACCCGGTTAAATATAAAAATGATTGACGGTAGGCAAATAACTTCTAACTATGAGACGACCAACACCTCAGTCTCCCTGTGACGACGGACCCTGTAAAGGGTTCGAAACGTCAGGATAATATAAAAACTATGTAAATAGTAAATTAAACGCGAGTTAATCCATAAAAAATGTTTCATTTCAATTTATTTTATTTTATTTTTTAAAATTTTTCTTTTAATATATATTTTTGTAGAATATATTTACCGCGTCTTTTAAAGTATAATCCATTAAAGTTCAACTCTTTTAACACTACAAAACATTTTTTTTTGTGAACCAAATCATCAAAACTCGTAGAACACTGCGACTTACTCGAACACATACTTAAATAATTAATAGTCGTCTCTTGTTAATGGTTTTCTGGTGGTTTCAGAAGTCGGATCTGGTGGATAGCACGCTTAACCGTTGGCAACATTGTTTGTAGGCTGCCGCGATTCCGCTTCTAGCTCTGCTGTAGCGTAGCTGTCAAGTGTCAATGTCACCATCAACCAACCACACACACAGCACGCACAGAAGACGCACACGCATAGGGATGAAACGATATCATCTGGGGAATTGATTCTTTTATTCGATACTGTATCGGCTTAGAGCTGCATCAATAATGCTCGATTTACACGTATTAAGTAATTTAGTAGTTAACTAAATTTTAAGTGATAAAGTGCATGTAAACAAAGAATTTAGTAGCAAGTTGCAAGTTAAAATTTAGTTAACAACTAAAGAGCTAAGTTAGAATTCTGTCTATTTTTCGGTTAAGTTGGTGGGCGGGGCTTGTCACTTGATATGTTTGGACAGGCACAATTTAGTTAAATGCGTTATATTTCGGACTTCTTGGCGGAAAAGTGAAGCGTCATGTCTGCAGTTTTGTTTTATTTTCTTTAATTTATGTTTTGTCGAATATTAATATGGAATAAATGTGGATTATTTAAGAAAGGAAGAAAGAAAATGTTATGTGTTCGTGAATGTACATGAGTGTTGGCAAATAAAACAAAACAGTTCAACATTAGTTTTCAAATTCTCTCAAGAAGTCCGTGTGAGATCTCATTAAAGTCCCACAGATTTATTGAGTCTGAAGGGTTTTGGGTTTGGTTAATTTACCATTAAACGTTCATTATCACTCATTTTCATTATTATCTACTTTATGCAAAAAAATATTCACTTTAATATCTTACTTATGACACTGCCTAAACAGAATTTATGACTTCATTACGTTGTTGATCGTCCATCTTGAGTGAACTAAAGAGCTTAACTACTTAAATACGTATGGGCACCTACTTAAATTTATGTCACTTAAAATTTAGTTAAAATTAAGTTAACTACTAAAAGGGCTACCACACTGTTGTAAACCGACGTTTACAACAGCAGTTTACAACAGTGTGGTAGGTTGTTTTCAACGACATTTCGGTCAACCTTTCCACGACCTGTGTTTGCGGGCGCGCGTTGAAAACCGCTGTGTTGCCACTGCCTTAAACACCATTACACACAAACCGCTATCTTTAACCTACAACCTACATACAACGTGGTTACTGAAAAAAGCCAAATTCGTATAATAATATATTAATGTACGTACAGCGCGGTATTTTTCACATCTATAAAAGCTCATATTTAGCTAATAATTATATAAATTTAATCGCGTTTTTCTCCAGTAAATTAATCATTTTTTTAAAATTGCCTCACTACTTAGGTATATCAAGGAAGGGATGCCAATAGCGCTATTTAAATTCGCAAATAAAACAAAATATGTCAAATATGCTAAATTTTACGATAATGCTTAACATCCTGCTGTAGCCTAAATTTTACTCTTAAAATACTAATAAAGCAGGATCCTGCTAAAAATGGCAACACTGTGGACTGTAGCAAACCAAGTGGAAGCTCGTTCACAACAAGTTGTAAACGAGCCTCCCGCCAAGGTGACCTGGTGGGAAAGGCTTGTTTACAACAGTGTGGTAGCCCCTTAAACTACTTAATACGTGTAAATCAGTCATAAGCGTATCGGTCACGAGGTATCGATACCTATTCGGTTTCGAATGAAAAGTATCGATACCTACTTGTATCGGTCAATTTTTTCGTCGTTTTGAGAGGCAAATAAAAACAGTTTTATATAAGTTTTTATTAAAAAAATAAGTAGGTACCTACACAAAAATATTAAGGAAAAAAATTAGTTATCGACGTGCTTCCCTAGAAACAATAATTTTTCCAGATGTTTTCCGGTTAAACGATTTCTGGTAGCAGTAACTTTCTCATTTTTTTTGTAAAATAGGTAATGCCACAATTTTGTGGTCACATTATCACTATTTTTTAAATTTCATTAATTTAAGTTTTAGTTAAACAAAAGCAAACGAACAACCCACAGCACGGCTCACCAGTCGCCAGTGTTGCCACGCGTTAAATTAATGTAGGTACATAGGGACTGACTGACTGACCTAACTGCCGTACTCAGAGAAGTCAATGGGCGATTTTCCGAGATAAAAAAAAAAAAGAAATTGGTTCGTAAATGACTTCATAGATGGCGCTTAGTAAAAGGCGGGTTCATGAAGATCACGTGTATGGCTGCGTAATATTTATTCTATTCCAAAATAGAAATAGGTTCTGGATGTCCTGAATATAAATAGGTAAGTAAATACTATTTTTTTATTCTTTTGGTAGACAAGTATAAGTGTAGAATTTATTACAGCCCATAAGTAGGTACGGCTTTCATAAAACGACATCTATCGAGTGTTTTTGAACTAATTTTTACTTTTTAATTTGGGCTGTCAGAAAATCGCCCATTAAGTTTCAATGACAAATAAGTCTCTTGCTGGCTGCCAACTGAGCAGTAAAAAAGATGCGTTCGAGCAACGCGCAACAAAAATTCAATCAGTGTGTGAGTGACCGACCGACCGACCGAATAGTGATACAAGTACTTACTTCCGATACTACTTGCTACGTTCCAAAGTATCGAGTACAAAAGTACTTGGTATCGAACGAAAAGTATCGAGTAGTTTTTCGTATTGTATTTGTATCGTTATTCGTTACATCCATACGCACGCACAGCACGCACAGTCATTTTCGCAAAATGGCGGACGGCGGCGTGGATATAGATCTCTACGCTGACGATATTGAATCTGATTTTAATAGACAGGTAATTACGGCTTTATACATTGTCACGTATTATAAATATTGTGTCTTAGGTATAAAATATATTTTTAAGGTTAATGTCAAAGTCCTTTCCTTTTTATTCAAGTGTGTCTATGCGGCTTTTTTCAGGACGAATTTGGAGGTGAGAATGTGGATTTATACGACGATGTAATCGCGGCACCGTCTGCAAAAGCCGATGACGGCGATGGGCCGCCAAACTCCTCGGCTCCCCAGCACAATCATCCACCCGAAGAGACCAACGGCAACTCATCGTATCACAACAACGCACCCAGTCACGGGCATCATGGCCGCCGCTTCCAGCTCTACGTCGGCAACCTAACTTGGGTTTGTACAAGATTTTGTCTCATTTAGATGATAATGTAAATAAATTTAAGAATGTTTATTGTTCCTAAACCTGTTTGCCTCTATTATTAGGTTAAAACCGATGTTTCTTTTTTATATCGGGCTTCTGACGCCACTGGTTTTGATAAAATGTACCTAGTGGTTATCAAATGTGCTAGAAATAAACAAGTTTCATAGAATAAAAGCAATGTGTTCCCTTGTGATATTTGTGCACAGATATTTCAAATGAGTTTATAGCTGTTATTGAGCCTTTTACCTGTACTATATTAATAGCAGTACCTACATTATGACCTAATTTCAGTTAATTCCTTGTCTTGCTATATATTGACATACAACATTTGAAAGCGATTTAACCACATGTTGCAAGACGTTTCTCAAAGATTGCGTTAACAGTTAGCAAAGGTTTGATTAAACATCTTTAACACTGTTGAGTCAATAACAGTCAGTTATTGTTAAACAATCACTGGCTGTTAATAAAAATCATTTTTTAGATACTTAATTGAAGGCATTTATATTTTTATTAATTCACACAAATTTATTTAGCATTTTACAATTTATGGGGAAGCGACAATGCGCATTATTTGAAACTGTAATTGTAAAAGTAATAAAGATTTAAAATCTAAATAACCTACTCAATCCATGATTCTTTTTTTATTCAAATCACAATTTGAACATTAGGTTTTTATACAGGTTTTTTCAAGTGTAGAATAGGTAAGGATAGGACTAGAAGCTCAACCTAGGGGTTGAACTTCGAATATGCACCTACAGACTGAAGAGTCAGTTAAAAAGTAACGAAGTTTTTATAGAAAAAACTTTTTGTTACAGAGTTATGATTAAGTTATTTTGAGGGACTGTCTTGAAATATGTGTGTTAATCCTTAAAATGTTGTATAGATATACATGTGTTAGAACTTGTACAATGTGGCGTAACTTGTAAGACTTGTATACTGCCGGTTCCGAGAGAAAGATGTCCATAACAATGTAGACTTGATTGTGATCAAACATGCTCACAAATTGTTTGTCTTATAATAGAATTGTATAAAATGTGCCCAAATAAATAACCATTTTCCATTAATTAAAAGTTAACTTAATAGTTATTAATTATATAAATCACTGATGATAATAATATTTTCAAAATGTTAATATTTCAATAAAAGTTCATTCTTCAAATTAAAACCATTTGTTATTTAATAGGCTTAGGCAACATAATGAACATATTGTAACTGCAAAAATTACATTAAATAATGTCTAGGTAATTTGATAATGACTTAGATATATATTAACTAATGGGACAAAAGTTTGTTAGTCTCACAGTGGGTTTTTTTATAAGGAGTGCTGTATGCGTCTACAGGTTTTTAAATTACATGTTGAAGTGTTAAAAATTAACTCAAAAGTACCACTAGGGTCATACCTTTATATCATGGTTCGAAATTACCAAGACTATTAGCTTCTATGATTATATCCAATAATTACTAGATGTACATTTTCATCTATTCCTTTCTTTCTTGATTTGTTTTTTAATGCACTATTGACACTTTAATAATAGTGCTGTTTGTTAACCCTTAAATCATTTCTAAAATGATTATCCTTCAAAATTTTATAAAAGAATTTGTTATCTTAATTAAACAAACTCTTTAAACTTAGTACTAAAACTGTATTATATAATGCAAACTAAATGAAATAGATTAATTACATTACTAAATGAATTTTATTAACTAATTTAGTTAAAGTGATCTTTATTTGAGATTCACTCTTGTATGCAATGTCTAAAAAGGGGAAATCATGGTCACTGCTACTCAATTCAATCTTATCCATCCATTCAAACCCTGCTTATTATAAAGTATCACTGAGACATGCACTAATTTAATTACCTATAGTATCTATATGCAAGTTGAAATATGCTGTTTGTTATGCAAAGTAATATTTAACGCTAAAATATTGTTTTTAAAAAAACTAGCATCCATTTTATTGTTTTTAGACAATAAGATAACATCAATATTTTTAGTTATGAACCACATAGAATCTATAAAATATTAATAAAATATATGTACAAACTTTGGTTTTGGTACCTTTACCCAACCTATTTCAATAGTATAAATAAGTACAAATTTACTAACTAGCAAAACTTTTTTATCTTCTTATAAACTGTCTTAAGTATTTTGTTCAAGTATTATCAACCAGTGTGTGTCAATTCTTTTTTTATGTAAACTAATAAATTATAGGATTTTTTTATACTGATGTTAACACAGTAGTACAGAATAAGTAATTCTTTTTGGGATAGTTAATACATGTTTTGTTAATTTTGCAAACATTTCTGGTCCTAATTTCTTTAACAATTTAGGAATCAAACAAAGTATTATTACAAAAGAGTATTTAGTAGCCTGATTTATTTAAATCAATATGCTATGAATATAATGAAGAATAAGGAGAAAGTTAAAAATTTTGATTACTTGATTGGAACTAAAGAAACATTGGTTTTAAGTTTTAATAAAAATATATATTTAATTGTTTCTTTTATAGAACAATAGAGGCAAAACAGGAATAAATATTATTGTCTTGATAAAAATAACATAACTTACATACAATTATTGATATAGCACATTCAACTGGTCAAGTTTTGTATGCTACTTTTGTATGATCCAGCAATATGCTATGTCAATATGAGTAAATAATACAAGAAGCTGTATGCAATCCAAATTGAAAGTAAGATTTACTTTTTTTGTATTTGCTTTTTACAAAAAATTATTAGTAATTTATTTCACACATTACACAATGCTTATAATAAATATGAATGTACATATTTATTGAAGCGATAATTGAAGTTTTTAAATTAAAATTTAGTGAAAAGTCGTCATGATAATCAAATCATATGTTAATCAAGTCTAAGAAGTCTGTCAAATTGGTATATAGAGATTTCTTTAATCGGATCTTAGATTTGGTTAAATACTCTAAATTTCACTTGTATTGCTGCCAGCGCCATGTAAATGCATCTAAACAAAGCATATTATTACGACAATGTTTTGTGAGAGTCCTGCTCACTCTGAAAAGTGTCAGTTATGTGGCAAAGGTAATATTTATTACCATTTGTTATTTTTGTTATTATTTTACTGCTGTCCTATAGAATTTTAAAAGAGATATTTGCAGTCAAAAATATATTAGTAAATTGATTTTTAATTTGTAAAACTACTCTTTATTTTGTTGGTGGTTATTGTCACTGAACTCGAGTATTGCGGTTATTTCGCATAAATGTACTTTTCTTATATTTATCATATTGTAAAATAATTTGCATAAACATTCGGATCTAGAAGAACCAATAATTGTGAAATATTTAACAATTTAGCATTTAGTTGTAAATTCCAATGTTTTAGAGCATGTAAGTATGTAGATATCATTATAGATGTATTAACATAGTAACTAAATTGATAAAAACTACTATAAAATATGACAACATGTAAATATCTCTTTTGACAGAATATTTAATAAAATTGACCTTATTATTGTATTAATCTCCATTGACTTTTCAATGTGTGTTTATGAATGTAAGACTGCCTGATTTTTTGAAGTATGAGTGTTCTTGGTGAGACTGAGATAGTACATATGTATTTATTTATTATTTCATGTAACATTTTACCCCTCACGTGAGTTAATGTAACTACACCTGGTTTTTGCTTGACCATAAAATATACACTGTTTAGCACTAGAAATTCTAGATCCTTACATGATTTTTAATGTTTCACATAACACCTTATGTCGGCAGGCTCTTGCGTTTTTCCTTTATATTTTCAGTATTATTTATAATATACTGACTTGTAATCATGGCTTTAGTGAATAATGTAGGCTAAAATAGTCTAGATGCCATTGAATTGACATTGTCGGAAAAGAATTTTCATTTACGAGTAGAATGACTTGCCTGGATTATGCTTTTTTATATATCAAAATCAAAATATTGGGTAGGATTTCTTTTCCCCAAAGATGACCTTAACCTCTTGTCTGTGAGAAAAACTACTAACAATTTTAATTACGTGTGGCTGTACGGCAGTTGACAGCTTAAGTGTCGTCTTTGGTGTTTAATTTTTTTTAATACAGACCCAAAATTCTGGTTTATTGGTTTGTATTTTAACTACATATTTTTCCTTGTCAGGTTTAACAGGAGGTAAGGTGTATTTTGCTTCAATGTAGATCCTTGTGCCATTTTTATTATAATGTGATTTTAAATTTCCTCTACATCATATTACTATCTATCTGTTTGACGTGTTGTCTTGTTATTATTGTAAAAACACTAAAGGTAAAAGTAGTTTTTACTGTCGATACGGTAACCGTGGCGTTGGCGTGGCGTCGCCGTTTCAAGATAATATCTTTCCACTGCGGTGTAATCTGTGCAGCATGCAACGTTTCTTATAAATGGCCCGATTCTGACATTTTATCCATTGTTCAAATGTCAAAATGACCTAAGCAAAGCTCAGATACACGATATATGCTACAACAATATACGTACGTCTGTGGAAGTTGTATAGGCATTTATAGCATACTAAATAAAAAAGTAAAAAAATTGCTTTCAAAACACAAAAATGTAAAAAATATTTTTTTTTACTTACATATTTTTTTTTGTGATTGGTGTCCAACTACAGTAGTTTAAGACTTTTTAAATTAATTACCTTAAATAATTGCTGTTTATGAAAAACAAGTTTTGAATGTTGTTTTTTTCTCGTGTATCTAAGGTGCTATTAAATCAATGGCGTATATTTAAAGTACAGAAAGTTTATGCCAAAATAACAATATTTTCCCCAATAAACAGTAGTATTTTGTCATTGGTTTAGATTGAAATTTTTCAAACAAAATAATTTATTATTTAATTGGCAAATTATTGCACTGACAACTGCGACGACTTCCACAAATCAGTCGCATGTGTGAGTGACTTCATCGAGGCATCTAGTATGATGCAGTTTTTGCCAATTATTTGGTTTGAAAAATTAAAATCTAAACCAATGACAAAATACTACGGGTTATTGGTTAAATTTTTTTTTTTTGCGTAAACTACCTACTTTAAATATACGCCATTGATTTAATAGCACCTTGTATTCATAGTTACCTGTATCCGGTGTGGATACGGACCCCATCCTTATACTTAGATTATAAGCATTATGGTTTGCTATTATTGTCGGCGGCCAAGACCCACTAAGGGTCGCTGCGCCATCATAGTATACTTACTAGTGAGTAGGTTTGTGTAGAAAAATGTTAACAACCGTTGACTTACCTAACAAGATTTCAGTGCCTCGATTCTGCTATCAACTAAAACTTCTTGCAATCGTATCTCAGTAATCTGATTTTGACACGATTGTAGATGTTTTTAAGTAGCATGCCAACTTTATCTAAATCCGCACTCTCATCCGCCCTACTGAAAACATCCTATATGGAAACAGCGTAGCACAGCCAACAGCGCAGTAGATTGATGGTTTTACGATTGGTATTTCTGTGGTTATAGGATTACTATTTGTCTTGGCGGTTGATTGTATTTATTATGATTTTGAAATTGTATCGGCTATCTATCAGCTATCCACAACTCAACATGTCTAATTTACGTAATATTCAACTTGATTTTATTGAAACGTCTTGCCATAACATAGTTCCGCGCTAAATGCATAACTTTCTAGTCTACATTTAAAATGATCTTTCATATTTATATATGCATCAGATTGTTAATTCCTCTTATATACTGGCGTTTCTAAATAAGGACATTTTTGTTTGACAATATTACTGACCTATGTATCTTTTCCTAATACATATTAATAGAAATGCTGTACAATAAGTTTAAACATTCCTTAGTATTTCACGTTGATAAAATTAAATAATAGAGGGTATTGGGATGGATATCATAATGTTTTCATATTTCAGTTAAATCAAAATAAATTAAAATGTTTATTATTATTATTAAGAAAATTAGTTTACCTGTAAACAACTATCCTTCTTTGTTGGAAGGCTCTTCCCTGTTTATATACTTTTTGCAGTTTGCAAACTGCTTTATTTTTTATTTGAAAAATTTGTAGAACATCGTATAAAACGGATCTGTGATACTTAATATCTGTGATATGCTAATAATATTGAAAATAAAAGGATGGTTAATAAATAAACTGTTTCCTTTTTCCCAACGTCACCTACGGCGCCTTGATATAGGAGTATTCTAAAGTCTCTTTAACAGACTGGATTCTTTTAGTAATGTACACACAAAATGTTGCAGTAAGTAATGAATAGGTGTTATGATATAATTTCACATAAGTCTCGTTCACAGTCGCGTTTTACAGTTTCAGTTATGAAGTCAGGCTTTGTTGATGTTAGGCTCGTGGTAGGGAATGAGAGTCGCCGGTGTTATACGAATCGATAAGGAGGTATTTTCCGTATTGGACAATGTTCCGTGACAATGGAACGGTGCCACCAAGTATGTATTTTGTATTTTACTTTAGCTACGCCGTATTTGTACTGTAGCTGAGTTGTGGGTCACCTTTTTCAGTGGGCTACGGATCAAGACATAGCTAACGCGGTCGGCGACGTCGGAGTGACGGACTTCCAAGATGTGAAGTTCTTCGAGAATAGGGCGAATGGCCAGTCGAAGGGGTTCTGCGTCATTTCCCTTGGATCCGACCAGTCCATCCGAATGGTCATGGACCGACTGCCTAAGAAAGAGATTCATGGACAGCATCCAGTAGTCACAATGCCGACTAAGCAGGTAACTAATATATTAATAACTACGAATATAAATTCGAATATCGTCCGCTACGTCGCGGAAATACTATAAGTTGCTACAGATAATGGAGGCGCCTAAGCACTACCTGCCATAGAAAAAAAAAATGCGACTAGCGGGCCTAGCATGCGCAACACGAGAAAATTTTCTCGACCCGTTTTCTCGTGTTATCTATACACGATATGTCAAAAATAGACAATAGTAGTTTTAGTTTGTCTTTGGTATTTTTGTCTACAAACCCTAACATGCCACATAATTTTATCGAGTTTTGACAACTTTAACCGAGATAGTTGTCGTTCCCGCCAAGAGAATATCGTCCGCAAAACGAGATATGACGCGGACGATATTCTCTCTTAGTGTTGTAAGAAACTAGAGTCTTGAAGTCTTATTTAATAAGACTTGAGCTGTTTTTTGAAGACTCTGGTCTTAAAATAAAACTTAGAAGCTCAAAGTAGTCTTTAAATCCTTCAGAATTTGGAGTCTTTTGTAAAAAGACTTGAGTCCTACCAAAAAGAACTCAAAGACTGAGTCTTTTAAAAGAACTCATGACTGAGTCCTCTAAATTCGAATGATGCGAATTATATATTATAAATTAATAAAAAAATTATGAAGAGTTGTTTTTTTACACACAACATAAAAAAATTATGAAGAGTTGTTTTTTTACACACAACTTAGGGAGGTAAGTTTATTTAAGTACTTACTTCATTTCATAATTTAAAGTGGTAAAAAAAATACTATATTTCAACTCATTTCGTCAATATTTACATACATATTTAAGCTATTATTCAAAGTAATATCAATGTTTTATATATGTACTTATTAAAGTATTAAATACCCTTTTAGTAAATAGTAAGTAATATATTTCTTTTTGTCGTATTTATTGAGAAATTAAATATTTAAGTCAAGCTTTAAACATAAAAAGTCCGAGCAGAACTGTGTAAATTTGTATTATTTGTTCAATTTTTAGATTTTTTTTCATATATTTTCGTAGAATAAGTATGTTTACCGCGCCTTTTAAAGTATAAACCCATTATAATTTAGCGCTTTTAATTCTACAAAAAAAATATTGAACCAAATCATCAAGATTTACGTTAGGCGGACTTTAGAACCCATTTTTATTTTTTATTTTTTGAATATATTTTTTTTATTATTTTTATTTTGCCACTTTTTATTTATTTTGTTTTATTTTTGTTTCTTTGTTTTACTATTGATTTATTTTATTTAATTTTGCCTATTTATGATTTTAAAATTGTATTCAATATTATGTACATTACTTTACTAACATAGTTTTAGTCTCAATTGTTACTAACTCATGGATCAAAATGGTCTGAAATAAATGATTTTATTATTTATTAAAAGGAACCTTAAAATCAGTATTACCTATTATAATAATACACCAACTAAGTTCATGACTCAGTCTAGCTCAAAGAACTTAAAAGACTCGAAAGGACTCAAAATGACTCAGTCTAGCTCAAATGACTCAGAAGACTCAAAGGACTCGGACTCATGTGACTAACAAGTCCTGGTCTTAAAAAAAGACTCAAGTCTCGAAATGAACACTAAAAGACTCTAGTTTCTTATAACACTATTCTCTCTCCTTCAATGGCGGGAACGACTTAACTATCTCGGTTACAGTTGTCAAAACTCGATAAAATTATAGGGTTTGTAGATAAAAATACCACAGACACGCAAAAACTACTATCATGTTTATTTTTAATTCATAATAGTATTTTAGACAATATTATTATCGTGTATAGACATAACATGAGAAAACGGGTCGAGAAAATTTTCTCGTGTTGCACATGTTAGGCCTTCAGACAATGGTTATTCGCTACTTAGATTTATAGGCAGACATAATAAAATAATTGTACTTATAATAAATCTGCGGCTATATTATAAAGATCAAAAGCAGTCGATCGCAAAGCTTCAAAAAGAGTATAATACTCTTCAGGCAGGTAAACATCGTCATGGGATTCAGTTAACAAATGAAAAGAAAACATTGCGCGATGTATGCTTTTTAATACTATGTTAGCTTTAGCAACGCAATGCATTATCGAGGAATCGAGGGATTTCCCGGTCGACCACTTTTCTGCGATATTCCCTTGCGCACAATCTACGCGTACGCTACTATACACGGCGTCAGATCAACCTACCCTAAACTGTCAAATTTCTCCAATGAATATTGATCCTTAAAACCAGACATTAAAGTTCAAAATTGATTGTAGAAATTTGACAGTTTTGGGTAGGTTGATCTGACGCCGTGTATAAATAAGATGACGGCTAGAAACCGCGAGAAACTTCAAGGGCTGGTCAGGTCAAGTGTTTTAAACATGGCAAAAAAGACAAAAAAGGAATTTGTTTTTTTTTCATTTTTAATTAAATACTTAAATTCATTTTATGAATTTTAATTGAATTGTCTTTGAGTATCTAATTTATTTTAAAGCAATAACATAAGAAAAATAAAATAAAAACAATTAAAAATAACGATTATTTACAACGCGCGGCCAACGGCCGTTGACCCGTAACTTCTGTGCCCGTAACCGTAGGCACTGACGCGGACGGGTCAACTGACGGCCGGCCATTGACTGATCCGTCAACGTAGGTACTGACGCGGACGGTTGTAAATAATCGTTATTTGTAATTGTTTTCATTTTAGTTTTCTTATGATATTGCTATTGGATATGATATGGATAAAAACCCGAATTCCTTTTTGTAATTTTTGTCATGTTTAAAACACTTGACTTGGCCAGCCCTTGAAGTTTCTTGCGGTTTCTAGCAGTCATCTTATATACGTACGCGCGGTTCGAAAGTGGTCGACTGGGAACCTCCTTGACTGTACTTACATCTATATATGTCAAATGAAGACTACTATTACTACTATTACCCCTCAGGCTGAGAACGGCAACTACCTACCTAAAATAACAAGTTCCGAAAACGACAACTTCCTAAAATGACAAGTTACGAAAACGGCAACTTACTAATGTGACAACATTTTAGAATGTCTACTCCTAAAAACAAGAACTAACTAAAATGACAAGTTCCGAAAATGACAACTTCTTAAAATGACGACATTTTAGAATGTCAACTTTCAAAAACGACAACTTTGTCATTCATACTAACAAAACAAAGTAAGTAACCCAAAGTTACAACATCCAGTCAAATATCAGTTGCCACTACGGAACACAGGGAACACTTTATTTTCGGAACTTGACAATTTAGGTATTTGTCATTCTCAGAATTTGACATTTTCGAAATAATATGTCACTTTCGAAATTTGTCTTTTTCGGAAATTGTCTATTTTGGAAAAGACGTTTTAGAAAGATGTCGTTTTCGGAACTTGTCATTTTAGGAAGTTGCCGTTCTCAGCCTGAGCGGTTATTACCATATGTAGGTAAATGTAAGTGACAATATGGTCACCGATCAAATTGTGATTAATATTGCTCGAAACTGATTCATGTTCAGGTTGTCGTGTGCGATTTGGTAAGATCGAATGCGTTTTCCACAGGCGTTGAACCAGTTCGAGAGCCAGTCGAAGACCAGGTCGACACCACCAGGGCCGAACCCAGGCATGAGGGGGCCGCCACACCCCGGCGGCCCGCCCGGGCCCCATCCGGGAGGTAGTATACATTAAACTCATTTTTAAATTTAAAATTCTTTATTTATGTTATTATATTAGCTACAAGTAAGCTCTTATGGAAGTCACTACGCCTACAGTCTACCACGAGATAGCTAATTACTACTGTTAGTAGACTGGAAAGTCCAATGAGGACAAACAAATAAGTCTTCGCTTATCAGCTTTACTTTTTATTACCATTAGAATTCCGTTAATAACAAAATTTGGGAAACAGAATGTTCGATAATTTACGGTGTCGTCATACTAGCCTATAAGTATCTACACACGGAAGTAATAAGCACTCAAGTTAAAAGTTTTAACAAACAAAATATACAGACACGAATTGACTTATGACGTAAATGCTCATGGCAGCCGAGCTTAGATATAAGGCCGTTTAATTAAAAGTGGCCACTGCAGCTCACGCACCAACGTTACGGAAATCCAAGCGCACTTTATGCAAGCTTCAGTTCTATGCTTCATACCTACCCTGTAATTTCACTGGATCAATAGGTTACGATATTCGCCATTCAGTTGTATTTTAGGTTTAATTCTACCACTTGGCGTAAGTTATTTACCTCTTCTTAAAACTGAACGCATGATACTTAGATTTAGAGAAAATTTTGTCGAAAATCAATAATTATTTTAGGGTTAGTCTGTCTCTTATGTACTTTTGATAATCTATTGAAGCTCAGCAATAATATGAATATCATTAGCACAAAATATTTAAATACTAATGATGACCCGCAATAGCATCGATAGTTTGAACTATAAGTCTACCCTATATCGATATTTTTACAGACTTGGTGCTGTTGTGTTTCGTCCGGTCAGTGAGGGTTCCGGAGGCCCATCCCCCCCCCCCCCTCTCAATTCCTATTCTGTCCTAAAACCCTATTTCTTTCTTAAAGGACGGCAACGCGCCTGCGATTCCTCTAGTTTTGCGGGTGTCCATGGGCGACGGTGATTACGCTCCATCAGGCGACCCGTCTGCTCGTTTGCCTCCTTCTTTTATAAAAAAAAAAACATTGAATTGTCGATAGCGAGATTATTGATAGTTTGGCATCACTACATTAAGTTTGTAATGTCACCTCTTGATGATAAAAAGTAGCTATTCCAGATTTACAAAATAAATTGCGTGTTACATTACCTACTTTTCTTCGTTTCTCAAAAAATGTTGGTTGGTCTTGTAGTTCCGAAGCGAACTCTACCCAATGCAATGTCATTCTTTAGACTGATTTTGTTTACATACTGTATAAGACAGGTCCTGTCTTTAGTAATTCATCTGCAAAAGGTATTATAGCAGTACCTACCTAGTGTTCAAAATGTTTTGCATTGGCAAGCTCTTTCTTACAATATGCTTACAAAACTAATTACCTACAATTTGTCTTAGACTATTTTTACACTTGGCCAAATTTAAAGCTATTGAAAAAATTCATAAAGCCAGCATCAGAATATTAGAATTAAAATCCTTCTGAAAGGCGTTTCCTGCCAGAGTATCAAAGGAGCATTCTCAGGATACAGCAAGAGGTTCTTCAAAAGTGGTGTGGACAGGGTTTTACAGAAACGCGTTAGTGATACTTCTATTATTGCAATCGTCCATAGGCTACTGTGACAGATTGCCAATACGCGGACCGTAAGTCTGGTTGCCATCATAGCGGCATAAAAAAAAATTAAGATTACTTTCTACGACGTGCTAATGAGATTGCTCAAAACCTGAAAAAGTTTGTAAAGAGTCGAGAGTAGAATCGATTCCACTAATAAAAATACGGGGGGGGCAGCTGCCCTACTGTCCCCCCCCCCCCCCCCCCGGCCACGCCCTTGGTAACGTTGCACTTACACTTTGAATGCATCTAAAGGAGAATGCCCATCTTGTATGGGCACTTGGGTCCCTTTCAAAAATTGTTGTGCCTTGATGATTGTTGTTCTATATTATAGAAGAAACACGTTATATTCATATAATAATATAGAAAACATTTTTAATTTATTCTCCCAGGTTCACGAGATATAATTTTATTTCTGTTGCAGAAATTGAGGTTATAATTCGAGATTGACAATAATATTTCCTTCCTAATCAATACACAATCCTTCATCATTAATGGTGATTATGTCTTAGCATAATGTATACTAGAATAGCAGCGCATTCGCAATGTTTCAGTCAGATTGCAGACAGCCATAATATCATAACCAAATAATAAATAAATATATCATTTGAAAGTACCTACTCGAACATTTTCAAAAGAATACTTATGTTTAATTATGATCTTTACTCTATTTAGAAACATTTCATTCAACAGTAATTCATCATTATCATCAGCCTGTATCAGTCCACTGCTGGACATAAATGTGCCTCTCCCAGTGCACGCCACTGAACCCGATTTTAATTATTACTTATCATTTAATATTAATTATAGGATTTACACCTTTGGAACTGGACTTTCCTTTTTCAAGGTAAGTAATTGGTAGTTCAGGTCTTCAAATACGTAGGTACTTACTCTAAAAAAAACAAAATAATTATTGCTACTAAGTAAGTTCAATGTCTTTTTGAAGAAATTGTTCGTTAAACATAGTATATGTTACTGTAAAGGCCACGGGTGAATGATATATTTGGTTGCATCGTTGTAAAAAGAAATATTAACACAATAGCGTTTAAGTAATTGTATATGACACTTCTGGTTATAGGCCCTCTCCGAGTGCATGCCACTGAGCCCGATTTAGAGCCTATAATTAATATTAAATGATAATAATTCAAATCGGGCTCAGTGGCATGCACTGTGAGAGGCCTATGTCCAGCAGTGGACTGATACGGGCTCATGATGATGATGAAATAATGTTGAATTAAGTGATTCTTAATAGAGTAAAGATAATAATTAAACATAAGTTCTTTCTTATGTTTAAGAATTTACTTTTCTTTTGACAATGAACGAGTACTTTTAATTAATATATTTATTTATCATATGGTATGACATGGGCTGTCTGCAAGCTGCCTGAAACATTGCGAATGCGCTGCTATTCTAGTATAGGTACGGTCGGGGTCACCGTCGTCGCTTTACCACTTTGCAGCGATTTTCGTATGAAGCGCACCGACCGCCCGGGTTACGTGCCCGTACCAAATAGACGACGCGGTGTGCGTGCAAGGGATTTTGACCTTTAGACTGGTAAAGCGACGGATTCCGCGATAGTACATTATGCTAAGGCATAATCACCATAGTGTTGAAGGATTGTGTATTGATTAGGAAGGAAATATTAATGTCAATCTCTAATCATAACCTCAGTTTCTACAACAGAAAAAAAAATATCTCGTGAACCTGGGTGAATAAATTAAAAATGATTTTTAATTATGAATATAACGTGTTTTTTCTACAATATAGAACAACAACCATCAAGGCACAACAATTTTTTAAAAGGGACCCGTGTTTGGGCATTCTCCTTTACAAATATACGTCATCTACTAAAAACCATTTATAAATACTAGTAAAATTATACGTTTATGATTAAGCAATCAACCTCCTGTAAAAAAAAACCATATATTTTATATTACAATACATTTTCAAACTTGTTATGGCAAAATACTAAACAAACCCGCCCCCCGCACAGAGTTCTTCGGCGGCGGTCCCAACGGGCCCGGCCCCAACGGCCCCCGCATGATGATGGCGGGCCCCCCGCACCACCAGATGCGCGGGCCCCCGCCCGGACCCCACCACATGCAGCACCAGGGCCCGCCCCCGCACCACATGCAGCATCAGGGCCCGCCCCCGCACCAGGGCCCGCCGCCGCACCGCCCGCCCATGCAGGTATGGTTACTACATACAGTGTTCATTTTGGACCTCCCGCCAAATGAACCTATAGCAGCAGTAAGAGCAAATAATAAAAACATTTTTTTTTTACATTTTTGTCTCAGCTTTTCTTTAAGAAAATTTAAATTATTGTCACCTAGCGCGCGGCCTATCGCGGTTATCAAAGCATGCGCAGGACCGCTATTATTCACCCCGTGCACCAATGACAGCGCGCCGTCGCTTTGCCCGCGAGGGTGAGCGCACGCACCTTGAACTATGGGATAATTAATTATTCTTACGTCAAATATTTTATTATTACTTTTTTACCCCATATTTACTTTTGGCGGGGGTCCATAATTAATCCTGTATATACACTTGGACACATCTATTAGGTCGAGCAAAAAGTTTTTATACAGTTTTGAACCAGGCACATTCATAATTTTATTCAATAAAAAGAGTACACGACTCCAATGCTGATGAGTCTAAAATTGCGGTACATGGCAATGATGGAAGGAAGAAGGTCTACCGACGTAAGGGAGAGCGTTTTGCACAATGCTGCTTTGAAGAGAGGGTTGCTTATGGCGGTGGCTCATGGACTGTCTGGGGCGGTATATCCGCGAGCGGCAAAACTCAACTTGAGGTTATTACGAGACCACAGCTGCCAACATTAAATGCTGAAAGGTACATTCGTGAGTGCTTAGAACCTCACGTGATGCCATACGTGGACCATGTGGGCCCAAATTTCCTTTTTATGCATGATAATGCAAGAGCCCATACGGCCGGCAACGTCAGGGAATATCTTCGGGATGTGAACATAACAGTTATGGACTGGCCAGCCAGAAGCCCAGACATGAACCCGATTGAGCACATGTGGGACGAGCTAGAAAGACGTGTTAGGGCTTGTCAGCCAGTTGCCACAGACGATGCAGGAGTTGAAAACTGCCATAGAAGAGGAATGGGAGATGATCCCTCAAAATTTCATAGAGCGGTTGATAAACTCTATGCCTAATCTAAACCTAAATTAAACCTTTATTTGATAAAACATGTTTTTTATTAAAAAATCAACTGCCTTCATCAAGACGCATACCCGACTTGTTAGGCGTAGCTCCATGTCGTGTGGTATTCTGAATTCAAATTTAAAACAATACGATCGAAAAAAATGGTAAAATGTATCAGGTTTAAAACTGCATCAATAGTTTTTGTTCAATCTAGCAATCATATTTAAGTAGGGGCCATAGAAACCTAAACTCTAAGGTGGGCCGATAGATGTGTCCAGAAGTGTATTATACAGTCAGTACCTACAGAGGCAGTTCCCGATTTTTTTTCCAGTTTCGGGTCAGTTAGTAATAAGCTGAGGCAGACTGTTCACTTTTTACTTGTTACACTTTTTGCACTGTATAATAATAATTATATAACTTTTATCATGTATGCAAAACTCTTGTACCTACCAATTGTAAAGAGCAATAAACACTTAATTATTATTATTTTAAATACATATAATCACGACTATATTCCCCGAATGTTTAGTCCGTCTAGGCAATGAGGACTGCAAAAGCAGTCTTCTTTTCACCAAATAGCGACTGCGAGTTACAACTGCACATGTGTTTCGGCGTGACAGGTGGAGAGCCCATCGCCGCTCTATGCTGTTGGATGTATGTGTAGTCTTTAGTCCGTTAGTCGCCTTTTACGACACCCAAGGGAAGAGAGGGGGTGGTAGTATTCTTTCACCGCTACGCGACATGGTTATTTGCCCATGCCAGCATCAGAATATTAGAATTAAAATTCTTCTGATAGCCCGTTTCCTGTCAGAGTTTCATTGCAATCGTCCATAGGCTACGGCGACTGATAGCCAATACGCGGACCGTAAGTCTGGTTGCCATCATAGCGGTACAAAAAAAATACTATTACTTTCTATGATGTTAAAAAAAATACTTTAATTAAAGGATGTCCTGAATTGGGTAAATATTATTGTTTTTGGACCATTCGAAAGTACGTATTTATTAAGTTTACTTGAATAAAGAGATTATGATTTACCACATTTGAAACGCCAGTACTAAACACTCACAACTTTCATACAGTTCCAAGGGCCGCCGCAGATGCAGCGCCCGCCAGGGCCGCGGCCAGGGCCGGACTGGGGCCCGCGCGGCCCGCCGCACCACATGCAGCCGCAGCCGGCGCCGCAGTACGGCCCGCCGCAGCACCAGATGCCGCAGCACATGCCGCCGCAGCACGCGGTCAGTGTTTCGAATATACAAGCTAGGGACTGAAAGCGTAAAAGGTATAAGGTTACGTTACCGGTATAAAAAAGTTTACCTTCATAAAATAAAGGTGTTTAACCTTTATGCGATATCGGTACCGAAAATCGTTGCATTGACAGTTGCGGGGCGCGGGGTGAGGGGTTTTGATCTCGAGAACAAAGTAAACTAATGCAAATTAAAGATATTATAGTCGTTTATGCTTGAAACGGTTGTTAGCAGTCTCTTTCATACCGAAATAAACTTTTTTTTATTTCTATAAGTACTCAAAATTACGGTACCGAAATAAATTTAAATATCGGAATATTTCGGTAACCGTTATTTTTCGGTATGACGTCATACCGCAATATTAAGGTACCACATCTTTTTGGGTTATTATATTCGGTCCCTGACAAGCTTCCATCTCCAAACCTACATCAAGCACAAAGACATTAATTGGTGACTTCAGGGCACGTGGTCAGAGAATCTATTTTATTTTTCGACAAGTTTGAGAGATATTGTTAAAATATTGTCTTTGTTTATCAGTAACGGTGGCCGAGAGGCTAAGCGCTCGGCTCACGTACCCGTAACCGTAAGTCCAGGGTTCAATTCCCAAGTCCGGCAAAGTGTGCCTCGGATGCGTAGTCCAACTTGATTTCAAAGATTTGTTTTCTGAGGTTTAAGCAAGCACTACACATTAAAATGAAACACTTTTTTACGGATTAACTCGCGTTTAATTTACTATTTACATAGTTTTTTACTATTTATATTGTTTTTTTATAGTCTCCCTGTGACCACGGACCCTGTAAAGGGTTCGAAACGTCAGGATAATATAAAAAAAACTATGTAAATAGTAAATTAAACGCGAGTTAATCCGTAAAAAAGAGATTTCGTTTCAAAGATTTGCCCAGTGGTGGCACAATATTATATTATTTATTATAGCCTATGAACTGTCTAGTTATACTTAACATTTTTCCATTTGTAAATATTGTATGTGCCATAGTTTAGCCACTATACAAACCTGTACTATAAAATGAGTATCACCGAGACTCACAGCATTATCCCCTTGCAGCCGCCCGGGCAGGGCATGCCGCCCCCCCACCACCAGATGCCGCCGCACCAGCAGGGCCCTCCCCGCGGCCCCGGGCCCATGCCGCAGCACCCGGGTATGGTTTACGATTAGATTAAGGGCCAGAGCAGACATGCTACTTTTAGCAGCGGCGATCGACGATTTAGACCCATTTTAGAAGCTGAATGCAGCGACTGATTCCGATTCCGATACAGCAATCGAACGCAAAGAGTCGCCAAAACGCGATGCCAGTCGCAAAATCGCCGATCGCCGATGCTAAAAGTATCATGTGTGGCTCTGAACAAATTACTGACTATCCTTTGTACAAATATCTAGTGTTACTCAAATATTTACTTTTTCTTGAGTTTTTTGGAGATTTGTTTGTGTATAGGTATGTCATTTTTTAATTTCAAGTTCACTGGTGATTTTCCTAAATTGCACCTTAAGAACTTACTATTACACGTCTGCCTTGAAACTTAACCCTTCTGATTGCGTATAATTATATACAGTAGAGTACAGAGATTTTATACAGAGATTTTAAATAGTATATTGTTCAAATTCAGATTTTGTATTTTATGATTTGGTAACAAGATTTTTTTTCCGTCGAAATTTCTGTATTTAAATCTGTGCTAGTTTCTTGTGCCCGTTCTTCACCGCGGCTTAAAAATTACGTCCTGAATGGGGTTAAAAAATTCTTTTGGACGATTCAAAGCGCTTTGAAAATTCAAGTTTATTGAATAGAATATTTTCACTAATTAAGTATAAAGATATTTTAACTTTAATCTCGCCCACAGGCGTCGGCCCCGGGGCCCCGGCGCCACACGTCAACCCTGCGTTCTTCAACCAGCAGCCGCCCGTGCAGCCGGCGCCCGGCCCCCAGCCGCCGCCGCAGCCCGGCCCACCCGGTGAGTTACTCATCTAGTATATCTGGACCTAGTTATGAATAATACATCCAACCTTCGATCAGCAATATCAACTAGATTACGCGTCACGTACAAAATCAAAGCTAAATTCTGTCCACGTGAATAAATACTTTTTCTAAGCAATAAATTACTTCTGTCACTTAAAAATGAAAAGACGTCAATAACATTTAGTGGTGAAATCAACAACAAATAAAGTACTTTTCCTGTTATTGCCTTGCGAGAAAATAAGAGCTCACTTCTCAAGTGCGCTCTTATTTACCGAGACACATTTTTAGCGCCGATCTGACATCTAGGTAGTTGTATTGTTGATCGAAGTATCCAACCCACAATTTTTGCAAATCTGGTTTATGTCTTTTCCACGCTTACAATATGGAGATTTCACTTTTCTCAAAGACAACCAACCCACTAGTACTTTGGTTTCAACAATAATCATCCTTGTTTGTGTTATACATAATAAAAAGTTATAGACAGATTTTTCTTTATGAAGCATCCAAGCCACAAAGTAGTTATTGAATTCACAACAGAGACTTAAAATCTATAAAACGAAAATTAATCCAAGTGGAATAAAAAAGCATCCAACTGAACTAATTAGTGTTTATTTGTATTTTCATATAATACCCACAAAAATGTTACTTCTTATTAAGTTACGGGTTTATGTGTACTACTATACTGTAAATCGCTGATATTTATAATTAAAATATATTTTTATTATTTGTGAGTATCTATAGTTAACAAAAATATATAAAGTTGAAGATTATAAAAATCTTTGCAAGCATATTTCTCACACTTTTGGTTATGTGGGTTAGATGTATTATTCATAACTAGGTCCTCCATCTAGGGTTGCCACCCATGCTCTAAAATAGAGTATTGTCCTCTTTTTCATGTAGGCGTACTTTATAATCTACGACACTAATAAAGTACGCTAAAATACTCTATTTACGTAAAACTATTTACGTAAAAGACACATATTTGTTAAATGTCGCGAAGAGTAACAAAAAATACGTTTTTATGGACAAATAAATAAATACTCTTTTTTTATGCTATGTACTTCATTTTTATTCTAACAAAATGAAAAATACTTTATTCGTCCTAAAAAAAGATGGCAACCCTAAGTATATCTGATAAACATAATTACACTCGTAGATATAATCGTATAATGTTTAAAAACATAATACCGGATGAGATTAATAAATTAATCTATTATTGTTTTTCTGCCTACTACAGTAAAAAATTGGACATCATTTTTTTAACGGATAGATTTCGGCCGGTAATCTAACTGAAACAATCTGGCAACAAAAAGAATCTAAAAAATCTTATCTTTCGTCAAAGTAAAGTAAATTTTAATTCTTGAATTTAAAAATGTGAGTTATTTACAGTGACGCTATAATTTTGTTTTCATTTGCGTTTTGTAATTTTTTTGACTGGCATGAAGTGACTCGGGAAAGACAAGCAAAAGGACTTTCCCCAGCAGCGGGCCAGCGTAGTCGAAAAACACTTTTTTTTTAAAATTTCTTTTCTGTGTTCATCATTATCAGCCTATAATCGTCCCACTGCTGGGCACAGGCCTCCCACGTGAACAATAGCACGTGGGGATATTGGGCTATAACCCACCACGCTGGCCCAATGCAGGTTGGTGGGTTTTAACGACTGTCATCTTACGACAACAACCGGGACCAATGGCTCAACGTGCCTTCCGAAGCACGGAAGAGCTCCAGATGTTTTTTATTTGGTCACCCATTTAGCGACCCGGCATTGCGAAAGTTGCTTAGCGAGCAAGATCGCAAGCCTCTCCGCCGTCGAGCTCCGTACACTTTAGTAGAACAGCAATTTTACAACAGTTTGTTCCCCAGCCCAATTCGCTCCAGGGCCGGGCGCGTACGGCCACCCGCCGCACGGGGCTCCGCCGCCGGCGCAGGGTCCCCCGCCGGGGGCTAGGCAGCCCTACGGCCGGCCGCCGCAGGTCAGTACATACATTCGTACATACATAAGTATATAGGTACAGTCACGAGCATCAATATGTATACACATTGACTTTTATTCCATTGTATTAAGAGTTACAATTGTTTACATATTTTTGCTCGTGACTGTACATAGATTCACGACTATTATCATCACCAAAGGGTTAGTCAGAGACAGGCTAGTTTATTTTTAGGAAGATGAGAACAAACGATTAAATGAGTTCAATTATATAAATGAATAACTCTTATACAACCTTAATTTTTCTTTATACAAAACCAATTAAGGGTGAGTTCCACCCATGAAACTGAACAAGTTTCCCCAAGAAACCTATGTGCAGAAATGACAAAAAAAATTTAGACCTGCCATACAAAACTGTCCGATCAGCTGACGACAATAGTATGGGAGATCGATTTTTTTTTGTCATTTTTGCACATAGGTTTCTTGGGGAAAGTTGTTCAGTTTCATGGGCGAAACCACGGAGCAAAACAAAGAGGAGGTGTTGCAATCAATGTAGTCCAGCAACTATCAATGTAGTCCTGACGTCACACCGTAGTTGAACTACTTACGACCAGGTGTCGCTTTCGTCAGTACAACTCTCGTTGGCTGGCGAATAGGTTGTTCGTGGCTTATTCAGTCTTTTAAAGAATTATAAAAAATGCTCGACCCGAACTTTTTGTTAGCATGAAGTGCTGTGTTGTATCGTGTAGTAGTTACACGGATAAAACGAGATTAAACGGAATAAACATATCTTTCCACTCGTAAGTAATATTTAAATTAAATTTATACTTCATCAAATAAAGTTACGACATACACAACATCTAGTGAAATATAGCAGAACTTTTATGACAACTCTGCTAATCTCGTAAATTAGGTAGGTACTTGCTTTGGCTACTGGCCACTAGATGGTTTTCTCCTATTTGGACTCCCCCCGCAACCCGCGCAGCTGAGACACTATTATTATATGAATAAAGTTGTTACAACACCTCCCCTTTGTTTTTGCTCCGTGGGCGGAACTCACCCTTAATTGGTTTTGTATAAAGAAAAATTAAGGTTGTAATTAACTAGTAGACCTGACAGACGTTGTCCTGTCCAAATCACAATGACAAGTTACTCAACTGACAGGAAAAAGAAAAATGTCGCGAAGAAGAAGTAAGAAAACTGCAAAAAGTTTTTAGCAACCAATTAATATTTAATACCTATATTGCACGACGTCTTTTTATGTTTATAGTTTTTTTTTTAGGGATTTTTACTATTTTTTCTCACCGTTTAAATCTTCCCTTAACTTTTACAAATATTTCACTATCTAAATTAGCCAAATCGGTTCCGTCATTCTCGAGTTTTTGCGAGACAAACGAACAGCAATTAATTTTTATATATACCTATAGATTACTTAATGACTAAGGGAAACTATGTTAATATCATTTTTGACGACCTCCTTGGTCGAGTGGTTTGTACACCGGTTTTCATGGTGTCGCCATCTCTGAGGTCCCGGGTTCGATCCCCGGTGGGGTCAATTTAGAGAAAAACTGTTTTTCTAAATGGATGACGTCACACGAAGCTCATTCATGGCCGCCCGTGTTTCGGGTCTACTAGACCAATCAAAAATCGCAAAAATTTTTGTGAAAATAAAATATTTACAAATTTACTTTATAATATAATTATAATTACTTTTGGATAATTGTTATTTTTAAATTATCAACTACTATATCCGACATAATTCATATTTTATTGTTACAACTAGCAAATAGCCAATAAATAACGACTACGTTCATCCGCATCACAACGATACCGTCATCGGCCGATCTTCGTTCCAGAACTACCCGCCGGCGGCAGAGCCCGCCCGCCCCCCGCACCACCCCGCACCCCTCGCCCATCCGCCTCACCCCGCACACCCCACACACCCAACACACCCCGCACACCCAACACACCCGGTCCATCCCCCCCACCCGGTGATAAGCGAGGCGGAGTTTGAAGAAGTCATGGGCAGGAACAGAACGGTCTCGTCCAGCGCGATTGCAAGGGCGGTGAGCGACGCGGCGGCGGGCGAGTACGCGTCCGCTATTGAGACGCTCGTTACCGCTATATCGCTTATCAAGCAGAGTAAGGTGAGAATTATCAATTAATTAATCACAATGTTTTACCTTTAGGAGAAATAGGTAATAGTCATTTGAGATAAGCGAGGCGGAGTTTGAAGAAGTCATCGGCAGAAACAGAATCGTCTCATCCAGCGCAATAGCAAGGGTGATGGCGAGTATGCGTCTGCTATTGAGACGCTCGTTACCGCTATATCGCTCATCAAGCAGAGTAAGGTGAGAATTATCAACTAATTAATTACAATGTTTTACCTTTAGGAGAAATAGGTAATAGTCATTTGAGATAAGCGAGGCGGAGTTTGAAGAAGTCATCGGCAGAAACAGAACCGTCTCATCCAGCGCAATAGCAAGGGTGATGGCGAGTGTGCGTCTGCTATTGAGACGCTCGTTACCGCTATATCGCTCATCAAGCAGAGTAAGGTGAGAATTATCAATTAATTAATCACAATGTTTTACCTTTAGGAGAAATAGGTAATAGTCATTTGAGATAAGCGAGGCGGAGTTTGAAGAAGTCATCGGCAGAAACAGAACCGTCTCATCCAGCGCAATAGCAAGGGTGATGGCGAGTGTGCGTCTGCTATTGAGACGCTCGTTACCGCTATATCGCTCATCAAGCAGAGTAAGGTGAGAATTATCAATTAATTAATCACAATGTTTTACCTTTAGGAGAAATAGGTAATAGTCATTTGAGATAAGCGAGGCGGAGTTTGAAGAAGTCATCGGCAGAAACAGAACCGTCTCATCCAGCGCAATAGCAAGGGTGATGGCGAGTATGCGTCTGCTATTGAGACGCTCGTTACCGCTATATCGCTCATCAAGCAGAGCAAGGTGAGAATTTATATTAAAATGTTTTTCCTGTAGGAGCGATAGGTAATTGAGTTAGTCATTTATGAAAAGCGAGGCGGAGTTTGAAGAAGTCATGGGCAGAAACATAACGGTCTCGTTCAGCGCAATAGCAAGGGCGAGTACGCGTCCGTTATTGAAATGTTCGTTACCGCTATATCGCTTATTAAGCAGAGCAAGGTATTCTGAATCAATGGAGACAGGAGGAGTTTCTTGCCATTTATGCCAGCTCATCTCATTTGAAAGCCTTCTTTACTGAACCTCTTAAGTCTTTTTATTAGTGTAAATTTATTCGAGTTTGACTTTGTAATTTGGTATATCCACTTTTATTGTGATCTAATAGGTAGCGCACGACGACCGCTGCAAGATACTGATATCGTCGCTCCAAGACACGCTGCACGGCGTCGAGACCAAATCTTACAGCAGCGGCGATCGCTCGCGCCGCTCCCGCTCTAGGGAGAGAAATGCGCGCGCATAACTTACTTATTACTATTAATAGCACGTATCACACTTGTATATTACCTTTAATTGTGATCTACATAGCAACTTACTCATCCATTAGGTAGCGCACGACGACCGCTGCAAGATACTGATATCGTCGCTCCAAGACACGCTGCACGGCGTCGAGACCAAATCTTACAGCAGCGGCGATCGCTCGCGCCGCTCCCGCTCTAGGGAGAGAAATGCGCGCGCATAACTTACTTATTACTATTAATAGCACGTATCACACTTGTATATTACCTTTAATTGTGATCTACATAGCAACTTACTCATCCATTAGGTAGCGCACGACGACCGCTGCAAGATACTGATATCGTCGCTCCAAGACACGCTGCACGGCGTCGAGACCAAATCTTACAGCAGCGGCGATCGCTCGCGCCGCTCCCGCTCTAGGGAGAGAAATGCGCGCGCATAACTTACTTATTACTATTAATAGCACGTATCACACTTGTATATTACCTTTAATTGTGATCTACATAGCAACTTACTCATCCATTAGGTAGCGCACGACGACCGCTGCAAGATACTGATATCGTCGCTCCAAGACACGCTGCACGGCGTCGAGACCAAATCTTACAGCAGCGGCGATCGCTCGCGCCGCTCCCGCTCTAGGGAGAGAAATGCGCGCGCGCATAACTTACTTATTACTATTAATAGCACGTATCAAACTTGTATATTACCTTTAATTGTGATCTACATAGCAACTTACTCATCCATTAGGTAGCGCACGACGACCGCTGCAAGATACTGATATCGTCGCTCCAAGACACGCTGCACGGCGTCGAGACCAAATCTTACAGCAGCGGCGATCGCTCGCGCCGCTCCCGCTCTAGGGAGAGAAATGCGCGCGCGCATAACTTACTTATTACTATTAATAGCACGTATCACACTTGTATATTACCTTTAATTGTGATCTACATAGCAACTTACTCATCCATTAGGTAGCGCACGACGACCGCTGCAAGATACTGATATCGTCGCTCCAAGACACGCTGCACGGCGTCGAGACCAAATCTTACAGCAGCGGCGATCGCTCGCGCCGCTCCCGCTCTAGGGAGAGAAATGCGCGCGCGCATAACTTACTTATTACTATTAATAGCACGTATCACACTTGTATATTACCTTTAATTGTGATCTACATAGCAACTTACTCATCCATTAGGTAGCGCACGACGACCGCTGCAAGATACTGATATCGTCGCTCCAAGACACGCTGCACGGCGTCGAGACCAAATCTTACAGCAGCGGCGATCGCTCGCGCCGCTCCCGCTCTAGGGAGAGAAATGCGCGCGCGCATAACTTACTTATTACTATTAATAGCACGTATCACACTTGTATATTACCTTTAATTGTGATCTACATAGCAACTTACTCATCCATTAGGTAGCGCACGACGACCGCTGCAAGATACTGATATCGTCGCTCCAAGACACGCTGCACGGCGTCGAGACCAAATCTTACAGCAGCGGCGATCGCTCGCGCCGCTCCCGCTCTAGGGAGAGAAATGCGCGCGCGCATAACTTACTTATTACTATTAATAGCACGTATCACACTTGTATATTACCTTTAATTGTGATCTACATAGCAACTTACTCATCCATTAGGTAGCGCACGACGACCGCTGCAAGATACTGATATCGTCGCTCCAAGACACGCTGCACGGCGTCGAGACCAAATCTTACAGCAGCGGCGATCGCTCGCGCCGCTCCCGCTCTAGGGAGAGAAATGCGCGCGCGCATAACTTACTTATTACTATTAATAGCACGTATCACACTTGTATATTACCTTTAATTGTGATCTACATAGCAACTTACTCATCCATTAGGTAGCGCACGACGACCGCTGCAAGATACTGATATCGTCGCTCCAAGACACGCTGCACGGCGTCGAGACCAAATCTTACAGCAGCGGCGATCGCTCGCGCCGCTCCCGCTCTAGGGAGAGAAATGCGCGCGCGCATAACTTACTTATTACTATTAATAGCACGTATCACACTTGTATATTACCTTTAATTGTGATCTACATAGCAACTTACTCATCCATTAGGTAGCGCACGACGACCGCTGCAAGATACTGATATCGTCGCTCCAAGACACGCTGCACGGCGTCGAGACCAAATCTTACAGCAGCGGCGATCGCTCGCGCCGCTCCCGCTCTAGGGAGAGAAATGCGCGCGCGCATAACTTACTTATTACTATTA
The DNA here is from genome assembly GCA_963921215.1 of Scoparia ambigualis. Classification (NCBI taxonomy): domain Eukaryota; kingdom Metazoa; phylum Arthropoda; class Insecta; order Lepidoptera; family Crambidae; genus Scoparia; species Scoparia ambigualis. The sequence continues at coordinate 20,909,916 of OY992516.1, read as the reverse complement.
ATAGCACGTATCAAACTTGTATATTACCTTTAATTGTGATCTACATAGCAACTTACTCATCCATTAGGTAGCGCACGACGACCGCTGCAAGATACTGATATCGTCGCTCCAAGACACGCTGCACGGCGTCGAGACCAAATCTTACAGCAGCGGCGATCGCTCGCGCCGCTCCCGCTCTAGGGAGAGAAATGCGCGCGCGCATAACTTACTTATTACTATTAATAGCACGTATCACACTTGTATATTACCTTTAATTGTGATCTACATAGCAACTTACTCATCCATTAGGTAGCGCACGACGACCGCTGCAAGATACTGATATCGTCGCTCCAAGACACGCTGCACGGCGTCGAGACCAAATCTTACAGCAGCGGCGATCGCTCGCGCCGCTCCCGCTCTAGGGAGAGAAATGCGCGCGCATAACTTACTTATTACTATTAATAGCACGTATCACACTTGTATATTACCTTTAATTGTGATCTACATAGCAACTTACTCATCCATTAGGTAGCGCACGACGACCGCTGCAAGATACTGATATCGTCGCTCCAAGACACGCTGCACGGCGTCGAGACCAAATCTTACAGCAGCGGCGATCGCTCGCGCCGCTCCCGCTCTAGGGAGAGAGACGCTCGCGTGCACCACCGGGCGCCGCGACGCCGCGAGCGATCCGCCAGTCGGTACCGCGAGCGCAGCCGCGAGCGCGAAGAAAGGGATAGGTATGACTTGTCGTTTACACTTCTTTTTTCTTATATAATGGCTTCGTGCGATCAGCACATTTAGCCAGTGTCAAGTTTTTAATAGTAATTATTATTTTCTTTACAATAAGGGGATGATAATGAGTGTTAATGAACGTTTAATGGTAAGTAAATGATTTTCCCCCAAACCCCTCGAGACTCAAAGCTGTGGGACTTTATTGAGGTCTCACACGGACTTCTTGAGAGAATTTGAAAAGTGATGTTGCACTGTTTTGTTTTATTTGCTAACACACATGCACGTTCACGAACACTTAACAGTAAATAATCCACCATTATTTCACATTAATATTCGATAAAACATAAATTATAGAAAATAATACAAAACTGCAGACCTGACGCTTCACTTTCCCACCAAGAAGTCCCGCTTACACTTATTATAGTGCCATACTCAACGCAAAGATTCGTGGCAGACGGGGCCTTAAATCACTTTTGTAACAGAGATGCGCACGCGCAACAAGATTGTACACTTTGCGCACGTGACAGGAAAAAATTGTGTAACAAACCTGAGTATACTTTACGCTCGACGTTTAACCGTTAAGTGTTCGTGAACGTGCATGAATATTGGCAAATAAAACAAAACAGTGCAACATCACTTTTCAAATTCTCTCAAGAAGTCAGTGTGAGATCTCAGTAAAGTCCCACATCTTTACTGGAACTCAAGGGGTTTGGGGGGAATATCATTTAGCATTTAAACGTTCATTTATTATCATCACTCATTATCATCAACTTTAAACATAATCAATGAACTCTATTAGTACGACTGAAGGACTAGTATCGATGGTAACGAAAAAATAACGAAAAAAAAGATAGCGATAAGTCTTGTGTTGACACTTCTTTTTAAAAACTGTGTAAAATGGATACTAGTCCTTCAGTCGTAATAATAGAGTTCATTGATAATGCTTAATGGTTAACTAGATAACGGATAGGAGTTTCTCCCGTGTTCTTTTAGCAACAACACATGTTGTGAGACGCCATTTTATTTCAGTCTACCGTACAATACTATATTTACTTTAAAAATATATATCACTTGAAATTGGCTTAATGCTAAATGCGAAGCCATTAATTAAAAATAAGATAAGATAACGGATACATTTATTTATTTTACGTATATTTAACGGACGTTCTAACTTCGCGGAGAAGGAGACTACTACAATATCGTCCAATTTTCTAAACTAAACATGCATGTAACAACTGTAAAATTAAAATATTAGACTTGGATGAAAGACCGGGATTCGGTAGGTCAACCTTATTTTTCTTTATTATCGCAACTTACTGTGTGTCTTTGCCGAATAAAAGCTAAACTTTTTGTACATCAAACAGTGACAAACAAAACTCCGCGATCGGTTTCAGAAATGAAAATGTATGACACAAAACTTTTTGCATTGTGAAAATACATCGCGGTCGCGTTGGTTTGCCCTTATGACTCATTACGTTATTGTCTCGCGACATTTCGACCTAGACCTTCCCTACACAGCAGCACGTACTGGCTCCAACTAAAACTTACTCTTTGTCGTCAGGTACAAGTCAAAGGATCGTGAACGTGACCGCGATGCGTAAGTGTCAATATAATCACGTTTATATTTTCACGAACGATTCTTAACTAAAGTTTTTTAGTTTGCCCTCGAAGTCGTGTTATTAAAATGTAATTTGTTCGGTTCCCTTTTAGCTTGTTTATGAGGTATGTAACTACCGATATTATGATAAGTAATTATTGTTTTTAATTTGAATATAAATATGATACTTAATGATAATTAACTATTCAAACACTAACAAATAGTGATAGATAAGACTACTGTGTTAACTTTTCGCGCTCTCGACATATTAGAATTAAACAAGTGTGCTAACTTCATACATACGCACCGAGCGCGGCTTGCATGTGAGCGCGGCCGAGGCGTCCCGCACACTGACACACTGACGAGTTTATTGATGCTAATCTTTGACCAACAATACTAACTAGATAACGCGTCACATACAAAATCAAAGCTAAATTCTGTCCACGTGAATAAATACTTTTTCAAAGCAAATAATTACCCCTGTAAAACATTTATTGGTGAAATCAACCTTAAGGGGCAACAAATAAAGTAAGTACTTTTTCCTGTTATTGCCTTGCGAGAAAATAAGAGCTCACTTCTCAAGTGCGCTCTTATTTACCGAGACACATTTTTAGCGCCGACCTGACATCTAGTTGTATTGTTGATCGAAGATGCTAACGATGCCAGTCGCGGCTGAGCCGCACGTAATGCCGCGCGCGCCTGCGTGTTTCGTCGCAGCGCCCGCTGCTGCCGCTCGTAGAGCGACAGCCCTACACTTTAGGCAATTGGCTACTTGACAGTTTTCGAAAAAGTATTTAAAAAGTTACAAACGCTTAACTTATATCCCGTACAATATTTTCTTTTTCGAAAAAACCTTTATTTAACAGAAAAAAAACATATTTTTCTTTATTGATTTCAAATTTCGTGCGAAAACGGTTGGTCACGTGACATTTTGCTCTGTGACGTCACATTTCAATAAATATAGAAACTTATCTTGAAACCTGACAGATAGTATTTGATAATTTTGTGAAAGCTCAATCATGGCCGCCCCTGGCCGCCCGTGTTTCGGGTCTTGTAATCCACAGATAAAAATCGCAAAAAATAAAATATTTACAAACTATCTTAATAAAAAATAACTATTGGATTATTATCGTTAAATCATAAACTACCATTTCCGACATATTTCATATTTTATTGTAAAAACTGTCAAATAGCCATATAGCTCGCTCGGGGGCCAAGTCAGCGTACTTGTTTCATTCTACTATGCTCTCGATTCCGGGTATGTTTTCCCACAGCTCAGATCAATAACTAAATTGACTGAAGAAAAAATAATCCTAATTCAAAGTTTTATCCCACAGGGGATGAAATGGAGATCTGGTGAAATAAGAGTTAATTTTTGTATTATTTTAATGCAGATAAGTTAGCAAAACAAAATTGACAAAGAAGAAAGTATTTGTTTAGTCGTAATTCCACTTTAATGTCTACCTTAGGCTAGGGAATGATTAATCAAACACGAAATTTCGCGCCATACACCAAAATGCTCAATTTTCCTAATAAATTTAGCTTTGACATTTATTTGGTACGGTCAGCCGTTAAAACCGTTTCAGCCCATAATGTCGACTTCTCAAAATGTCAACCGGACGAAAAATGTACATTTCTTAAAACGTCGACTTCTTATAATGTCAACTTCGCAAAAAGACAACTTCTCGAAATGTCCATTTCTCACAATGACAACTTCGCATTTGGTCAACTTCTCATAATGTCAACTCTTAAATGATATATTCGCAAAATTATTCTTCGTGATTTTACTTTGAAAGGTTAATTAAAAAGAAAACCATGTTTTTATACCCGTTTCCTACTAAATTTGCGAATAAATTTTCAAAAAAAAAAATTTGGTGCGAGTTAATCGTACAGATTTTGTTTTAATCTAGATAGCAAAGCGCAAAAGTTTCGCAAGAGAATCGTCTGTTTGTTTACCTTTTGTTTACTTTTGATTGAAATGAGCTTTAATTAAAGGGTTAGTATTATGTTACATTAGGGTAGTACATTGTGCAAGTATAATAAGGTGATGTAAATAAAATATATATTTTTTTATAATCAACCAACTGTAATCATTAATTATTAATGTAATTATGTAAGTGCTACGTGTCAACCAAAAACAAACTTAACTCCGTTTTTACTTCCTGAATAAAGGACAATGGCAGGGTACTATGGAGATTTTGTACAGGCCTACAATTTTCATGTTTGGCAATGAGACTTACACATTTGGTAGATTATATTATTGAGAATTACTATATAAATTAACAGAATTTTAAATGTCGGGGTTTAAAAGTTATACTTGTATTTCGATAATTTTTTAAGGTTATTATTTTTCCTGTATTTGATTGACATTGACAGTTGAGTGACAGGGAGGGACGGACAATGATTCTGACAGAAACAAATTAAATAATTAATCTGAAAAAATGTACGTTCGCGCCTTGATTGATTGATCTATAGATCAATCGTGAATCGAACTAAAATAGGTAGGTAATTAAGTAGTGCATTATGTAAGTACCTATGTATTGTTAAGCCCGAGTTATAGATTCTAGAAGATAGATAGATAGGATAGGAATATAGGTTAAGTACCTATCAGGGACTGCTGCGACTGTGATTATTCAGATCTTTGTGCTTGATTATTTAAAACACAAAGAGACAACTACCCATCTGTGTTTTGATAAATAACAGCAAAATAGTTAAAACATGATGAAAGTCATAGATGTAAACAATAGAAGTAGGTATACACGTTCCCACTTTAGTAGTCGCAACTTTAGACTACCTACCTACCTATACCAACATTAAGTTGAAATCATCTCCTATCCTACATATTCATTATTATAAATGCGAAAGTGACTTGTTTGTCCTTCCTTTACGCCCTAACTAAGCAACCAATTGACTTGATCGTTGGCTTATAGATTTTGAAAGAACGAAAAGTAACATAGGCTACTTTTTATGCCGATATTCTTAAAGGAACGCGAATCACGCGGGTGAAACCGCGGGCGGAAGCTAGTGGTTAAAATAATTGTCTCTGAGATAGGAATGTTAGTCTACTAGGTACTGCCCAGAATTCATACTTACTTATATTTACAGTACAATCGAGGATCCTTCCAGTAGATACTACTAATAAATTACTTCATCAAAGGCAAACAATATAACATAATCCTAAAAAATATGATGAAAACATTTTAAATAAATTAGAAACTCGACTGGTCTTTCTACAGGGAAGTTTCACAATTGTACATTGTACACACAGACGAGTAATGTTTTTCCATATTAGCATTTGCTCAGTGGATATAAACAATAATTTAGTTTGGTCACATATTTAATATTAAATTATAAAGTAATTAAGGGCACTCTTAAAATAACATCATCGAAAAGTGGAGCAGGTCTAGGTCATGCCTTCATGGCGAGCAAATCTGTGAGCAGCCCCCAACAGTTCGTAGCCCCACAATGCAGTTAAAACTCTGGCTGTCCACTTCTACGTGAAGCTCTTTGAGCTCGGAGCCAGCAAGGAACACAAGCTTCATTTTCTGAAGAAGCTGAAATAAACAATCACAATTAAATTACAAAAGTAACAGAGTGTAAAGTAAATAAATTTTAATCTTACACCAATTAGCCTAGCCCGCTGACCTCTCTGTAATACAAGAATGCTGACCTAAATATTTACTATCTTGGGTGTCTCCGGTAACAAATTGATAGTTTAAGTAGGTCAGTGGCCTAGCCCCAAAGTAAGCACTGTAAGGCTTGTGATAAGTTATACTAGGCCAATGGGCAAAAATGCAGTAGTAATAACTGTGGCGAGGGATGTGTTTTGGGAAATACGGCGCCTTCGCTGTTTAAGCCGGCCAAGAATTTACAAATCAGACAATAATAAACATGGAATGTTTAACTCATTGGTGGCACTAATTACTGACATAATTATTAAGATCTGCATGGTGGATCCCTGGAGTGGGATTTCTTATAGGGAAGCCGATGGGAATCGGAATGTATGGTATATATATGTATTTAGTAGAATTATTATTAGGTAAATAGTCATGACGTCAGGTACAAATGCTCGTATTCGTCATAGAAACATTTGCCCCTACTGGGATTCAAACCCAGGAACTCTGAGTAGGCATCACCACGAAAACCAGTGTATATATCACTCCACCGCGGAGGTAGTCAATAAGTAAATATATGTAAGGTGTTACCTCTCGTTGTCTAATCCAATTCTAAATTATGTTAGTAATCCTTTATTCCTCTTCATTTGGCTCTTGAAAGACACTCTTCGTCTGCTCGTTCTTAAAATAGAACGTCCACATACAACACGTCATGGCGATGGCCAACATGCCTTGTAGTTTTACTTTCAGATGCAATAGAATGTGTTGCTAATTCCCAGAAAGCATGACAAATATAATCAGAAGGTGTTGCCTAAAACAATAAGAGCATGGATGAAGTTTATTAATTGATCAACAAAATAGTAGAACATTAGTAGTAACAGATACAGAGGTGCATTGCTGCACCAAATATGTACCATGTGTTCTCGGTTTAGATGTCTAAAATGGTTGACGACATATTTCGTACTATGTACGACTTACCTCTCAGGGATATGACCAAAAACGAATAGTAAGGCTTGACTCTCGTTCGTCAGTAAATGCCGCCTGATGCGATCCAATCGAAATGCATTGCATACTCGACATTGTGATGGTAATGTATCACCTAATCAGACAGTAAAGCTATCACGAAAGTGCAGTTATAAGTACTGCGCAAGCACAACACAATATTGTTTGTGTTCATTTCATTATCACATTCACAAAACAAAGCGGCTTTTCGCAAAATAAGTAAGAATAGGAAGGAACTTTTAAAAACACACAATTTTTTATTACGTTGACCAAAAGCTCAATGATTGACATTGACAGTGTTGCAAGTAGTTTCATTCGTCTTTTTACGAGAAACAAATCGATAAGAAAATCGATGTTATAAATATAAATTATAAATATCAAAAGTAAATAATCAACCATTTTAAGATAAAAAAGTATGTAATTGTATAGGTTTAAGCTCGAAAATAGTTGCAGAATTTTTTTAAAATCGAAACTAGATTAACAAATAAGAGCTAATTAGCTATTTGAGAATCGATTTCAAAATCGATTAATCGATATTTTTATGCCAGGCAACTCTGATAGCCGATTTTCGTTTTGCGTATAGTATCTGCTAGTTGAAATGCGTTTCGTTATTAGTTTTAGTATTATTATTTCGCTTTACGATTTTTCTTTACCCCGGACTTCTAAAAATATAACATTTACTGGAAAATAATGAGAAAAAATTAAGGAACCAACTATGCAAAAATGGTACCAAAACATGAACATTGTGGGGTTGTACGCCAGTACGCGTTCTCCTTTATAATTAAACAACGAAAGGCATAAGCAGATTAAAACATTTCTTACTTTTTAAACAAAGAAAGGCGCAAATATGTAACTATTTTAAAAAATATATGAAATGGTTATATTTTCATTTTGCAGTTGAATTAAATATTTATTATATTAATTACATGATTTTCTCTTCAATTAGCTGTTTAAAGTAGATATCACGAAGAGTTGTCATTTTGCGAATATATCATTTAAGAATTGACATTATGAGAAGTTGACCAAATGCGAAGTTGTCATTGTGAGAAATGGACATTTGGAGAAGTTGTCTTTTTGCGAAGTTGACATTATAAGAAGTCGACGTTTTAAGAAATGTACATTTTTCGTCCGGTTGACATTTTGAGAAGTCGACATTATGAGCTGAAACAGTTAAAACTAGATACATACACACTTTTGATAGCTATCGACTCTATGTTTCTCTATTATCCGTACGTCCGTCCGTACAAATCTTAAGTGTACTATTATAAAATATACCACTTTAAATTGGTTTAATACCTCGAAGCCATTAATGAAGATAATAAAATAGAAGTGTATAGAGTGCCGCTAGCGGCACTGTATCTCCATCGGTTAGGGAACCGTAAGTTTTGCGGTATAATAGTGACGCCGCCTAAGCTGCCGTAAAGTTTTTGTTAGACAACAGAAATACTAGCTGCCCTACTCCTGTAGGACACGTGATAGGTTAGAAATTTAAGACAATCGCGAAGCGCAGCGTAGCGATTGTCTTGAATTTCGAGGTTATTTTTTTTAATTAGACAACAGAAATCTAACTCCATGCAAAAATATCTTTTGAATATTATGTCGTCTGAACATTACGACAAATAAAAAATATGTTACGGTTCCCGAACCGATTGAGATAGAATGCCGCTTGTGGCACTCTATACGCTTCGTACTAGGATGCCGTCAAATTACGGCATCGTAACCGATCGTACTATGTTGCCGCTTGTGGCACTCTATTCACTGCCTACACTTTGTACTAGGATGCCGTAATGACGGCATCGTAACCGACCGTTCTAGAATGCCGCTAGCGGCACTCTATCCACAGAATAATAAAATTCGATGAACCTTCTGTCATTATCTAACATTATGTTACGTAACGTCTATTTAATTTGGAGAGCATAGAGTCGATTTTCCGTAATAATATTTTACGTTTTCTATAGTATGATTTCAAAGAATAACTTGTTTTACTCGTGTATAATCAGTTCAAAGAGTATTCAGCTATCAAAGACAAAAAGTGTAATAAACAAAAATTTAGACGGGAAGTAACGCTAACTACTTATTGAAGGCATCCTACGCATACATTTTTAAAGCCGACGTTTCGACCGAGTTGCACCGGTCGTGTTCACGGTCTGACTGTGTAATATCTATCTAAGGGTGGATTCGACCAAATTGGAATAAGACTTACTCCGAGATTAGTCTATACAAATTCGGCGTTTAATCTAGGTACAAGACCTTATTCCAGTTTGGTCGAATCCATCCTAAGTGCCTTACAAATAAACAAAGAATAAGAATAAGCTACGAATAGTTTTTCCGTGTTTTGTTCCTGTCATGCAAACGTAATTTTAAATTGGAGTAAAAATAAGACAAAACGCGGAATAACTATTCCAACCTTATTCACTGTTTATTTGTAAGGCACTAACAGTCTTATTAATAAAAATGGCCAAAAATGTTACACCTCGGTTTAAAGTGACGCTGTCTCGTTTTTGTTAAAGAAGACAGATAGAGACATCGTCAATTTAATCTTATGTGTAACTTAAATCAACGTTTACTAATGGCACGGTAAAAGTTTTGTTTATAATGGAACGCGTAAGTTTGAAAGTGTATATAACCAAATAGGTCGCATAGCCATCTAACAATATGTATTTATTGCAGGTATTACAGAGACTACCGTGAGAGGGAACGCGACAGGTCCAGGTCAAGGGATAGGGAACGCGCTGACCATTACAATAGAGGACACAGCAGGGAAGAAAGGTAACGTATTATAAATCAATAATATAAGGGCTATTCCTATTAAAAAAATATTACAATATTAATTTTGCCATTATTGTTATTTATTACTGTTCATGTTGGAGTATTGAATTACTAGAGTAGACTTATTATACAACCCTATTTTTTCTTTATACAAAAACAATTAAGGGTGAGTTCCACCTTCCACCCATGAAACTGAACAACTTTCCCCAAGAAACCTATATAGTAAATAAAAATAATCAAATTGTGTTTATAATTATTTTCATGTGTAAGTTCATTGCATTCAAGTTAACAAACCTAGTCAAACTTAAACAGTGCTGAACCATTATGACTAAAAGTGACTAAAAGTGAAGATTCATTAATGTGCAAAAATGACAAAAAAAATTCGATCGATCGATCGAAATTTTTGTCATTTTTGCACATAGGTTTCTTGGGGAAAGTTGTTCAGTTTCATGGGTGGAACTCACCCTTAATTGTTTTTGTATAAAGAAAAAAAAGGGTTGATTATGCAACTTGATTTATGCCATTTTCGGATTAGTATGACTTTGACTTGTAATAGACTGTCTCCAACATCTGATAAAATGTGGCACTTTTATATCATCTTTATTTTTCCGACATTGAAACGGCCGGCGCTGGTTAACATAAAACGGCGACATTACTTTTACACGTATATGAATTGATTTTTAAATTTGGCCGCAAGCCAACACTCATGTAGCGACGACTTAATTTCAATGATGAAGGCCTTTGCCCAACAGTGGACACCATTCATTCATTCATTCAAAGATGGATAATATCCATCTACATGTATGTCATATACTTTTTGTAATTATTTGTCACTACGTAAACAAAAGTTTATGTTTACACGTAAAATTAGCGCGTTCCATTATTTACGTACCCGACGCGACGTTTCGACCGAGTTGCCGGCTGTCTCGGTCGAAACGCCGGAATAATGCCTTTACTAAGTAGTTTTGCGTTAAATCTCGTTTAAGAATGTGTGCAGTCACGAGCACCAATATGTATACACTTTGACTCTTATTCCATTGTATTAAGAGTTACAATTGTTAACATATTTTTGCACATGACTGTACAAAGTTTTTAATAATATTAACGAGTATTTATTATTAGACGACCTCCTTGGTCGAGTGGTTTGTACACCGGTTTTCATGGTGTCGCACTCTCTGAGGTCCCGGGTTAGATCTCCGGTCGGGTCAATTTAGAAATTTTTGTTTTTCTAAAGGATCTGGGTGTTTTTTATGTACAATAAGTATGTATTTAAGGTTTTTAAGTATAAATAAATAAATAAATAATAAACTCTCCTACACTCACACCAATTATCTAACCCAAGAGAAGCTTCGTTATGAAACTCGTTAAATGGGTACTAGACAACGGATAAACATACATAAAATACTTAAATACATACTTGTTATACATAGAAAACACCCAGACCCGAGACAATTTAGAATAACAATCATTTCTAAATTGACCCGACCGGCGATCGAACCCGGGACCCCAGAGATGGCGACACCATGATAACCGGTGTACAAACCACTCGACCAAGGAGGTCGTATGTTTATCCGTTGTCTAGTAACCATTTAACGAGTTTCATAACGTAGCTTCTCATGGGCTAGATAACTGGTGTGGGGTGTAGGAAAGTTTATTTTATGTTTTTTTTTTTTATTACACGTAACAGACCGCGCAAATCGCCCGTGGAGCCGGCAGCGGAGAGCGGCGCGGGCGACGCGTCCAGCGCGAAGAGCCGCGCCGTCACCGCGCCCTACTACGAAGAGCGGTACCGCGAGCGCCGCGACCGCGACCCGCCGCCCGCCGAGCGCGAGCGCGAGCGCGAACGCGATCACCGCCGCGACCCGAGGCACTAGGCGCTAGCCACTACAACTGCTGGAGGGAACCTTGTACACCTTGAACACAATAAAGTTAAAAACCAATGTACTTTAAAGTTTAGTTTTAATACGTCGTGTCAAAGCAGTACCGCGAGCGAGACCACCGCCGCAACCCGAGGCATTAGACACCAACCCCGTAATTAATAAACGTTGATTAAAGTTACACTTACGATTAAATTGACGCTGTCTCTATCTGTCTTCTTTAACAAAAACGAGACAGCGTCTCTTTAAGCTGAGGTGTAACATTTGGCAATTTTTATGAATAAGACGGTGGAGCTGCTGGAAGGAATGCTGCAGGGAGAACCTTGTAGATTCCACAGTAATGTCAACCTTATGCAAACAATAGCATTGGAAACTAATTAACTTGCCTACGGTCGTCAAGTGTCGATACCTCATTTGTAAGCGGTACCGCGAGCGCCGTGATCGCGACCCGCCCGCCGAGCGCGAGCACGAGCGCGAGCACGAGCGCGAACGCGACCACCGCCTCGACCCGAGGCACTAGGCAGTAGGCACTACAACTGCTGAGGGAACCTTGTAGATACCACTTTGAACACAATAACGTTAAGAAGGGGGGTTGGGCGGTCAGCGAAAATTTGGATGTTACGCGGGGCCTCGCGGGTGTTGCGCGGTGTGCGGGGTCCGCGGTAATTCGTAAAGTGCATTTATATGACATTTTAGAGGTAACTTCAGGATTTTTTCTATCGTGCAAAATGTTTCCAATCGTGTTTTGGCTTCGTTCATCCTCACACACATATGTTGTGTAATACACATTGAAAATTTCAGTGCAAAATATCTAAAACTATTTTGAATAACAGCTAATAGAAAACAAGCCTATTTTTCCGTTTTCACCGCCTAAGTCCCCATATAAACCAATGAATATACTTCATGTTAAAGTGTCGATACTTCGTATCTGAGCGGTATAGCGAGCGCTGCGACCGCGACCCGAAAAGCTTCACTATCCACTGAAGCATTTACTATCTATTATAAGTATGGTTTTGCGTAAGGAAATTATGCTTTGGTGTTGCCAGTCACAAAAAAAATATACGTAACTTTTTTGAGCATGTTATTAGCCAGCCTTGGCATTTGATGTCAATGTAGAACAAAATTTTAATTTGTTAAAAATTATTTCTTGAGACTTTCAGTAGCCATAAAAATGCATGAAATCCAATGGTTTGGCTCTCAGGTTTCAAATGGTATCAGTTAAAATAAATTTTTGTGTTTCTATTGTCATTCAATATTTTAAATACTTACTAGAATACTTATTACCTAGAATCAGAGATGAAATTGCAATTTGATAGGTTTCTCAATTTGCAAATTAATTTATAGTACTGTACATTAACATCGTGTGAAAGTGTTTACAAGGTTCTTAGCCTTATCTAAAAGGACAACAGGACACTCATTTATCCTAGTAATATCGAGAAAGAAAATATGTAAATACTTACTCCATACTTGTCACCAAATTGTTAAAGAGTATTTTTTAATAAGCAATAATTCATATCGCATTATTTTGTTATATCGATTGTCTCTAATAAGGGTCCATCTCATCATTTTTGGATTACTTACAACTTGTAAAGTCCTTTTAAACTAATTAAAAAAGTTTTGGTAAATGTCTTAAAAGTAGAAAAATGATTGTAAATTTGGAAAGTACATTCCAATATTATTCAGATTTCTTTCTTGAAACTAATTAAAAAATCTAGGAATTAGATTTGTATAATATGTTGTCCTATTATGTTTTATTTATCCAATAGGAGAGTTCTAGTTAGGTGTAAAAGTCACTTAGGTTAAGTTTTTATGTATGGAATAGTCCATACAAACTAAAATATGACTTTCATTTAGGTTTAATTACATAAATAAATTGATGTATCAATATAATGTATTTTTATTTCTTATACCTAATGCTATCCTTGTAGTTACACAGGGAGCGTTTCTACTGACGCGGAGCTAAGCGGGGCGGAGCTGAATTCACGACGCTCGAAACTTGTGGAGTGGAGATTTCGATCATCGTGATTGGTCAATTCAGCTTCTCTACGCTCAGCTCCGCAACATGCCCATCAGAACAATAAATATCAAATAAGGGGGTCAATGTTGCTTTAGGGGGTCAAAGTTGCTCGCGTCCGTAGGTTTACCCTTGAGACCCTACACGTGATCCCTGGGTGGTGCTAAATGAGTGACACCAACTGAGTGGTAGAGCCACGCTGCGTTGCAGCACACATTGGGCCGGTTCGCCCGGCGTAATACCACCCTCTCACTAATATTCGGCGTGAAATAATGACACTTGGTGCTGTTGTGTTTCGTCCGACCAGTGAGGGTTCCGGAGGCCCTTTCCCCCCCCCCCCCCATTCCTCCCAATTCCTATTCCTTCCTTAAACCTATTCCTCCCGTAAAGGCCGGCAACGCGTCTGCGATTCCTCTGGTTTTGCGGGTGTCCATGGGCGGCGGTGATTACTCTCCATCAGGTAACCCGCCTGCTCGTTTGCCTCCCTCTTGTATAAAAAAAAAAAAAAATATGCCCAAATGGAAAAGCTTAAATTTCATTGTAGAAATTGACATTTTGTGATAAGTTGTCTGCTGGCGTTTTCTACTTTTCTTTTTTCTTTCTAAACCAAGTGGTTTCTAACACCATACCTACATACGTAGGGAACTCTATTTCCTAAGAACTGTTGTTAACTTGCCTATTTATAAATAGGGGTTCCCTATTTTTTTGCATAAATTTTTTACAATTTTACATAGGTACATACTTACTTTTTTTACTCATCCTAATAATAGTTACGCACAATATTAATTAAGCATAACTTTTTAGGCACATTTTTTAAGTATTACTACTATAAGCATACTATTTTGAAGCCTAAATTTGCTTACGCAAAATGATACGGCATAATTTTGATAGTCATAATAATTATACTTATAGGTAAAAAGTAAGTTTTGGAAATTTTGTGTTTGCATTTAATAAAATTATAAAATAAACATGTTGGCGGCTTAGGGGTGGCCGAAGGACCAACCCCGCCGCACCCTAATCTACTATTACACTATGGTACCCAAGTTCTATATATAGTTCTATCAAATTTGATATACTTACCTACTTACCTAAATAGCTACTTTTATATTTTTTATTTTTGATGAAAAGTCAAATCCTGTAAAAAACCAATCAAATTGTAGCGGATTGTAAAGCTATAACTGTCTTATCTAATCTACCAGATCTTTATGCCTAATAACTATTAGACGAATAAACAATATGCCTTATAACTTTATGCAAATCAAAATTAGGCTAAAAAAATTAGCCTAAACCATATTTATGCTTACTGAAATAGTACACTTACCAAAAACAATTATGACAAAATATTATTATGACAATAAAAATATGCGTAACTCGTTATGCCAAATTATATTAGGACAAAAAAAAGGGATCCCACAAGTAGGTAGGTATGGAAACTAAAAACCAAAGAAGAAATTTAAATAGTAATAGAGCGGCTATTGGACACTATTTCATACTAAAACTTTGAGCTGGTGCTCAAGTTACGCCATCTAGCGTTGAAAAGCAAAACCTTATATCAAGAATAATAAGAAGTATACTATGAACAATTAGAATAAGTTTCACCTACCCCACGGTAGGTGTCGCCCTGCAGTAGGGATGTTCCGTTAAAAATTCGAAGTACCTATCGATAAGTTTGATGAAGATTAACCAACATCGGTATAATATACAACATTGGAACAAGCAAGTGACAATTAGGGAAGGATATGATCGGGTGTATCAAATGATTATTTACTAAGTAATAAAGTGTAAAGTTATTAAAAATTCAATATACTTAGTAAAGTAGTTAATTAGTTAATTATAAACAAAGAATGAATGAATGAAATAACATACATATATATTAAATACCACATTGCGTGTTATTGACAACTCGCAATCGCAAGTACAATCACGAGCAAAAATATGTAAACAATTGTAACTCTTAAAACAATGGAATAAGAGTCAAAGTGTATCCATATTGGTGCTCGTGACTGTACCTATCAAATTATTTTTGTAGATCTTAATCTGTTACTTTATATTTCATTCCATAGATTTATTTGATGCATTAGCATTAAACACCAATGTCATAACGGATGCGTGTATATGTTTAATTTGGATATCCTATTTTCTTATGTACCCGTTCACCTTAACCTTACCAACATCAACAATACCAACTAGATAACGCGTCACGTATCAAATCTAAATTCTGTCCACTTGAATAATACTTTACAGCTACATTTCTCTATTAACGAACTGAGACCAAAGTTATAAAACAGTTTTAAGTTCAACCTTATTACAACCATGGCACCCAGTAATAAAATCACAAATCTTTTAAGTATTATCATATACTGATCCGTTACACAAATGTTGGCGCGTCTATTGGTCAACGTTGGCCAACCATTTGTAGCGTGTGGGTTAAAATCGGTAATTGTGTATTAATATTTTAACCCACATTATTATTATTATTATAAATTTTATATTATTTGTTAGTTTAAAGCTATTTTTTAATATTTTTTATTAACATTTACATAAGTAGGTACTTATCACGTACTTAATGAGTAACTAAAAACCTATACTTAAATATCTTATAAATAAAAATATCTCTGACAGAACCGCTGCCGCGCGGCAAGTTCCCCAAATGGCTAGCAGCGTTGCCCTTTTGAATGGCGTGTTTAAAACCTAAAACATATTTTATTCTACATGTAGGTAAGTACTTACCGAAACTAAGACACTCCGGCCGTTAAATTGCTTTTTTGGGCATTATTTATGCAACTTTTAAATACACGGAACGTGTTTACATTGGCCGTGTTTCAAGCAAACTAAACAAAATAAGAGCTCACTTTTTAAGTGTGCTGTTATTTAACGAGCCGCGCCGCGCGCCGACCTGACATCTTAGTTGGTATTGTTGATCGAGGAGTTTAAAAAAAGTAGTAATTAAACGATCATCGTACGATATTGTTACACTGCATAACATTGCGTTAGGGACGCAATGATCATTGAGTCAGAATATTACTACTTATATAAAACTTAAACTAACGATATAAAAATATTATCTACTTATAACATTATTCGATAAGTAAAACGACATCACTTGAACACCACTAAATCATCTACTTCCGCTTCGACAAGTGTGGTGACATCCTAAAAGTAGATACTTTAGCTTATCACCACTAGAGGTCAGCATAGGGCAACGGTAAATGTTCTAGAATAATTTATTAGAAATTATTATTATAGTCTGATTATTGGGTAAATATACAAAATATTTACGAAAATAAGCTGTAATCACATTCAGCCTTTTTTCCATATCGGGATTTGCAGTATCGCAATACGCAATTTGGTATATTTTTTATTGTTTACGTCAAATTTGTTCACGCACAAACACGACTGCACTAGAGGGCGCATAACATCATACTAAGCGACTTGTTACCACTTGGTAATAAGTTGTGGATTAAAGTTTTGATCGCTATATCCTGTCTATTAGTAATAGTTTAATGTCTTTTTTAATGTCTTTGCTAAAAACTAATAAACGATTTTCTGACAGCCCAAATTAAAAAGTAAAAATTAGTTCATAAACGCTCGATAGATGGCGTTTTATGAAAGCCGAGCCGTACCTACCTTAGGGCTAGTAATAAATTCTACAATTTTGCTTGTCTACCAAAATAATAAAAAGTAGTACGTACCTATTTTCATCTGAATGAAAGGTCCTAGATGTCCTGAGATATCCAGGACCTATTTCTATTTTCGAATGGAATAAATATTATGCAGCCATACACGTGCTCTTCATTGACTCGCTTTTTTTAAGCGCCTTACTAATCTATGCTAAGCGCCATCTATGAAGTCATTTACGACCCAATTTCTTTTTTTTTCTGATCTCGGAAAATCGCCCATTGGACTATGGGACTCGAACACACTATAAGTAAGGTAATGGAACCAGTCATGGACGGTGCACCAGTCATGAACATGTTACGTTTAAATCGGCCAAATATACAAAACTTGAGTATTTTTTTGTCAATGGAAACACGGTGTGGATGTGGTTATCCAATCCGGTGCCCCGTAATTTTTTTTATACAGCTGTCAGCCATATTATTCAATTACATTGAGTGCAAATACGTGGTTCCGACGATTCCAGAAAATATCCGCTCTTATACCACATGAGTAAAGAAACGGTACAGAGTCAAAGCTACATACAACCGCGCCGGCGCGAGTCAACTACAAGCATACGGCGATTGTGTGCGTGTCCACTAGCCGCTGCCGCGTACGCGCCGCCACTAGATAAAACCGGTTTACGCTCGCTCGGCCAGTGGACAAACGGAGGGCCTGCACGAAGCGCGCGTCTTATTTGTTTTGTGCTTCTGTATATTTTTTACGAAATTGTTTTAAGTAAGTGAACTGTAAATAGTTATGAAAGTTTAAATAAGTTCTGGACTTGTAAAATGGTTGTTTTACTGTACCATTTGTATGAATAATAATAGAAAAAAAATATTTCTTATTTCAATTATCCCAAGGAGTCTACTAGATAGGTAAATCGAAACCAGATTATACCTATTTAAAATGGATCCGGTCATTTACGGCCAATTCCCTGAACGACCACTTTGTAAATTCCTACATCGGCCATTTCCTTGTAAGAGCTTTTCCTGCTTCAGCCATTTCCCTGAAAGACCACCATGCAAATTCCCACTTCGGCCACTTCCCTGAAAGACCACTATGCAAATTCCCACTTCGGCCACTTCCCCGAAAGACCACTGTGCGAATCCTACTTAAGAAATTTCTCCGAGTGACCGCTACGTGAATTTCTAGTTCGGCCGTTTAACTTGAAAAATTTTACTATTTACGTATCGCTGGCATTGAACCGATAGTGCGAAAACCCCCGAGCCCAAGATGCACTGTAATTTCGTCTAACTGATTTCTCAAAGCTATAACTGCTACTGGGGGGAATAATTATAAAATTATTTGGTACTTAAAAATCATTCCTATATCCAACCGGAAGCAAGTAGGAATAACACTACTTTCCAATAATAGCTAGTTGGAAGATGGAAATGATTCTAGAAGGGGTGCTGGGTTTCAATATAAGTAAATAATAAAAGATAAAGGTATAATAAGTTGCTGTATTTTGCCAATCTTGACGGCGGCGGCGGCGGGGCGGTAGGATAGTGGTTAATGTAAGTGGTCATATGGGGAAGGGGCCGCTAGGGGAAGCGGTCGACGGATCGTGGCCACGGATTGTGGCCGTTCAAGGAATGTGGCTGTAGCCAATAGGAAGTGGCCGTTCAAGGGAAGTGGCCGATGGGTGAAGTGGCCGATCACGGGTAGTGGCCGTTCAAGGGAAGTGGCCGATGGGTGAAGTGGCCGATCACGGTAATTGGCCGTTTAAAAAATGTGGCCGTAGCTGACCGGATCCTTTAAAATTAGATATGTTTAAGTAGATCACACAAACCTTTATGTTATTTAGGTATGTATTTTAAGCCGGGTCACACACACGTTTCCTGCAACACTGATTTTTTATTTTTTTATTGTTTGGTTTGCGAAACTGGTATTACAATGTTAACAATTTACTAATTTACTTATATTAAATACTACAGTTACTGTAAGACCTTCTAGATGCAAACACCGCATGTGCTTAAGAATGATGACTGAGTACCTAAGCTGTATAAAGGTATCAAGTTACATTTTTAATAGAAAAAAAAGAGAACAATTACTTAAAATAAATAATGAATATAAAATTAATTTACCTAACCTAAATCTAATAATTTTATCAAATTACTTTTAATAGAGGCGATAGAACCGCAAAATATATCGACATCGGCGCGAACGTGAGCGTCAAGTTGGCAGGCACACCACGGAATTAGACGGTTTTGACTATGTCAAAAAATTGTGTATAAATAGTGATAAATAGTGACGTATAGCATATAAATAGTGATACTATGGTTCAAAAGATATTTGAGTATCTTGGTGTGCCTGCTAACTTGACGTCAAGATAGCAGGCACCTTAAGAAATACAGTTCGTATCAATGTGATTTATATGTCAAAAAACTGTGTATAAATAGTGAATCGTATACGCAAAATTTCAACAATTGTACTTCAATACAAACCGAGATATTACGGTCTCTAAGTGGGCTGCCAACCTGACGATTCTTGCGATGGCGATTCCAGAGAAACGGGTTGAAGTTTTAAACAAATAAATACATGAAAAAATTGTGTGTGAAATTGTGAATCTTTCAATATCAATAAAAAAAGAATTCTTCTTTGCTATTTTCCAAAAATCTAATGTAAACTTCTACCATACATTCGATTTTAAGTACAATCGTGCACAATTTTGTTAAACGTAATTTTTAATTAGAGTTAGGGTGGATTCGACCAAACTGGAATAAGGTCTTATACCCAGATTAAACGCCGAATTTGTATGGACTAATCTCGGAGTAAGTCTTATTCCAGTTTGGTCGAATCCACCCTTAAAGAGACAAAACACGGAATAACTATTCGTAGCTCATTCTTTGTTTATTAGTCATAAAAGACTAGGCAGGTAACATTAGCACTAGGAATATACTTAACCCTAGTTAACTTTACGAAAGATTAGCTAGGTAAGTACCTACTTATAAAGTTATACGTATTACTCGACCAACACAATTAGGTGCATGTCAGCTAGACGTTTATCACAGTTGTTCAATAATTTACAAACTAAACGTATTTTCTACGATATTCCATTTTAAAATCTGACCACTCAGCATGTGCAAACTAATTGAAGTGCAATATATTTAGATTGTTAATCATTGAACAATTATGATAAACGTCTAGCTTTAATGCGATTAATTATGTTGGTCGAGTAGTAACTATGAAAAGTTTTGAATTACTGAGAAATTATACATTCGTTGTTTCGTCCTTTGAGATTAGGTAACACTTGTAGTAACACGTATCGTGTCGCCTTTCATCCACTAAGTTAAAAGCAAAAAAAAAAAACAATTTTTTGTAGGGTAGTTGTCGTTTTCCTCTGTGCCTCGATTGTACGACCGCTCATTCGCGTTTTTGTGCTTCGCCAATCACCACGATTTTTCCCCTTTAACATACTCATGTAGTGTTACGATGCCTAAACGAGTTATAGTGACGACGATAGTGATTATTGTATAGAAAGAAAATGAGAAAGAAAGAAAAACGTTTGCGCATAGAAAGCAGCAGTTTGTCGGCGTGGGACTCGCCGCCGCCGCAGCCTGTATCGTTACGATCTGAAGGTAATTCAGTGTGTTACTTAATCAAAACGATTCAAATATGATAATTAATTTTGTGCATTATCATGGGAGTGCTACCGTTATACTTATTTAAGAAAAAATAGTATGTGTAGCTGTAAGGACTAGTACCGTATTTTTAAATTGACAATCGTACATCTAAAAGAAAGGTGTGCAACTATACTTATCTGAAAATAGTGTGTATAGTTTAAAAGGACTATTACCGTATTTTGCCGAGATATGAATTAAAATAATTTTAGTTTGTGTTGTGTACATTTAAAAGGGATGTTGCCTTCACGTTATTTAAAACCGTTACTTTAATTAGTGATGTGCACATTCAGAAGGAATGTTTACTTATCTGAAAATAGTGTGTATAGTTTATAAGGACTATTACCGTATTTTGACAAGATAAGAATTAAAATAATTTTAATTTGTGTTGTGTACATCTAAAAGGGATGTTGCCTTCACGTTATTTTAAACCGTTACTTTAATTAGTGATGTGCACATTCAGAAGGAATGTTTACTTATCTGAAAATAGTGTGTATAGTTTATAAGGACTATTACCGTATTTTGACAAGATAAGAATTAAAATAATTTTAATTTGTGTTGTGTACATCTAAATGGGATGTTGCCTTCACGTTATTTAAAACCGTTACTTTAATTAGTGATGTGCACATTCAGAAGGAATGTTTACTTATCTGAAAATAGTGTGTATAGTTTATAAGGACTATTACCGTATTTTGACAAGATAAGAATTAAAATAATTTTAATTAGTGATGATTCAGAAGGAATGTTTTCTTCACTTTTATACTTTATGTTTAAAAACGATTGTGGATTAAATAACTTTCATCTTAGGTGAATAAAATAACGTTCTAGCGACGTACCAAAGTGAACATTCCACCTTGTTCAATGAGGCGAAAACGAAATGCAGCCTGAGGCGGACTGGGGACCGATTCTCTTAGAGGAGCCTGGACCAGGCCCGTCTACTTCAGCTACGCAAGAAGCCGAAGCCACTTCCATTCACTCGATGCAAGTAGAACCGCCTCCAAATGTTGTGACTGTTCGTCCAGAACTTGACGAAGGGATACTGAATCTCTTGGGACAAAGCCCAAAGAGAAAAAGCAAGAGCCAGAGAAAAAGGCAGTTTTATCTGAGCAGCTTTATCTGGCAGCTTAAACGCTGATCAAGAAAGACAAAGCGTTAGAATATAAGTAAGCTCAACTGGCGGCTGTCATTTCCTACATTGGAGGCTCTCTGATCAAGTTGCTTTCATTGGAACATAGTGACCAAGCTGTCATAAAGTTCTTGATTGAAACTAGTCATCAGCTATGCGATACACAGCATAATGAGTCTATGACGAGAAGGAGTTTCATATGTTCAACAATAAAGAAAGATTTTAAGGATCAGCTGTATACCAAACAAACTCCAAACCAGCCTTTAAACCAGAGGCCTCCACTTCCGGTAGCCAGGCAAACGGGACTTGCGAGGCGGTCGGAACTGGCACCTCCAGCTGCACCGGCACCACGCCCGCGGCAGCAGCAGTCGCCGCGATCGCCGCGGCGCTTTCAGAAGCCCGGCCCTCTCGTTGGATCCGGTACATTCTGCAGGTATGCTGTTCTATTTTTACGATAGTTTGCGAATAATAACCGACGATCCGGTTATTTTTTGCTGGGTAAAAGCTTATAAAATACCCTTTTTTTAAACGTGTTTCTCAGTTACACGAACCACGCTTACTTTCATTATCTTATAATACAGAGTGGCCATATTTTGGATTAATCGATTCAGACGCCACTTCTCCTTGCCAACCTTGTGAAGGTCAGTTTCTGTCTAGTTATTTTCTGATTAAGAAACCCAACGGCACAAATAGATTTATATTAAATCTAAAATTACTAAATAAGCATATTACGACTGAACACTTTAAAATTAAACATTTAAGAACAACAATGAAACTAATTTCAAAGGATAGCTTCAGGGCTACCCTGAATTTAAAAGATGCTTATTTTTTAGTAGGCATTCACCCAGTCATAAAAATATTTGCGAATCCGATTTGAAGAAATTCATTACTTTAATTTGGTCCTAACACAGCACCGTATGTTTTTACGAAATTGTTAAAACCAGTTATGTGTCTTCTTCGGTCGTTGGGCTATTTATCAACGATCTATTAAAAGGATATCTGCGCTCTTGCTAGAGATTATAAAAACTGTCTCGATAATGTCTTGGTAACAAGAAAATTTTTAGAATCTTTAGGTTTCATTATTAATGACAAAAAGAGCTGTACAGTCCCTAATACAGTCTGCAAATATCTTGGTTGTTTTTAAATAGATACGACAAAATTCCAAATAAGTTTAACCAATGACAAAAGAAACATAATCAAAAAAGTGTTACAACATTTTAAAATTAAAGAACGATGTAAAATTAGGCACTTTGCACGACTAGTAAAACTTCTCACTGCATCTTGCCCCGCCATCTAATATGGTTGGTTATACACCAAACAAAGGGAAACGTGTAAATATCTTGCAATTTATAATACGATTATCTACGATAGTTACACGTCGTTACCGTATTTGAAAGACGATTTTTCTTGGTGGTTAAAATCTATTGGAAGGGTGGATAATCTTATCAGGCAAGATAATTACTGCTTAGAATTTCTTTTTCTGATGCAAGCAAGAAAAGGGGGGGCCGGCAGGTGCTGTGGGGACTGCTAGTGGTCAGTCGAGTATTGTAGAATCAGTTGAGCACATAAACTATTTAGAACTCTTAGCTTCCTTTTTGGGCTTACAAACAATTGCAAGAAACTTAAAAAATTGTCAAATTTTGTTACGTATTGATAATATAACTATTTCCCGTACCCGTACCGTATGGGCGGAGTTCGGTTCCCACACCTTACTGAAATAACTAAGAGGTTGTGGCTTTGGTGCGAAATCCGAAAAATATTCGTTTTCGCTTCGTACTCGTACACCAGCTCAAAAGATAATGTAATAGCAAATGCAGAGTCACGAAAATTACATCCTGACACTGAAGGGGGTTGATAGATAATGCTTTTAATAGAATAGTAAGAGTTCTAGGTAAGCCTGATAATGATCTTTTTGCATCCAGAACAAAATTATAAATGTAAGAAGTAGGTATGTCTCTTGGAACAGAGATCCTGGAGCTTACGCTACAAATGCATTTAGGTTAAATTGGCATCATCTTTTATTTTACACATTCGCGCCATTCGCTGTTATACTAAAAGTATTAAGAAAAATAATAACGGATCACGCAGAAGGCATTGTTGTTGTTCCAAGATCTTCTCTGTTGGGAGTTGGTACAATTTGTGCACAGCGAAAACGTGTTAATGTCGATTTCCAACAGCCTACCCAAGCGGACACTGATTGCAGGAAGGTTATCCGAACGGCATTACTGAAGATGAGTGTACCACCATCATCCTTAAATATCATGCTTCTCTGTCCTATAATTCAATAAAACGATATGATGTTGCAATCCGTTGCTAGGTAAGCTTTTATAAAGATCACAGTGTGGATCTATACGAGGCGCCAACTCCGCACGTAATTTATTTCTTAACAAAGCTTTTCTATTCGAGCTTACAATATGGTTAACTAATCAGCCATCGTTTTGCTCTATCTTTGATCTTAGGATCAAGAGTAGAGTCTGATGACCGTATCACAAAACTATTCAAAGGATTCTACAGACTTCGTCCTTCAGCCCCAAAATATGGTATACCAAGATATATCTTGGGACCTATCACACGTCTTAAATTTCCTATCAAAATTGCATCCCAATACCTCTTTAAATCTAGAACAGCTAACTTAAAAAGTTACATTTCTTATACTTGTAACACAAGGTGCACATAAATAATCAGCTTTGCATTTTTATTAAGATACAGGACATTATTAAGACATCTTGTCCACGTTCAATACAGCCTCATCTGAATATTCCCTTTTACAGAGAACTTTCAGAAGTATGTCCAGCGGAAGCATTAATGACATACATTGAGAGGACGAAAACTGTAAGAAACAATGAAAATAATCCTTTTATGTTTCAAAAGACCTCATAAAGCAGTTTATTCTAATGCTGTTAGTAGATGGATAAAATATACTTTATTAGCTAGCGGAGTTGACACTTCTTTATTTTCTGCTCACTCCACCATGAGGCATGCGACTACCTCAGCTGCACATAGAGCAGGCGTCAGTATCGATACTATTCGCAAAACTGCTGGGTGGAGTGCTAACTCTTCTATTTTTGCAAAACACTACCATAGAAACATCCAACCTGAACCAGACTTTGCCATGTCCATTGTCAGAGATTGATGTTAATCATAAAATGTTAATAATAAGATTTGATTACAATATATTATAAACCTCTAGCTGTATTTAGGTTTTGTTTTTTGATTATATTTATTTAATATACCTAGTTATTGATTTACACGGAAAAAGACGTTTTAATATTTCACTATTTTTCAAAATCTACAAGTGTTACCTAATCTCAAAGGACGAAACAACGAATGTATAATTAGTGATTAAACGAACTTACCTGGGGCCCAAGTCTGCTAATTTACGAATGGCATAATTGAATCGCAATTGGATCGTATTGTAATTGTTTGACACATTTGGTATTCTCTTACTCATATAAGAATACCAAATGTGTCAAACAATTACAATGCGATACAATTGCGATACAATTACGATTCAATTATGCCATTCGTAAATTAGCAGACTTGGGCCCCTGAAGTGATGTTCTATCACAATTATACGAGTTGCTTCGTCCGAAGAGATTAGGTCCCTCCCTCCCTAGATATCCCCTTTGCGTGAAATATTAGGCTCTGGGCTTTCAACTATATGAGCAATCGTACAATCGAGGCACAGAGGAAAACGACAACTACCCTACAAAAAATTGTTTTTTTGTTTTGCTTTTAACTTAGTGGATGAAAGGCGACACGATACGTGTTACTACAAGTGTTACCTAATCTCTTCGGACGAAGCAACTCGTATAATTGTGATAGAACATCACTTCAGGTAAGTTCGTTTAATCACTAAATATCTACCTCACATTAGGTACAATGGCGGACTCCGTCGCTTTACCAGTCTAAAGGTCAAAATCCCTTGCACACCGCGTCGTCTATTTGGTACGGGCACGTAGGTACCCGGGCGGTCGGTGAACTTCACACGAAAATCGCTGCAAAGTGGTAAAGTGACGGCGACTCCGAAAGTACCTAGGTATATCTTTTTTATGTAATTTTATTTTATTTTATTTTATTGTAAATACCATAATAGAAAATAAGCTGCGTACCCCTATAAAAATGTAGGTTGTTATTAAACAATTTAAACACTTTCACTTCTGATGCAAATGTACTCACTGCTTACCAATTTCAACATAAACAAATAAAACTTTTCGCGCACCATTCTCGTATCACCGGCTCACCGCACGTAAACAAAATCACGCCATCTCTCGGTCGTTCGCGACACTCGCTCGTCCACCACTATCCGAGACTTTTAATTCGAGTCACTAAAATTATAAATTGCTTGACATAAGTTTCATAGAAATAACGTGAAACTGACATTACAACGGTAGATTTAAGTGTAATTTTATGACTTGAATTAAAAATAATTATACTTTGTCAGTAGGTATCTTAAGTCAATAAATAAAATTGTGCACAATTGTACTTAAAATCGAATGTATGGAAGAAGTTTACATTAGATTTTTGGAAAATAGCAAAGAAGAATTCTTTTTTTATTGATATTGAAAGATTCACAATTTCACACACAATTTTTTTAATGTATTTATTTGTTTAAAACTTCAAACCGTTTCTCTGGAATCCCGTCTCGCAAGAATCGTCAAGTTGGCAGCCCACTTAGAGACCGTAATATCTCGGTTTGTATTGAAGTAAAATTGTTGAAATTTTGCGTATACGATTCACTATATATACACAGTTTTTTGACATATAAATCACATTGATACGAACTGTATTTCTTAAGGTGCCTGCTATCTTGACGTCAAGTTAGCAGGCACACCAAGATACTCAAATATCTTTTGAACCATAGTATCACTATTTATATGCTATGCGTCACTATTTATCACTAGTTTGCTTTTCGAGTTTGCTTCTCGCTGGATGATTCTGATGTCGCCGCTGACTCTGTCGTTGATGTGATACTGCAGGGAATGGAACTTTTCATTCCAAACTCTGTGGTTCCCATTTGCGGCAAGTCCCAACCATGGTTTGGTCGTTGCTGCAAAATGGCGTCTCGCCAAAAGCGTCAACATTACCAAGCCTGACCAATGCGGTGTCATCAATGGATCCAAACACCAGTGCGCTCAAAAAGAAGTACAACTTTGCCGCCAGGTCTTTTAAGAAGGACGTTGCCAAGGCGAAGTCATCATTCATAGGTAGAATCGGCGAGAGGCTAGTGCGTCTTCCTTCGGGGACGCGTGCGTTCTGGTCTCTCGCTAAAGCTATCTTAGGGAATTTCTGTCAGCCATCCCTACCACC
Source organism: Scoparia ambigualis (assembly GCA_963921215.1). Taxonomy (NCBI): domain Eukaryota; kingdom Metazoa; phylum Arthropoda; class Insecta; order Lepidoptera; family Crambidae; genus Scoparia; species Scoparia ambigualis. Next base: position 20,882,616 of record OY992516.1, on the reverse strand, counting down.
ATTGCACAAGACCGATGACTGCCTGGCCTACACTGCAAAGGAGAAAGCCGATCTCTTGGGCTCTCTTTTCGCATCAAACTCGACCTTGGACGACGGGGAAAACTCTCCACCAACTATACCGCATTGCGCTTGTACAATGCCAAACGTTCAGTTCCTGCAAAGGTCAGTTCGTAAGGCTCTTTTTTCTCTTGATATCCATAAGTCGAGTGGGTCTGATGCAGTTCCACCCATTGTGCTTCGGATGTGTGCTCCTGAATTGGCACCAGTTCTAACGCGCCTTTTCCGGCTCTCTTACACTACTGGCGTCGTCCCGAGCTCTTGGAAGACAGCCCTTGTCCACCCGATCCCAAAAAAAGGCGATCGCTCAGATCCGTCCAACTACAGGCCAATAGCTATTACCTCTTTACTCTCCAAAGTAATGGAGTCTATTATAAACCGCCAGCTCTTGGGGTACCTAGAAGAGAACCAGCTACTAAGTGATCGCCAGTATGGTTTTCGTCGCGGTCGTTCGGCTGGTGATCTTTTAGTGTACCTTACTCACCGATGGGCGGAGGCAGTCGAGAGTAAAGGGGAGGCACTAGCAGTTAGCTTGGACGTAGCGAAAGCCTTTGACAAGGTATGGCACAGAGCTCTTCTTTCTAAACTTCCATCATACGGGCTTCCTGAGAAATTATGTTCATGGGTTGCCAGCTTCCTTACTGGGCGTAGCATCAGAGTCGCAGTCGACGGTTCGTGCTCCGACATGAAGTCCGTGAATGCTGGAGTCCCGCAGGGGTGTGTGTTGTATTGGGGCCGACATAACCTAGTCCACTTTAACCCCTCAAAAACACAAGTTTGCGCATTTACCGCAAAAAAACATCCCTTCGTCGTACCTCTAAACTTTGAGGGAGCTCCCCTTGATACCAATCCGACTATTGGAATCCTTGGCGTCGGTATTTCGAGTGACGTTCAGTTTCGTGGTCATTTGGAAGGTAAAGCTAAATTAGCTTCGAAAAAACTGGGTGTGCTTAATAGAGCGGGTCAGTATTTCACGCCGGCCCACCGCTTACAACTGTATAAAGCGCAGGTCAGGCCGCGTATGGAATACTGCTCCCATCTTTGGGCTGGAGCACCCCAATACCAACTCCTTCCATTTGACCGCATCCAACGCAGAGCTGCTCGAGTTATCGACGACGTGGATATTTCAGGTCGGCTCGATCCACTGGCTCTTCGGAGAGACGTTGCGTGGGGAGTGTTCTGAGGGATTGTTCGGCTTGATCCCTGCCGCTGATTTCCTTCACCGCACTACACGCAATCGACTGTCATTCTATCCACATCACCTTGATGGATGGCGGTCTACTACTGTGCAATTTTCAAGAAATTTCTTGCCTCGAACTACAGTGTTGTGGAACCAGCTCTCGGCGGCGGTATTTCCGGACCGTTACGACTTAGTGATCTTCAAGAAACGAGCCTATTCCTTCCTTAAAGGCCGGCAACGCGTCTGCGATTCCTCTGGTTTTGCGGGTGTCCATGGGCGGCGGTGATTACTTTCCATCAGGTGACCCGCTTGCTCGTTTGCCTCCTTCTGCTATAAAAAAAAAACTATTTATACACAATTTTTTGACATAGTCAAAACCGTCTAATTCTGTGGTGTGCCTGCCAACTTGACGCTCACGCGCGAACACTATTGCAGCTTGATGTCATACGGTAGAGTGGTGAATGCTGACCCATGTTCGTTTTGCACATAGGCAAGACAAAGGTTTTTCTGTTGTGTAGGCGACTGCTGAGACGTGGGATAGAAAATGTCAGTTGCTCGAGAACACAAGAAGAATCCAATAGTCCATGCAGTAATTTGCAAGCGAAAATTATATCAGATACTTTCCGTCGGGTATGCAGTGGTGTTACTTTGAAGTAAGTGAGGTGTTCGGTGTAGGATTTCAGGCTGCGGCATTTGTTATCTGAATATGCAAGGTGATAAATAAAGCGCTTCTGTACTCTTTCTATCCGATCGGAGTATACCTGATAACAAGGATTCCATATGACACTGCAATACTCCAGGATTCTACGTATTATGGAATTGTAGATTTTAACAGTTAAAGAGGGCTGTTTAAATAATTTCATCTGGCGACTAATGAAGCCCGCAAGCCGAGATGATTGCCCAATAATGTGATCTAGATGATTGCGAAAACTAAGCGAGCTATCAATGAGAACCCCTAAATCACGCGTGACTCGTACCTTCTCAAGTTTTGTTTTGTTTTTAACCGCCTCTGTGGTCTAGTGGCTAAGCTACCTGTTTCAGACCCAGAGGTCCCGGGTTCGATTCCCAGCGGGGGGTACATCTTTGTGTGCTCGGTTTGGTTGGTGGTAGGGCTGTTAAGTCCGCCTGGCTAGCTACCACCATCTTATCTAAGTCTGTCGCCATAACAACGATGTTTATAGCATTGTTGTGTTCCGGCAGTTTGAGATAAGATAGCCAGTTCCTCAGTGGTTGAGGATTCCGGGTGAAGCGCGCTTCCACCTTCGGCCTTATCGTCACTTACCATCAGGTGAGATGAAGGCCAAGCGCTTACCCGTTGCCAATAAAAAAAAAAAAAAAAAAAAACCATCGGGACTTAGCCAGGTCAACCTGCGGTGTTCAGCTTTCTTAAAAAAGGGGTTAATCATGAAGAGTCTCCCTTCCTTTCCAGAAAGTCCGCCAGCACTTAACCCCGGTGGTTCCGAATTCCAACTCCAAATCGCCCCACTTTCAGCTCATCGCCCCGCGCCGCTTCGTTTGGCCAGTTTTTCGTTAAAGTCTCCCATGACAACGGTGTAATGAGTTTTGGAGAGTTGTATGGCACTAGAGATGTCCTCATACGTAGCCTCCACCTCATCGTCGGGGTGTGCCTTAGTCGGAGCGTTATACCTGTGTAACCTTCAACGAATACTTTCTTTCTTTCTTATCTCACTGAAAGAACTTTTAGAGTTGTGTTAAATGGATATCGCTCTGACTCATTTAGTGCTCATTCGGGTGTACCTCAGGGCTCTCATTTGGGTCCAGTGTTGTTTAACGTGTTCATCAACGACATTTCTGAATGTTTTGTCAATTCCGAATTCCATCTCTTTGCAGATGATTTAAAAATCGTCAAGCCTGTAAGCTCTAACTTAGACGTAATCCATTTACAGGAGGACCTCGATAGACTAGTCGCTAGGTGTAACGTTAATAAAATGTCGCTCAATGTTGACAAATGTTTTTATATACAATTCACTCGTAATAAAAAGGCCTCGCTTAACACGTACACTTTACTTAATAAAGAACTAAAGGCTGTTTCTGAAATTCGTGACTTGGGTATAGTCCTAGACCAAAAGTTAAGGTACGATAAGCATATAAGTGCGATTGTGGGAAAAGCTTTTAAAATGCTTGGTTTTGTATTAAGGAATTCACATGACTTCAGGGAACCTTCCACGATCATAATGCTGTTTAACTCGTTGGTTCGTTCTAATCTAGAATGTATTAGTGTAATATGGAATCCTTTTTACGACATTTACTGCAAACGTCTGGAAAGCGTTCAAAAACGTTTTCTTAACCACCTATCATTTAGAAATCACCTAGCTAAAAAACTTTGTAGTTATAATGATCGCCTGGCACATTATCGTATTCGTCCTTTAGCCAGCAGACGCAAGCTTGCTGATATGGTAGTTTTTTACAAATTGGTAAACGGTTACTTGGATTGCAGCGATCTGCTTGCCACGGTCACGATGAGCACGCCTCTCCGACTACCTAGGAAAAAAGCATTTAATCTGTTTGTTCCACCTATGTCCAAGACCAACATCGGTCTGAATTCTGTCATGCCACGATTCTGCAGGACGTACAATGCCCTATCTAAAAGTAGTGATGTTGATTTGAGCATGTCTCTAATGTGTTTCAAAAAATGTTTAATTAATTTAGTTTAGATTTTTTTGTAAAATAACTTTATGATTTAGTGTTTGTTTCAAAGATCTGTTTTATTTTGTTTAATATTTAGTATTTTTTTTTAATTTAGTGTTTAGTCTAATCATAGCGCATGTTGTGTTCTTCTATAAGTGTTAGATCATTTAGTATATATGAATTGTGTATTTTTTTACTAAGAATGTGAAATGTATATGTTGAAGAACCAAAATAAATAAATACCGGTTGGTTATTCTGAGTATGAGGTACGCTACCCTCGACGACAAACTTCCGGTCTTGACAACGTTGTTCACGAGAGAGCTGTGGACGATAAACCCGACACCACCCTGGGACAGTTGTTCGCCCTCCTGGTAATAGAGCTTGTTACCAGACTTCAAGATTATCGAGTCCTCCTCCTCTCTTCGGACCTCAGATAATCCTACTACCCCGCCGTATCTTGCTTCATTCTTACTCCATTTCGCAAACCTCGTCGGTCCGCAGTGTACGCGTGTTGTAGGTTGCCAGGGCCAAAGTTCGTTGTTGGTAGCCAGGTTTCTGCTGGATATTCTTATCCCCCCTGCCCCATCGCTGCCTTGGCCGCTACCGTAGCTAGGGCGAGCGGGGCCGCCGGGGACTAGTGGCCGAAGTTTAGTGCTCTCGTTCATTGGGGGGAAAGTTGCTATAATTGCCACGCTTTGCAGGCGGGTTGGCGATCGTAGTATGACGGTGGTAATCTCAGATGATGCTGCTGCCCATCCTCTGGGTTGATCCCTCAGTCACCTACGACTCCCACGGGAAGATAGGGGGTGGTAGTATTCTTTAACCGCTACCGACATGGTTAGTTAGCTGTAATAAACTAACAGTTTATAAACTAACTAGCTATACCTACATACCTACTATTGGAATGTTTTTGTAGATTAACTAGATTCTTGATTACCTACTAATAAAATTTTTGTTAAAATTAATAAAATTTTTATTCAAATTATCTATTTGTTTACTTAGGGTTTAACTAACTGTACCTATTTACGTATTTGCGATTGAATAAATGGTTCATTAAGTAATGCCTAAATGAAGTGATGTCCATGGTTGGACGTCCATGTGTAGGGGCGTCCATGACTGGGTGTTAGGCACTGGGTCATGCCTGTCCATCACTGGTGTTCTGATAGGGTTCCGATTTTTCTAAAATATATTTTTAGTTCACGTGCTAATTAATAATTTTTATAAAGGAACTGATTCTCCGTTAGTGCTTTAGTACCTTTAATCCTGATTGCATTCATAAACAGTTACATTATTTACAATATAGCATAATAATGCCAAAAATCTTATACTGTCCATGACTGGTTCCATTACCTTACAACTTTTTAGGAATAGCAACTGCAGGGGGTCTTATCATTTAATAAAACTTATAAAATACTTAATCAAACTAGAAAATCAATGTACTTACCTACTTGAAAGGTAGGTATTTCGATAGATGTTGAAGGTTAGACAATTATTAGCCCCTTCTTGGTAGCCCCTAGCTTTTAAAAAAGCTAACCTAACTTAGGTTGCTTTGTCCAATTTTTCTTTATTTTATTAATTATTAGGTAGGTTAAAGACACCAAAGAATGCGCAGTTTTGGCTCGACCGAAATCTCGGGTCTCGGTCTCGGTCTCGGCATTCTGGGCTACAAATCTGACGGAGAAATGAAATGAGCAATGACGAAAACAGTTAAAGTTTTGTGATTAAAATAGCGCTAGAAAGCTTTTTTATAGAGCTAAGACTGCAAAGAAATTCATAAATTGTTGAGTATTGGTTTTCGTCACCTCATAAGGTGCTTAGGCCTGCAGCAATAAGTTTATCTGCGCCGCGTACTAGTGTAGCAAGTGAACAACTCAATCAAAACTGGATAGTTGTACAATGAGAGGCAGACACTATTTGAAGGGTGACAATGCCGAAAACTTGTTTTTTTATGCTACGATATAATTAGGAATCAAACGAACTTACCTTGTGAAGTTTGATTAAGAATCAAACGAACTTACCTTGTGAAGTTTGATTCCAATTATGCGAGGGTCTCAACCGAAGACGATTACTTATTACATGCAGCAGTACATGAGATGGTGCTATCTTCTTCACACTTTTAGATATTGATACATCCTAAGAAGAAATATCCTGATTCCGTTCCCTGCACTGGCAACCCCGCGTCACGAGACGTCATTATTTTAGAAAATGTTGTGTCATCCTCCACAATTTTTTGGGTTGGGAGGGATGGGTTGACGTAATCGTCTTCGGTTAAGACCCTCGCATAATTGGAATCAAACTTCACAAGGTAAGTTCGTTTGATTCTTAATTATACTTCGGGTCTCAACCGAAAACGATTACTTATTACATGCAGATGTTCAGAGCATTGTAATGTTAACAGAATAAAAATAAAAAATTATGTCAAATTAAACTTTACAATATGTAGGTAGTTTTTTATAGGTACATATGCCTCCTTTAAACCTTAAAAGATACATTTAATGGCTATCGATGCATTTGTCGTTTTCTAAACAATGACTTTAACAATTTCATTTATTTTTTTGATTAAGTAACTTATTATTATTTTGTTGTGTAAATACTGCATTGACAAATTCATTCTGATTTGTACCTAAACATTTCTCCAACAGTATTATCAAATACATTTAAGTGACTCAGCCCACAACAGCTCTACGAAATACCTCCAGACTAGATCTGTGAGCAGTGTGAGCAGTAAATGCCGAGCGAGTACGTGACTGTGAGCTCCAAATACAGACAAATATCGGTATCGGCATGTCGTCCACTGTCTTGGAATCCTTTTTTTTAATTTTTTATCTGCAACAAATGTTTGTGACCGCTTTTTTATAAGGTTGGCACAGCCAGCAACAAATAACTGGGATTCTTACAAAAATACTGGACAATCTGATGAGCGGTTGCCAAACGCGGGTCCTGAAGTCTAAATGAAGTCGGTAATTTCAATCATACTCACATAATTTAGTATTAACATATTATTTTTGATTAAACTAAAAGACTGCGTTTATTGAGCAGATACAATAGAAAATATAGTGTAAGAATCATAAGTGATCAATCAATGATTATGATCTGATTCTAAGGATAGTCCTGGAAATTGGTTTAAATAACATGACATTTGTGTCCCATGTTGAATTGTATTTTTGATTTGGAACAATAAATCTTAGTTAGTGTACACTAAACAAAGCTGTGTTTAACACAATCATTCATGTAAAGTAATTACTTCCCTTAGATGACAGGTAAAGCGGACCTATGCGTATTTAAACAACATAGAACCTTCCTCAAACTTTTTGGTTAAAAATGATAATTTTATAACTATCAGCTTTGAAAACATTCAAGTTATTATTTTTCGAATAAAGCCACCAAGATATTATCAAACTACAATACTGATTTAATGTTAGGTACTGATTTTGTTGCAAGAGATGTAAACATATATCTCAAGATGCTCGTGGTATACCATGTCTGGTCAACGATTCACTAATAATTTATCGCCACCTGGATAAGGCTATCTAGAAGTGGATGGCTCGCCTTGAAAGGATATTAAGTACTTATAACAAATATTATTTAGGGCCGAAGAACATTTTTTCTTAGACAACAAGTTTGGGCCACATTGTATACCAAGGATGTAAATTCTAAGTACTTATAACAAATATTATTTAGGGCCGAAGAACATTTTTTCTTAGACAACAAGTTTGGGCCACATTGTATACCAATGATGTAAATTCTAATCTATACCACAACAATGCCTTCCAGTTTATCCAATTTATATTAATTGTAAGTTATTTTTTCTTTTTATGTTATTCAGGCTTGGTCAGGATTCAGTGATACATTCTACATTTGTAGTTTCGATAATTGATAAAAAGGTCAAATTATGGCTTTGCCAATGAACTAATAATTTGTGAAAATGCATGGTAGGAGAGTTAGTTACCTACTCCGTATCTAAGTATATCCGTATAATGTTTTCACAAGACTGGATGTAGGATGCAAATACAAATAATTTCTAAATCAATTAATGCTAAGAACTTTTCTTGTTCATACAACTTGGTGTAGGTAGATAATTCAAACCGCAACGGCCGCTGTGCATGCCGTAGTCAATATTCCTGAATTCATCTAAATCCCTTATTGTACATTTATGTTTAAAAACAAGTTCTGTTGCCATTGAGTTATTATGTACTACGTACTAGAGAAGACATCTCAACTAGATTGTTTGTAACACGCGTTAGAGCCAGCTCGCTCCAACTGTATTAGTCTGTGGCAGGCGCTAGACGCAACAATAAGTGTGTATTCTGTGTTCTATTTTATTAAAATATACCTTTATGTGTGCTAAACAACTCAGGAAATACAAATAAAACCAAAGGAATCACTTTTCACCTGGAAATACGTACTAAATTATCGATGTAACATGCTACTACGCGCAGTGGCGCCCCCCCAAGAGTTTAAAGAACCTCAAAGTTGTGATGTCCGGGACCCTGTACAGGGCGTTGGATTTTTGTTTTCTTTCCGAATCAATCTTGGTTATGGCTTTTGGGGTCTTAATATTATTATGCTCAGAAAATGAAGTTTTAAAACTTTTTTTCATATTTACCTCCAACAGAGCTTATTTTTTTTATTTTTATTAATTAATTTAGTTTTGGAGCTTCGAGGCTTATGTACATTATTATCATTTTTGTTTTATTTTTATTTCCATTTATTTAAGTAGGTAAGTAAGTACTTATTTTTTTATTATAATTATGAGTAACCCTTTATTTTTTATGAGGTTCTTCTTCTATGTGTGAGTGTATATGTGTGAGAGGGTGTGTGTGTGTGTGTTGTGAGTGTGTGTGTCTATAGGGTGGGTGCGTGCATGTATGTTTCTATGTGTGAACCTCATTTAAGCGTACACATTAAATTTTCAGTGTCCAAATAGTTCTTTTTTAACAGCCAATTTTTAACTTTAATTTTAACTTCAAAATTTGTTAGAGGATGAATATACGTCTAGCTGAAGCTGTACGTCGTCTTATGGGCTGGCAAACATTGACTTTAGTTCTCTTTTTATTATACTCTTTGCTATTAAAAGGGGTGAGCTTGTGTTACTTGGTTACTGCATTCAATATAATAAAGTTGCCTGACAGATAAAACTGCACATTTTTCATAGAGTGCCCTTGTCGAGAACCTGTACGGACTAAAAGTCATAACTTTTAACAAAGATCTTTGAGCTCTTTCCAGTTCTATAAGGATTCCTTTGCAGGCACCACCCAAGTAACACAGACGTGCTGAATAAAGATTGATTAAGAGCACTCATCAAGAGCATAAGCTGAATACTAAGCTGAATAACGCCTGAGTACCGTCTATTCAGCTGTTATTCAAGCAAAAAGGGCCTCAATTTTGAATGCTTAACGCTGAATAACATCTAAGTAACAATTGAGTAGGAGCTTAATAATGTTTCAATTAGCTTAATAAATTTTGAATAACTGCACACATTGTATTTTTTAAAGCTTTTACAACTCAGTTATTCAGCTACGTCGAATTGGTTAGAGTATTCAGAATTTATTAAGCATTTAATTTATTGTTGACATTTATGCAAGCAATATTCATAGAAATTGGGAAAAGAAGAAATAAATTGGGTTCAATTATTTAATGTCGATACCTTTATTTGACATGACGTGAACTTTAAGTTATTCGGTAAGTAAATTTTAATTTACAAGTTAGCGGTCTGCTACATGTTAATTATTAGTGCGCAAGTAATTTTGTCGTGAATAGTACGTGTTTTGTTTTCATTTTTATGACGCGCCTCGCTAATAATCAAGATAATTAGTTGTAAATAGTATTTTCATACATACATAATAGGTCTGACAAAAGTACTTGTGATGAATTATCTAGTTCTAGCAATTTTATCCAACAAAATAACATGACTTGAGTTGGAAATGTTGTAGTTGTAAAATTAATAAGTATTTTGGTGATCTCGTAAATTACTTGTAAGAATTAATTACAAAGATTTCAATGGCGATCGATGTTTTGTTTTATAATGCTGAATAAAAGTGCACACATGTTTTGTTACTAAACTATAACTTGAAAAAGAGTAGTCTCTTTACACTTACTTATGAATAACATTTATATAGTTGACCACATTTCTATATTAGTTACTTACATTTTTAGGGTTCTCTAATCGTACGAACAAAAACCTTTTATAATGTGTAACTTTCCCATCAGGCTTTCACTAAATTGATTACTTACATTTAAAATCACAGCATCTATGTTATTTTTTTCGTAAAAAAGACTATTATATTAATAGTATCTATTATGTTTAAAAAAAAAATTGGTTGCCTGTAAAGTCGGTATACGGGCGAAAGTTTTACGTGACAACGACTTTGAGTGGTAAAATAATTTTAATGTGAATATTCATTCGTATAGTAGGAAGAAGGATGAAATAGGAAAGGGACGCGTGCCTTTCACTTTTTATGTCTGTCTCTCTCGCTCTTAGGCGGGCTAACCATGCCCGAGTGGAAGGGACGCGTGCCTCTCACTCGCTCTCATTGTGAGCGCATAACGTGAGCGGAGCGTAACGCAGTTTCTTGAAGTGTCACCCGGCAAACCAATTTATAAGACGTTGTCACGTTAAAAATTGCAGGTTTCGTGTGTGTGGTGTGCACTGGGCCCTAGTTTATTTAATCTTTATTGCACAATAATAGGATGTACAAATGGCGGACTTAATATTAATTATAATTTATATTTCGTTTCAGAAAAATGACGTTTAAAATAATTTCAACACGTTGTAAGGGTCATTCAGATTTGTGTACTGTGCCGATCCAATGGGAGAACAAAGAACAACTTCGATGGCCAAGATATAATGCGGATTTATTAATTAAGTAAAGACAGCAATGTCCAACCTCGCGCAGATTGGCTAACGATGAAACAAACAAACACGCAAATAAAACATTTTATTGCAACGTTAATTTTATTTTCTTGTATTGCGATACCTTCTGCTGATGAAATAACCATTTCAGAAATGAAATTTTCTGTAAACTTAAATTTTTAGATCTTTCGGTTTTCCAATCCCAAAATCTGTTATATCTTTTTTGGGGACGGAACCCTCATCATTTAAGGGAAAACACGCTTGCTGATTGGGACCGGGTTCAGTTTTGTTTAAACTATTTTCACAAATCCTGTCATGATCATTACTGCTGATGACACTTGGACAATTACTACTGCTGATATTTAAATATTTTTTTAACAATTTTCTTTCGATATGACCGGTTATTTACGCTTTTGCCACGACTTTCGATCCATGATTCAAACAACGCATAAAATAAATACGTACAATAATATTCTAATTGCTGGTATTAAGCTATGGGCGCTATATCAATACAAATGTGGTCTTTAATTTGAATAAGTTAGTTGAAACTCTTTATTATACTGAAATAAACTTATTAAAAACCCAAATAATATTGTTTATTCAGCAGCTGAATAATTAGTAAACCATAGAATCTTTTACAGTTTAAAGATAAAGTAAAAACAATTATTCAGTATCAAGCTGTATACCAGAATTATGTAAACAATATTATTCAGAAAGTGATACTTTATTCAACAATTAGCTGTTTCAAACGCTACAAGTTTAGTACTGCTTTAATAATAGCAGTATAGATTATTGTTAATCAGATAAATGCTGCCGAAGGCACTGTTTTTCAGATTTAAGCCACCTGGAATGCGTAATGCTTAATAACGTCTGTCTAATAATTTTACGGAGATTGGTTATTAAGCGTAAAGAAGGAAAGGACAGAAATACAGAATTTATTAAGCGTTAAGTATTTTAAGGGTCCGTACTCAACCTTATTCAGTATATGGCTATTCCCAAAGCTCTTACACAAACCATATTCATCTTTGAACTGTTAAAAGTTCTAAGTGTGTACTGTTATCTTGCTTAAGTGTTACTTGGGCACCCCACACCCCCACACAGTACCCAAGAATTGACTGCGCAAGTGCATAATATATTTGGCGTAGAAGTTTTATATGGGCGACATGTCTCAGCCTTTTAAACACCCAAATTAGTTTTCGAATACGGGAGGTAATCAGCTCAATATGTGGGCGCCAGCTTTACCTATCATCCAATACGACCCCAAGGTACTTAATATAAGATGTTCTAGTTATAATTACACAATTACATTCAGATGTATCCGGGAACGTCATACACGAGTGAGCTCGCAACTCCGTATCAGGCGAGGGTGTGTTTGCAAAGGAAAACTGTAGGTATTTAGTTTTAGATAGGTTTAAGGTGAGAAGATTTCTCCTTAGCCAATGACAAACGTGGTGGAGTCCTGACTCAGCATTGCACTGAGCCTCTTCCCAGGTTCTACCACAGAATATAAGCGCTGTATCATCTACATATGTAAATATTTTTCCGTTAGATAGGTTTTCTTGGCACAGGTCATTTAAGTACACCAAAAAGAGGGTAGGACCCAGAATACTGTCTTGAGGGACTCCATATATTACCGGGACATCACTGCTAACTAACTCTCCTATTTTTACTTGTTGATTACGGTCATATAAAAAGTCTTTGAAAATCGAAAGAGCGTTACCACGAATACCAATATGATTCAGTTTGTTCACGAGTGTGAGAATCGAGACGGTATCAAATGCCTTAACAAGGTCTAGGAATACACCAAGGAATTTATTACCTAAATCAACTTGAGCAGCAACGTACTCAGTGAGTTGACTCACGGCATCGTCAGTTCTACCAGACCTAAAGCCAAATTGAGAGTTAGTGAGAATTCCGTTATGTTTTAGAAATGAAATTAATTGGTTATTTAAGTACTTCTCTAGAATTTTGGAAAGTGACGTTAAAACAGAAATAGGTCTGTAGTTTGAGATATCGGCTCGGGTCCCACCCTTGTGCACATGCGTGATTATTGATTTTTTAAATACCTTAGGGAAAACACCTTGAATAAGACAAAGTTCAATAAGTTTTGTGAGTGGTGCAACTACGAGTATGACATGTCTAGCCAACTTTAAAAGTTTTGCAGGTATAGAATCCCAACCCGTTGCACAGTCGTTTTTGATGCTAATAATTAGAGATTCTATTTCTGACTTATTTGGTGGCAGCAGAGCAATGAAGTTCAAGACAGGTCGATTATCAAAAACATATCGCTCAGGATTTATTGCCATAGGAAATACCACTGCGTCAGCTAATTTCTTGCCAATACTCGAAAAGTACCGGTTTATGTTTTCGATGTCATTTGTAGCATCATCAGGAGAACGCAGAAGATCATTGGCAGATGTTTTTAGCTTTGAGATATCCACTATTGACTTAATAGCACTCCACGTCTCTTTATTAGACTTGGCCGAGTTCAATAGAGACCTTTCATAATTTATTTTGGTCTTTTTCAATAAGGAATTAAAGTAATTACGGTATCGCTTGTATGACACCTCAAGAACGCTATTGTGGCGGCCTGAGTCGCCACATAATTTATTATCATCACGTATCGGATCTGCACGCGTTTAGGAATGTGCTTACAAACTCTTTAACCGATACGTGATGATAATAAATTATTAACGACTGCGTCTCTTTGTGTGATGTTGTATATTTACAGTGACTACATTGTGACTAACTTATTATCTAAACCTTACAAGACTATTTATACAGTAATACTACGTAGATGTTGGAGGGAGGATGCCGTGACATATCTTTATCGGATCTGCACGCGTTTAGGAATGTGCTTACAAACTCTTTAACCGATACGTGATGATAATAAATTATGTGGCGACTCAGGCCGCCACAGCTATTGTTAGGATCACTCATAAGTCTCTTATGGAGATTATCTCTATGCCGGATACAACGAAGTAAGCCAGGGGTTATCCAAGGCTTTATTTATTATTCTCTTTCTACTTGGGATATTGTATGACTTAGTGTTGTTATTGATAGCAGCAGATAGTTCATTTACAAATAGTGTAGCTGCAATGTTAGCATCAGATTCAGAATTAACAAATGAAAAATCTACCTTCAAGGTATTTAACAGCTGAACTGATGTCGACTCTTTTACAAGATTTTTCCCTATTAACAACACGTTCCCGAAGACTCAAACTCACTACCACTGAGCTATGATCAGTTATAGACGAGTCCAGAACATGAATAGAAGCGTTCAACACAGTTTTTAACATAGCATGATCCAGGCAGTTATTTAATCTAGTCGGATATGTATGACCCGGCAACATACCAAGTTCCGCTGTCATATTAAGATATGGAGAGCTATGTTTATCCGAATTATTCGCTTTGATATCTATATTAATATCACCAATAAGTATAACATTTCTAGTGTGATTTATGGGTATGGTATGGTATGATACTATCTATTGAGACCAGAAAAGAGTCAATACAATGGAATAAAGGGGGCCTGTAAGCAGCAAGAATAAATAAGTCAGGGTCAAGTTGAAGCGAAAGAAAATTAGCCCCAACTGGTTCAGGATGTTTTACGGAACATTTGATACCTTGTTAACAAATAAAAAACTCGCTTCTTAATGCTCAGATTGATTGACTAGAAGTCTTCTGATATTAATTTTACAGATTAGGCTTTGCAGATCTTAACCGAGATTTACCAAAGTTTACATATTTAAAAAAATTCTGTTCTGTCTCTGTGCCGGCTTGTTGCGACGCTCTACACAGCTGATACTACACTGAAGTTCATGGTGAACAAGCTTGATGAACAAAATAGTCTATTGAGCACTCAACTGGCATCAAATGCTGATGATGATACATGTCCCAAGCCAAGCAGCGAGGACATTTCCTAAATAATTGTTAACCTGCTACTCCAGTTTAAATACAAACCCACTCCTACTAAAACGTGTGCGCAAAATGATTTTAACATCGTCGATATTACATTGGCACCACCTTTAGAAAACTATGGTTCAGTTAATGCAGTTGTTCAAGAAACGTCTCTTGAAAAACATTGAATAAACCCCATAGCTGGCAAGCTACGTTTCGCCAAACTTTGACCTTGCCGGATTTGTCAGAGTAGAGAAAGCTATGTTTGATAATAGGGGGGAACGAGGGATTTACTTGACACAAGCATATGAATACATTTCATGTGTTCTCCCCACGAGTGTCGAGAACTCGAGAGTGAACGTGTATTTTCTTGCGCTGGATACTTTTGCAATAAAATACGTAGCTCACTATCAGACAAAATGCTTGATACTCTTAATATTTTCTGTCAAGCGACCTCCTGGAGGTCGCTCTTTACCCCGTCATATTTAGAGTTGAATTGTGTTCATAAAACTATTGCTATTTCTTTTGTCTTTGTTTTAATGTATAGAGTGGGACCAAGACGGCATTACAACGCCACAGATGTTTTAGTACGGCACCGAATAGAGGATCTGCGTGCGCTTTTTTATGTGGGTTCGACCCGTGTCTGTTATAGCCCGGTACTTACGCACCACATCTGGCGCATATAAAAAATGTATGGCGAGGTTTATTCCGTTTTAAACGTGTATTCTACATTGTAAATATAACAAATAATACTCATAATAATTATTACACCTTTCATGCTTTTGTTTATAATTAAATTTATTATCACAATCTCTCACAATCACTAATATAATTCACACAAAACACACTCTTCTAATTAGTACACATACACACAAAATACCAATCACTATGCATTTAATTATGATAATCTACTTAATTTTAAAAGCAAATCAGCCAAAAACTATATTACTAAAACAAAAATATTTGCGCATCGCTGATGTCATTATTATAGTTCAACGTAATTGTACCTACTATTCTTTATATTAAGTGTAATTATGGAAATAATAAATAATAATGTTTCATGTGATATAGATAATATTTCAGTAGCCAACGCTTATTGTTGCAATACTGAGTCTTGTAATGTACCTTGAAGTAAAACTAGTAACTAACTAAAAAAAAGAAAAACTTTGAAAGTGTTCCAATAATAATTATATTTAATGTATTTACTTTATTTACAACACGACCATGTATATACTAACTTACAAGACTGAGTATTTTTTATCATACTTATTATATTTAAACCTCCTTTTATATTCTGCCTCCAATAATGGGAATTCTACATTTTGATACCAGCAACATTACGCATACATGGCCGTTATTATTGATAAACTTTAATTTTTCATTAAAATTTATCGATACTTACAGATGAAAAGTGACTTTCCTTTTCGAAAAGATTTTTTCTTTGTAGTTTCGACAGAATTTTACTGAGCAAACGGTCATTTTGCGAACAATTTCACCGAAACGCGAGAGGTAAATACTGCTTGACGGCACAATGACACTGATATTTAGTTTATAATCTTATTGACACCTTGCTATAATAGTGTATAATTTTCCTTTTTTACAACCCATGTATTTTTTTTATGATGTACTTTATTTCTTAAACATTGTAAAGGTAAATACGAGTATGTAGCAGTTTTGGTGCATTTTTATAAACAACGCTTAGCAGGTTTAGCAGGATTTACCATTATTTTTTTTTTAAATTAAATTTGATAGCAAGATAAGCTTCTATTGAAACTCGTTAATGTGGTTAAACTAGATAACGGATAAATTTACATAAATATAGAAAAACACCCAGACACGAAATCAATTAAGAAAAACAGTTTTCTCTAAATTGACTCGACCGGGAATTGAACCCGGGACCTCAGAGATGGCGCGACCGCTGGTCCCGGCGCGCTAACCAATCGACCACGGAGGTCGTCAATTGGTAGGAACAGCGAAAAAAAATGGCAACTCTGGTTGACACAGCAAGCGGAATATCGTCCCGGAGACGTTTGCATGTGCCGGGAATTACAAGACTATCTGATCAATCTGATTTTTTAAGAATGTGTGAGTCAAGGTGCCGGAATTCAGAATCTTAAATTCAGATTCTGAATTCAGAAAGCCATTCCGGCTGTATCAGGCCAGTCTAAGAGCGTGAATAAATGTCACGGTTCCTATTCGATGCCGAATGTTTGTAAACATATTACTGTCATTTTGTGCAAATGTCTAGTTTCACTAGGATTTTTACTGTTTTTTGAAAGAAAGACACAATAGTTAACTGTTTTCTTGTGAATGTCTCTCAAGAAAAAGTAAAATCCTACTGCAACTAGGTATAACAGTAATCTGTTTACAAACATTCGTCATCGAATTTGGCTGGAGTATAGGTTCCGTTCTAAAACAAGAAAAAATATAATACCTACTGTAATATTTTATAATACTATTATTATAAATTGTTATTGTGGTATGGTATCGATATTCGAAATGAATAAAAAAATATTATGTTTGAAATGGAATGTACGTAAGTATTTATGTAAGAAGTGTGTGTTTAAGTATATGTAGGGGATGGTAGTATGTATGCTTCAGAGCTCGATCGCGCATCGGCTAGCACGTTTGGCTTGCGATCTTCCCCCTAAACAACTTTTGCAATGCCGGGTCACTGGATGGGTGACCAAATTTAAAACATCTCGAGCTCCTCTGTGCTTTCAAAGGCACGTTAAGTCGTTGGTCCCGTTTGTTGTCGTAAGATGACAGTTGCTAAAACCCACCAACACGCATTGGGCCAGCGTGGTGAGTTATGGCCCAATATCCCCACGTGCTATCTCCACGTGGGAAGCCTGCGCCCAGCAGTGGGACGTTTTTAGGCTGATGATGATGATGACGATGTTTCAGAAAGTGCGGGTGTATGTTTGTGCCCCTAAAAGGTCAATATTTCTCGTCTCATGTAAACTATTGGACACGGATATTGATGAGTAGTTATCACATTAGGTAACCTTTACAATTACTGTTCGACCACATAGCAAACATTTTAATTTTCAGATTTCCAACTGATCCGGTAGAAAGAAGTCGTTGTCGAAATATTTAACTATAAGGTTTCAACATAATAAGAAATTAGAGAACATGAAAAATGATTTAACATCCAAACGAAAGTTATTTAAGAAACAAATACAAAGAGAACGCCATTAATTGTTTTGATTGTAATTTAAAATATATAAATTTCTAATTAAAAAACCAATTTTGATTAAGTATTAAATGTAAATCATCCTGCCTGTTGCTTCTATTTCGTCCCTAATACAAACATATTACAAGCACGCAGGCTTCCATTAGCGCATTATTTTATTGTACTCGCCCTCGATTTCAATCATCCATTTTTTCTAAACACACTAGCTTCTTTTATGCGTTATACCTACATATACGATAGACATACTTATTTAAAAAGTTATGTTATGTTATAAATCATTTTAAAATTGTATTGTGCATACATATTTTTTCCCTACTTTATCGGAAATAAGGCATTCGCTTGCAACCATTCGCGCTAGTGTCAGTCATACGCGGCTGACACGCAGACTTCAAATTCAATACAAAAACCTCGGACCAAATATCATAATGGACAGAGTCTTTGGATTTTTAGCATGTCTGTCTTTTGTTAGTGTGCAGCTTTCTATCTGTACAAGTGTGCGTGACTAAGGATGTGACTAGTATATCGATATAATAACTTTAATGTGGTGTGTACCTAGTTCGTTATTATAATTGGGGGTTAAAGTTACTCACGTCCGTAGGTTTACCCTTTAGACCCTACACATGACCCCTGGGTGGTGCTAAATGAGTGACACTGACTGAGTGGTAGAGCCACGCTGCGTTGCAGCACACATTGGGCCGGCTCGCCCGGCGTAAATACCACCCTCTCACTTAGGGGTTTTACCAGACCAGAAGTTGATCGACTGGTCTGGTAGCTTTAATCGATCGACGGATACCGTTTGACTAACCAATCGATCTACGACGGTCGGTCGACGTTGATCGATAGGTGTGGTAGCTTTAATCGATCGACGGATACCGTTCGTCTAACCCATCGATCGACGGTCGGTCAACGTTGATCGATTAACCCTGGCTAAATTCCATCAGTTTCTTTCAAAATGTATTCAGAAAAGGACTCGTTGTTCTTGGCCAGTACGATGTTGCTCGTACTATTATTACGGAGACGCAAACGCAGAAGAATCTGCAGCCGTTTTTTAAAGCCAACGATCGCTTATTTTATCCAAATGACATTTTAAGCAGCGGTTTTTGTTTTTGTTTTTATTTTTGCGTAGCGATTGTCATGACTTTCGAGGTTATTTTTTTTATAACACAAGAGAAAACTAGCGTCATTGAAAAATATCTAGGGGGGGGGGGGGGGTAGGATGGAGAGGGTACGGTAATGGTAACTTAGAATATTTGTTTTTTTTTCCTAAAAATAACCTCAAAGGCTCCCCCTCCCCTTCCCCCCTTTTTCGGTGTTGCTTAATCTAAAGTGCTTCCCAAGGTGTTTGGGGGGAATATTATTTAGTATTTAAACGTTCATATTATTATCATCACTCATTATCATCAACTATAAGCATAATCATGAACTCTCTTATTACGACTAGTATCCATGGGCACGAAATAAATTTATAAAAAAGTGAAGCGGCCGGCGTGTCTAATCAAACAGCTCGATCTAACACCCAATCCATTCTACCGGTCGATTGTCGATCGACATCGATCGATTGGTCTGGTAGAAACTATCGATCGACGTCGACTAATCCATTTTACCATCGATCGATGTCATTGATCTATATCGAAATATTTTACAAGCTACATTTTAGCGAAAAAAGAACAACAGTGGAAGTTGATAATTCTAATTTTGGTAATACCGACGAAGTTCAGTACGAGTCAGAAAAGGAGATCTCCATTCGTAATGATACTCCGGTCGTTAGTAAGCGAAAGCGAAACTCTATACCTCAATTGAGAGCGTCGTCTTCTGCGGGAGGATCCAGTGGTAGTAAGGCTAAGAAATTATCTAAATCCCGTCAACGTTCCAAACATTGTGGATTTGACATGGAGCCGCCTTTTTCTCCTCCTCATTCTGTAGCGGCGTCCATTTTCTGAAGTGATAGTGTCTACCAGACCTATCGATCGACGTCGACTAATCCATTCTACCATCGATCGATGCCGTCGATCGACGATTGATCGATTGGTCTAGTAACACCCTAATATCCGGCGTGAAATAATAGCCCTTGGTACTGTTGTTTCGTTCAGCCAGTGAGGGTTCCGGAGGCCTTCCCCCCCCCCCCCCCACCTCACAATTCCTATTCCTTCCTTAAAGGCCGGCAACACATCTGCGATTCCTCTGGTGTTGCGGGTGTCTATGGGCGGCGGAGATTACTCTCCATCAGGTGACCCGCCTGCTCGTTTGCCTCCTTCTATATTATAAAAAAAAAATAATTGTGTAGTAAAGTGAAGTGAAGAGCAATACTTTTTACTATTCATATTTATTTTGTTTAATTTTATTTTGTAGGCTCCCAGTTATCACGTCTAATAGCTTTATCCAATTCACGTCTTATTTTCGGGCATTTTGGAAACATAAACAAAGAATTATAAAAAGAATATTAGTAATATCGATAAAGCTTCGATACACAAATACGTACATCACTAATCATTATGCCAAAAACAAAGCCTTTAAATTACATTTAATTAAGGTTTAAAACCTGATTCTTATGAATAGTGTACGATATAGTATGATTTAGAATTAGCAAAAGTTAATGCTTTGCCGTTTTAATTATTAAAAAACTTATAGTAAAGCATACATATTATGAGAAATCACTAACGTATGAAATGATAATTCCTGGTCTTTCACACCTCATTTTGTTGTTCTTGACGAACAATAAACAGCTGAACAAGACATTATGTCAATTGTATATTACACAAATAACACAAACACTAAGATTTCTTATTATTTCACTATTATTTTACACCATCCAGCAATGTTTTGACCGAGCAGTCGGTCATGAAATGAGACGTCTTACACCGACAGTGCGTCGCTGCCAAACGTACATTCACTATCTCTTTTACTCATATCACACTACAGTCATACAGACAGTGATACAAATACTTTACTTTGATACACGTATGTAAAAGCGGCAACGTCGTAAGACTCTGTCCATGTAATATTTGGTCCGAGACAAAAACCGATCGGATTTTGAGAAGCGTTTGTACCGCGATGCTCCGTCTAGACAGTTAATAGTCAAAGGTAATTACATGCATAATAATAATAAAATAAGTGTAGTACTGTAACATTGATTTCAAAAATCACCACTAGAACATAAATTGCCCTACTCCTGTAGGTCACGTGATAGGTTAGAAATTTAAGACATCGCGAAGCGCAGCGTGGCGATTGTCTTGAATTTCGAGGTTATTTTTTTATTAGACAACAGAAATACTAGCTGCCCTACTCCTGTAGCTCATGTTTTTGGTCATTTCACGGAACCAGTTCTGGTATTTTTTCAAATTCCTAGATTTGTTTAGGGAAATGATAAAATTGTGTTGTTATTTTAACATCCTCCGTGATTTGATCAAATCACTTAGGGAATTGACCAAATCTCTCTTTTTATCATATCCCTGCGACATATACATGCTGATTCCAAACGTCAGTGCTGTCAACTGACAGTTAGCGCAGTGTTGCAAAACGTTGAAATTTCGTAGGTACCATTTAAAAACTGTGCGTCCTCTTTGATAGTGCGTACTCCTATGTGGCTTTGCCCTTAGTGTTTTTACAATGTCCCTACTTAAATAATCTGCGATCATTTAAACAATAGATGCACGGTCTTATACAAAATCCAACTAAAATATTGTCCCCGCGTAAATACGTACTTACATATTCATAGATCAACATCAGAAATGAAACGAGTTTATAGATGAACATTTATTGTAAAGTAAACTAAAGTACAAATTATTCAAAATATTTTTGGAGTTATCTAATTCACTTTGGATTTTGGCGCGCTAGATTCAAGCTACTTGGAACAAAGTTCTAAATTCGAAATTTTGAGAGAAAAACAAGGCATATTTCTGATTTATGCTTTATTTCGTGGAAAAATTTTTCAAGCAGCATTCGAAAAGAGTAGAAATAAAATATCCAGAACTAAATTCACTCATTTTTTGGCAACACTGATTATCTGTCATTAATATCAAGTGGTTGTTCAACTCTGTCCGTGGTTACGATATAAATTGTTGTTTTAGTGATATTTCTACATTCCTGGATTTAAAACACTGATAACATGATTATGACCATCCGTGGCAGTTCTCGTAACATAATATATAAGGTTTTTTTGCGAAGTTTGGCAGAATTTCAATACGGAACTTTGTTACGTAATCTGGAGGATATTTACCAATATTTACCAACGTACAGCAGATTATACTGGTAAGTAAGTTATAAAAGATGTTGAAAGTATAATTATCTAAAATATGCCTATGTGCAATCGGCTAAATTCAGTGAAAAAATTAGTATTTTTAAATATTTTTAAAAGTTTTGGGGTTATGATATTACAAACAAAAATGTTGGTTATTATAGTTCGACTCGAGAATCTTGAACTTTTGAATTTATTGGGACATTTTATCAAGTGTTAAGGGGTAGAATTTTGAACTTTTGAATCGAGTCGCCTGAATTTGAAGAAAGTAACACTGTGGGGGGGTCTTAGGAGTTCTTAAATAAAGGTTTATTAACATTTTAGCTGCCGCTGTTGCGTTGAAATATTTATAAAAACACTTGAAAGTTTTGCCAAAATCGGCTATAATCACGAAAAATAACACGTTTTTAGGTAATACAATACCATATTAACAGAACCGAAGTGTGGGGACGGGGGGGGGGGCGCAGCCCCCCTACGAGGGGGCTCGGGGGGCGAAGCCCCCCGCCATGAAAAAAATCTAAAGAGTTAATTAGGTTAGGTTAGTAAGTATGTTGACCAAAACGCGCGAGCCGAGCGAGCGAAGCGAGCGTGCCGCGGGAGTGGCCGGCGAAGCGCCAGAAATGAGGTTTTTGTAAATTTCCATATTTTTAAAAAAGAAACATAACTTAAAAATTACTTGTCTGCGGCAGGAGGGGTAAGGGGGGGTACTCCTCTCTCCTCCCCTCCCTTTCCCCCACCAATTAAGGAGACTCGATTCAAAAGTTTTACCATGATACATAACCTCAAAATACAAGAAAATTAACATAACTTAAAAACTACTTGTTTGCGGCAGGAGGGGGTAATGGGGGGTACTCCTCCCCCCACTCCTTACCTTCACCCCCCCCCCCCCCCCGATTCAGGCGACTCGATTCAAAAGTTTTACCAATTATGTTTATAACTCAGTCCATAGGACTGAGCAATTTTGGTTTTGTTATTTTTTATGCATATATGTTTTTATTGTTCTAGGTGTGTCTGAAAGTACTGTGCGGAGAATAGCTAAACAAGGCTCCGAAAAAGGAGGAAAATTTACGACTCCCGCTAAACACTGAAAGGGTAGACTTGCAAAGGAACTCGATTACTTTGATATGTGTGCAATCCGTCAGAAAATGATTTTTTTTAAACTGTAAAAAAAGAAGTACCAACAATATGCAAATTAATAGCTCAATTAAGGCAACTTATTTGCTATGATGGAAGCCGCGAGCATTTGCGAAAATTGAAGAGTATCTGGACTTTAATTTATTAGTTTTATATCTAAATAAAAATAAGTTATATGTACAATGGCTGTTTTCATTAAGTACTACATACAACTACTCAAATTAATTATTTTAACGACCTCCTTATCTGAGAGGCGAGCACCCCGGACTTGGCGTTGCCATCTCTGAGGTCCCGGGTTCGATTCCCGGTTGGGTTAATGTAGAAAACCAACTTTTTATATTGTCTTGGATCTGGGTGTTGTGGTACCGTCGTTGTTTCTGATTTCTATAACATAAGTGCCTTAGCTACTTCCTTTATATCAGAGCAATGTGTATGTGATGTTTTCCAATTATATAAAAATATTAAATAAAAACAAGTATCAAGACCAATTTGATCGACCTATCAGGGTTGCTATGTTAACGACAACAGCGCCCTTATTTAATTTCTACTCTTTTATGTCGCACGTAGGTAATCCATAGTTTAAATGATCGAAGAAAATAAACTATTTTTACATTAAATTGAGAGTTTACATTTACAAAGTTCAACAAATCAAATAAAATAAATAATGATTGATTATTTTAACAATGCTATCAAGAGAATCTTATCTCAATGCAATTGCGGGCAATCACCCTTTCTACGTATTTGGTTACTCTATCGCTAAGGTGACCGCAATCAATTTTTATGGGTGACTGGGGATAAAGTCATTAAGATCAACGCCCACACAATGCGAAACTCCATTAAGAATTTCGTCTCGAACTTATTTTACTAGCTCTCCAGTTGAAACCCAATTTTATATAGGTAGCAATAATTGTCAACGAGGAGACGAAATTCGATAAATTCTGTTGCCATAATGTTCGAGGGCTATTCCATTGCTTTCGAGGATCTGCAAAGTGGCACGATGATAAAATTTTCATTAGGCGAATATT
This sequence comes from Scoparia ambigualis, assembly GCA_963921215.1. Taxonomy (NCBI): domain Eukaryota; kingdom Metazoa; phylum Arthropoda; class Insecta; order Lepidoptera; family Crambidae; genus Scoparia; species Scoparia ambigualis. The sequence goes on along the minus strand of OY992516.1, from coordinate 20,858,388 downwards.
ATAGAGTGAGCTATCGAAATTGGTCGGTATAGGAGGGTCCATATAAGAGAAAGGAAATTGTTTTCTTAAGATCTCTAAAACCCTACAGAGCGTTTTTTTGAGAATTTGGTTCTTTATTTAGATCCAAATTTACAAAAACACTGTTTAATATAGATAGTCTACATCAACTCTGCTACCAGAGAAGGCCTGGTTCCGAGGTCCTGTTCGGGGACCTGTAGACCGCACCCTCTCGACTTAAAGATATACTAACTAAACTTAAATTATAATTAAACTAAATCGACTTACATACTAGAAGACGGTGTGCCACATCCTTACGGTCTCGTTCGTCTTCAGCTCGGCTGCAGTCCGCCGCGCCGGCTGTCTTCAGCACGCTGCTGTCAGCGTGGTAGTGGTTGACCGCGCTCCGGCGCGTCTTCGGGGCTGGTGCTATGGTGGTGGAAAGGCCCTAAGCTTCCCGGCTACCCCTCAGTACTGATAATCCCAGAAAACATACGTGATGATATGCACCACCCACTCCACGTGTCGCACTCTACCCAAATCACCGAATCCAATTAGGCCGCCCTGGTTTCAAACTAAACTAATGTTTTTCACTGTTTCAGAATTCCTACGGGCCACCCCCCGAATCAAAACAATGTGCCCCACATACCAAATTACACCAAAACTTTACACGACCCCGCGTTCAAGTCCTAACCTAACCAATTTTCCAACGTGAGTGTGTGTCACACTGACACTGACAGTCGTCTGTCACTACAAATTATGACGACAAAAGTTGCCAGCCGTAAGTGGCCATTTTGTTCCAAACAAAAACATTTATTATAAATAAGGAAAAACTCAATGAGGGCAGCACTGTCGCAAATGTGCACTCTTAACTTAAGCAGCTATACACCAAGATTTTTCATTGGTTTTGGAGCCGAAACCCTGTTCATGTTTACCATCAGTAGAAGCTATTTAGCATGTAAAACTAAAAATATGAGCATAAAAAAATCATTAAAAATGTAAGAACCCGTAGTACCGGACGATCTTATGAAAGTCAATGACCGAGGCTCTTCAAACGCTCCGCCTACCTCCTGCCCCGCCGCCGGCGCAGGTGGCCAGCCGGGAAAGTTCATAGGGGTCACGGTGTACAAGTAGATAAGGGGAACGTTACTACGTGTTTTCGACAAAAAGTCACTTTTACAACTTTTTTTTCTTTGCTCGTAAAACGATTATGATTTCATAAATAGGTACAACATTTTTTTAGTATTATAACGTTTTCGGCTCCAGAACCAATAAAAAATCTCGGTGTATAATAAGGTGCTAATAAATCAATGGCGTATATTTAAAGTACAGGTAGTTTACGCCAGAATAAAAATATTTTCCTCAATAAGCACCTGGACTGGACTTGCAAAACCAAATTTGGTTTTGAAAGTCCTGTTACAAGAAGCACAATAAAGAGACCCACTAGCATCATATGTGTAGTTGTAAGAGGGCTTGGGTCGAGTTTTTCGAATCTGGCGTTTGGCGTCAAGATCTTCAAGACGGGCACGTTCGAAGTTTTGGAGACCCAGTTTGACAGCAGATCGCCAGTTCGATCTCTGAGTGGCAAGCTTCTCCCACTACTCACCGAGCATGCCAATAGCAGTCAGGTGGCTTTTCAAGACGTCCCTGTAACGCAGATACTGACCTCCCGGTTTGCGTTTACCTAAGCTAAGCTCAGAGTAAAACACTTGTTTTGGCAACCGAGTAGACTCCATGCGAACAAGGTGCCCATACCAGCGAAGTTGGCCTTTCATGAGAAGACACTCCATTCCGGACATCTTTGTTCAACGTAGAACCTCCGAATTCGGAACACGATCCTGCCAGCTTAGCCGAAGAATTTCCCGAAGACACTTCATGTGAAAGATGTCAAGCCGTCTGATGTCTCCTTTGTACAGACACCAGGTTTCCGAGGCATAAAACAACAAATTGCTTTGTATACAGCGAGTTTTGTGTGGAGTTTCAGATCATGTGACTTCCAAACTCGTCGGTTTAGCCTACCAAATGCCGCAGCGGCTTTCGCGATCCGTGCAGAAATCTCTGACTCGAGACGATTATCACTGCGCACTAGACTCCCAAGATTCCGGAAAGTGTCTACTTCATCTAGAGGATTTCCTCGCAGGTAAACAGCAACATCGTCCGCAGATTTTTCTTTTGCAGGCTGTTTAAGAATCTGGGTTTTGGAAGCGCTGATTACTAAGCCAAATTTGCGACAGGATTTGTCTTAGCTGTCGAGATAATTCTGCAGGCCGCTGTCAGCCATAAGGCAAACATAGTCAGCATACAGAACTTCTGTTACCGGAACAGAGTGCGTCTTGCGTTTTGCTCTGAATCGCGTGAGGTCGAAGATGCTGTTGTCCTTACGAACGTTAATGGAAATCGGATTCTTACAGTTCCTCAGAGCGTCATTCATTACTGCAGCAAAGTAGATGGCGAAAAGGGTCGGAGCCATAAAACAGCCCTGCTTGACACCGCTGGTGACAGGGAACTGTTCTGTGAAGCTGTTCTCGTGACGTACACGAACTGTCATACCCTCGTGGAACTGACGCACTAACTTCACAGGACAGCCACATTTTCACATTTTTCCAGAACTGTCCAGAAGGCAGTCCTAGGAACGCGGTCAAAGGCTTTTTCTAGGTCCACAAAACATAAATAAAGGTCACGGTGTTGTTCAAGACTCTTTTCTTGAAGTTGCTTGACAACAAAGATGGCGTCAACCGTGCCTCTATTAGGTCGAAACCCGCATTGAGTCTCGGGAAGGAAACTTTCGGCTAAGCTACTAAGGCGTCTGTTGATGATATGCGCCAGTATTTTACCAGCCGTGGACAGCAAGGCAATGCCTCTAAAGGATCCGCAATCAGGGAGGTCTCCTTTGCCCTTATACAACTTGCTTATAGAAGGGTCCCTCCAGTCTTGTGGAACAGCCTCAGCGTCCCAAATCAATTTGATAAGGTCAAACAGTCTGGACCTGATACTCGGCTCTCCATATTTGAAAACTTCAGATGGGAGACCGTCCGAGCCTAGTGACTTAACGTTCTTTAAACGGTGTACTGCAGCATTGAACTCCGCGAGAGACGGTGGCTCATCTAGACTCGATGCTGATGGCAAGTTCTCAAGCGAGTTGATATAGGCTAGATCTACGTCTTGACTATCGGGATTCAGCACCTCGTTGAAGTGTTCAGTACAACGCAAAAGAACCTCTTTCGGATCTGTCAATCTCCGGGATTTGTCTCGCGAATAAACTGGAGCAGTCTTTTTCACGCGTGTCCGTAAACGGAATTCAGCCCCTCGAAGAACTTTGCAGATTGACCAGTATCTGCTAACAACTGCAGTTCTTCGGCCTTGCGGCGCCACCAACCATCCTTCAGTTCTCGGATTTTTGCCTTGAGCTCTTGCTGTATAGAGCTGCGAAATCCTGCACTAGTGTCACCCCTCAAAGCAAGACGATAATTTTCAACAAGTTGCCGTATTTCCACATCAGAGTCTCAAACCAATCTTGGTTTTTCTTTTGTGGTTTGCCAATTACTTGTTGAGAAACTCCGTACAGAGCCTTTGCGTACGTACGCCAATTGGCATTTATTGAGGTAGTGTCATCAGTGCCAGACATTACAGCATCAAATTCCGCATCAAGTTTGTGCTGCGTCTCTTCATCGTAGGCCAGCTTCGCAAAGGCTAGTCGAGCTCGAATCTTGTGTTCTGCTCTGCGCGGGGGCTTGTAGTTCAACCGCATCCTGGATCTGACAAGGCGATGGTCAGTCCAACCTTGGGCACCACGCATTACTCTTGTTATAAGTACATCTCTGAGGTCTCGCCTGTGTACAATGATGTAATCAAGAAGATGCCAGTGCCCGGAGCGGGGATTCATCCAGGATATCTTGTATTTGTCAGGGAGCCTGAAGAATGTATTTGTGATGCTGAGATCGAATTCGGAACAAAGAGTAAGAAGGGCAGAGCCGTTGGTGTTACACTTACCAACACCATGCTTCCCCAACATATTTCTCCAGGCGATATACTCTGTACCAACATGCACATTAAAGTCACCGAGCAAAATTATTTTGTCACAAGCTGGAACTCCCTGCAGAACCTTACGAAGACTTTCATAAAATTGGAGCTTATCCTCATCAGATGATGTCATGGTACGTGCATACACGCTCACTAGGTGAAGATATTTCCTGGGTACTACTTGGAGTCGCAAGGACATAATTCTGTCATTAATACCTTTAGGAGGCTCAATAAGTGATCCGGCGATGTTGTTCCGGATCGCAGATCCAACGCCACTTGCGGCTCGGTCACAGGCTGGCTTGCCCACCCAGTAATATGTGTACCCACCCAACCCCTCACAGAGCTCCCCACTATCCTCTAAGTGAGTTTCGCTGATTGCTGCTATGTCGATGTTATAGCGAGACAATTCACGTGCTATGAGTGCAGTTTTCCTCTCTGGGCAAAGGTTGTTGTCATTGTTCAATAGCGTTCTGACATTCCACGCAGCTACATAAAGGGATGCATTTATTTTGTGCTTATTTCGACCCCTTTTAGTTGGTGACCAGACAACCACGGTTAGCTGCTTTATTATTTAATTGACAAAAACTGCATCCTATTAGATGCCTCGATGGAATCACTCATACATGCGACTGCATTGTGGAAGTCGTCGCAGTCGTCAGTGTGAGTGCAACGACTTCCACAATGCAGTCGCATGTGTGAGTGAAAGCATCTACAGTATGATGCAGTTTTTGCCAATTAAATAATTTTTATTGTGGCACGCCATAATGGCCTCACTCTGCCTGATGAAAAGCAGCCAGTGAAGCCCAAGAAGTGAAAGCGTTCATCACAGCGCTACCACGCTATGCCGAACGCTCACACTATGGCGAACGCTCACACTATGGCGGCCTGCATAAATGCTTTTTCACGCCCCGCTTAAATAACCCGGGAGAGAAAGAGGAGGGAAACACGTGTGCGGGAAGCGCATTCCACATACGGGCAGTTCGGCAAGAGAGCGATTATCCAAACTTTTTGGTACGTGTCTTGATGGTCAGCACGGTATGAGGGTGGCTTCTAAGACCTGCACGCGTCGATCTGGAAAGGAATGGAGAGGGAGGGATGAGGTCAAAGAGCTCCTCAGAGCATTCACCGTGGTAAAGGCGGTAGAAAGCACTAAGGGAAGCAATGTCCCTACGTAGCTGTAACGGCTCCAGACTGGTCGTAACGTCATCGTTACCGATAATACGGACAGCACGTCTTTGCAACCTGTCAAGAGCTTCGAGCAAGTACTTGGCAGATCCGTCCCAAAGATGAGAGCAATACTCCACGCAGGAGCGCACCTGAGTCTTATACAAAGGACAACGTTGCTCCGGCGTGAAGAACCGCTTCACTTTGTTCAGGATTCCGAGTGTACGTGAGGCTGTGGTTATGCTTTCAATATAGCTCTTCGGGTTGAGGTCGCTGTGTATGTCCATACCTAAGAGACTGAGACCAGTCTGGATGGGTAATAGGTTGCTCTGGAAGGTGGGTTTGGGGAGAAATGCGGGCTTTTTAGCCGTGACAGTACAGACCTGTGGTTTTTTGGCATTAAACTGGACCAGGTTATCAGAGCCCCATTTATAAATGCGGTCTAACTCCTCGTCCAGCTCAATGACAATCTTCCGTCTCGAATCCACTACATCGGCTTGCTTTGCCGCAGGATGACCCAAATAACGCTGATGTACTGTACTGTCGTCTGCATAGCAATGAATGTTACCCAAGGATAACATGTCATTGATATGCAGAAGGAACAGCGTGGTCGATATTATAGAACCCTGCGGCACTTCGGCGTTCACCTGCAGAAACTGCGAGGCACTGCTTTCGCGAGTACGCGAATGCTGCGCTCATGCAGGAACCCGGCGACCCAATCGCATAGGCGAGGTAGCAAGCCGTATGACGAAAGCTTGGAGAGAAGCGTACGATGCCAAACTCGATCGAAAGCCTTGGAGATGTCCAGGCTAACAGCCAGTGCTTCTCCGTGCTTGTTCATTGCTTCACCCCACAGGTGTGTTACGAACGCCAAGAGATCACCCATTGATCGTTTCGGTCTGAACCCGTATTGTCGATCATGAATCAAGGAGTGATCCTCTAGGTAGCGAATGAGTTGCCTGTTTATGATTCGCTCAAAAACCTTGCAAAGGACAGAGGTGACAGCAATAGGTACTGGGGACTGGCTGGACGTTCGCCTTTCTCCAAGCCTCCGGCACAATCCCAGTAGAGTACGAGAGTTGGTATAGGCGTGTCGGTACTGGAGACAACTTTGGAGCATATTTTTAACAACAACAAACAACAATTACTTTGTTTGAAAAATACAAATCTAAACCAATGACAAAATACTACTGTTTATTTGGGAAATTATTTTTATTTTGGCGTAAACTACCTGTACTTTAAATATACGCCATTGATTTAAGAGCACCATATATATAAGGTTTTTTTTAATTCTACAACGGGTAAGCATTTAGCCTTCATCTCACTAAGTGCCGATAAGGCCGAAGTTGGAAGCGCGCTTCGACCGGAATCCTCAATCACTGAGGAACTGGCTATCTTATCTTTAAACTGTCGGAACACAAAAATGCTATAAACATGGCATTTGATAAGATGGTGGTAGCTAGCCAGGCGGACTTGACAGCCCTAACACCAACCAAACCTAGTACACTGAGATGTACCCGCCGCTGGGAATCGAACCCGGGACCTCTGGGTGTGAACCCGGTGACTTAGCCAATAGACCACAGAGGCGGTATAAAAATACGGTTCCTATATACTTTAGCCTTAGATCATGCTTATTAACCCCTTGAGGATTATAAAACCAGACACAATTAAAAATCAATTGATTCGCGACCGCCGGCGGTCTTAGGATCCTTGATAAGGTAATTACTGTGTAGTAATAGTACTACACAGTAATTACAAGACGAAATGCGTCTAGGATTCAGGCTTACACGTAAGTAAGCTGCCCTTATTTTACCCATGCAAGAATAAACACAAGTGTGCTAATGACAAATCTCACGAGTCACAGCACTAAATAATAACTTCCCGGGAAATAACTCATTTCGTCGGCAACTGTATCTACATAAAGCGAAAGAGTATTTCATAAAAATGTCTTAATTAGTAAACTTTTGAACTTCATCAGGAGACTCATAATAGACTCATTGTGACCTTGAACTTGGAATAATTAAAATTACCTTTTTTTTATTGTGTGATAGGCTTGCATTTGGCCACTATCTCACCTGATGGTAAGTGATGATGTGGCCTACGGTGGAACATGCTTGCCTAAAAGTAACCTGTTCACTCGTGATTTGAAGACCCCAATATTGTACCTTATAGGAAACACCGACTCTGGCAGGGCTCCACAGCTTTGCAGTACGAATGATGAAAGTAAAGTACCTAACTGAGATTACGTTAGTAAATAGAACCTTTTAACGGATTGCTTGCCTTTCAAAAGTGACTACAAATTACAGGTTTAATTAATCAATCTTTCTGTTGTTACTACTTACTAGAGTTAGAAATTTGACATAACTGTCAACTGTCGTAAAGTCAGGCACAACCTCGGACCAAATATTTGGTCCGAGGGCACAATAGTACTTGTTAGTAGGTTTTTGGAGTTTCTCGTGGTTTGTGGTAAAAAGGAGTCTCCATTTTAATTCAATCTACCGTATAATACTTACTAAATTTTAATGTACTTAAAAAAATATATAAGTGAAACTTGAAATTGGCTTAAGAGGGTTTACGCATTTCGGTTTTCCATACAAACTTCTAAGTCGAAATTATAAAAAACCAATACGCCAATTTTGATGAAACTTCGCATGCTAAAGTAAAACACAGAGATCTAAATAGTTTGTTGAAAACATTTTTAAAAAACGTTTTTTTTGCTGAGTTATTGCGATTTAAAGTCCACTATAGAAAGTTAAAAATCGCAATAACTCAGTTAAATAAACATTTTTTTTAAATGTTTTTAACAAACTATTTAGATCCCTGTATTTTACTTTAGCATGCAAAGTTTCATGAAAATTGGCGTATTGGTTTTTAAAAATTTTGACTTGGCGGTTTGTATGGGAAACCGAAATGCGTACACCCTCTTAAGAGCCAATACATCTCGACTGTGATTTTTGCGTAAAATGGCCAATTTTGGCGTTCTTGATCGCAGAAACAAAAATAAATTAACAATTTTGACTTATTGTATAGTGTAGAATAGCTATTGGCATAGTTCGTAGCGGCCTCGATTTTTGTGCTTAACCTTTTTAATTAATGAAAATGGGCATTTTACGCAAAAATCACCGTCGAGATGTGATGTTGAAGAGATGATAGCTAGGCCTCTTAATGCTAAACGCAAAGTCATTAATTAAGAATAATAATAATAATGATAGGTTTTCTCACAGAAGAGACGTTAATTTGTGTGAAGCTCAAGACAAATTTCTAACTTTAGTAGGCAGGAGGAGCGCTCTCGATATTTTGGACTGCATCAGCTGCTTACCATCAGGCAGGATGTGGTCACTATGACGAGTCACATGAAAAAAAAGATTGATTTCCGCCGTTAATCGCCGGTCACAACCTAGCTCGACCTGAGAATTGAACCCAGGACCTCTGGATATTGGCCGGGATTTTGCCACTCAGCTACCGAGTCGTCACTTGACTGGTACTAATTAATATATTATTAATGGATTTTATGTAGGTTAACTTCAACTAATGTGATAAAATAATTAATAATATTATTGGAAATAAAGACTACATATAACACTTTTGTATTCACGTCTACCTACCTGTCTTTTTTATATGAGTTTACATAAGCAGATCTATGAGAATGGCACACGTAATTATACTTATTCGGGTGAAATTGAAACTGGGGAAAAACGCCGCTAACCCTGTTCAATGTTGCACATCCTAACGCCATCTCGTTAAAACTTTACCTCATTAATTTTAGTTGATAAGTTTTTTCTTAGATTTATTTAACTTTTAAAACAAAAGAATAAGTTTGACTTTAAGATAAACCCCTTCCGTTAAAGTATAGGTAAGTTACGTTAAGTAATGTACCATTTTTTTCTTCGATTTATTTGACTTTAAAAACAAATTAATAAGTATGACTTTATGTAATAAACACCTTCCGTTAAAGTATAGGTAAGATACGTTAAGTAATGTAAATAATAATAATACCTACGTTAAGTCTGTTGGTCATACATAACCAGCTAAAACTGATCAAATCTGGTTTAATTAGGGTGTTGCAATCTTACTTGTTAAGCAACTATCGCAATGCCGGTTCATCGGATGGGTTATCGGTTTCGACCTATCCGTGCTTTGGTAGACACTTTAAGCCCTTGATCTTAGTTACATACATTAATAAAGACTATTATCCTCGAAGGGTTAGTCAGAGACTAGGCAATGAGGACCGCAAAAGCAGTCCTCTGCTATAGCACAGAATAATACGCCATAGTCCACTTTTCACCAAATAGCGACTGCATATGTGCTCAGCGCGACAGGACCCATCGCCGCTCTATGCTGTTGGATGTATGATGTGCAGTTTAGTCCGTTAGTCGCCTTTTACGACAGGGAAGAGAGGGGGTGGTAGTATTCTTTCACCGGTACGCGACAAGTTTACGGGTCTTAGTTGCTCTTGTGCTATCGAGTTAGGTCAGGCAGTGTTTTTTCCTAATGCTAATCCCCAGATTGAATCTGGGACCTCTGGATATCGAGAGAGGCGTTACTATCTTACTAAAAACCCAAGTATCAAAAATGTTTGGTAACTTAACTGCCTTTATATTGAAATAACAAGTTAAACATTGAAATTGACACCGAACCACGACGCAACCCTGCCGCCCACACAACTCGCGGCACATTAATTAAACAAACAAATATCAATGGATCGAATTCGACGGCGTTAATTGGAAAAATGGCTTGAATTTCACGGTTCACCACGTTACGGAACGATCACGAAAGTTTTGTGTTGAATGGAGTTATTTTTCTCACATAACAAAGGTCCACTTGGCCTCCATCGTTCACTAGATGGGCCTCCATTCTGCTAATATATCTGGACTAAGGACGACCTCCGCTGGGAATCGAACTCGGATCTGCCGAATTTCATCCAAATCCATTCAGTAGTTTTTACGTGAAAGGGTAACAAACATCCATCCATACCTACAAACTTTCGCGTTTATAATATTAGTAGGATACAAACATCTGCAACATTAATTGATCACAAAAACTAGACGCACAATCAACGCTCTCAAGACGGTCACCCTTTAACCGCTTGGCCTTATATCAGTTGCCGTGTTCCTTCCTAGCGCGAAGCTCAGTATTACAAAAATACTTATAAAAATTAAAAACCTACTACAAAGAGGGTTGCACGTAATTTACTCATGACAATATCGATAAAACAAACACCTGTATTTTGTCGGATATATATGACCCAGGCGAAATGGACACGATAACATTTGTCGGATTAATCCGACTCTGGCGGGAAAAGGGTTAAAAAGAGTAGCGAGATGTTTAGGTCCTCATTTCGTATAGTATCGCGTGAGCTAAGTGTCAACGTGACGAAGTGATTCTTCAAAAATTGCAATTCGTAACTTACGCGGCACGTAAAACTCATAATTCTAGATATCACAGTCGCGAGGTAACGAAAAATTTTTATTCTGTAAATCTCTAAAGGGCTTTAAGGGAAAAATGTCCGGCTAAATATGTATCTGTCTCCGGCTTTTCTATTTTTGGGTCCGGTAACCCTAGTCCCATAGTATAAGTTGTACAAAACGATGAAGAGAAACTACCCTTACAGTGATTGTACTCGTAGTAGGTAATTAAAAATATTACTATTAGTTAGTTAGTTCGTCAACCGTTCGACCGTCCTGCGGGGTACGGTACAGACGTTGACGGGGACAAGGTAGCACGTCATTCTAGAACACGACTATACACAGTCACAGTGTTATTCTTGTAAAACTGTGACACAGTTGCACGCGTTGCCCTTCCCCGCTACACCACCCGCTACCTGCTGACATCTTGGGTTCAAAGAACATGTTTTTTTTATTCACCTTTTACCGTTTTCTGTTTACTTTTAATTACGGCAGTCTGGAGTGTTCCCGAAACACGACCCATCGGAGCGGCACAGGTCTGTGTTCACGTTGAGGCATTTTTTCGCGAGCGAGGGCACCGATACTGCCAGTACAAATGCTCATGTTTACCGACTGCTAACTAGGAAATGCATGGACTGGATTTCAAAGTCAAAGTCATTAATTATTTATTCAATGTAAACCTTTACAGGCACTTATTGACGTCAACACTAATCAAAAAAACAGTTACTTAACTAACTTGTAGTTAAGACTTAATAACTAATCTAACTAACTAATCTACTCTACCTACCTAACTAATCTACCACCAGTTCGTATTTTGGGAGAGCCTTCGACTGAGAAGAAGCTGGCAAGAAACTCAGGAGGCATTTCTTTTTTCTCCCTCTATGTAACAGAAGTTACTTACAGTGTCTTCTTCTGCCTAGCCTTAATCCCATTTATTTGGGGTCGGCCCTTCTGGTCAATCTTCGCCTAGACGCTCTGTCCTGGGTAGTCTGAGGTGTTAGTTGTGCATTTTTTAAATCTCTATCAATAACGGACATCCATGTGAGACGGGGTCTACCGCGTCCTCTGGGCTGGGTGCTCATGTCAAGTACTTTTCTTGTCATGTGGTCCGATGGTCGCCGCATGACATGACCGTACCACCTTAGGCGGCTCTCTAAAACCTTCTCCGGTATCGGTGTCACTTTAAAACTGCCTCGAATGTGAACATTTTGGATGTGGTCCAGCAGTGTTACACCACCAGCCCATTTAAGCATTCTTATTTCAGCGACATGCAGTTTATTTTCCTGTTGCTTTTTAAGTGGCCAGCATTCGGCACCGTATGTCATGGCCGAACGCACTGCTGCTTTATATACTCTGCCTTTAGTGCGAATGGGCATTCTTCTATCGCATAGTACCCCGGAGAGCTTCCTCCATTTCATCCACCCGGTGTTTATACGGTGGGTTACGTCTGTATCTATTGTCCCATCATTACAGATAATTGAACCAAGGTATTTGAAATGGTTGGCTTCCTTTAGTATTGTGTCCTGCAGATAGATAGTGCTACTGCTGTTGGTGCCACTGAAATTGCAGTGCATACTCTCTGATTTCTCTCTATTAACTCGCAGTCCGGCTCTTTCGAGTGCTCCTCGCCATTCTTCTATCCTTTGCTGTAGGTCTTTGGGATCTTCGCTGATGAGTACGATGTCATCAGCATAAAGGATATCCCATGGTGGAGGGCGCTGTAGTTCTGCCGTGAGGTGGTTCATTACGAGGTTGAAGAGCAGGGGACTCAACGCTGAACCATGATGGACTCCGACCGCCACATCGAACTCATCACCTGTTCCAGCTGGGCTTCGCACTTTAGTCTTAACATTGTGGTACATGTCCTTCACTAGAAGTATATAGTGCTCTGGTACTTTTTGTGCTCTTAAGGCTTGCCAGATAAGTTTTCTTGGTACACGGTCGAATGCTTTTTCCAAGTCGATGAATACCATGTGTAGATCGGTTTGGCTCTCTCTATGTTTCTCCGTCAGAATTCTGATCGAATGTATAGCATCGGTTGTTGACCTACCTGCGACGAAACCACATTGATTTTCAGTCACCTTGGTGAGTTGAAGTAGTCTGCTATTGATGAATCTTTCCCATATTTTGAAGGAGTGTGATATGAGCTTAATGGCTCTGTAGTTTCCACATAGTCTGATGTCACCCTTGTTCTTATAAAACGGGACCAGGAAACTCCTTCTCCAGTCATCAGGTATTCCGTCAATCAGAATTCTGTTGAATAGTTCTGTCAGGAACACTACGCCGGTGCCTTTTAGTTTCGTCCACAGTTCAGCAGGGATATCATCAGGTCCACAAGCTTTGTTGTTAGTCATAGATTTAATTGCTGAGTGAACTTCTGCGGGTGATATAGATGGTATTCGGGCCTTCAGTAGCAGGTATTTTGTAAAGATCTTCACTTGGAAAGGTTTCATTAAGAAGTGCAGTGTAATACTCTTTCCATCGCTCGTTGATGTCTTTATTTACTGTGAGCAGTTGGCCTTGTTCGCCTTTTATGTACCTGATGATCTTTGTATCCCTGCTGTTCGCGTGACGTTGTTTTGCTATTTTCAAGATTTCTTTGTCATTCATGGCAGTATCAAGTTTGGCGTAGAAATCATCGTCTGACATGACCTTCGCTTGCGCTACGGCTCGTTTTGCATTCTTCTTTGCGTCCTTATACGCTATGTTATCAACTTCGTCTTTTGTCGTTTGCCATTGCTTAAAGAGGATTTTCTTGGTGTTCAATATCTCTTTGACATCTTTTTGCCACCATTTTGTGTCTCTGTTGCCGCTAATAGCGCCTTTTGATACACCTAGGTACTGTTTGGCTTTTTGGTTGCAGAAAGATTGGAAGTCACTCCACATGTCATTGGCGGAGTCCTCTTGTTGTGAATCAAGGTGCTCTGCGATGTCTTCACACATCTTCTGCCCCTCTTCACGTTCGAGTTTGTGCCAGCGTATCCGCGTGATCTTTTCCTTTTTCACTTTTGCTGGTTTTGGCATTACAAATTCAGCGACCAAGATACGATGTTGTGATGTAAGCGGTTCTCCGGGGATTACTTTACAGTCCTTGAAAGTCCTCAACCGGTGCCGATCTGTTAGAATGTAGTCTATTTGTGTACATGCCCCGCCGCTTTTGTACGTAATTAAGTGTTCAGTGCGCTTGGAGAAGAACGTGTTGACGATTGCAAGATCGTGGGTTGATGCAAATTGTAGGATGCTCTCGCCTTCCGGGTTTATATTGCCAAATCCCCAGTTACCATGTATTCTTTGGTACGTGGGTGTTGTGCTTCCAACATGGCCGTTTAGATCACCGCCTATGTATTTCGACTCTTTTGTCGGGATGGATTGTAGTAGATCGCTTATCTCGTTCCAAAACGTTTCTTTGTCAACGTTTGAGCAGCCGACTTGTAGCGCATAGGCGCATATGATGTTCATGCACGGTTGGTTATCAAGAGCGAACTTTATTGACATTAGTCGCTCGCTTATTCTGTTCACCTCCACTATGCGATGTTGAAGGTCCAGATCTACAACAATTCCAACTACATTTTGTGGTCGTGTCCCGTGGTAGATGAGCTTGTAATTATGCCCGATATTTCGCGACTTAGACCACTTCCATTTCGTTTCTTAAATACAACAGATGTTGATGCGTCTGCGATGTAGTACTTCGCTCAGCTCAGCGCTTCGTCCCGTCATCGAGCCCACATTCCAGCTTGCGATGCGCATTTTTGGTACTTGTATGGGTGCTCTGGTGACATTGCCGTCGCTTCGGGGGTACGCCCTAGCATTCGCTGCAGATCCATCATTTGTTTCGTCGCTTAAGGGGTACGCCCTAGCAGTTGCATTTCTCTTATTATTTGTACTTTTCATGACCAGAAGTAAAAAAGTTGACTTATGATTTTACGGCCGGTTGCCACCTGACGCCAAGACAGTAACCCCTCGTGCTAACTGGGGCTTAGGATGCCGCCGTTAACTGTTAGGTTCTTCTGCCGCCATCCCCTACATGACGTCCTGCCTGACGCCATTGCCCTCCACAAGCCCTTCCTCGGTCTACTACCAAATGGCCCTGTGGAGGGGTTTCCTGTTGGTCCGCGAGAGGTATTTTATTTCCCTCTTACCCTTTAATGTTATTTCAAACACTAACGAGTATTCCCCTATCCGCCACCCTGGGGACGCATTCTCTAGGAGTTACAGGCTACCACGAGAATAGAAGAAAATAGAAGTTACTTACAGTGTAATAGATCTAATTAAGTACAATATAATAAAACATAATTAAGATCACTGCACAAATTAAAATAAACATACTTACATAGACTATTATCCCCGAAGGGTTAGTCAGAAACTAGGCAATGAGGACCGCCAAAGCAGTCCACTGCCATAGTCCACGTTTCACCAAATGATAACTGCACATGTGCTCAGCGTGACAGGTGGTGAGCCCATCGCCACACTATGCTATTGGATGCTTGTGCAGTCTTTAGTCCTTTAGGTAATAAAGCAGTTAATAAAGCATTGTACGAAAGCGCTATCTATCCTCCTAACCGATTCCTCCTGAAAACCAGCGCCATGGCTCCGGCAGTGACATTAAGCTGAGGAGAAGCCGTTTTGGCATTTCATTTTTTTGTGCGGTTTTATTTAGTTTTAATGATTTTTTTATTAATATTGTGGAATGTCAAATAAACTTTTCTTGCTTTCTTTCTTTAGTCACCTTTTACGCCATAGGGAAGAGATCGGTCAAGGTATGTAAATAGTAGTATTTTATTAAAGAGCTGCTACCACACCTAGTTACTAAATCACAATTAAAAAAACAAGTTGTGATTTAGTAACGATTTACTCATTGCATTCTTCCCATGCCCGTTCTTGTCCACGGCTTAAAGACGTCCTACATCGAAACTAAGTAAAACTAAGTCCACCACAGGGAAACAGTTGACCTTCATTTCCCTCGATTGTAGTGACGATGAAGGTGAAGATTGAAGTGCCACTTTACCTGAAATCCAGAGGAATTTCGTATATTGTTCGATCTTAAAATTGAGAACGCTTTCTCGATTCTCAGTTCAAACCGTTGGCGTTTATTAACATTTATTAATAAGTGAACGCGCCCATAATGTAATGTTGTAGACGTGACTAGCGTGTCTGTCTCTCGGTCTGTAGGCTTACTCTTGAACGCAAACTCAAACTCAATATAATTCCAATGCGATTATTATGTATCTATATTGGGATAAGTAAAGATAATTCCGGAACGCCATCTCGATAATAATTTGTTCAATCAATTTCCACTTAATTTAATTCCAATGTGGCGCTATTGTCGCTTACAAAAGTGCCATTTCATATTTTTTAGCTTTGTGATTGGAAATTGACTAATGCAATTGTGTTTCAAGAGTAAGGCAGCTGGTCTGCTTTGAATAAACGCTTCATTTTACGAATGCTTTGTTCTTTCATCGTCGCACCGGTCGTGCGCATCCAGCTGTTTCCGGATCTAACCAGCCCCCTTAGACAACCGCTCACCTCCTGTCTATTTGTAATTCGTCGTACGATGCGCGCTCGCTTCTGTATTTTTCACTAGCAATTTTTACGGTACACAGCAGTGTACGACGACTACAACGACTAACGAATAGACAGGGCGTGAGGAGCTTGATGACGTACGTAGCTACTAGCGTGTTCGGCTTACAATCTTGCCCGCTTAGCAATTTTCGCAATGCCGGGTCCTTGAATAGGCAACCAAATTAATAAAAACATCTCGAGCTCCTCCGTGCTTCGGGAGGCACTTTAATCCGTTGGTCCCGGTTATTTTCGTAAGATGACATTCGTCAAAACCCACCAACCCGCATTGGGCCAGCGTGGTGGGTTATGGCCCAATATCCCCACGTGCTATTGTCTACGTGGGAGGCCTGTGCCCAGCAGTGGGACGTTTATAGGCTGATGATGATGATGATGAGGACGTGAGTGTTTGCCGCTTTGTCTAGACACTCAGGTCGCCTGTCCACTGGTTTTTAAGTTTTCAGCCAATATTTGTAGTGTGCTGTCTACTCCTCGCCTACCTATGTCCCGATACAGCCGTCTGAGCAGTCATTGTTTCCAATAATGAACTGCGGCTGCGAGCGGCGCTACAAAAGGTGTATAAAACTCCATTACTACAGACCCGCTAGATTTCTATGGGCTGCCGGCGTATGAAGCAGTCAATGCGTATTCAATTAGGGTCGATTTCACTTTGGCACTTGTACAGACTCCGTTCTGGCTCTTGTTAACTTTCAATATGCATACGGACACCTATCCCTTCTTAATGTAAATTCATTGACTTTCATTTCGTTTCAAATAACTAATATCTCTGTCGAAGGTAGAGGTGGACATTAACGGGTAAAATAATTCCCGTAGTACCTTCCAGGGATTATCACAGGGACCAGGGGCAACAAAGGTATGGGAACACGAAACTGTACTTGTTTATGGTGATTTTTCTTTGTTGGTTCGATATAGTTTTATGACAGTCTAGAGACAAATGACTCCGCTCCACCTGATGTTACATTGAAACGAAGTCCAGGGGCCTTTTACCATAATCTCTTGCTTGTATTACTTTAATCTTACTATACAAATTCTCATGCGAATTTCACAAAGTAAGAATAAAGTAATACTGAAGGAAAAGAAAGAAAGAAAAAAAACTTAATAAAAACAAAGCGTAGAAAAAAAAACATAATTGTAAGTACCTATTGTAAGTAAGTAAAAGTTGGCGAGACGGAATTCACACTGAACGCAGCCAAATCGTTTTGTCTAAAACCAGTCACCAGGGGCCCAAGTCTGTTAATTTACGAATGGCATAATTGAATCGCAATTGGATCGTATTGTAATTGTTTGACACTTTTGGTATTCTCTTACTCATTTATGAATACCAAATGTGTCAAACAATTACAATGCGATACAATTGCGATACAATTACGATTCAATTATGCCATTCGTAAATTAGCAGACTTGGACCCCTGTTTGATAAATTTGACATTGACATTATTTGACCACGTCTGCCGTATTGTTGTAGGACCATAAGTTTCTCCCGTGTTCTTTTAGCAACAACACGTGTTGGGAGACTCCATTTTATTTCAATCTGCCGTACAATAAATACAGTAAATGTACTTTAAACATATAAACCACTTTAAATTGGCTTAATGCTAAACGCGAAGCCATTAATTAATTTATAATCCTACTAATATTATAAACGCGAATGTTTGTAAGTATGGATGGATATTTGTTACTCTTTCACGTGAAAACTACTAAATGAATTTGGATGAAATTCGACATACAGATATAGTCTAAGATCCGAGTATAGAACGACCTTCACCGAGAAGGTTAATAAATGAAAAGTATTTTATATTAAATTTAATATGTTAAGTAATATATCGCAAGTGGGTTGGCTCAAAAATTTCAGTCCAGTACCATTAATGATTAATTTAATATTTAAAAAAAAATATTTTTTTACATTGCTCTGGTTTGGTGTGTGTGTGTTTGTAATGAGCTTATCTTTATTTATACATAAATTTTATTTATTTAACCAGACGGTTGCCAATTACTAATATTGACTTGCCTGTTTACACCTGCCTACCCAATGTTATGACAGGAAAAAAATAGTCAACCTAACGTTTGCATATTATAGAGGCTTCATACTTTCGATTGGTACCTATGTAATTTATCTATTTTCGGGAGAAGTGCAATATTAAAAAAAATATATTTTTAAATATTTAATTAATCATATACTGGACTGAAATTTTTCAGCCAACCCATTCGCAATATATTATTTAACATATTAAATTTGATATAAAATACTTTTCATCCATTAACCTTCTCGGTGAAGGTCGTTCTATACTCGGATCCTCTACTAATAGTTTATAACCTGGAATAATACATATGATACTTTTTATCCCGATATTCCCACGGGAACGTATGGATGGATGTTTGTTACTCTTTCACGTAAAAACTGCTGAATAGATTTGGATGAAATTCGGCATACAGATAGTTTATAACCTGAATTAACACATGGGATACTTTTATCCCGATATTCCTACGGTAACGGGAACCACGCGGGTGAAACCGCGAGCGGCCGCTTGTATTAATAATAATAATGTAGGACCATAGAGTAATAACTAAATCATAGAAGGAGTGCTATGACGTTTAGTTAGCACTCCGTTTGGACACCATTACATTTGTATAGGTCGTTTTTGAATTCGGTATCATAAATGGTGACCGGTTTTTTTTTCGCTGGAAATTTGACGTTTTTGTCAACTCATTTTGTCTCTTTTCTTTCAATGCTTATGGCCCACTTAAAAAAAAATAGGACAACTATACGAGTCTCATTTGGACTCCTTCTATGCTTTAGTTATAATTCTATGGTAGGACCAGATGCGAAGGTAGTCAATGAAGTGTTGTGAAGTAGGATTGTGCCGCACGGCCGACTAGCCTTCTCGCCTTGCCGACCTACATACGACCGACCTCATCATGCCTTCGAGCAATAAACACAATTAGTAAAATTACAATAAAATACATTGTAATAGGTACTTACGAGTTACTTGTACGAGTCGTGTTGCGGTGAAAGAATACTACCATTATACCACCCCCTCTCTTCCCTTGGGTGTCGTAAAAGGCGACTAACGGACTAAAGACTGCACATACATCCAACAACATAGAGCGGCGATGCGCTCACTACCTGTCACGCTGAGTACATGTGCAGTCGCTATTTGGTGAAAAGTGGACTATGGTAGAGGACGGCTTTTGCTGTCCTCATTGCCTAGTGTCTGACTAGCCCTTCGGGGATAGTGGTCGTGATTATATGTAAGTATGTATGTTTGTATGTATGTATATATGTATGTATGTATGTATGTATGTATGTATTATTTATTTATTTCTGACAGTTTTCATGAGAACATACACAGTGTTTGCGCTGATTCGAAGGATTAGAGTGATGGGAGAAAAAAGGAGTAGATCTCACCTTTATCGGGACTTTAACTTTATTTTCGCGACTTCTTGGCGGGAAAGTGAAGCGTCATCAGCGTAAAAAAAAATGTGACGGTGGACGAAGATTCAGCCGCGCAAACGGAGGCAGTACATCGCGACAGCAGAGCAGTCCGCCCGTGACCACGACCGGTACAATTACTCGGTCGAAACGTCGTCGTCGGGTATAAAAAGGTATGCGTGTATGCCTTTAATATGTAGTTAGCGTTAATCCCCGTCTAAATGTGTATTTAAAATGGAACGCGAAAGTTTAAAAGTATATGAAGCGTTATGTCTGCAGTTTTGTTTTAATTACTATAATTTGTGTTTCGTCGATTATTAATGTGAAATAATGGTGGAGTATTTACTGTTAAGTGTTCGTGAACGTGCATTGTTGACAAATAAATCAAAACAGTGCAACATCACTTTTCAAATTCTCTCAAGAAGTCCGTGTGAGATCTCAATAAAGTCCCACAGGTTTATTGAGTCTCGAGGGATTTGGGGGTATATCATTTACCATTAAACGGTAATTATCACTCATTATCATCTACTTTATGCAAAGAAAATATTTACTTTAATATCTTACTTGACACTGGCTAAATGTGCTGACCGCACGAAGCCATTATTTAAGATAAAAAAAAATATAGGTAATTTGAGACTTATTGGTGGGAAAGTGAAGCGTCATTTATCATGTCTGCAGTTTTGTTTTATTTTCTATAATTTGTGTTTTGCTGAATATTAATGTAAAATAATTGTGGATTATTTACTGTTAAGTATTCGTGAACGTGCATGAGTGTTGGTAAATACCATACCAAATACTAGTCTTTCATACAAACCTTGTCCTGATAATGAACATATTTTGTATATATATTATTAAGTGTGTGTATATATTTAATTTTGTAATAGTAGATTATGCACCAAGGGGATAAAGTAGTGTCTTATGTAGCGGGCGTCCCGAATTGAATCCAAAACGAATGATTCTAGCGTTAACTCCCGAGCGTAGCGAGGGTGTTTAGAGTTAACTCCCGAGCATAGCGAAGGAGATAAGACAAGGATCCTGAGGGCAGCGTGGGATACAAGGTCGCTCAAGACGAAGGCACCTTTATCCCCTAGGAGAATACTCTACTTTTCAAGCAATAGTAAAACAATAGTAGATTGTTATTCAAGGAGCTAAAATGACCCAGACGGACTAAAAGTTCGTTTGGGTCATTTTAGCTTACAGACTGACTTTAATCTTTAGACTGCACACACATCCTACAGCATAGAGCGGCGATGGGCGCATCAAAATGATACATACCAACCCCTTTCTTCCCTTGAGTGTCGTAAAAGGCGACTAACGGACTAAAGACTGCACATACATCCAACAGCATAGAGCGGCAATGGGCTCATCAAAATAATACTACCAACCCTTCTCTTCACTTGGGTGTCGTAAAAGGCGACTAAAGGACTAGGCGACTAACGGACTAAAAACTACACATACATCCAACAGCATCGAGCGGCGATGGGCTCATCAAAATAATACTACCAACCCATATCTTCTCTTCGGTGTCGTAAAAGGCGACTAACGGACTAAATAAATACTGCACATACATTCAAAAGCATAGAGCGGCGATGGGCTCATCAAAATAATACTACCAACCTCTCCCTTCCCTTGAATATCGTAAAAGGCGACTAACGGACTAAAGACTGCACATACATCCAACAGCATAGAGCGGCGATGTGCTCGTCAAAATAATACTACCAACCCATATCTTCTCTTCGGTTTCGTAAAAGGCGACTAACGGACTAAATAAATATTGCAAATACATCCAACAGCATGGAGCGGCGATGGGCTCATCAAAATAATACTACCAACCCTCTCTTCCCTTGGGTGCCGTAAAAGCGACTAACGGGCTAAAGACTGCACATACATCCAACAGCATAGAGCGGCTATGGGCTCATCAAATAATACTACCACCCCTTTTCGTCCCTTGGGTGTTGTAAAAGGCGTATACGGACTAAAGATTGCACACCTACCTACTACCTAATTACCTATATTGTAAATGTTCGCATGCGATTTCTATTTATGTTCCAAATTGACCAGCGGGTAATAATGAAATTCACAATATTAATGCCCTGCTAGACCTCAGGTCTATAATGACTTACTTTAGGTTAGGTTTGCATGACATATAATTTGACGTTGTCGAGCAGGTGGTGTGAAAATGTATATTGTATTTATTTATGTAGGTATTACATTTTATTGAAGTACCTACCTACTCGTATTAAAATGAAAGTAAAATACTTATTGCATTTTTTGCTTTTAGATTTTTTTCTATTAGTATTACCTAAATTAGTTTTATATTGAACTATAAATATAGTTGTATAGTGTGGTATTTCTTGAAGAGCGGCGTTCTCCTGCTACAGGTTATTGTTTTAACTTAAAAGGAGGGAGTCCACTGTATTTGCCATAACCTGTATTTTTGGTAAATATAATATTTTTTTAATTACAAACTTAACAACAAAAGAATTAACCAATTATGTGCAGCCGTTCTTAAGTGATGCGCGAACAAACATTCGTTCGTGGCAATTGAATTTTATTTATTTAGACCTAAAATATTTTCAGTGCGTAGAAACGAATTCAACACCTGCTTTAACTGATTTTTTTTTTAATATTGGCATACACAACAGGTAACAATCAAATAAAAATAGAAAAGTAAATTACAATAGATTAAAACTAGATCGAGACCCAAAAAACGTGTATACACAGCATTATAAAATTTTTGGCGCAGACATATTTGTACAAGTACCTAATGTACGGACTCAAATTAAAAAAACTATTAAAAACCATGTAAATAAATCAAATTAATTACTTACAATAAATTAAATTACAATAAATTAGTATACAATAAATTAAATTACAATAAATTAGTATACAATAAATTAAATTACAATAAATTAAATAAAATTACAATGAATGAAATAAAATTGGATTACAAAAACACACAGTAAATCTAAACCTTTTATCAACAGAATAAGATTTATAAAATTTTAGACAGTATCTTTCTGACCACAATTTTTAAATTAATATTAATTGAAATAGGCCGTAGTTCGGACGATTTTATTACTCATTCATCAGAAGTTGGGTATAATACCCCTGACGAGTTTTTTTGCCCGTACTTAACTCAGAATAAAATTGTCATATTCTGAATCTAAAAACGATGTTAGAAGAGCGAAGTACACAAATTGAACTTTTCGCTGTGTAGTTTTCCGTCATTTTTTATCTTTTTTTTATCTAATACGGGTAAGTACCTGACCTTCATCTCACCTGATGGTAAGTGACGATAAGGCCGAAGGTGGAAGCGAGCTTGTCCCGGAATCCTCAACCACTGAGGAACTGGCTATCTTATCTCTAAACTGTCGGAACACAATATAAACTTTGTTGTTGTTATTAACATTGTTGTTGTGACCAGACTTTAGATAAAATGGTGGTACCGACAGATATAAGAAAAAAAATTTATTTATTCTCTGTGGTGGTAGCTATCCAGGCGAACTGAACAAGCCCCCACCCTCTTCGATATGCTGTAATAACTACACCAAAAGTCTTATAGTTGCAAATACCAAAAACTACTTAACAAGAATACTAAGTAATTACGAACTAGCAAAAAGGAAAAAGTCCAATAATTTTCTAATTAATGGCGAAAAACTCTTTGAAGCTCTATAAAAAGTTGCAGTTTCACCGCGCCCGTCTATTTTGGGCGTAATGAGAGTACGCTTCGCAGCCTCTCGTGGGTTGGGGCCCAGAGGCAAAAATACACTGAAGTATTATCTCTCAGTCACGTCATGACTATTATCGCCGAAGGGTTAGTCAGAGACTAGGCAATGAAGATCGCAAAAGGAGTCCTCTACCATAGTCCACTTTTCACCAAATAGCGTCTGCACATGTGCTCAGCGTTACAGGTGGTGAGCCCATCGCCGCTCTGTGCTGTTGGATGGATGTGCAGTCTTTAGTCCGTTAATCGTCTTTTACGACACCTAAGGGAAGAGATGAGTTGGTAGTATTTTTTCACGGCCGACACGGTTAGTTTATACTTTTACTTTACTTAAATTACCAAAACACACACAGTTTCGTAATACTCGTATTAGATTATTTGCGTTAATAACGCTCTAATAAACATGAAGAACATGAAACATGAAGATAACCGTGTTGCTTAGAGGTGAAAGAATACTATCACCCCCTCTCTTCTCTTGGGTGTCGTATAAGGCGACTAACGGACTAAAGACTGCACATACAACCTATAGCATAGTGCGGCGACGGGCTTACCTCACCACCTGTCACGCTGAGCACATTTGCAGCCGCTATTTGGTGAAAAGTGGACTATGGCGGATTACTGCTTTTGCGGTCCTCATTGCTTAGTCTCTGAGTTACCCTTCGGGGATAAAAGTCGTAATCATATGTATGTATGTACGAGTATGTAAACGTGAAGATACCAAAACGTAAAAAAGCCCAAGGTCGGACAGGTACGGTAGCTATCAATGAGGAAGCAGAAGGAGACGTCTAATTTATAGATAAGAGTGAAGAAGTTTCATTTAATAATGATGTATCTTTAGTATTTCTATCTTATTCAATAAACTACGTGTTAATACTTCTCGATTAATGAAATGTCTGCTCCAAATGGGTTCTCTCCAAGCTAGTTTGCATCTACGGTCGGCAAAGGAAAACACTATATAATTTAATTACACATCCAATACACAATCACGATTATTATACCTAAAGGGTTTTGACGACCTCCGTGGTCGAGTGGTTAGCACGCTGGGTCTGTTGTTGCGCCATCTCTGAGGTCCCGGGTTCGACGCTGTTTAAAGCGTACTGCCAGTCCTTTTATACGTGCAGTCTGTGGGTCAACTATACGCAGAGAGCATACAGCGCCCTCCGTGTCCAATACAACGATGCGCTCAGGATATTGTTGCGTAGACCTAGACACTGTAGTGCATCCGCAATGTTCGCGGAGGTGCGAGCTGATGGTTTCCACGCTGTGATGCGTAAGCGCTGCGCCTCCACACGGGCGAGCTTGTGTGCATCGCGCAACTCCATCCTGAGTGCCATCGCAGGCCGCTGGGACTCGCCTTTTCTGCGCCACTGGGTTCACCTGCATGCCTCTGTCTAGCCACATCCATGTCCATTGTTGAAAGTGTAAATCGAATAATGATAATT
Source organism: Scoparia ambigualis (assembly GCA_963921215.1). Taxonomy (NCBI): domain Eukaryota; kingdom Metazoa; phylum Arthropoda; class Insecta; order Lepidoptera; family Crambidae; genus Scoparia; species Scoparia ambigualis. The sequence continues at coordinate 20,833,626 of OY992516.1, read as the reverse complement.
AAACAATAACAACTATAATTTGTATTCTGTTTGTATTAAATTATATTGTCATGCTCATGTAATATATATTTTTTTTATCTTATAATAATTCAATTTGTATTAATTCTTAATAATTGCAATTGTATTACTTAATTTTACTTATTTCAGTAACAATATTGTGACAGGCTTAATTTAATTCAATTTATATTAAATTATGTATGTAGTAACATAGCTCTTAAGTCCATTTGTTACTAACCCTATGAGTCCTTGTTGCTTGAATAAATAAATTATATTATTATTATTATTATTATTAATTCCCGGTCGGATCAATTTAGAAAAAAACTGTTTATCTAAGTTGATTTCGGGTCTGGGTGTTTTTTTTCCTATGTTTATGTACATTTATCCGTTATCTTACCATATTAACGAGTTTCAAAATAATACACATCTTGGTCTAAATAATTGGTGTGAGCGTAAACAAGAAATGAAATTTTTTAAAAGGACATCATTCAGCGTCCATACATTATTGGGCTTAAAAAACATTAATCTATAAACGCAGCTTCAACATTAATCTATATATGCAGTCTTAGTCGCCTAGTCCGTTATCTTTTGATAATTACACAGCACATCATCATCATCATCATCAGCCTATAAACGTCCCGCTGCTGGGCACAGGCCTCCTACGTGGACATTAGCACGTGGGGATATTGGGCCATAACCCACCACGCTGGCCCAATGCGGGTTGGTGGGTTTTAACGACTGTCATCTTACGACAACAATAGGCACCAACGGCCCGAAGCACGGAGAAGCTCGAGATGTTTTCAATTTGGTCACCCATCCAGCGACCCGGCATTGCGAAAGTTGCTTAGCGGGCAACATCGCAAGCCGAAAGCACTAGCCGCTGCACCATCGAGCTCCAATCAATCAATCAAACACAGTACATAGCTAAATTTAATTTTGTTACATAAATTTGTCGTCATACTTTTAAATTTAATAAAAATGAGAAGTTGTCGAATTGAATTTGAGAACGGTACAAAGTAAGAACCTACCACAAAGTTTCAATTTAACCAACGCGACTGCAACTTTTTGGCTGACCGTCCAATGGGGTGGGTAAATTAAAGTCTTTTTTCTGCGGGGCACCATTGTTTTTCCCACAATGCGGTTAGACAGCGAAATGGACGTCGCAACAGATGGCTGGAGTGGTGCGAATGGAACAGCGACGGCGGTAGAGGCGATGGTGCCTTCACACCGATATTTTTTCTTTTTTCTAACGATTCGTTGCGGTTTGCACATTTGGAAGGAAGAAAGAAAGAGAGAAAGACATCTAATGACTTCATAAACAGAAACATAAACAAAATAAATACAAACTACAAAACGACACAATAACATATTTCATTAAAAAAATAAAAAATTCTTAGCCACTATGTAGATGGTAACTAGTGGTGATAGAAAATAACGAATGGTGAATGATATTCCCTCTAACAAAGGGTTTGGAGGGAGTGTTTTAGTAAAAATGTGGAACGTTACTGAGATCTCACACGGACTTATAAAGAGGAGAATTGAAAAGTGACGTTTTTGAACAATAAAAATTCGCACAGAAAAGTTTCGACAGTATGACAGTTACCTACCCTTGTAAGACTAGGGTATTACAGTAGCGACTCCATTCATCCCCGAATGTTCTCTGTTCATTGTTATTGGACGCTGTTAAAATGAGCTGTTCCTTCGAGCCGGTGAAGCGGACGACCGACACTCTTGATTAACATGCTGGAGAATTGATAGTCTTGACGGAAATATGACTTCACTTCGAACCTCCTTCGAAACTTCGACACTGCTAACTCGAAATAGTTGGCGCGGGATTTGTCGAAGTGAAGGTGTTTATGCATAAATGTAATGTTGCTCAATGTTGCTCAAATGAATAATATAATCGTTTTAAGAAACTACGAAATAAAATATCTGCGCTTCGTAAGGCACGTAAAGCCGATGGTCCCGGTTGTTGTCGCAAGATGGCAGTCGTTAAAACCTAAAAACCAAAAAGGAAATTAATATATTACGGAAACTACCGACCCGCATTGGGCCTGCAAATCATGAAACATTATTGAATTCCTAATACGAAGTTTATTTTTGTTTGATTTTAATTAGAGCAGTATTAGTTACTTTAATTTTACGAATTTCATATGGACTTTTGTAAGATTAAAGTAATACGTACTGTCCTGAGAGTTAATGGTAAGACTCTATTCGTTTCGTATTCGTTACGCTATAGGTAGAAAACGTTACAGCATTACCCATACATGTTAAAGGCCGTGGCATTGCTTTACGAGTACCCACCCACCTGTATTTTCTTATCATCATAATAAGTGCATTGTTTTATAGCCTTGCGAAGGTTGGTTCCACTCACGGCAGATCCTTGCTCGGGGTTATTTGTTAAGAAAACAGTTATTGTTGTCTTGTATTAGAGAAAATATGGGCGGTAAGGAAAAATTTACTCGTACATAAATAAAGAGAAATTTGATGGTGGTTGTTGGAGACATTCGGTGACTCGTTTCTTTGTTGCACCTCCAAATTATGGAATAGTCTACCAGCACACTGAAGTGAAATTAAAGACCAAGCGATTACCCGTTGTCGAATAAAAAAAAACCGTCTAGAACCCCATCACTCTCTATACCAAAATTCGTTATGTAAAAGTTTAACCAACAAATAAACAAAATCACTTTCGCATCTATCTATATAAATAAAAATCAATTGCCACGAACGTATGTTCGCGCATCACTTCAGAACGGCTGCACCTATCTGGCTAATTCTTTTTTTGTTATGTTTGTAATTGTCAGGGCAAGGTGAAAGTTGTCACGGGGGTGTTCACGCGGACGAAGTCGCGGGAGGGCGGTTAGTTTATAATATTAAGAGGAAACACACGACGACGTGGCATGCAAAATTCTCATACAAAACACAGGAAAACGACGTTTCGTAGTCGCCTGTTTCCTCCTTCAGAACTGGACTAATTTTATTACTTTTTCAGCATCTGTTAAAGAAAGAGATTTTCTATGTCTGCATGTTTGATTTTTGGCATTAAGTCATTGAGCCTTCAAAATTTAGCGAAATCACTCCGTTTTAAGGCGTCTTCAGAAACATAGTGGCTGGTTTTATACAGACATAGAAAATCTCTTTCTTTAACCGATGCTGCAAAACTAACAAAAAGTGGCCCAGTTCTGCAGGAGGAAACAGGGGAATTTTGCATGCCACTTCGACGTAGTGTTTCCTCTTAATTTACCTTCTCATACACTTTCCGTCAATGTTTATTTGTTATGTCTTTTTCATTACGTTGGTAGTACATCGCAGCTTTTGTCCGGGACTTTAACTTGGGACTCAAAATCCCAGCTTTGTTGCCGTGAACACAATTGCAAGCTACAAAAGGTATCTCGGCAATAATTTCTCCTTCGTTTCTACACAATAAATGCTTGCAAATTTGTTCTAAAGGTCATCCGCAAGCTTCAGAACCTTTCAAAACGTTAATGATTAATGAAAATTTGACTTACTTCATAGTTTAGTGGTTAGATCGCCTAAGACGCAAATGTTCCGCGCTGGTTTCATTTTCGGAGGGGGTACAGAATTGTGCTCGGTCAAGTGGCTCTGTTTTGTTGATACTATGGTTTATGTTATGTCGACCAGATAGATAGGGACTGGCTAGCAATCACCATCTTATCTAAGTCTGTCACAAATAACAACAAATAACAGCAATCTTGTGTTCAGACTGTTTCAAGATAGCCAGATTTTCAGTAGTTGAGGATTACGCATAATAATAATAATTCTTTAGTAAATAAACACTTTACACCATTTACACAATACAAGGCATGTACTGATCCCATATAAGGTTTTACCCCGTGTTGTGAAGAATAATAGAGTGGGCACTCCGTTTGGTCACCATTCGATTGATTCATGCGTTAAATTAAGAAAGTTATCGAAAAAAAAATTTTTTAGGAGTCATTACATTTATGTATTGTTTGTTATTGTTTAAAGAATTTGTTTCAATTTTCAACAAGGCCACGACCTTGTGCAATGATTAGGCTAACTTACGTAAGTTATTTTAATGTATTTAACTAATTCAGCGCATAGTACGTAACTTAAAAATACATACATTTTCACAATTTTGTGCAGGGTCCCCTTAAGTTGCTTTTAATTTTGTATTTTAGATGGTGACCGGTTTTTTTTCCGCTTGACATTTGACGTTTTTGGCAACTTATTTTGTCTCTTTCCTTTCAATGTTTATGGCCCATTTGAAAAAAGGGCATATACGAGTCTCATTTTGACTCCTTCTATGCTTTAGTTATAATTCTAATTATCCTTACTTACCAACTGTCAAGTGAGCTAAAGTCCAGGTCCGTCTTAGTTTAAAAAAAGACTTAACCACGATATAAAATGCCTCGTTGACCGTGTGGTCAAGCGTTCGACTCTACAACCAGAGGTTCCAGGTTAAAGTCCCAGGTTGTGCAAAGTGTGTTTTCGGATTTTTCGGTGCATAGCCCGGGTTTATGACCACCGACCCGCATTTGGGAAGCGCAGTGATTAAAACAATGGGTACCCATCAATTGTAGCGATGACTTAATTTCAATAATGGAGCCATTTGCCTTGCAGTGGGACAGTATACGGGCTGTAATACCACAAAATAACTAAAAGTACTTACGTACAGAAGGTTCACTCTAAAACGACTTTCACGCGAAATTGAAACTTATCGTGTGACTCGAGCGTTCATATTCAACGCTGACTCGATACCGATTTGACGTCAGGAGCGCGCGTTAGCGTAGGGTTTCCACTCATGGATATATTTAACTCGGCGTCATGGGGGTTGGGTCTGTGAGACCCGTCACATTTTATATCGCTTCTAATTCGGTTACTATGTCGGCTGTTGAGTTGTTCTATGCATCGCAGGTAACACGTTGGTCGTGCGCCAGCCGCAATGGGAGTTACACGTGCACAAAATTGAATAAGGTATGTGAGACCCATCCCCGCAGTTAGTGTAAGAATTTCGCGCCATTTTGTATAGATGTTTTTTTATTTATTATTCGTGTTTTATCCTTTTATATTTGTTTTTTGTTGTTGTTGTTTACAATTAAAGTTGCTGATTTATAGTTCAATGTATTTTATTTGTGTTTTTTTTAAGGTACTTAGTAAAAAATAGATCGAGAGAGGCAGAACGACAGCGTATTCTTTCGATTTTACAAGAGTCTGCCTCTGATTCTGCGTTGTCAGACCAGGAGATGTGTGATGAGGAAGATCACTTGAGTGAGCGTAGTAATCCTAGTGACACAGAGCAAGATATCTGAAAGTCAAAATGTGGTGTGGATGTAGCCGACGAGCTATGTGCTACGTACGACGACGTAAGTTGTAATTCTAAAAGGTGGCCATTGACAATTGTTTATGCCTCATTCAACATAGCTGCTATTAATAGCCTAATAATAAACAGAATTAATAATATTTGTTCAATAACAAAACGAAGGCGATCTAGAAAAAACCTAGGGTTCAGTCTTTTCATGGAACACCTAAAACTTTGCCAAAATGTATCAGTGGAAGCACTACGTGAGTAGCGACAAAAAATTAGAAAGTTGGTGAATCTTCAAGAGAACCTCCAGCAAAAAGGCTAATGTTCGCAAAAGGTGTCAAGTGTGTCCAGCCAAGAAAGACCGTAAAATAAATTACAACTGCGAGAGTTGCAACAAACATATTTGTTTAGAACATATTGTACCTTTCTGTGCTGACTGTACCAAAGGTAATGATTCAGAGTGATTAATTGTTTTTTTCTTCTAAAGATAATTTAGTTTCTTACAAAAAAATGCCATTGAAACATTAAGACTGATTGTGAATTAATAATAGAATGACATTTAAGTAGAAGAGAAAGATTTTATTGATATTTGTCGTTATTTTTTAAAACTGTAATAAATATGATTATTATTTCGTCACTTTATTCGAAGATATAGATTTAAAATATATGTATTATAAATATACATATAACAGTCTAACAGGTAGTCCCTTTATTGTGTAAGCAATATCCGCACGCTTTTAAGATTTTTAAACTAAATATCGTTAAATAAAACGGAAAAACTATTTTAGGCACTGGTCACCCCAGCGCCTCGTTTCGGTCCGCCGATCGCCGATGCCACGCTACCTTGCTTCATTCTTTCATTGTGCGCGCAACGGAACGCACGCGTTCCTTTACCTTACATAATGCCGAAACGTAGTGCTGAAGATCAGATCGCTTATTATACAAAGAAAATTAAAAAGCTTAAAAGTAAAGAAACCCAGCGTAAACGTATTATCATTTACTCGGATTCGTCGGATTGCGGAGAAAAATCTGGTAAGCAAGCATAACTTTTATAGTACCCACATATTGGTTAATTAAATTTTATCGTGCTTATTCCTATCATAAGAAAATTTAGTAAGATTACAACGCTTATGAGTTGACCGAGAGTTAACCAAAAAGCATGTATGGCCTGAGAGTTAACCGTGAGTTAACCAAAAGGTATCTGTAACTGATCAACTATAGAGTTGACCGTGAGTCAACCGGTTAAGTGGTATGAAGCATACTCATTAGTATTTTGTTGCTCATTTGCACATTAACGCATCGAATGTTTTAGGGATACCTACAATTTTTTTTATTTTTTTTTTTAATAAAAAATATTTGTTTTAGATGTTGTAATCAATGATACCGAGAATAATGATCTTGTTAAGAATCAGCTAGAATCGCCACCTCAAATTGAGGCCCAAGAGGAGGCGGCGTCAGCACCAGAGCAGGAATTACCTATGTTAGACCCTGATGTGTTGATGGCCTTGGGAGACCTAGTTCCCGAAGAGGTCACATATGGTGACGATATTCACCCAGATGTAGTACAAAGATGGGCTCCTGTCCTCCGAAAAGGTCTGACAGACAAAGATCAGAGAGATAAGTTGTTTAAGGAATAAGAAACTCCAAAAAACTGTAAGTTGTTTAGAGCTCCTCTATTAATCGCTGAAATATCTGCAGCCGTCTCTGAGTTTGCTCGAGCACGGGATAAGAAAATCGAAAGTTCCCAACAACAATTAGGCGTAGGCCTTACAGCTATTAATAGAGCTATGACCGTATTGCTTACGAGCGACAATAAGGTACAAGCTATAAAGTATTTGTCGGATGCTTGCAGGGTCTTATCTGACCTACATGCTTCAGAGACCCGAACGAGAACAAAATCTTTAACTCAAGGTTTGGAAAAATCATTTTTGAATCTAATTCAAGACTGTGAACGAGACGAGATGCTTTTCGGCCAGGATTTACCCGAAAAAATCAAAGCCTCAAAAGCCATCGAAAAGCAAGGTTCTCTAATTAAAAAACCTGACAATAAGACTACTCCAGGGATATCGTCTTCTCGTTTGACAAGACCGCAGGGAAACTGGAGAGGCCCCTCTCGCTCGACGCCGAGCAGGGGGGGGCGGGGAGGTTCCAGGAAGGGCCCCTACACGAATCAGAGACCTTCTTCGTCGACACCGAACAGTTTCAACCCATCGCGAGTTTGGAACCGGCCTTCTCGGACAGGCCCTCGGACATAAAGGTACATGCCGGCAGATTAAAGTATTTTTACAGTTCTTGGTGTGATATTACAGATAATAGACAAGTCCTTAATTGGATTCGAAATGGTTATCAGATAGCTTTTATCAAAAAGGTAAAGTTGGTTACAAATAAGCATAGGGTATGGTTACCAAAAGAAAAAATAGAGATGGATAATGCTATTAAAAATTACTTGATCTCGGGGCTGTATCTGTGTGTGAACCATCTCGTGACCAGTATGTATCTGATATATTTTTAGCACCAAAACCTAATGGTGATTATCGATTTATTTTGAATTTAAAATCATTGAATAAATTTGTAGAAACGACACATTTTAAAATGGAGGATTATAGGACTGTCGCCTTATTAGTATCAGAGGGCTGTTTTATGGCCACAATAGACCTAAAGGAATCATATTTGTTAGTTCCGATGACCTCCAAACATAAAAAATTCCTAAGATTTCAATTTGAGAATAATGATTCACAAATAATTACATACGAATTCAATGCGATTCCTTACGGACTTTCCGTTGCACCGAGAACCTTTACAAAGATAATGAAAGTTGTAGGTTATCTGAGATCTCGAGGTTTCAAATCGGTAATATATTTAGATGACATTTTGTGCCTGGGGTCTACTTTTAAAGAGTGCTGTAACAATGTAACAGAAACAAAAATTGTTGGGATGCCTAGGTTTCGTTATAAATTATGATAAAAGTCACCTTATTCCCGTAACTAAGTGTAAATACTTAGGTTTCGTGTTCGATTCTGTAAAAATGTCTATTAGTTTGCCCATCGAAAAACCAAAATACATTTATGCTCTTGTCCAAAAATATTTAGCCTTGCCTCGATGTACGATTAAAGAATTCGCTCATTTAATTGGAGTATTAATAGCAGCTTGTCCAGCTGTAAACTATAGCTGGACGTACACAAAATTGCTAGAACGCGAAAAGCATTTAGCTTTACGTAAATGTAATAAAAATTATAAAGCAAAATTTACTCCTTCAATTAATATTTTGCCGGATCTTATATGGTGGGCCAAAAATATTTTTATTTATAAAAATCAATTAAGAAAACCTTACTTTTCCTTAGAAATCTTTTCCGATGCATCTAGACAGGGTTGGGGTGCTTTTTGTAATAATTCGCGGACTGGTGGAAAATGGAAATCTGACGAGCTGAAGTTTCACATAAATTACTTAGAACTTAAACTGTCAAATTAAACTGTTCTATTTTGTTGCGCTGTGATAATATCACAGCTATCAGTTGCATAAATCGAATGGGGGGAATTCGATATCCACATTTAAATGAAATTACCAGAGATATCTGGCAATGGTGCGAGAAGCGAAATATATGGTTAAACACGTCGTATATTAACACAAAGGATAATGTAGAAGCAGAACAACAATCGCGTAATAAGAACATAGATACGGAGTTAGAAATATCAAGTACCATTTTTCAAAAAAATTCCGACATTTTTGGCGAACCTGACATTGATCTCTTTGCTTCTCGCGCCAATGCTAAGTGTAAAAAGTATATATCTTGGAAACAAGACCCTGATTCTTTTTCAGTGGATGCTCTAACCATAAATTGGCACCCATATTTCTTTTATGCTTTTCCCCCCCTTCTCCTTATTTTGAAGTGCCTTCAAAAGATAAAAATCGATAGAGCGGAAGGAATATTCGTGTTTCCGTACTGGCCTTCGCAGCCATGGTTTCCTTTTCTGAGAAACATGTGCAGATCGGAAATTTTTTATTTTGATGCTAAAGATCACATTGTAAATTTCTATTACAGGAAAAGGCAACAGTTCAAACTTACCCTGGGTGTCGCGAAGCTCTCCGGGAATCTTTCTTAAGAAAAGGGACCCCGGAAGCAGCATTAGATATTATGTTATCTTCTCTAGCCCAAAATACCTTTCAACAGTATAGTGGCACGTACAAGTTGTGGTGGTCATATTGTAATGACTTAAATTTAGATCCCTACAACTCTTTGTCAGAATCACTGATTTTGTCTTTCCTTACTAATCTTTATAACCAAGGGGCGGCATACGGTTCACTCAATAGCCACAGGTCAGCAATGAGCTTATTGTTAAATTGTGATTTTGGTAATTATAAATGAATCACCAGATTCTTTAAAGGGGTGTACAAACTTAGGCCAGCTATTCCCAAATACATAGGTACATGGGACCCCCAAACGGTTCTAAATCATATAGCACAATGGAAGCCTCATAGTGAGATTTCCATTGAAAAATTAACAAAAAAGGTTACCATTCTTTTGGCACTTTGTACTGCTCATAGGGCACAGACTTTGTCGCTCATAAAAATTAATAATATTAAAATAGGTTCCAATGATATCAAAATTATTGTTTCCGATATAATAAAAACCTCTGCCGCAGGGCGAGCTCAGCCATTGTTAATTCTTCCATATTTTCATGATAATGAAGATATCTGTCCAGCGACTGCCATTAAAGATTACTTGTCAAGAACGGAACAGTTAAGGACGGATGTTATGGATAAACTTTTGCTGACGTTCAAGCCACCACACAGAGCAGCGACGAGTCAGACGATCGCGCGGTGGGTGAAGCAGGTGCTAGCCGAGAGCGGAGTGGACGTGGCGACGTTCAGCGCGCACAGCACGCGCCACGCCGCCACGTCTGCTGCCAGGGGCGCGGGCGTCTCTCTCGACGTGATTCGAAAGACGGCGGGTTGGACGTCGACTTCGAGTACATTTGCACGATTCTATGATCGACCAATTGTAAATGAGGACTGTTTCGCTAGATCGGTGTGTTTCCAAAATCCTAACTGATCCGTTTTTAATGAGGTCGGATAATGTTAATTTTTGTTTTACTAGAGGTTACTAGTTATAATTTAATAAATAGTACTTAATTACTTTTGTGAATAAACTGATTTCGTGTTCATTAGGTCTTTGACTTTCATATTAGACAAATATTACGTTTTGGCAAAACCAACCTAATTGTCTCTGAACATCTACCTGTTAGACTGTTATATGTATATTTAAAATCAGGGACTGAAAGCGGTTACGGTATAAGGTTACGTTACCGGTAAAAAATAAGTGTACCTTAATAAAATAAAGGTAAGGCTTTACCGTTATTTAACCTTTATGCGATATCGGTACCGAAAAACGTTGCATTGACAGTTGCGGGGCGCAGGGTGAGGGGTGAGACTTGCTTTTGCTTGCGAGGCGACGAGTAAAAACCTGTTTTTGTTGCGTGTCGCGCGCAATAATGTGTAAAAAATGTGCGCGTGTAAACATCATTTTACACTAATGCGGAAATTGGTATTTACAAACTCATGTCAATAGTAAGCTTTACATTAGTCTACTCGTCTGTGAAAACCAACTTACTGCACTAGTATAATAAGTCCATCATTACGTGTTGCCATTTGCCATGCATACCGATTCATTGCGTATGACACCATGGACTGTCATTGATATCTTTTACGTATGGCGTTTGACGCCAAATGGTGTCATAAATAATTCCTCTGAAATTCTATAGAATGACTATTTAGAGAGTTCTAATCAACAGAACTTACATTATTTGACACTTAGATTATGCCTGTATTGATCGTTTTAAGAGATAGTGCCAGTTAAAAAACTTCAGTGGTTGCAAACCTTTTGTTCCCTAATTTTACTTCTTTTGTGTATGGCGTATGACGCCAAATACTTAGCGTCATAAAGAAAATTCCACTAAAACTTTGTAGAATTACTTTTTAGAGAGTTCTAATTAGCAGAACTTTCATTATATTGCGGATTTGCTTGATGTTATAAATCATTTGCTACGCGTTTTTCTATGCCGGACGATAAACGCGATTATGCGGCATACGTTTTTGACGCGTTAAGACTTATTATGGAACAACGATGTAAAGGTTTAAACTGGCTCGCCATCTTTCTTTTATTAATATTTTCTAATTATAAATTGAATTAGTGACGATAGGGCTTGGAACCGGTTTAAAAAATCCCGGTTATGGATTAAGGTTTTTACAAAAACTGCTTCCAATGTATATGAGAGGGCTTCAAAAACCTAAATAAACCGGTTAATTCCAAAGCTGCGAAATGTATTTACTGCTGGCGAGGCGATTAGGCTAATGGCGACCTTTCGTGTGTAGACATAAGCTCGCTAGTCGATTTAAAACTCGCGCGCTCGCTTTGGCAGAGCGGTATTTCAGGCAAATAGAATTCATGCCTACGTATGGAAGGTCGCTATTCGCTTTGCCACTCGCGCGCTCGCGTTGTCCCGTTGTGTTTAGGTACTTATAAAAAGAAAAAAACATCTTTAAACCGTTTAATTGATTCAAAACCCATTTTGTTTTTTTAGAAACAGGTTTGTTTAAGGTTTGGGTAGGCCCACGGGCCGATGTAATCTGTTATGCAGATGATACTCTGATCACGGCCCGGGGCGGAAATTGCGCAGAGGCAGGGAGACTGGCCACCGTCATAATATCTCTGGTGGTGGACAGAATCCGTATGTTGGGGCTCGAGATAGCGATCGGTAAAACTGAGGCTCTTCTTTTCCATGGGCCTCGACGAGGACCGCCGCCTGGAACCCACCTAGAAATAGACGAGCATAGGATCCGGGTTGGGGTCCGGATGAAGTATCTGGGTCTCATTCTGGACGGGCGTTGGCGCTTCGAGGAGCACTTTCGCGAACTCTCCCCTCTTCTCATCAGTGCGGCATCCGCTTTGGGATGCAACATGCCGAATGTTGGTGGGCCGAACGCTTTGACTCGCCGGCTTTATGCTAGAGTAGTGGGGTCGATGGCCCTTTATGGGGCCCCTTTATGGGTGACTGCCCCCAACGCTACCAACAAACAACATCTTCGTGCCGCACAGCCGATAATAGCGTTGAGGGCCATCAGAGAGTACAGGACAGTGTCTCATGCTGCAGCTTGTGCGGTGGCTGGCATCCCGCCATGGGAGTTGGAGGCAGTGAAGCTGGCGGAACTGTACCGACAGCGGGCAGAGGCTAAAGAACAGGGTAGAAACCATACTCGGGAAGAGCTTAAACGGGCTCGAGATTTGGCTGACCAAGAGCTGCTGGCCAAATGGGCCGATGATTTGCGTTCGTCGACTTACGTCTCCCGGTTGTGCCGAGCCACCGAACCAGAATTGGGAAGATGGCTACAGCGGCGACATGGGACTCTATCTTTCCACTTGGTGCAGATGCTGTCTGGGCATGGATGCTTTGGACACTACCTGCACCGAGTGGCAAGAAGGAAGCCGACGTCAGAATGCCACAGCTGTAGAGCTGCGCAGGACACAGAAACGCACACCCTTGAGGAGTGCGGGTCGTGGGCTGCGCAGCGCCACAGTCTGATGTCGGTCGTTGGGGAAGACCTCTCGCTGCCTAGCGTGGTAAAAGCCATGCTAGACAGCGACAGATCATGGAGGGCCATGGCCTTGTTCAGTGAAGCGGTTGTTTCACAGAACCCATGCGGACCCGATCCGACGCAGGCGAGTCGGTAGGAGGAGGCGGCATTTTGCCCACCTCCTTCCATCGCAGTGAGGCTTGCGTGACTGTGGGGTGGGAGACCCCATAGTTGCATTGCACGAGCCTCATGGGAGTCTGGAGGGCGCCCAAACTATCCTGGGCGTCCTCCCCACTGGCGGGCCGTCGTAGAGTGGAATTTGGAGTCTGCTGTCCGTGGTCCCGAACCACCCTGACGACAAGTGATGGGATGGTACAAGGAGTTTTAGTGGGTAAGGCCCCTCTTCACCCGAGTCCCTGTCGAGGCCTTCGGACCTGGACAGGGAAGCGGGCGTTGGGGGGAGAGTCGCCACATAACCAGCGGGCTTCCCCAGGCCCGCTGTGTATCCGTAAATAGGATTTTTCCTTGTTTAAAAAAAAAGAGCCAAACCTTAATAAAACGGTTCCTATGTACTGGCTGCTGACAAGGTTTGAAAATTAACAGATAAATCCTTCCGGGCTGTTTGGAACTAATCTCGAAATACCTATTACTTAATACGACCTAAGATCTAAAAGACCGTTTCTCATAAGGAATGAAACCCGAATGGACTTACTACCAAAAAGAGCGGTTCTCAATATATACTATTGTCAATAAGACTCAATTTCAAATGAACCGAGTCCCATTGAAACTTATTCCCAAAACGTCTCATTCCCAAAATACACTAAATTCTAGTATCAAAGTACTCGATTATCATAAAAACTAATTCTAGAAACGTCCTAGTCCCTAACTACTACTCTCTAGACAAACTTATCAGTCAAATTTCAACACTATCATAAAGATAATAAAGGTTAAGTTTTAGGTAGCAAAAAAAAACTTATAAAATTAGGTTTGCCTCCCAATAGGCCTGCGTTTTGGCGAAAAAAGCAGTTTTTTTTTCAAAACTTGGAAGTTCTGGGTTACACACGAAATGAAGAAATATACTAATTTTAGGTAAATTCCTAACTTGATCCGATTCGCCCTGCGATCCGGTTCACCTTGGTCTTCAAAAATCAAACCAATTTGCCTTTCTTAACCATTTGTGGATCGTAAAACCAGACACAATTGAAAATCGATTGTTTCGCGACCGCCGGCGGTCTTATCATCCTTGACCTATTAATCCATAATCCGACACTTTTAGACGCGAATTATACAGAGAAGGCGTAAGGCGAAGTCGCGGCGCAGGCACAGAACAACAAAGCGGGTGTACCTGCGCCGCCGCTTCAGTGTAATTTACAACACGACGCCTTCATACATTTCATATGAAAACGTTTTGAAGCGGCGAGATGCCTGCGCCGCGCCTTCGCCTCTGTATAATTCGCGCCTTAGAGAACTAATCTGGTGCTTACAGCAATTTTTGCACTCAAACCTGCTGAATCAAACATTTAGTGTATTTTGGGACTAGGACGTTTTGAAAATTAGTCATTATGGGAATCGTGTGTTTTGATATTTCCATGTGTATATATTTTAGTGTATTTTGGGAATGAGACGTTCTGGGAATAAGTTTCTATGAGACTCAGTTCATTTGAAATTAAGTCTTATTGGCAATAGTATATGTTGAGAACCGCTCTTTTTGGTAGTTAGTCCATTCTGGCCTTCCGGGCTGTTTGGAACTAATCTCGAAATACCCCATTACTCAATACGACCTAAGATCTAAAAGACCTTTTCTCATATGGAATGAAACCAGAATGGACTAACTACCAAAAAGAGCGGTTCTCAACATATACTATTGCCAATAAGACTTAATTTCAAATGAACTGAGTCTCATAGAAACTTATTCCCAAAACGTCTCATTCCCAAAATACACTAAAATATATACACATGGAAATATCAAAACACACGATTCCCATAATGACTAATTTTCAAAACGTCCTAGTCCCAAAATACACTAAATGTTTGATTCAGCAGGTTTGAGTGCAAAAATTGCTGTAAGCACCAGATTAGTTCTCTAAGGCGCGAATTATACAGAGGCGAAGGCGCGGCGCAGGCATCTCGCCGCTTCAAAACGTTTTCATATGAAATGTATGAAGGCGTCGTGTTGTAAATTACACTGAAGCGGCGGCGCAGGTACACCCGCTTTGTTGTTCTGTGCCTGCGCCGCGACTTCGCCTTACGCCTTCTCTGTATAATTCGCGTCTAAAAGTGTCGGATTATGGATTAATAGGTCAAGGATTATAAGACCGCCGGCGGTCGCGAAACAATCGATTTTCAATTGTGTCTGGTTTTACGATCCACAAAGGGTTAAGAAAGGCAAATTGGTTTGATTATTGAAGACCAAGGTGAACCGGATCGCAGGGCGAATCGGATCAAGTTAGGAATTTACCTAAAATTAGTATATTTCTTCATTTCGTGTGTAACCCAGAACTTCCAAGTTTTGAAAAAAAAACTGCTTTTTTCGCCAAAACGCAGGCCTATTGGGAGGCAAACCTAATTTTATAAGTTTTTTTTTGCTACCTAAAACTTAACCTTTATTATCTTTATGATAGTGTTGAAATTTGACTGATAAGTTTGTCTAGAGAGTAGTAGTTAGGGACTAGGACGTTTCTAGAATTAGTTTTTATGATAATCGAGTACTTTGATACTAGAATTTAGTGTATTTTGGGAATGAGACGTTTTGGGAATAAGTTTCAATGGGACTCGGTTCATTTGAAATTGAGTCTTATTGACAATAGTATATATTGAGAACCGCTCTTTTTGGTAGTAAGTCCATTCGGGTTTCATTCCTTATGAGAAACGGTCTTTTAGATCTTAGGTCGTATTAAGTAATAGGTATTTCGAGATTAGTTCCAAACAGCCCGGAAGGATTTATTTTAAATATTGTATTGGATTATTTTATTTTTTCGCAATCGAATTAAGCTCGGGAGTTAAAATACCTCGTTTTAATATGTCATTTTAGCGACTTGTGTATCAATCTACTATTAAAAATGGCTAGATTGAAAACTGCTTTTATAAGTAAGTTCGATTATTCGCAAATTCAAGCGATTATTCAATATGAAGTTGAACCACCACGACCCATTTTCCATTTCATTGGACTACATTGCTCATTAACAATGAGAACAAGAGTTCCGACACCTACTCATGCGTATTTTTTATTTTTTTTTTATATTTTGACTCGTTATAGTGACTGCATCGCAACACTACGGTATAGAACCTAAATAAAGGTACTCCTTTCACACTCTTTTGTAAACTTTTACTAAAAATACACAAAAGGTTTACAACCACTGATCCAAATAAATCACTTAGCAGCCATTCCAGCAAAATCGCGTAGATAAGTCACTTTACAATACACTAAACGAATTAGCAAACCCTTCACGTTTGAGATCCGATGCCGACTGAATGTAATCACGTGTAAACAAGCCAAAATCATAACAAAAACAAAATATGTTCACTCATGGCTGAAGACGCGCAAGCGCGTCACTTTAATGGGTGGCGGCTGACGCCCGGAGGCGTCACAGAATATTTGTTAGCCGCAATGCACAAAAGTCATTCAAAGTGGGATACGCAATGAATCGGTTATGGGATAAATAAAAGTCCGTCCGCTTATTAGCAGACACTAGCTTGAGTTGGCGTTAATATACCTACCAGCAAGCGTACTTTTAAAAGTCCGTGTGCACGGCAGTTGCATTGTTCTACAATATTATTCTGTGGTTCTACTTAAATAAATATAATTACGTAACTATTCTATTGTGCTGGATGGTTGCAATAGCCAGAAACAAATGGAAAACATATCACATAATTTTAATGAAAAATAACGAAAACATTACACTATTTGTTGTGTTTATTACAGTAAGTAAGTATCTAGTTAAAGGAATTTACTTAAGTATCTACTTACCTGTTGCTGATATTATATCTTTTCGTGTGTTTTTGACATTGTTATCCACAAGAAAAAAATTACTTAGACACCTATGCGCGGCGCACGTGTTTTGACAACGAGAACAATCCAAACTAAAGCTTTCTAAGCAAACCAGTAGTCGCTTATGCTTGAAACGGTTGTTAGCCGTCTCTTTCATACCGAAATAAACCTTTATTATTTAAAAACTCAAAATTACGGTACCGATATAAATTTGGATATCGGAATATTCCGGTAACCGCTATTTTTCGGTATGACGCCATACCGCTATATAAAGGTACCTTAATTTTTGGGTTATTCAGTCCCTGTTTAAAATACATATATTTTAAATCTATATCTTCGAATAAAGTGACGAAATAATAATACATGATCAAACGAACTTCCAAGTGAAGTTCGATCAGTATTATATGAGTCACTTTATTCGAAGATATAGGGAAGGGTCCCGCCCGTCCCTGCCCAGTTTTGCCAAGAAATTTAAGAAACTCTGAAAAATGAAGCAAGGTAGCGTGGCATCGGCGGACCGAAACGAGGCGCTGGGGTGGCCAGTGCCTAAAATAGTTTTTCCGTTTTATTTAACGATATTTAGTTTAAAAATCTTAAAAGCGTGCGGATATTGCTCACACAATAAAGGGACTACCTGTTAGACTGTTATATGTATATTTAAAATACATATATTTTAAATCTATATCTTTGAATAAAGTGACTCATATAATACTGATCGAACTTCACTTGGAAGTTTGTTTGATCATGTATTAAAACATAATATAATACGATATTTGTGTTTAATTTATTTAAATAAATACTGTCGAGGGTAGGGCTCCTGGCAGAACCACGACGTCAGTGCTCCGCCAATAAGTATGAACAAAACACGAATGCAACTTATACCCCCTCGACCGGAGATTTATTTATTTGACTCACAAAACATCTATGTACACAATAGTCAATACACAATATATAACAAGGTTACACGCACATAAGGTAATACACACACACACACACACACAGTAGGTAATACACATATGGTCATGCAAACACAATACACGTAAGGTCCATGCAAATTAAAGTCAGGCACAAAAGTTATACGCACAAGGTTATATACACGCACACACACATAGGTACATAAATGGTCAAATCCAAGTTAGTAATTACACGTCAATCAGAATACACAAAGCACAATTTATACAGTGTTTATAAAGTTTCCCAAAATACTCAACTTCCCACACTGGCTCTAAACTTTACTAGGTATATCTAATACTTCTTCAGTTTTCTGATTTTCCATAAGTTTCTGGTTCATTAGCTACTCGCTTATTATGCTACTCGGTTTGCTGCTTGAAGTGAACACACACAAAGCACAATTTATACAGTGTTTATAAAGTTTCCCTAAATACTCAACTTTCACACTGGCTCTAAACTGCTCTAGGTATATCTCAATTACTTCTTCAGTTTTCTGATTTTCCAAAGGTTCCAGCTAGTTGCTGCTCGGTAGACTGCTTGAAGTGAACATGAAGACCGAAATCCCCCTCGGCCCTTTTATACAAAAAAGCTTCTAGAAGATTTGAATTATTCTAGCCAATTAGAGAGCAGAGAAGTAGAGGTAGTCGCCCCTTTTTAATTACAAAAATATTCTGAATGCACATTCAGATCCACTATGAACTGACACTTTAAAATCGACTAAAATTCCATTTATATCCAAACGCTCTGATTCTAAGTTATACAACAAAATATAAGTCTAGACCTATCTTAAAATATATTTGCGTATGCGATTCGTTATAACTCATCTAAGCAATTGCATATCTTAGAGCGCTAGTCTAGTTTTTGCGAGAATTATTCCTAAACAATGCTACGTGCAGATTACAATAATTCCGCGCGGCTAATTTTGACTTCACCACCACGTCGGGCGTTATGTCTACCATAATTCTAGATAAACGCCATTCACGTGGGCTTAGCCGTTTCGGAGGAACAATACAATACGTTGTCCGACCATAAAACATTTACAAGTTTACCACGATCGCCATGTTAGTTTTATCTCCTATTGTTATTCCGTTCGTACTATGCTTACATTGTATGACTAATTATCATTTAAAGAGGCTACTTGTTAAGCTACCCATCAATAACAATCGATAACAATCAAATTCGTGACAATTATTAAAACTTTCAAATTACGTAAATAGCAGCTTCATCTACTCATCAAGAGAGGGAGCTGTAGCAAATATGCAAATTTCTAGATGGCGATGGTAACTTTTTTAACCGCTACGTAAATACGACGGCTAAAATCTTCTAAGTTTTTCTTTTATTCGTATACAATCACACGCAAACGGCTATGCTTACATGGTATGAATATCTATCCTCTACAGAAGCTACTTGTTAATTTAAACATCAATACCAATCAATTTCGTAACAATAAGTAAAACTTCATAATTACGTAAATAGCAGCTTCAGTTTTTTATCAAGAGAGGGCGCTGTAGCAAACGTGCAAATTTCTAAAAGGCGATGGTAACATTTTTTATTCGTTACATAAGTACCGCGGCTAAAATTTTCTAAGATTTTATTTTATTCACATTGTATGCGTATACAATCAAACGCAAGCGGATGCGATGCGGTATCGCCCTATTGTTTATCAAATAAATCATTATTTATACAAATTCCAATCCCTAATTGATTCCGAACCTAATAGTTACATTAACTTGTTCGTTCTCTACGTACCTAACCATTAATTTGATCACCGATTAATCTGTCCGTTACAAATACCTAAGAAACTAAACACGAATAAAATATTAACTTTATTATTATAAAGTATTGCATGATTTGTTATCTAATGAACGGGTCTGTGAGACCCACCCCAACGTCCGTGTAACACTTTTCCACCCCCATGACCCCGGGTTAAGTACGATGACGACGCGCCACCTATGGAGCGTGCGAGCCGAGCGGCAACCTTTAGTGCAGCACCCCTGCCTGGGAGGCGCGCCGGCCGAACGTACCTAAAATGCGGAGTGACACCCCCTGGTAATACCAGCGTGCTCAGAAAGAGGTACAACTTTGCCGCCAGGTCCAATAAGAGGGACATTGTCAAGGCGATGTCATCATTCATAGGTAGAATTGGCGAGAGGCAAGTGCGTCTTTCGTCGGGTACGCGCGCGTTCTGGTCTCTTGCCAAAGCTATCTTAGGGAATTTCTGTCAGCCGTCCTTACCACCATTGCACAAGACCGATAACTGCCTAGCCCATACTGCAAAAGAGAAAGCCGATCTCTTGGAAACTCTTTTCGCATCAACCTCGACCCTGGACGATAGGGAAAACTCTCCACCAACCATACCGCATTGCGCTAGTTCAATGCCAAACGTTCGGTTCCTACAAAGGACAGTTCGTAAGGTTCTTTTTACCCTTAAGCGTCATCGAGAGCCGGAATAAACTTGTTACTAACACCAAGAACATGTTAAGTCAAATCTCGAATTGGGGCCGACGTAACCTAGTCCAGTCCACTTTAACCCTTCCGAAACACAAATTTGCGCATTTACTGCGAAAAAACATCCCTTCGTCGTACCTCTAAAGTTTGAGAGAGCTCTCCTTGATACCAACCCGACTATTGGAATCCTTGGCGTCGATATTTCGTTCAGTTTCGGGGTCATTTAGAAGGTAAAGCTAAATTAGCTTCGAAAAAGCTCGGTGTGCTTATTAGAGCGGGTCAGCAGTATTTCACGCCGGCCCACCGCTTACAACTGTACAAAGCACAGGTCAGGCCGCATATGGAATACTGCTCCCATCTTTGGGCTGGAGCACCCCAGTACCAACTCCTTCCATTTGACCGCATTCAACGCAGAGCTGCTCGAATTGTCGACGTCGTGGCTATTTTAGGTCGGCTCGATCCACTGGCTCTTCGGAGAGACGTTGCGTCTCTCTGTATATTGTACCGCATGTATCATGGGGAGTGTTCTTTGGAATTGTTCGGTTTGATCCCTGCCGCCGATTTCCTTCACCGCACTACACGCAAACGACTGTCATTCCATCCACATCACCTTGCTGGATGGCGGTCTACTACTGTGCGTTTTTCATGAAATTTCTTGCCTCTAACTACAGTGTTGTGGAACCAGCTCTCGGCGGTAGTATTTCCGGACCGTTACGACTTAGGGATCCTCAAGAAACGAGCCTATTCCTTCCTTAAAGGGCGGCAACGCATCTGCGATTTCTCTGGTTTTGCGGGTGTCCATGGGCGGCGGTGATTACTCTTAATCAGATGACCCGCATGCTCGTTTGCCTCCTTCTTTTATAAAAAAAGTATTTTACGTTACTTACTTACTTACATACATATAATCACGACTATTATCCCCGAAGGGCTAGCCAGACACTAAGCAATGAGGACCACAAAAGCAGTTCTCTACCATAGTCCACATTTCACCAAATAGCGACTGCACACGTGCTCAGCGTGACAGGTGGTGAGCCCATCGCCGCTTTATGCTGTTGGATGTTTGTGCAGTCTTTATTCCGTTAGTCGCCTTTTACGACACCCAAGGGATGAGAGGGGGTTGGTAAAATTCTTTCACCGCTACGCGATACGGTTCACCGACCTTTAGTTAAAGTCGAAATCGAGGCAAAGTCAATAAAAAAAGTATCGGTCGGTCATGTAACGCTGGACAAAAACCATTTCAGCGCTATTAGCTTTTACATAATTTTGTTGTACCACTTATCCTCCTTTGAGAGGCGATTTATAAATTCTTTGTGTATTTATTTATTAAATGATATCATTTAATTACTTAGACTTACGCTTATTGACACAGCATTAATTTGTAATGTTTAGTTTATAGATACCCCCAAGTTGGTTGCTTTATGATAATTAGTGTTTGCGCTCGCCCGTTTACTCGACCTGTATTTTCTTGTTCGTTATATAGTTAAGACTCGAGATATTCTAAATTATTTATTTTGTTATCATGTCTTATATTAGATAGGTACCTTTTTAAAATTCACAAAGAAGATCAAACTTTAATTTTGAATAGTACTCTACATTTATTCAATCTACAAGAGGGGCATAGAGACATAAAAACTCTGTCCGAACACAACAATGCTGTTATTAACATTGTTGTTATGGTGGCAGACTATATCTAAGATGGTGATGACGAGCCAGGCGGACTTAATCAATTTCAATTTCAATTTTCAATTTCAAACGTTTATTGCAAGTCACAGGCTTACAAAGATGTTACAAAATAAAGTAAGTACAAGTGACTCCCTGCAAGGGCACAGCAACCATGAGGGGCAACTATTGCCATTTTACTTAAGAAATAATTGACAACATATTAATCACATATTAGCATTCAAACTTACAAGTTTAATAACTAAATTATTACATAATGTTATTGCACTATATTATACTATTTTATTATATTAATTTACTTATTCTATTTTATAATGTTTTCCTTTGAAAATATTATTTTCAGCAGGGATAGTGATAATAACATTTATTTTTAATTAAATCTGTCATTAAAAAAATCTAAAATACTATAGTAACTTTTATTTATTTAAAAAAACTTTTGAGCTGTTTAATAAATAGAGTAAGTTTTTTTTATATTTTTTAAACTATTTGGAACATGGTTAATAGTTTTTTATTACCATGTGGTGAGGGCTAGATGAGACAAGTTTCATTTTGGTGAATAGTCTGTTTAATTTACCAAACCATGTACACAAAGATGTAACAATCCTGGACCTCAAGGTCTTTAAATCGGTCGCCTACCCACTAGATGCCCTCGGTCTTGCGCTTTCCTATGGTCGTCATCACGAAATAGATAAACCGTTTTAACTGTTACTAATAGCCATAGGGTTTGTCTGTTCTTCGATGTAAGTATAAAAGATTTATTTTCTTAGTAATAAGATTCAAAATCTTGTAAAACTGAAAAGAAGATATAAAGTGACGGTTCTTTATAGTGAAAGGTGCGTTTAATTAGTGCGATTTTTAATTCGAATCGTCCAATTCCAATTGTCGGCATAATCTATTTTAATTGAAATCTATATTGCTTTCTCGTTTCACTCGTGATTTCTTTGTAGTGCGTTTGTGCTTTTTATTATTTGTAAAGCTAATTCAGTGAAGTTTAAGGTGAGATAATTAAAAAAATGTCCTCTTTCCAATTGGACAATGTCACGCTTCTTTCACAGATGGCGCTTTAGATCGAGACACGACGGGCTCTTGTTTATTTTTTCAAGTTTTATTTGTTATGTGGTTAATAGAGAATTAAATGGATATGGATTAAACTTTGTCACGTAGCGGTGAAGGAATACTATCACCCCCTCTCTTCCCTTGGGTGTCGTAAAAGGCGACTAACGGACTAAAGATTGTACATACATCCAACAGCATATATAGAGTGGCGATGGGCTCACCACCTGTCACGCTGAGCACATGTGCAGTCGCTATTTGGTAAAAAGTGGACTATACTAGAGAGTCTTCTAAAAGCAGTCGCTTTGGCTGTCCTCATTGCCTAGTCTCTGAAGTCATGTAAATGGATAAGACAGGACTTCTTGGCGGAAAAGTGGAGAGCAATGTTAGCCGTTTTGTTATAGTTTTCTCGTTTTTTTTCAGTTAACTACCTTACCACCACCAATAATAATTTATTCTTGATAGGTAGTAAAATCTCTGAAAACTAAGTAAGTATTAGCATTCGGAAATTATATATACCGTTCTTTTTTCGTCCAAGGCAGTCTCGGCTGTAATTTCCGTTCAGATGCTCTTATCTGGGATCTTATTGTATGGAATTTACTATTTTTTTTCGTTGAATTATCATATAAATTGAATCTTATGGTTGATTTTTATACTACTATCCAAATTTTGTTGATTGAAATGAAATCCATCATCTAATACCACTTCGGAATCTAAAGTATGCCTTAAATTCCAATATAATATTCTGAGTCACTTTTAAAGTATTCAATTTAATATTCGTATTGAGAGAGCCACAATAGGGAAAGGAGGAGCAAGATGTTGCAGTTGCTACGCGCGATTCTGTTGAGATCGTGCATGTTCAGCAACTTCGCAATGCCAAATCGCCGGATGGGTGACCAATTTAAAATATATTTACATTAGATTAAAACTATTTTAACGGGGCCTAACACGATTAATTTTGTAAGCAAGTACACATCTACTAACTGCTTGACGTTTCGGCCGCGATGCTGCGGCTGTGGTCACAAGGAACTGGGGGCGGTTCGTCGGCTCGGGCGGGTTTTTGTTTCTTCATCCACTCTCACACGTTCACGTACAAAATTAATCAAGTTAGGTCCCGTTAAAATAGTTTTAATGCAATTTAAGGGAATCCTGCACAAAATTGTGAAAATTTACGTATTTTTAAGTTACTTGTACTATGCGCTGAATTCTTTAAATACATTATAAGTTAGCCTGATAATTGCACAAGACCGTGGCCCTGTAGAAATTTAAAACAAATTCTTTAAACAATAACAAACAATACATAAATCTAATGACTCCTAAAAACATTTTATTCGACAACATTCTTAATTTTACGCATGAAACAATAATTTTTATATGAAAATATTCGTATTGCTATACCGCAGGTCGCCCCCATCTTAAAAAAGTAAATTTTAATTTTTAACACAAGCGCGTGATGGTTTTGTACATTTCGCAGAATAAAAACATTGCTCTAATCAAATTACTAGGTCTGAAACTTCAAAGCAGAATTGTTCTAATTTTTTATATCAATATGATTGATTTTGCTTTGAAGTTTATTATGAGACTTATGTCAGTTTTTGCGATCGCGCGGCACCGCGCGGCCCCCTCTTAATGTGGGAAGACCTGAAGCCTTACCGTCAACTATTTTTTTTTTTTTGTTAGTTAAGGGGAAACGTTTCCGTATGTGGGTATTATTATGGGTCATCAGTATTTCCCAATGGGGGACCAATAACGGGACAAAACGAAGGCGGTGATTTCCTCCACGTAATGGAGGACAAATGGCGAAAGGGGTGTTTAGGGATCGGTCTGGGAATTGGGCTAATATGAGGGAATTGGGATATAATTTAGGGAATATTGGGGGGAACGGAAATTTGGAATTTAGTGCCAAAATTTTGAGTGGACTAGAGTCCCAGTTTTTATTTTAATTTAAGTGGACTTAAGGTCCACTTCTAAGAATTGCGGGGTGCTTAGTATTGGAATTATAAAGGATGAAGAGGAAGAAAGAAATAAGAATAGGAAGAAGAAATAAATTTTAGGATTTAGTGTTGATATTTGTCTAGGTTTTAATTTAGGTTATCTGTAAATTTACTTGTTCTTTTTTAGTCTTAAAATATATTAGAAAATGAATTTTAGTATTAAGTTATATTAGAAGATTAATTTTAGATTTAAAGTTTCGATGTTGTTTTGATAACGATTTTTAGTGAAATTAAATTATATTAAGATTAAAGAGATTTAAATGAGTTTAGTTTTATGGTTTTTTACCGATTAGTTTTTGGTTAAGATTTGTTAAGGTGAATTTGTTGAAAGTTCAATCTATCTAAAAGGTTGGTTGTTGTGGAGTTGGTAATTTATAAAATAAAGTTTTGAATTGTATTAATTTGTTTGTTAGTTTTATATTTATTGTGTTACATGAGGTTTTAGAGTTAATTTTGTTATTTATGCATTTTAAGTTAAGTTTTAATTGTTTACATGATTTTAGTTATTTTAGTTTAATTTTATAAGTTTATTGTGGTAAATTTAGCTAATAAATTAATTTAAAGTTTTAATATGTTAATTTAGAGTTTTAATGATTAATTAATATTATTACACAACAATTTTGAAATTTTGAATTTTGTCAAGTCTAGTTGCCGTAATCGGTCTGGTTCTGCAAACGCAGAACCATAGACTTGATGCGGGGGCACTCGCGGCCATTTGTGGCGTTATGTTCGGAGTCGACCCTAGTGCCCATGCGCTGATTGTGTGCTGCACAATTGTAGCATTTCGCCTTTTCTGATTTATTTGGGCACTCAGCGAACTGGTGTCCCGGGCTAGCGCAATGGGCACAGGGCTTTCTCTCTGCCTTACATTTGGCCTTCGTGTGCCCAAACTGCAGGCACTGATGGCACTGCACAAAGCGGCTGAAGTCTGCAACGTGGACCCTACTATGGTCCACGTTGAGCTTCCCGAGAGCGAGGACGGTTTTCCGCATCTCGGGAGTCACCTCTACAACCGCGTTGTACAGCGCCGGGTTCCTGTTTGTGGTAAGGAAGCAAATGCGGGAGATGCCGACGTCATTTTGCGTCACAAGGACCTCCACTAGCTCGTCGCGGGTCACATCTTTAGAGATTCCCTTCAACATGAGTAGTGGTGGTCGTTGCTTCGCCTTTTCGGCGGCGAAATTAAGACTCTGCGTATGACGGGCTATCGTCTCCTCACATTGCTCCCTTTGCTCAAACTCCACTCTCAATTTGGAATTTGGGATAAGGAGAATTTTGACCGGAGCGTACTTACATTTCCGGAAGGATATCTCTTTCTTCCAAAGAGACATCACTTCCGGGGGTTTTAATGTGCAGTCGAATGAAGTGACTATTATGGCTGGGTAGGTTTGCGGAGTTGGGGGCACTGGCTTAGCAGCAACGCTAGCATAAGTTTTGGGCGCGATTGGTACGGATTGGACTTCGGACATGGAACTATGGGCCAGCGGATGTTGTTGCTGGTCCTTAAGGGCGGCCGTCAGCATATTGCCGGAGAGGCGCACGAGGTCCTCGAATCTCTCCCCCTGTCTCAGAAGCTCATCGACCTTCAGAGAGACCTCGCGTCGGACCTCGGCCGCCATCTCATTCTGTACGCTGAGGACCGCGTCCATTCCGCTGTCCAATTTATTGCTAAGCTCCCTTACGCTTTGGTCGCTTAGTTGTTCGGTGGGCAAACACAACGTGGGAAGCAGCTCCAGGCAATTCTCTATCTCGCTCGCCGCGTCGACAATCAGCTCTTTGTGAGCCTTAATCACTGATTTGCCGGCAGTGACCGCCCTCCTGATCTGGAAGCAAAGGTGACCGACGACTTCCATAAAGGACGGCACGTCTTTCACCTTTTCTTGCCTCTGACTGATCAGGATGGGCGTTGCACTGCGTTCAGGAGGCCCATCGCGAGACTATCGACGATCGGCGGACGACATTTTTGTAGTTAGGTTAGGTTGATTTATTATTTTAAAGTTAATTTTGAGGGATTCTTTATCTAAAAAATGTTTGAAAAAAGTTTGTTTTTATATGTTTTTAAGCCTAAAGTTTAATAATTTTAAGTTTTTGAATGATTTTATATTTTGAATTTTTGGCCGAAAATTTTATAAGTTTTTTCCGACTCTTTATTTTGAAATTTAAATTTTTTTGCTGGAGTAGTTTCTATAATTCTAAAAACCCTTAAGTTTCGAATTTGGGGTATTTGGGGTATTTCCTAGTAGGAAATTTAAGAGTTACCGTCAACTATTAGAGCGGTATCACTTTAATTTTACTATGCAAATTCCAATACAAGGCTGTTATACGTATTCCACTAACCTAAGTAGACGTAGACGACCTCCGTGGTCGAGTGGTTAGCACGCCGGGTCTGGCGTCCCGGGCCATTTCGGAAAATTGATGTCGCGATTTTTCCTAAATTGAACCCGGGACCGGAAAAAACTGTTTTTCTACGTTGGTTTCGGGTCTGAGTGTTTTTCTGTTTATGTATATTTATAAGTTATTTTACCATATTAACGAGTTTCAAAGGAATAGGTACTAATTGTTTACGCTCACACCTTTTAATTTTTTTTAAAGTAGGCGTTGAATATATCATTATCATCATTTATAAGTACTATACTCAAACTAAAGTTAACGGGAACACAACACAATAAGAAATGTAACACTTATGCGGTACTTTTTACTCATTTTACTTTTTTTGACGTTTTGAACGATATTTTCGTTAAAAATATCAATTAGGATATTTGTTTATGGATAAAAGAAGGAGATGGTGGCGTATAAATACGTATAATCACGACTAATATCCCCGAAGGGTTAGTCAGAGACTAGGAAATGAGGACCGCAAAAGCAGTCCTCTGCCATAAGTAGTCCATATTTTACCAAAAAACGACTGCACATGTGCTCAACGTGACAGGTGGTGAGCCCATCGCCGCTCTAATGCTGTTGGTTTTATGTGCAGTCCATTAGTCGCCTTTTACGACACCTAAGCTAAGAGAAGGGGTAGTAGTATTCTTTCACAGATAAGCAACACGGTTAAAAAGAGGTTCAATAAAAGTATGTAGGTATAAGGGCTATCAAACTATACAATAAGATCTCGATGCCGCATGCCGTGGGCGGGACTATTAAACGAGGCTTGACCCATAAGGTGACTACCCGTCCGTTTACGTGGGCGTAACTCAATTAGTACTAGACCAACGCTCTCGTGGTTTCGTCGCGCAGTTTGGGTTGTTCCTCGACATAATTATACTAAGATTGGCTGTACTAATTCAACCGTTCGAATGCTCAATTCAATTTCAACCCGTCATTCTGTTTACAGTGGTTCGTTTTGTGTTTTGTTTACCACTTTTTTGTTTCTTTTTTCTGTCGTTCAAGAGTTCTTCATCATCTTGGCTATTTGTACTGATTGGACGCATATTATCAATACTAAATCACTGTTTTTAAACAACTGTGCGTAAGCGCTTGGCCTTCATCTCACCTGATTGTAATTGACGATAAGCCCAAAGGTGGCAACGCATTTCACCCGCAATCCTTAACCACTGAGGAACAGGCTATCTTACTCAACATTTTTTTTTAAAAATAAGGAGGCAAACGAGCAGGCGGTTCACGGATGGAGAGCAATCGCCGCCGCCCATGACGCCCAGACGCGTTGCCAGCCTTTAAGGAAGGAATAGCTTTAAGGAAGGAATAGGAATTGTAAGGGAGGGGGGGGGGGGGGCTCCGGAATCCTTACTGGCTGGACGAAATACAACAGCACCAAGTGCTATTATTACACGCCGAATATTAGTGAGAGGGTGGTACTACCCCGGGCGAGCCGGCCCAATGCGTGCTGCAACGCAGCGTGGCTCTACCACTGAGTCAGTGTCACTTGTTTAGCACCACCCAGGGGGTCACGTGTAGGGTCTCAAGGGTAAACCTACTGACGCGAGTAACTTTAACCCCCAAAAGCCCCGCGTAGCGGTAAAAATATACTACCACCTCTTCTCTTGGGTGTCGTAAAAGGCGACTAATGGACTAAAGACTACGGATACTTCCAACAGCATATAAATACATAAATAAATAAATCTTTCCTACAATCACACCAATTATCTAGCCCAAGAGAAGCTTCGAAGAAACTCGTTAAATGGTTACTAGACAACGGATTAACATACCTAAAATACTTAAATACATACTTATTATACATAGAAAACACCCAGACCCGAGACAATTTAGAAAAACAATAATTTCTAAATTGATCCGACCGGGGATCGAACCCGGGACCTCAGCGATGGCGACACCATGACAACCGGTGTACAAACCACTCGACCAAGGAGGTCGTCGGTATAGCGGCGATAGGCTCACCACTTGTCACAGTGAGCACATGTGCAGTCGCTATTTGGTGAAAAGTGGACTATGGCAGAGGACTGCTTTTGCTGTCCTCATTGCTTAGTCTCTGATTAACCTACGGGCGTAATTATATGTATGGATGTATCCATTCAGTGACCCGTCGTTGCGACCCGTATTTGCTGTAGCGTGGTGCAGTGCTGGTAGTGCTCATTAATAGAATACTATCGCCTTATCTCTTCCCTTGGGTGTCTTAAAAGGCGACTAACGGACTAACGGAATGCACATACATCCAGCAGCACGCAGCAGCGATATTATCACCTGTCACATTCAGCACATGGTCAGTTATCATTTGGTGAAACGTGGACTCATTGCCTAGTCTCTGACTAACCTTTCGGGTATAATAGTCGTGTATCATATAATACATGTGTTGTGTATGTAATCGCCTATGTGGTCTAGTGGCTAAGCTACCGGTTTCAGACCCAGAGGTCCCGGGTTCGATTCCCAGCGAGGGGTACATCGTTGTGTCCTCGGTTTGGTTGGTGGTAGGGCTGTTAAGTCCGCCTGGCTAGCTACCACCATCTTATCTAAGTTTGTCGCCATAACAACGATGTTTATAGCATTGTTGTGTTCCGGCAGTTTGAGATAAGATGGCCAGTTTCTCAGTGGTTGAGGATTCACCCGGAGGTGAAGCGCGCTTCCACCTTCGGCCTTATCGTCACTTACCATCAGCCCCCTTACTCTTGAAACCGATCGCTATTGGATCGGATTGGTATTGTGTATTTTCGTACTCCTAAGTTACAACACCAGAGCTAATATGGATTCATATTGCGTGGATATTGAGTGAAAAGAATACAAAACTCAATGCCATTTAGTTCACCCAATAGGAATCCAAATTAGCGCTGGTGTCGTAACTTAAAAATACGAAAATTCACAATACCAATCCGATCCAATAGCGATCGGTTTCGAATGTAAGGGGGCTGGTAATATGAAGGCCAAGCGCTTAACTGTTGTAGAATAAAAAAAAGTTGTTGTGCTACTAGAAAGCCTGAAAGCTAAAACATTAGATTGAAACCGCTGAAAGCTACTCCACGGGGACTTATAGGCTTATAAATGAGTTCTGTTTAGTGTTTGTTTGTACTGGTAGTACTTTAAAATTCCAATTGTTTGTATCACAGAATAAATGACCTGGTTAGTTAAAATTTTGCCTACAGACTATTTTGTGGCAGATGTTGATTTACGCCACTTTTAGCTTTTACAGCCGTGTGGTGCGGTGTGGTGGCGGCTCATCACCCTTTACAGCGCAGTGTCCAATATATTGACACCACATTTTGAACTTTATACAATTGAGATATGGTCGAAAACCAATGAAAAATTTCAACATGCTGTACTCGTAAGGCGATCCTGCACGAAATTGTGAAAATTAACGTATTTTTAAGGTACTTTTACTATGCGCTGAATTAGTTAAATACATTAAAAGAACTAATGTAAGTTAGTCTGATCATTGCACAAGGTCATAGCCTTGTTGAAATTTGAAACAAATTCTTTAAACAATAACAAACAATACATAAATCTAATGACTCCTTAACACATATTTTTTTGACAACTTTCTCTTAATTGTACGCATGAAACAATAATTCTTCCATGAATATATTTAAATTTTAATTTTTAACACAAGTGCGTGATGGTTTTGCACATTATGCAGAATAAAAACATTGCTCTAATTATATTACTAGTTCTGAAACTTCAAAGCAGAATTGTTTTAATTATAAATATCAATATGATTGATTTTTCTTTGAAGTTCACTAAGAGACTTATGTCAGTTTTAGGGTTAAAAGAATACTACCAAACATAGATAAAAACAATAGAAGAAAATACATTACCAACGTACCGCACGCGCCTCTTGCAAACCCTGTCTTAGGACTTCTTGGCGGTAAAGTGGAGCGTCATTTCTGCAGTTTTGTATTATTTTCTTTAATTTGTGTTTTGTCGAATATTAATGTGAAATGATGGTAGATTATTTACTGTTAAGTGTTCGTGAACGTGCATGAGTGTTAGCAAAAAAAAGAAAACATTGCAACATCACTTTTTAAATTCTCTCAAGAAGTTCGTGTGAGACCTCAATAAAGTCCCACAGCTTTATAGAGTCTCGAGGGGTTTGGGGGAAAAATCATTTACCATTAAACGTTCATTATTACTAATTATCATCCACTTAATGTAAAGAAAATAATAATTACTATTAAAAACTTGACACTGGCTAAATGTGCTGATCGCACGAAGCCATTATTTAAGAGAAAAAAAAACATCGTGACTGTCAATACAGCAGCAACTCGTTCGTACCAGTGACGCTAAGTTGTGTTTTAGTAAAAAATAACTTTAAAAATGGCTTGTTGTACATTTAGACTCATATAATCACGACTATTATCTCTGAAGGGTTAACCAGAGACTAGGCAATGAGGACAGCAAAAACAATCCTCTGCCATAGTCCACTTTTCCCCAAATAGCGACTGCACATGTACTGAGCGTGACAGGTGGTAAACCCATCGCCGCTCTATGCTGTTGGAAGTATGTGCAGTCTGTCGCCTTTTACGACACCCGAGGGAGGAAAGGGGGTGGTAGTATTATTTCACCGCTACGGAATACGGTTACACGAGATTATATGCCTATTACCAAGCACTCTGTAGTTTTTAGTTATAATTTTTTACGGCACTTAAAGTTTTATGTCTTCATTTATTTAATATTCATTTGGTATTGATTTTACCATGTTGGCTAACATAAAAAAAAATCTTTATAATTAGTACTTGTGGTTTTGTGTTATTCATGTCACCGTTTCGTTGTAAAAATTTTTCTTTTTGGTCTTTACAATGTACCTAACCGGAATTTAGGGACGCCGCCGCTGAGAAAATAAAACGTTGGAGAAAAGCAGTTAGCCAAAACAAAGACTTAAATAAGTCTTGAACCTTAAAAGCGCCAGAAGGATAAATCTACGCTACTATTAATTTTAATTCTATTGTATCTAGTTTTATGGAAGCCTACAGGTTAATAGAGCATAGCAGGACAATTAATTCAATTCCAAATGTACTCGTAGAAGTAAGATTTTCCTATGTTTTGTCTACTTTATGAAATACTAGCGGCGGCTTGCGGTTTCACCCGCGTGGTTCCCGTTCCCGTAAAAATATCGGGATAAAAAGTATCCTATGTAATAATCCAGGTTATAAATTATCTGTATGCCGAATTTCATCCAAACAAATTTAGTAGTTTCTACGTGAAAGAGTAACAAACATATACACTCACAAACTTTCGCCTTTATAATATTAGTGTGATATATATATTATATAATAAAATGTATAACAATAGTAGGATACAAGAATTTTTCCTAGTGACCTACTTTCTTGACATTTATGCGAATGTTACTTTATTTTGTCTCTTTTTCTATTATTAACCATTTACTTTATTATTGTATTACTTTGATATTTCCATCCAATGAAGATAGCGGAAGTGCCCACGCACTGTGTGGGCTCTACCGCATAGTTTGTATTAATGTAAGAAATAGTTGTTCTTGTTATTATTTTGTCCTTCATTATTTTTAGTAGTAATATTGATTAGAATAGAATAGAACATTATTTATTTGTGAAAAGCAGGTTAGGTACAATGTCATAATAGGTGTTAAACTTATTAATTAGTTTCACTACACTTCCACCTTCGTCAAGGTATACAAATGTCTAAAAATTATATAAAATTATTTAAGTAAACAAATTCATAATTGATAAAGTATAAATTACACATAGTTTTTATTATCATGAGACGATCACCATCTTAGTCACCCTGTGACCCGTAGTCACTTTTCGTACTCTTCACAGGTTCCGTGACTCTTGGAAGACTACGAAAAGTTAGGATAAAATAATAAATAATGTTATCATTAGAAAACGCGAGTTCGAGTTCGATGCGAGAAAAAAATGAGCTTCCAAACAGTAGACGTACAATAATAGTAGATTATGCACCAAGGTGATAAAGTGTCTTATGTTGCGGGCGCCCCGTATTGAATCCCGAGCGAAACGAAGGATTCTAGCGTTAACTCCCGAGCGTAGCGAGGGTGTTAGTTAGCATAGTGTAAGCGCAGACAAGAATCCTGAGTGCAGAGTGGGATTCAAGGTCGCCCAAGACGAATGCACCTTTTTCCCCGAGGAGAATACTCTACTTTTCACACCATCTACGAGACAATAAAAAGCAATAGTAAAACAATACTTGTTATACAAGGAGCTAAAATGGCCCAAACGGACTAAAGACTGCACATACTTAATACAGCATAGAGCGGCGATGGGCTCATCAAAATAATACTACCAACCCCTTTTCGTCCCTTGGGTGTCGTAAAAGGCGTTTATACGAACTAAAGACTGCACACCTACTTACTACCTATATTTTATAGTAAATGTTCGTATGCGATTTCTATTTAAGTTCCAAATTCAAATCACATTAATGACCAGCGTGTGAAATTCAGTACAATATTAATGCCCTGCTAGACCTCAGGTCTTTAATGACTTACTTTAGGTTAGGTTTGCATGACATATAATTTGACATTGGCGAGCAGGTGGTGTGAAATAGTACATTATGATATGAGTGCGGTAAAGGCGAGGGCTACAAGAAAGCAGAGGCTGTAATTATCAAAGCGCACGCATGTCATACGACGTTTTATAACATATTTGCGAGGAAAACACATTTTCTGAAAATGACTGCGTGTTTTTGTTGTTTTTCTAGTGTATAAATCTTTGGAAAGCCAACATGTATTTTTCTTTGGACTAAGATGGTAATAGGCTGTCGATAACATTTTGTGCTTCACTTATTATTTCCGGTGGTGTAGACTGTAAACTTAGTTCTTCATTACTAAAACTAGACATATTTATTTTTAAACTTTCAAAGTATTTAGTATTGGACAAGAAGCCGCTGTTTCAATCGACAAAATATAGGCATGTGAAAGGTAGGAAGTCTTTCCATCCAATCCCTTGGGTGTCGTAAATGGCGACTAACGGACTAAAGACTGCACATACATCCTACAGCATAGAGCGGCGATGGGCTCATCAAAATAATACTACCAACCCCTTTCTTCCCTTGGGTGTCGTAAAAGGCGACTAACGGACTAAAGACTGCACATACATTCAACAGCATAGAGCGGCGATGGGCTCATCAAAATAATACTTCCAACCCCTTTCTTTCCTTGGGTGTCTTAAAAGGCGACTAACGGACTAAAGACTGCACATACACCTAACAGCATAGAGCGGCGAAGAGCTCATCAAAATAATACTACCAACCCCTCTCTTCTCTTCGGTGTCGTAAAAGGCGACTAACGGACTAAAGACTGCACATACATTCTAAAGCATAGAGCGGTGATGGGCTCATCAAAATCATACTACCAACCCCTTTCTTCCCTTGGGTGCCGTAAAAGGCGACTAACGGGCTGAAGGCTCACCATCTAAGTACTTGTGTAGACTGTGAAGTTGTTTCTTGCTGAAGCGTGGACTGTGAGGGCGTGGTCTGTGTTGTCCATAGATTCACATTATTACTAATTTTATTATAAACTTTAAATAAATATTTACAGCCGAGGCGATATTGCTAGCCCGAGCCGTAGGCGAGGGCTACAAGAAAGCAGAGGCTGTAATTATCAAAGCGCACGTATGCCATACGACGTTTTATAACATATTTGCGAGGAAAACACATTTTTCGAAAATGACTGCGTTTTTTGTTGTTTTACTAGTGCATGAATCTTTGGTAAGCCAACATATATTTTTCTTTGTCCAACAGCATAGAGCGTAGATGGGCTCATCAAAATAATACCACCAACCCCTCTCTTCCCTTGGGTGTCGTAAAAGGCGACTAACGGACTAAAGCCTGCACATACATCCAACAGCATAGAGCGGCGATGGGCTCATCAAAATAATACTTCCAACCCCTTTCTTCCCTTGGTTGTCGTAAAAGGCGACTAACGGACTAAAGACTGCATATACATCCAACAGCATAGATCGGCGATAAGCTCATCAAAATAATACTACCAACCCCTCTCTTCCCTTGGGTGTCGTAAAAGCTACTAACGGGCTAAAGGTCTATGTTGTCCATAGATTCAAATGATTACTAATTTTGAAATTAAATTACCGCACTAGTGCGAAACATATTACATTACGATACTGAAATCGGTGTAATAAGAGCTTCTTTACGAGCAAATGTGTTATAAATAATATTATTTAATATAATACAAAATCGATAGAGTTCAGGCGTTGTCGTGGGTAGCTAAACGGATAGATGTTGAGGTTCCACATCATCAGCCTACGTCCCACTGCTGGGCATGTGGACACGCCTCGCACATAGACATCAGCCCATGGGGAGATGGGCGAAAATACTTTTTTTTTAAAAAGAAGGAGGTTAACGAACAGGGGCCCAAGTCTGCTAATTCATAAATGAGTAAGAGAATACCAAATGTGTCAAACAATTACAATGCGATCCAATTGCGATCCAATTATGCTATTCGTAAATTAGCAGACTTGGGCCCCTGGTGGGTCACCTGATGGAGAGCCCATGGACACCCGCAAAACCGGTCTGGAATAGGAATTGTGAGGGCTGGGGGGGGGGGGGGGGGGGGAGGGCTCCGGAACCCTCACTGGCAGGACGAAACACAACAGCACCAAGTGCCATTATTTCACGCATATTCGTGAGGGGTGGTATTACCCCGGGCAAGCCGGCCCAATGCGTGCTGCTATGCAGCGTTGCTCTACCACTCAGTCAGTGTCACTCACCCAGGGGTCACATGTAGGGTCTCAAGGGTAAACCTACGGACGCGAGTAACTTTAACCCCAAAACTTATTGACATCCCTAAAGGTAGGATAGTTTTTCGGATGCCTAGTTATCCTAGAATAATAACGCATAGAAAGCGAGAACACGCACAATAAATAAGGCCAGTAAAACCAAGCCATACTGGCTTGGTACCGAAACGGCCCGCGTCAGTACTAATAATATAAAGTTATCTATCTATCAACAGTTCCAATTTCCTTCTTTTGGGGCAAATCTGACTCCTCTAGCAACATTACTTGTACCTACACTTGTGTGCGTGTCGCCCAGATATTGTACGCGTAACTTACTCCTACATCCATTTTTTTCTTGCCTCACGCCATGACAGTTTTCTAATACGAGACTATCGTTCTATGCGTAAATTATTATTCTATTTAGTTACCTATAAATCGCTAATGTGCTTCGTTAGTGCTCACTTGCGCACTACCGGTCACATTTCGTACCACGTGACTACGAACACGCAATTTCCTTTAATAGCTGGCGATATACGGCCATTCCCGGTATTCAGAGACAATTAGCTATCCAGACCTATCCCTATACTACGAAAATCGATGTCCGAAATATGTATTTGCCATACATTGCTTTGTGGACACACGCCGACACACATGTAGCGGCAACGCACTACTCAGTGTATAACGCCTACATTTGGATGTTCGATACTTTTGATACTTGTGATACAGGCCATCCCAAAGCATTTTCGTCGAATGTAGGTAACTGAAACACTAGATAATTTGGTTCTTCTGTTACATCACGTGGCGAAACTGGAATCTATTTTTGATTGAGTGAATAAAAGTAGTGTAGGCCTGTATTGTAAATAAGTAAACATAGGATAAGCCCGCATACTGTCCTTTGAATATCTTTTCCTAGCTGTGGCCAGTTTAAAGTGTATTGTTATTGTTAGTATATAAATTATCACAGAAATAACTATACTAAGGACTAAGGACTACGGCCAAGTTCGATGAAAATTGTTTGCAAACAAATTACTGTAATGGTTTAAAAAAATACACCATTCTTAGTTGTTTTCTTAAATCTCCCTCTCTCAAAAAAAAGTGAAAACTCGACTTTAGATATTTGCACAAATAAATGTTAATATTTGTTAACTAACATTCTTTATCTAATTTGGCCGTAGTATAAGTTACATAAATATATACATATAATCACGACTCTTATCCCCGAAGGGTTAGTCAGAGACTAGGACAGCAAAAGTAGTCCTTTGCCATAGTCCACTTTTTACCAAATAGCGACTGCACGCACATGTGTTTAGCGAGCTCATCGCTGTTCTGAGCTGTTGGATGTATGTGCAGTCTTTAGTTCGTTAGTCGTCTTTTACGACACCCAAGGTAGTATGAGTAAGTACATTAATTAGTTATGTAACTGTTTAGTCCCATTGACGAATAATAATAACCTTTATTATTGTAATTAAGCCATCGCTACTTAAATTTTTCAGTTTGAGTCTTAAGGTTTCTCAGTCTCACTATAGTCCACTCATGTCAAATATATATTGTTGTAATGGATTACTGGCGGGGAGTCGAACCCCGGACTTTCGTGGCGGGAGCGCGCCGAGAGTGAATCCTACATTTTCTTCCGCCGGAGGGGCTTAGAAGGTTTCCTAGCTAGCTCAGCGTTAGAAGGGTTAGCCACGGGGTGCGACAAATAAACACGGGTATACGATTATCGCACGGACGGGTCTTTTATGCTCCTTTATTGAAAATAAGTACTATTCTACGTCCTTACGTCTACGGTGGCGTGACGAGAGTGATCGTGGGGTTCTACGGAAACGGGATACGGCCCTACATGAACAGTTCCAGGGGAACGGAGGTCTCAGACGAGCGAGTGCTGGGCATGCCCGCACGGTCACAGCTACGGTAAGAGAACACTCCACTAATCTACAGACAGGGAAACCCAGGTGAGCAGCTCTCGGTGGAGCCCGCACTGCTCCAACTTGAGGATCCCAGTCTATACCGATACAATGTACCCACAATCACTAAATCACGCCCGGTTACGGGATCTATGACTACCGCGGATTGACTCAAACGTCCCTTAGGACGGAGGCCAGGTGAGCAAGTATGCGGTGAAAGCCCGCACTGCTGCAACCCGAGGTCCCTATCGGCCTAGACGCGCACATGCGGTGAAAGCCCGCACCGCGCAGCTAGGTCGGGTCAGGCGATGCGTCGACGACGGCGTCGAAGCAACGACTGGTCGCGAGTAGAAGCAAACGTCCCTGAGGACGGAGGCCAGGTGAGCAAATATGCGGTGAAAGCCCGCACTGCTACAACCCGAGATCCCTATCGGCCAAGACGCGCACATGCGGTGAAAGCCCGCACCGCGCAGCTAGGTCGGTTCAGGCGATGCTTCGGCGACGGCGCCGAGGCAGCGACTGATGGCGAGCTCTTTTTTTTTTTTTTTTGCGCCTGTGAAGCAGACACCCTCCCGGATACCGAGGGGAGGGAGGAGGTGAACTCTGCATGAGTACGACACCAGACGGCTGGCGAAGTTATGTCAGACTCCTACTGACTAACACCCCCTTGAAAACCGTAGACCTGGAGAGATCTTTCGGTTCAAAACTGAGCAGTGCTACTCAATAGTCATGAGTAAATGCGCGAGAAAATGCGGCGCGCCCTCTAGTAGGACGCACTCTGTCTGCAGTGAGGCTGCGCAAGCTGAAGGCTTGCTAATTCGTACGCCCTGCCTCTAAGCGGCGATTAAGATCGACTGATAATTGATTAGGGGGATCCGAAAGTATGTTTTTCGGCCTACGATAATTAGGTCTAGTCGCGGGGGCCGGCTCATACTCCGACTCGTTGATATTTTGCTGCAGAGTTGGAAGTTCCAAATCTCTGTGTAGGTCAGCATTCCTAACATAATACGGTGCATTAGTAGCCTTACGGCAAAAACGATTCTGGACCACTTGCAATTTGTTAAGTGAAGAGGGCTTAACGTGGCCAAAGACTGGATCGGCGTACGTCGGAACGGGACGCACGCAAACTTTAAATAGGGTGCGCTTGTTTCTAAGTGACATTTTACTGTATCGACCCAACATACCGTTGAGCCGATACAAGTAGAATCTCGCATTGCGAGTGACTCTTTTTATGTGAGGTTGGAAGGTCAGGGCCTTGTCCAACGTCACACCTAAATATTTAGCTGTACGCTGCCACGGGATGGAAGAGCCTAATAGGCGGAGCGGACCTACCCCGAACGGGACTGTTTTGGTTCGTCGCTTGACATCAAAGAGAATCGCGACACTTTTGTCGGGATTCACCTCAATGCGCCACATACGAAACCAGTAACCTAACAAATCTATGGAGGATTGGAGTCTGGTGAGGAAGTGGTTGGGTGTCTTGCCCTTGACAAAGAGCGCTGTATCGTCTGCGAAGAGCGCTAGCTTCACACCACGATCGGGGATTGGGATATCGTTGGTGTATGCAGTATACAGCAACGGGGATAGCGCGGAACCCTGCGGCACACCGGCCTTTATCGGCTTCGGGGCAGATAACGTACTTTCGTGTCTAAAACGAAAGGTGCGTTGATGCAGAAAAGAGCTAACTAATCTAACTAACCTGTCCGGCGTCTTCATTTGATGTAGCTTAAAAATAAGCCCTTTGTGCCAGACCTTATCAAAGGCCTTGGCTACATCGAAGAAGACAGCCGCTGTTTTATATTTACGCGGATAGAAACCGCTAGAAATAAACTCAACTATCCTATGAACTTGCTGAGGGCAAGAATGTTCCCGCCGGAAACCAAACTGTTCGGGAATGATTAAGTCATTCCCATGTAAATGCGCTCGTAGACGAGCAAGTATTGTCTTTTCGAATAACTTCCCCATAGCCTTAAGAAGGCTAATGGGTCGGTAACTCGAAGCTACATTTAACGGCTTATCCGGTTTTGCAATACCTATTACTATCGCTTCCTTCCAGGCGTCTGGAAAGTGGCATTGATCGTAACAGGCATTGAAAATGATCTAAGTATGGCTAGCACTTGCTCGGGAAAGTGCTTCAAAGCCTTATTGGATATGCCGTCAGCGCCGGGCGCCTTGCGCGGTTTAATGCCCTTGATGAGGGACTGGATTTCGTCGGACGAAACCGGATCTGACTCCTGATCTACGGAGAGAGGGAGGGCGCTAAAACGGCGAACCTCACTCTCAACAAATTCGACATGCACCGGGTCGCATTCCTGCGTGCTGATGGAGCATTGGGAAGCAATGCTATCAGCAAAGCATTCAGCCTTCTCCTCGTCCTCGAAGGCCACAGAGCCATCGGGACGGATGAGTGGAGGAGTGGCCGCCGTTGCGTCACTACGCAGGGCTTTCGCCACTTTGTAGTACGCCAGGTGGGAAGGTGATATTCCCTCCATAAGGTCCTGCCATTGGTCATTTCTCCACTCATTGATGCGAGTTTTAACCTGACGCTGGAGGCGTCGTGCTCTAGAGCGATACTCCGGTGTTGGATACAATGCCGCTCTCCGGAGAGCGGCGTTTTTGGCTTTGATCAGGTTCCGGATAGCTAGGGGTGGCTTGCACCCCGGTACGTCTACCTCCCTCGAGTTATCCTTTACAGCTGACTACCAAACTAGTAATAGAGTCCACCGCGCTATCTATTTTCTCCGTACTATCAAGATAGTCCGGTGAAAGAGCGTACGGTGAGTCAGGTTGGTCTACGGCGGAAACCAGGGCGGACTTAAAACCGTCCCAATTTGTAAAAACTCTTTTTATTTTTGTGTTAGTGTGAGGCACTTGCGGACCTAATACTAGTGAAACCGGGCGGTGGTCGGAACCTAGATCATCTAGAGTTTCGATCGCACCTATATTTAATGCCACGTCCTTGACCAAGGCGAAGTCAAGTACGTCCGGACTATGACTGTCGTTATCCGGATAATGAGTTGGGGAGTAAGGACATAAAATGTCCAACCCAAGTGATGTCATTATCCGTAATAACTTAGGGCCATTACGATTGGCCGTTGTGCACGTCCAGTCGGTATGTTTTGAGTTGAAATCCCCAAACATAACGACCGACGCCCCTAACGCCAGTAGCGCTTCGAAGTCACTACGTAACGGCGTTTTGGAGGCCGGTATGTATGCCGACGCTTAGGCGAGCTCTGTGCGCGGGCGCTTTTTATAAGGCTCGCGGCTGTGACGTCACGCTGTGTGCCCGGTGTGTGTGTCTGTTCCATGCGCGGCGCGTGGCGCGCCGTCGCATTGTTATTTTTTTTTTTTTTTTTTTTTTTAATTACTTGTCTCCCGACGTGGGTCATGTCGGAGACGTTATCGACGTGCTTAAAATTACGGTTAATTAGAAACTAGGCCGTGCTAAGGCGGCTCTCCTATACTACTTTTTTGGCTTAGCGCCTACATTTTTCTTGCACTTTTTGTGCCCTATCTATAACTACTTCTATTCTATTTCTAACTTATATAATTGTATTCAAAGAGACTATTCCATTTTTCTTGCACGCTAGGTGCCCTCCTACTCATTATTTCCTATATTTATTTACGACTTAAAATATACATTTTTGTTGCATTCTAGATGCCCTATTTTCTACTATTATTGTCTAATCTTATTGTCTACTTTTTCCCGATTATCTCGGTTCCATTTTCATTGCACCATTTTGGGTGCCCTTCCATCTTAATTAACTTATTATATCCTTATATTAACTTATTTACTATTGTACATTTATTACCTAATTTTACAATCTAACTTACGTTTTATATTTTTACTTATTTACTTAACTTTATAGTTTTTGCCTATGGCTTTTAATTACTTTCTTATTTTCTACTGTTTCATTGTGTAGACCCTTGGTATACTCAGTATACTAGTGGTTACATTTTTATTTTGTTTTATTTCTTTTGATTACCTTATTTTCTATGCCTATGCAGAATTCTATAAAGGGTATTCTAGTACTTTTATTTGCCAGGTTTTCGTGGATTGTGTTTCTTTCTATCTTCATTCCAGTCATACTTTCATACCTCATTCTTTCATACTGGTGGATAGGGCAACTTGTCAAAATATGGGTCACATTCTCATCTTCCTCGGGGTCACAGATGCACGATGGGCTCTCCTTGCACTTGAACCGACTCAAGTACGAGGAGAACCCATAGTGCCCTGTCATAACCTGCGTCAGTACGCCCGTTGGTTGCAACTTCCTTACAAGTCTATAGGCCGCGGTGGCATCCGAAAGGAACATTTTCGTCACCAAAGCCGTTGTACCCTCGTCGTATCTCCGGGCCCATTCGCCAATCGTTCCCTCACGTATGAAACGCTTGGCGAATGAGACCGGGCATCGCTCGTAGTCCAACTTCCTCCGCGACGAACCTGCTGCCTCCTTTGCTATCTCGTCTGCGCGCTCGTTGCCCGGCAGTCCCGCATGGGCTTTCACCCAAAACAAGTTTACAATTTTGTTTTGTTCGAAGGCCCTTTGCAGGTTCGACCTCGCCTCGATCGCTAAGCGGTGAAGCGAGCCACGGCTTGTTATAGTTTCTAGTGCAGACCTAGAGTCACTATAAACACCGTAGCTCGCTTCACCCCTTTTGACTATCTCCGCAGTCGCCCTGAGTATCGCGAGCAGTTCGGCCTGGTATACGGTGCAGTATCTCGCCAGGGTGATCTTGACTGACGCGATTTCGGCCCCTCCCCTCCAGATGGAAAGGGAGGCTCCGACCCCGCCGTCGATCTTGCTCCCATCGGTGTAAATCTTGATCTCCTGCACCGCATACCTGTCCAGGGTCTCCTGGTCCTTGAGGGCTACGAATTCGCTCCCGACACTCAGG
The DNA here is from genome assembly GCA_963921215.1 of Scoparia ambigualis. NCBI lineage: Eukaryota > Metazoa > Arthropoda > Insecta > Lepidoptera > Crambidae > Scoparia > Scoparia ambigualis. The sequence goes on along the minus strand of OY992516.1, from coordinate 20,790,729 downwards.
GCGGGGTGCGGAGTATCCACAAACCGAGCCGGCAGCTCCATTTCCCTATCATCCGGCACGGCCAGGGTCTTGCCTCTCCTCGCATCATACAAGGCCGCGGCCTCAAGGATGCGGAGGTCGAGTGGCAAAATCCCGGCCAGCAATAGGGCCAAATTCAGTGAGACCGTGCGATACGCACCGCAGAGTTTCTGTACAAACCCTCTTTGTACTGCTGCCAGCTCGTTCCGGGTCCCTATCTTTTTGGCAGCTGGTGACCATGCTGCCGCCGCGTATGTAATAATGGGCTCTACTGCCATAATGTAAATGTGCCTAATTATTTCCGGGTGCAGACCCCAACTGACCTTCGCCGCGGTTCTGAGTCTCTTATAGATATTTAGCGCTTTCTTGCAGGTATTTGCGACGTGCGTGTTGAATGTTAGCTTGTCGTCGATGGTAAGACCCAGGACCTTGATCTCCCTCTGCATTTTGATGTCTTGCTCCCCCATGCTCAGCCTTGGTGCGTCATATTTAAGCTTTCTGGTTACAGTTATTGCTACCGTTTTATTGGCAGCGAACCGTAGCTTATTTATGACGCCCCAATCCCAAGCATATGAGAGCACATCATTCGCCTTCGTTGAGATCTCGAGTCCCGAGTCCCCATCGAAAACAAGCAGCACGTCATCCGCAAAAGCCTGTATATGGTGACCTTTTCCTGATATTTGCCGGAGAAGTGGGTCCAGTAACAGGTTCCACAATATAGGCCCCCCGACGGAACCTTGCACACATCCTTTTTCTGTCCTTCTTTCTGCCCTCCTTCCTCCGTACCTGACCTCGACCTGCCTGTCGGTTAGGTAGCTGTCCACGACCCTCCTCATGTTTACTGGGCACCCTTCCTCCGCGAGCCTAGTCCTGATTTTGGGCCACCAGGCTGCATCGAAGGCGCCCTCTATATCCAATGATACTATTGTGACAATCTTCTTATTTTCAATCTTGTCTCTCACATAGTTCATTAGGGTATAGAGGGCGTCCTCGGTGCTCCTTTGGGGTACAAAACCATACTGCTTTGGGCTCAACTTTGAAATAAGGTGCCATCTTAACCTCGTCATGACCAGTTTTTCAAAGATTTTCCCTATAACGGGAAGAAGCCCAATGGGTCGGTACGATTTCACTTCCGTGTAATCGCTCTTGCCAGGTTTTCGCAATATTACTACCACCGCCCTCTTCCATCTGTTTGGGAAATGTCCCAGCTCCAAACATTTATTTACTAGTGACAGATAGACTGAAGAGTGGCGGCTTATTGCCCTATGACAGATGTCGGAAGTGAAACCGTCCTCTCCCGGGGCCTTCTTGGGGTTAAAACTTCTCACTGTGTCAGTCAGCTCCTGTATTGTGAAGGGCGGATCATGGGCCTCTCGATCAGTTCGCTGGTTTACCGTTTTTGCACGGTCCCGGACGTCCTGGTGTTTTTGAGTCTCTCCTTGCCTGTCATCCGTTGGGTAAAAACTTTCAGCGATATATTTTGCCGACTCATTCATGTCCAGGAACTTACTATCTTTTCTCAGCGGCAGGTCCTCTTTTCTCTTCTCCGTCTGCTTTATTATGCGGTATACTCCGTCCCACACCGTCTCTTTTTCCTGCTTCTGGCAGAACTCCTTCCAGCTTCGAGTTTGTGCGTCCTTTGCGGCTTTCTCATACCTTTCTTTTTCTTCCAGGTACTCTTGCACCACTCTGGCCCTGCGGATCGGCGCTGCGCATCGGATTCTCCGTCTCATCGTGCCCACTCTTCGCTTCATGCGGAACAGGTCGTCGGACCACCACGGGAGGGTAAGTTTCTTTTGTGTCCCCTTCGCTGGAATGTGTGTCGCATTGTTATTGGGATATTGGAAATACGTAGCGATCCCTTTAAGTAGAGATCATTAGCTATCATATTGCCCTAGAGTAGATGGGGCAAAAATGTACCGAATTAGAAAAATTATTCTTTCTCTTTTTTAAATTTCTGTTCTTTTTTACACTTATTAGAGTGTTAGCAAACTAAAAACACACAAAAACAACCATTAAACACGTCAATTTCTTTTATAATCCACTTTGATGTAGCCTGACCCACTTTTCTTAATATTTTTAATATTTCTTCACAAATATTTTTTTTGAAATCGGCATATTTTGCCCTTCTACCCGAGGACAATTTGATAGCTATTGATCTCCACTATCACCCCTTAAAGGGATCGCTACGTATTTCCTATAACCCTGTTTACAAAAATTCTTGTACGGCTTGTTTAAATGTAATTAGGTAAGGCCATAACTTAATTAACTCACAATGTTTTATAAAGCTCTGTCGGAATTTGCAGCAGAACAATTAAATTATTTAAATTAAATTAAATTTGTTCACGCTTACGCCAATTATCTCGCCCAAGTTAGGTACTCTTTTGAAACTTGTTAATATGGTAAGATAACGGATAAATATACATAGACATAGAAAAAACACCCAGACCCGAAATCAATTTAGAAAAGTAGTTTTTCTCTAAATGGACCCGACCGGGAATTGAACCCGGGACCTCAGAGATGGCGCGACGCCAGACCCGGCGTGCTAACCACTCGACCACGGAGGTCGTCAACAAATAGAGATAAGTACTGTTTTTTTCTATGATCACTTCTTTATTCTACTACAGCAGCTGCTGGCCTACAGTTGGCCATATCTCACCTGGTGATGATAAGGCATCGGCCTTGGAACTTCCACCATCGGGTGGAAGTATCTTATCTTATGTAAGTGGGGCCTGCACGAAGGAGACCCCTTCTCCTTTGGGGGATCTTTTGTGCAACACCGTCACTCTGCTTCCTCAGTGAAAATTAAAGCCATAAGCTTGGCGATGTCTCTAAGTGCGAAGAGTTTCAGGTAGGCCGATCCCAGGAGACTCATTGTTTTCCTAGCAAAACAGTCACAGTCACATGGTGGTGAAAGCATACTTTACCTGGATTCCTCAACAACTGAGGAACGGTTATCTTCTCTCAAACTGTCGGAAAAACAATAAGTAAAAAATAACGTTAAAATTATGGCGACATATTTAGATAAGATGTTGGTAGCTAGCCAAGCGGACTTGAAACAAGTCCTACCACGACCAAAACCGAGTAAGTTCCTCCCGGTGGGAGTTGTACCCGGACATATGGGCTTGAGAATGGTGTGGTCTGTCCAATTATTTATTAATCTCTCTTTACAAACATGACATAGACTAAGGCATGTTATAATTGCTACCTGAAAAAATTATGTTTGTTTGTCTATATTTGTGAGAGACTGGTGCCTGAGATAAGTTTTTAATGAGAACCCGTTATCACTCGCAGTCAGGATACATTGATGTTAGGAGAAATCCCAACACTAAAAGAATGTGACAAGAAAAATAAACAATAAAATAAAAAGACACAAAAATGAAAGAATCAACAACAATAAAATAAATCTTTATTATTGAAATTTTGCATTCACAATATAGTTAAAAGATAAAATGTTTACTAAAAAAAATAACCATTCTCAGGAAGCTCGATTAGGGTTTTATTATTGCAAGTATTTAACAATCGATAAAGACGTAATTGCTTATGAATAATTTTCAATAATAAAGATATTTATAAGCAATTACGTCTTACATAGTATTTCTTTCTGTCTTCTGGGGTCTCGGTAGCTTAGCGGTTAGAGCAGTGGACCTCTAATCCAGAGGCCATGGGTTCAAATCCCATTCGAGCTTCCTGAGACTGACATTTTATGACATTTTATCCAATAAAATAGAATATAAATGAGAGAATAGTGAAACATAATAATTATTGTCATCGTCAAATAACAGACATATACCGGATCTTGTATTACAACGTAAAAGCACTTCACGACAATGCAGAACACACGGCGAAAATTAAAAGCGACCCAGAGCGTCTACATGCGGTAAAGAACTCTCACTGAAGTAACGTTTTGAGAGCGAGCCAAGTGGACGCTTCCGCTATTTTTGAAACGCTCCCTTTGTCGAATAAGCTGTGTGACAGCGTGTCAGAGCTTACGCCCGTCACCTCGTTTCTCAGTAAGAGCTGGTGAACGGTCCTGTAACTGATAATACAACATAATTTTAGATAGATAGATAGACTAATATAATATATACTACATAATATATTGATATTTTGAGATTGATTTGTTTGAGAGATTTTATCTTATAAAGAAATGATCTATACTAGTTTATAATAGGTGGATCTTGAAAGCTCGATGACGTAGCGGCTAGCACAACCTATCGAAAAAAGTTTTTATAGAATAGATCTTAGATTAATGATTGGTCTCGCTGCGCTCAACCGCAGTTTATCTAATAAAATCTAAATAGATCTTAATGCAGGCTATTTGGTTATAGGCTTCGTTCACTTAAAAAAACTAAATAGCGGAATAGTGCCAGCTTTGACATATTATTATTTACATTTAAAGAAGAGAATCCAGTCTCAAGAAAGCTCGAATGGGATTCGAACCCATGACCTTTCGATTGCCGGTACACTGCTCTAAGGGTTCAAATGCCCAAAAATGTTCAAAATATATACTAATATATATCTATCCAAAATTATGTTGTATTATCAGTAACAAGTATAAACGCGAAAGTAATGTAGTCATTAGCGTACTTTATTGGTGTCGTAGATTATAAAGTACGCCTACATGTAAAAGAGTATTTTAGATTACGGGTGGCAAGTGGCACCCCTAATGCCAATACCATCAATAATTGTAGCGAAGACTTTTAAAGATGGCGGCCTTTGCCCAGCTGTGGGACAGTATGTAGGTTATACTTACTATATTATTATTAGACCGGTAAGGAGCTAGATAAGGCAAAAGGCCGAGTATTCGATTCATATTTGGCTTGCGCAAGTATGATCATGTTTCTGAACACCGCGCTAAACTCAAGTGGCTTCCTATTCGTCTTCGCTGGAATACTCACATCTTCACCCTTCTTTACAACATACTGTTTAATCCCACCTATCCTTGTTACCTTAAAGAACGTTTTAACTTGCTCCATTCATCCAATTCGCGCACATTGCGATCATCGTAAAACCTGAGCCTTAAAACCCCTCTACACTCTGGAAAAATCATATTGATGGTGTATGTAAAAAGATTAACAAATTTGTTTTTGCACTTGGTAGAATTAAGAGAATCGCCTCGTTTGATATTGCGTTACAGGCATATCATGGTTATGTTGCCGCAGTCTTACGCTATGGCCTAATAATCTGGGGAAATAGCGTTGACATAGAACGAGCATTTAAAGCGCAAAAAAGGTGTGTTAGGGCACTGTGTGGGATTAGAAGTTGGGAATCATGTAAGCTTCTATTCAAACAACATAAAATTCTTACATTACCATGCATGTATATAGTGAAAATATGTCTTTTCGTAAAACGATATCCCGACTACTTCGTCACACACAGTCAAAGGAATCCAAATGCTCGTGATTCCAGAAAAAATAAATTATGCTTACCTAAAAGCAATCTAACGCTTTTTAATAAAAATGTATTTTGTATGGCATTTAAGATATACAATAAGTTGCCAGCTGATGTTAGAAATCGCTCATCTGACAAAAACTCTTTTAAAAATTCCCTATGTCGTTGGCTGCTGGAACGCAGATATTATTCGATTAATTAACTTCTAAATGACAAATTGTAATGTGATATTTTTATTTATTCTTTAATTTTTAATATTATCTAAACTATTTTTAATTATGATAAATTTTATTAAGTTGACATTAAATATTTTTGTATTATTTTAATTAGGTATTATGATTTGATAATTATTTTCTTTTATTATTAACTTAATCCTATATTGACATGTAATTTTTTTCTTAATACCATATTGACATGTTTGATTAATTGAATTAGCAGATCTGACTTTATGCATGATTAATAAAAACCAGAATTTAGAGTCGACATTTATAATGTAAATATTTGCACACTTACGTTAATAAGGTAAAAATATTGTAGATCTATTGTTTAATGAATGTAACCTTGACTGTACACAATATTTGAGCAAATAAATTATTTAATTTGATTTGATTTGATTTGATTTACACGGCACCACCTTTTATGACTGTTCATATACTGTTCAGGCTGTTCGTCTCTGGAACTCGCTTCCAGTTGCGATCAGGCGTGCGCAGTCTGTGAACACTTAAAGAGCTCCTAAAAAATTTCTACTCCTTCTGTTAAACTTATCCCGCTGCAAAGCTGCTATTTCTGCTATTCCATACCTGAGACTATTATGTATAAGTATTGTACATATATGTATATGTTAAATTGCACACTATGTTTGTATGTACGTATTCTAAGTTTTTGATTATCTTAGTCTTTTAAAATTAAATTCAGTTAAAATGTTTGCACCTCCGATTCTACAATGTATATAAGTTCATCCCTTTATAGCGATAAGATCGCCAAATTGCAACTGTGTATCGTACTTGTTTTTTATGTTTAGTGTATAATATAATGTAATGTGTATAACTGTTGCAATAAAAGTATTATCTATCTATCTATTTAAAGGCGAGGCGTGTCGGTAGCCAAACGGATAAGATGCACGGGTTGAACGCGAGAAATCGTGGTTCAATTCCCATAGCTCCTTTAGATCTAAACCCTAAATGATTTAGATATAAACCCACTCATACACAGTCATTTTAAATTTTTGGGTGGTGTATTATCAGACTACTATTATTAATGTGTTAAACGCACATTAATAATAATATTTCTTCAAAAAAATAAAATAAAACAGTTCTGATTGTAGTCACATAATAATAATCATATGCTCCATCGCTACCAAAAAAAAGTCAAGTAATATCCTACTATCCTACTAATATTATAAACGCGAAAGTTTGTAAGTATGGATGGATGTTTGTTACTCTTTCATATAAAAATACTGAATGGATTTGGATGAAATTCGGCATACAGATAGTTTATAACCTGGATTAACACATATAATACTTTTTATCCCGATATTTCCACGGGTACGGGAACCACGCAGGTGAAACCGCGAGCGGTCGCTAGTACAGTGATACGTTCATTCCAAACCATAAACTTATGGAGAAAGTGTAGTCTAGTGCTTCTGTAGTAAGTTAAAACTGAAAGAAATTTAATCATAAAAGTTCTTCTTACTACTCACTCTATGCTCTAGACTAGAAAGTCTATATATAAAGAAGTTTCCAAAGAATTGTCTGTGACACACAAACCCGACATCATACACGTGATTGATCCTCTCTATTAAGCATTATTCTTTAAAAAAAAGGAAATATTCAAGTTCAACCGCCATTACTTCACGAGCCGGCTCCATTTATTAGAAAAACATTTTGTTCCCATTTTTTATAGCAAAAGAAAGCAGATGGCTTTTGCGAAGGAGCGAGCGTAAAGTAACATTATCACAATACAGATGGGAAAGGCAGTAACTTATGTTGTCATTACCATCTGCCTATAAACGTCCCACTGCTGGGCACTTCCCACAAGAGCAATAGCATATTATTATGGAGAGATCAGACTATTATCCATCAAGCTGTACCTGACGTTGGTGCTTCAACGACTGCGATCTCTTCCCAACTACTAGCTTAACGTGCCTTCTAATTACTCGATTGGTTTTGCCTACATAAGTTGGGAATTTGACATAATGTTTGTGGAGTTAAAGCCATTTTTGAACTCCAGTAGGCTAAATAACAGATATTATCTTGATTATTAATTTTCGCCATATAATTTAGCTAACGACATAGAAACGACAATCAAAACGGTGAACCACATGCGATATTGTTACTGTGCTAACAAGATAGTAAAAATAGGACAACCCTATGCATATGTAAGAGTCGCCCACAAGCTTGCATGTGTGCAGAATTGCGTATGTGTGAGACATTGTATGTCTGTATGTGTGGGTAAATCGTTAAATGGCGCGAAGAGCCTGTTGCGCTCTACGCATACAAATAAAGTCAAGTCAACTGTCTGTTTTATGAATTTCAGTCTACCCTTAACAAAGTAAGGTGGAGTTTTCTTTGTACTACGTCCTTTCTAAACAGTTTCGGTAGGCTTCAGATCCTGGCGGTTACGGAAAAATCAACTTGAAGTCTACTAGCTTTGTCTCGCCTTCTAAAAATTACGCCTAAGTGCTCCGTAGGTGCGTCGGAGACTTTAAAATAAGAGGGTTCTCTTGTACTAAAAGAAATATTTCGGAAAACACAGGAAAACACTTCGGTAAGTACCGTTAAAACCAACTTCTTTATTATTGTTCGTGTATTTATAATTAACTTTTGAAAAACCTAAAGCATTAAATTAATTTTGTATGTTTAGCTTTAATGTCTAACTTATTTTACTTTTCTCGGTAGGTACACAATTATAGGATTACGATCTAGATTAAAAGTGAATAACTTAATTTATATTATCTTTGTAACAACTGTACTTAATTGGTCTTGTGTAGATAATACAATAACTAAACAAACATGTCACCTTTTACGACACCCTAGGGAAGAAATTGGTTGGTAGTAATCTTTATATAAAAGCCGCCACACACCGCTGACTAAATAAATACTGCACATTGTATAGACGTGAATATTATTCAGTTATAATAGTCGTGATTATATGCATAAACAACATATATTTACGATTATTATCCCTATAGGGTGAGCCAGAGACTAAGCAATGAAGACCGCAAAAGCAGTCCTCTACAATAGTCCACTTTTCACCAAATAGCGACAGATGTGCACAGCGGGACAGGTGGTAGGTATACCCATCGCCGATATATGCTGTTGGATATATGTGCAGTCTTTAGTCCGTTAGTCACCTTTTACGACACCCAATGGAAGAGAGGGTGAAAAAAAATTGGCGCAGTAAAAACAAATGCAATTTAAAAAAATATGAATATAATCCATTAAAACGAAACACGAGACGTGTAAATTTGCTTTTCAGCAATACCTATGAACAATGTATCGTATGGGACAAACGTTGGATATGAAAGTACGCGCGGGATCGGAATCTAAACGACCCAATTTTTGTGCAATCAAACGGATTCCGAATAGGGACATCTAACACGTCCAGCTAAGGTAGACCTTCCAGATTTAGTATTTCGCGCTTAGTCTATAGTAATTCGGTTTAAAATGTGTAGGTGAGGGTTCTTCTCGCGCTGGTGTGACAATCGAAAAAGCCTACCTTTTGGGAACGCTGACGTTTGATTAAACCTTTTGTGGATGTAGAATGAATGCGCGAATCAGACGTAATGAGTAGTACTCATCAACTTATAAATTTCCACTGCTCGGCAAAGTTTATTATATTGTATATTATGTATATATATTAGATTACACACTATGTACGTATGTATATATATATACATATATATAGGTTTTTATTTTTTCTGTTAATTAAAAAGTTATTGATAACCTTTGTCATGTTTGCACATCCGATTTTAAAGTGTTTAAGTTCTCTCCATCCGACTGGCTGTCTGGAAGAAATCGCTTTATAGCGATAAGACCGCCAAATTGTAAATGTGTATTAAACTTGTTCTTTATGTTTTGCGTTTAATGTAAACTGTAAAGTCTGTTACAATTAAAGTATTGTCTATCTATCTATCTATCTATGTATCTATAACTGAGTGATGGTGGCTCATTATTTATATATAGTTAGGGTCTAACAATATCAATAAGCGAACGTTTAAGGGGAGCATCTATACATCACACTGAGCATGCTCACCAAATTTGGTCCGAAACTACAGGCTCGTTACCGAGATAATCAACAAAACATTATCATAATTCACCAAAAAATACACCCTTTCCAAACCCGTACAGCTGTACTACACGCACTCAAAGATAGCCGAACATGCACACTAAACTCGGAGCACACTGAGCTATCTTTTTTATTGCCACTTGCCTGCGTGTTAGTTGTTGTTACAGCATGATTCATGATGTGCATTATTTTAATTGATTTAGTTTGTTAGAAAACATAACTTTGAAAAATCACTATAAAATTGGACCCCATTTTTTGTCATTGTATTCGGAATGATGTGTAGATACCGCCCTTAAACGTTTGTTTAATGATTTTGTTAGACCCTGTATGGAAAGAAACAACATTATTAAAAGAATACCACTAACCCATTTCTTCCCTTGGGGGTCGTAAAAGATGGCTAATTTACTTAGACCTATGTTTACCAATAGATGTTTAAGTTATAAACAGCTGTTTACATCATAATCGGCTGTTGAACAATACTTTGCTGTGTTCACCAAGCCTTAAACATTGTTAAAGTACAGAAATCGGCTGTTTAGCTTAAACATGGAAGGCGACTTCGGTTAAACTTAGATTACCGCTTCGTGTCATCAAATATGTTTCCAATACTTATTAAAATAATAGACGATTTGACTTAAATCTTTGAAGAAGTTAAAGTAGGTATTAAATTATTTTAAGAATATAATTTGAAATAATTTTGCGCGATCTCCGTGCATTCTAAATAAGTAGCGATTATTTAAAAATAAATAATTGTTTGATTAATTTACTGACACTGACACGACAGTTTAGTACACTTGACAGTTGAAATGATGCTATTTAAGAAATACGTTTACATTTTGGTCATGACATTGACTAAACAGGGATTTTATGTCATAGTATTTTATTACTTTAGTACCATTTTATGATGTCGTCTGGCTCTATGCAAAGGTAAGCTGATAAACTGACATCTTTACAAGTAATGTTAATACCACTCGATCTTTTTTGACACACATTCCTGGTTAACACGAAAAAAACGCGGCTTGTTTAAACAATTGTTACAAAATAACCGTATGATTATAAAATCCTTGGTTACGTTGTACTTCATGAACTCGACCCTAAATGTACTTACATTCAACAGCGTAAAGCAGCAATGGGTTAACCGCCTATCACGCTGTGCTGAGCACATGGGCAGCTATTATTTGGTGTGCCGTGAACTCTCAGAACAATAACTGGCGGCTCCACATTAGTGCCGTGAAGCTCCGTAAACAGGAGTGAACCTGAATGTGGACGGTTTTCGCGGGGTTCACGCGTGTTCATGCCTGTTCCCCGATCTGCCCCCTTAACCTTGAAACCGATCGCTATTGGATCGGATTGGTATGGTGAATTTTCGAGCTCCTAAGTTACGGCACCAAAACTAATATGGATTCATATTGCGTGGATATTGAGTAAAAACATACAAAACTCAATGCCATTTAGTTTACCCAATATGAATCCAAATTAGCGCTGGTGTCGTAACTTAAAAATACGAAAATTCACAATACCAATCCGATCCAATAGCGATCGGTTTCGAGAGTTACAGGGGAAGATTTTGTCCCGCGACAAAGTAAAGTACACATCCACATTCATTCACGGTCCCGTGCTAGTTTAGAAGAAATTAATCAGTTTACTCCAGAGTATACTTTGATCGGTTACGATGTATTTCAGTCATCCACCATCTTCTTTTTTTTCCAACGGTTTTTAATAATGTTTTGGACGTCTAAATAGTACTCGTATGTTGCCACAGCAAACAAAGTTATGGCAGCAGCAGCTTCTACGTCCATTTCGCGGCGGGTTTCACGAACGATTGTGAGCATCACGTGAATGTGGAGGGCACGACTTGTGCCGTGAATTCATGCCGTGAATTCGCTCGTGAATTCACGGCACTAATGTGGAGTCGCCATATTATTCTGAGCGTGAACTGTGGCGGTGCACTGATTTTTTTTCTCTTAAATAATGGCTTGCGTGCGATCAGCACATTTAGCCAGTGTCAAGAAACATATTATAATAGTAATTATTATTTTCTTTACAATATGTGGATGATAATAAGTGATACTGAACGTTTAATGGTAAATGATTTTCCTCAAACCCCTCGAGACTCAATAAAGCTGTGGGACTTTATTGAGGTCTCACACGGACTTCTTGAGAGAATTAAAAAAGTGATGTTGCACTGTTTTGTTTTATTTGCTAACACTCATACACGTTAACGAACACTTAACAGTAAATAATCCACAATTATTTCACAAAACAAAACTGCAGACATGACGCCTCACTTTACCGCCAAAAGTCTGTTTTAGGGTTCCTCCTTGCCTATCTGACTTTTTTTTTAATTTGACTAGTCAAAGGATTACACCTTGCCTGATGGTAAGCAGCTGATGCAGTCCAAAATAAAAAGAGCGCTCCTCACCGTGGAACAGTACGGTAACAATAGCGCACCCAGCACCCATTCATGACGGCCTGCATAAATGCCGTTTTACGCCCCGCTTAAAAGCAGAGATGTAACTTATCTAAGATACAAGTCATCATCATCATCATCATCACCAGCCTGAAGACGTCCACTGCTGAACATAGGCCTCCCCCTTTGACCTCCATCCTGACCGACAACTCGCCACTCGCATCCACCGGTTGCCTGCGACTCTCACGATGTCGTCGGTCCACCTAGTGGGAGGCCTACCAACACTGCGTCTTCCAGTGCGTGGTCTCCACTCGAGAACCTTTCTCCCCAACGGTTGTCGGTTCGTCGAGCGATGTGGCCTGCCCATTGCCACTTCAGCTTGCAAATCTTACGAGCTATGTCGGCAACTCCGGTTCTTTGGCGAATATCCTCGTTTCGGATTCTATCGCGCAAAGAAACTCCGAGCATAGCTCTCTCCATTGCTCGCTGTGTGACTCTGAGCTTTTCTAAAAGGCCAACAGTTAAGGACCACGTTTCGGTGCCATATGTCATCACCGGCAACACACATTGGTTAAAGACCTTTGTCTTTAGGCACTGCGGAATCTTCGATGCAAAGATATCTCGTAATTTCCCGAACGCTGCCCATCCGAGTTGGATTCTCCGGGCGACCTCTTTGTCGAGGTTGGACCTACCTAACTGGACAATCTGTCCTAAGTAGGTGTAGTGGTCGACAACTTCGATAGTATCGCTCCCAACAATTACCGGTACGGGTTCAACATGGACATTCGACATGATCTTCGTCTTGTCCATGTTCATTTTAAGACCCACCTGTTGGGATACGATATTGAGGTCGCTGAGCATGGTGTTGAGGTTCTCCAGCGACTCCGCCATTATGACTATATCATCGGCAAAACGAAGGTGAGTGATGTATTCGCCATTAATGTTGATGCCGAATCCGTTCCAATTCAAAAGCTTGAAAACGTCCTCCAACGCATTTGTGAACAGTTTCGGAGATATGACGTCTCCCTGTCTCACACCTTTCTGCAATTGGATTGGTTTCGTACTCTCGTCTTGTAATCGGATCGACATAGTAGCGTTTCTATACAAACATTTCAACACTTCGATATACCTATAGTCGATATGGCAACGCTGGAGGGACTGCATCACAGCCCAGGTTTCGATAGAATCGAAGGCTTTCTCGTAGTCCACAAACGCTAAACATAAGGGCCGATTATACTCCTCAGTCTTCTGTATAATCTGGCGGAGCGTATGTATGTGGTCTATGGTACTAAAGCCTTTTCGGAAACCGGCTTGTTCGGGAGGCTGGAAGTCGTCAAACCTGCGTTCGAGACGGTTCGTAATGACTCTCGAAAACAGCTTGTACACATGGCTCAGGAGTGAGATGGGTCTATAATTCTTCAATAAGGTGTTATCGCCTTTCTTGAAGAAGAGCACCACCGCACTCCTGTGCCATGCTTCTGGCGTAGTACCTTCGAGCATGACGGAATTAAACAACCTCTGGAGGACTACGAGTATCGGTTTTCCACCCGCTCGCAGAAGTTCAGTGGTAATTCCGTCATCACCCGGCGCCTTGTTGTTTTTAAGCTGTTTAAGAGCCATACTAATCTCATACAGGCTGATGTCAGGGATATCTTCGGTATAGTGTCGGGTTAACTTAGCTCTGGTGTCCTGAGCTGTACCAACAGCGGGCTCTTGTGTTGAGGTGTACAACTGTCCATAAAACCTCTCGAGCTCTCTCAGAATCTCCGGCTTCGACGAAATGACACTGCCGTCCTCGATCTTCAGCTTAGTCATTTGGCTCTGACCAATAGACGAATTCTTTGCGAACACTTTGGCGCCTTGGTTCCGCGCAATTGCGTCCCTAATGCATTTAGCACTATAGGAGCGCAGGTCGTGTCGCACAGATTTCGAGATTCGTCTATTGAGTTTGCCATATTCCGACATATCAGCTGAAGATTGCAGTATCATTTCTTTCCGGTCTTCCATTAACTTAATGGTTCCGTCTGAGAGCTTTTGAGGCTTTTTCCGGCGTGGGGTCTTAAAGAACTTAGACCCCACAGCTTGGACAGTTTCCACAAGCCCGCTGCTGATCTCGTCCACAGTTTCGCACTCGGCTAGGCACTGGAAGCGATTTTGGAGTTCGAGTTGAAAGTGTTCCGGGCTCTGGATCTGGGCAGGGCCAGGACGGAGTGTGGACTTCACCAGACGTGACCTCTCGAGCTTGATGTTGATATTCAGTGTGCCTCTAACAATCCGGTGATCGCTACCGGTTTTCACCCTACTGATCACGGAGACATCACTGAATATACGCTTCTTGGTCGTCATGATGAAGTCGATCTCATTTCTGGTTGAACCATCGGGGCTTATCCACGTCCACTTCCTGGTTGGTCGCTTCCGGAAGAAAGAGTTCATCAAAAAGAGTTCCTCCTTCTCCATAAAGTCGACCAACCGTTGGCCCCTTTGGTTCCGCTGTCCATATCCATATTGCCCCACTCTCAACTCATCGCCGTTCCTTGTGCCCACCTTTGCATTGAAGTCCCCCATAACAACGGTGAAGTACGTTTCGGAGGAATGTATGGCTTCAGATATCTCCTCATACAGAGCCTCTACTTCTTCGTCAGGGTGTGTCGAGGTTGGTGCATATACCTGTATGACCTTCAGCGAATACCGATCGGTGATTCTATACGCAACTCTACCTGACACACTATCGACCTTGATAACGTTGTTAACAAGGGACTTGTGGACGAGAAACCCAACACCACCCTGGGATTTTCGTTCTCCTTCCCGGAAGAAGAGCATGTTGCCAGAATCAAGGACTACCATATCCTGCCCCTCTCGTCGGATTTCTGATAGTCCCATGATGTCCCACCGCAATCTGCTCAATTCTTCCTCCAGCTCTACAATCTTTGCATCGGTCCTCAACGTGCGGATGTTGTGTGTTGCCAGGGCCAAGGTTCGTTGGTGGGTGTGTGGGTAGCCGAGCAACTGCCGGTGATTCTTCGCACCCCCTGCTCCTCCGTTACCTGACCAGCTACCCGTTGGGCCAGGGATAAAGGAGCTGCCGGGGACTGGGGGCCGTGGGCAAATATTGTCTGTCATGGGGGGGGGGGGGGGGGGGGGTTTGCCATAATCCCCACGCTTGGCAGGCGGCTTGGGGATCGCAGCGGGTCACCGTTTAGCTAGAGGACGCTGCGGCCCGTCCTCCGGTGGCTGGTCGTAGTTTTAGGACATACCCGGGTCCAAGATACAAGTACTTATCTGAAATACAGATACAAGATACGTATTTTCATCTTTTATCTAAAATACTTTTTTTTAATTAATTTTGTATCCTGTATTTAAATACCTTTTGTCTGGTATCATAGTATTTTGTAGATACTTTGTTTGCCAAAATACTTACAATACAATATTGAAGGTGATATAGAAAAAGTCAAAAGATGAATCTTATTACATGTAACAAATTAAAAAAGACCGTGACGATAAAATTTCTACAAGCAGGATTCAAACCAGAAGGGCGCGGGTTCGAATCCTACTTACGAAAAGTTTTTCGACACTGTCTTTTTCAATTTGTAGGTAATTAGTTTTGCAACAAAATTTGCGTAAAAATTATAAAAGCCTGGGCGAGTTCGATACCGCAAAAACCCAGGTTTGTGCATTCTCGTCCCAGAAACTCCCTTCCTTATGCCCGCCTTCCACTAAGAGCGGGCTCTGAATGGACTTAGTTTAACTCGCAACGGCAATCTTCATATAAGTGCTTCCACTGGGAACTGGGAAACTTCTATGAAGATTGCCGTTGCAAGTTAAACGGAGTCCGTACAGAGTCCGCTCTTAGTGGAAGGCGGGCAAAAATCCTCCCTCTTTTCAGAATTCTCCTTTACCCATTTCAGTGGACCTCAGCATTCTTGGCATGGAAATCGGCCAGGAACTGAATCCAAAATGCTACATCGAGAGTGTTATTTTAACTGCCTCCCGTAAGTTGGGTATTCTCAATAAGGTGAGGCAGTTTTTCACTCCCGAGCAGCGCTGTTTGCTGTACAAGACTCAGGTGCGATCGAGTATGGAGTATTGTTCCCATCTATGAGACGGCTCCGCTAAATACTTTCTCAATGCACTTGATAGACTGCAAAGACAAGCGGTACGCATTATTGGAGATGCTGAGGTAACAGCCTCTCTTGAGGACATCCAGCTGCGTAGAGACATTCAGTGTCTTCTACCGAAATTACTACGGAGAGTGTTCTGAAGAACTTTTTGATCTAATCCCGCCCTCTCCTTTCCTGTCCCGGACTACCAGTACGTGTGGTTCGAGGGCTCCCATACAACGCCCTCCTTCAATCACGTTTGTGTTTTGGGAGATCAAAACCTTAATTTTAATAATTTTATACTATGTTTTAGTATTTCTTGTTATAGCGGCAACAGAAATACATCATCTGTGAAAATTTCAACTGTCTAGCTTTCACGGTTCATGAGAGACAGCCTGGTGACAGACGGACAGACTGACGGACGGACGGACAGCGGAGTCTTAATAATTCTCGTTTCACCCTTTGGGTACGAAACCGAAACGAAAAGATAAACTAAAGCTAAATTCCTAGAGAATCTCCTCCAGAACGATGGAGGACGCATCAGCATTTAAATACCTATTAGAAAAACACTATCACCCATATTCACAAACATTACTATGAGGTCTCACAGTGCGCTCGGTTGCACAGGGTCTCAAAAGCCTATTCACAAACAGTACTGAGTGGCCACCGGCGCTATCCCTTAAAATGAACGCATAGCTAAGGTAGCCAGGCTTGTCATACGAAACGCACTGAGAAATGTCTTACTTCGCATAGCATTTCTACTTTGCTTAGACAAGTAATGTTTGTGAATACGCGGGTGTTAATCTACTTGTCTGTGAAAAAACAAACAAAAGAAGTTCAATTGTTTGCAGACCGAAGTGATGACCTTGTCTTATAACCAACTGGTTAATAGTGGGTGTAGATACAATAAACTAAGAACGGTTTGACCTAAAACAGTAAGGACGTGGGCTGTCTGTGTTTGGGTGTAGATAGGATATAATTAAGAAACTTGTATCGAGTTCCCAACCCGACTGCGCAGTCAAAAACTATATTGCTTTAAAAACAAAATTTACTAGTTTGAAACTGTATATTAATTCTATTCAGGAGATCTCCTATGACTAACCAAATAACTTTTAACTCTAATGACGTCGTAGGAACTGTTAGAAACCATAACTATGGGGAAATTTTAGATACCGATATAGAGAATGATACAAAGTGATAATTAAATGACTCAAAATTTCAAACATACTAACTCATTTTATTTTAAAGAATTTAAAAAATACTTGCTTGTTTCTTGCTTTACAGCTAAATACGTCCAGAATTGTGTGGTAGGCTAAAAAATTATTTTAGGGATTCAAAAGTGATTTTCGCCGCTCTATGCCGTTGGATGTATTTAGTCCGTTAGTCGCCTTTTACGACACCCAAGGGAAGAGAGGGGTTGGTTGTATTCTTCTAGCGAGTCGCAACACATGGCTCTTTGTTTGCAAGGCTTTTGCTTGTTCTCTTACGTTTCTAGTAAATTAGAAACTATATGGTAGTTACGCGCGACCTAAGCCTGCGGTTGTGAGCGATGTTGCCGCCGCGATAAGTAACTTTAAAAAGTTATGATGCTCTTTGATCTTGCTTCTAAATATAAATAGGTTTAAGTTTAGAAGGTTCGATGGCTTGTTTTCTAAAAACATAAATCCTTAGAACATTCAACCATGCGCATTCTACGTGACCAATACCATTAAAGGAGGAGAGAACAGGCCTAATGTGGGTAGGTAGGTTTTTATAACTGCAATCTTTCTACGACACTGGAACTTGAATGCTCTAAGCATAAATCCATTAATAAAATTTAGATGAAAAAAAACTTTAAAAAGTGGCTAAGTCAAGAACTTGTTTGTTTATAAAATGTGACATTTGACATTAGTGGAATCGATTCTAATCTCGTTTCTGAAAAAACTAATTTCAAGTTATGAGCCAAGTAATTAACACGTTCTTTTTCATATCCTAGCTAATGTAGTAAATGCAAAAGTGAGTTAGTTAGTCTGTTTGTTTGTTACGCATTCACGTTTAAACCAATAAACCGACTTTATGGAATTTTAGTAAAAAGATAGTTGTTGCCCTAAATAACTTTTTAGGCTACTTTTTCCTTCCAAAAATTTACGAAAGCGAAGCCGCGCGCAAATGCTAGTCTTCCATAAGACTAAGTGCAGCTTTCATTTCAGAGTGTAATTAATCAGTAGCTAATGATATTATTAGACGCTGCTCTGCAGTATCAAGGCACTACAGCACGTGTGCTCGATGCATGAACAGTATGCAATACTAATCAATTTACATACGTACATATAATCATGACTATTATCTCCGAAGGGTTAATCAGAGACTAGGCAATGAGGACAGCAAAAGCAGTCCTCTACCATAGTCCACTTTTCACCAAATAGCGACTGCACATGTGCTCAGCGTGACAGGTGGTGAGCCCATCGCAGCTCTATGCTGTTGGATGTATGTGCAGTATTTAGTCCTTTAGTCGCCTTTTACGATATTCAAGGGAAGAGAGGGGGTGGTAGTATTCTTTCACCGCTACCAGACACGGTTAATTTACCTTTATTTAATCTATCGATAGAGTTGTGTTGCGACGTTTCATTATTAAAAAAATACTACCAAAACCATCACATGATGACCTCCATGGTCGAGTCGTTAGCACGCCGGGTCTGGCGTCGCGCCGTCTCTGTGGGTCCCGGTTTCAATTCCCGGTTGGGTCAATTTAGAGAGAAACTGTTTTTATAAATTGATGTCGGGTCTGGGTATTTTTTTATGTTGATGTATATTTATCCGTTATCTTACCATATTAAGAGGGTTCACGCATTTTGGTTTCCCATACAAACTTCCAAGTCGAAATTTTAAAAAACCATCAAGTGAATTTCAATAAAACTTTGCATGCTAAAGTAACATACAGAGATCTTAATAGGTTGTTGAAAAAATTTTTAAAAAACGTTTCAATGACTGAGTTAATGCGATTTTAAACTTTCTATAGTGGGCTTTAAATCGCAATAACTCAGCTAAATAAACCTTTTTTTAAAATGTTTTCATTAAACTATTTAGATCCCTGTGTTTTACTTTAGCATGCAAAGTTTCATTAACATTGGCTAAACGGTTTTTAAAAATTTCGACATGGAAGTTTGTATGGGAAACCGAAATGGGTACACCCTCTTAGTTTCAAATAGTCAATAGTCAATAATCAAAATATATTTATTCAATAAACTCAATTAATAAGTACTTTGAAACGTCCAAATATTTTTTAACCTACTACCCATTCAGGACATCATTTTTTAACTGTGGCAAAGAACGGGCGCAAGAAACCACAGCGCACAGAAGCAACGACATTTACAAAAAATATATATATTATATGTCGTTACCAGTTCACAAAATACAAAATATGAATTTGAATGTAAAAAGTTTAATTAAATATGGTGCTCTATATAAATTAATTATAGGCAATTAGAAATAGCTGTTGGAGTAGGTACTTGGAGCATTTCAGACCCAAGCTGTTTTGTCTTCTGTATAATCCGACACTTTATAATAAGCTTTTTTATAAAGCTTTTCTTTGATTTTCATTTTAAATTTATCAAGATCTAATTTCTGAATATCATTTGGTACTTTGTTGTATAATCGTACACACAGACCCTTAAAAGAATTATTTATTTTATGGAGCCTAGTATAAGGTACTGCTAATTTGTTCTTACTTCTAGTATTTAATTTGTGAATATTACAGTTTTTTGAAAACATTTCAATATTTTTATGAAAAAGATACTCATCTTGGTTTAGATAATTGGTGTGAGCGTAAACAATTTTTTTAAATTTAATCTCTTCCTTCGTGATCCCATCTCTTGGGTGTCGTAAAAGGCGACGAAGGGAATGAAAACTGCACACACATTGAACAGCCTCGAGCGGCGATAGGCTTATGTGTTTTACATTACTGTGCTCTGTTTGAAGGGTATTACACTGGCCTGCAAAATAAAAATCACACTTTTAATTTTTTTTTTTCATAATTTCTATGACAGGCACCTGGAAAATAAAAACGTAGGTGAAAGTGGTTTTAAAATTGAACAAATATTTTTGTCTCTGACTGTACCTACCTACGTGAAGAGTAACTGATTCGCAATATCGGCTCCTACTGAACGTGGTTTTAAAATAATAAATGGAAAAAAGGAACCATCACAATATATGAAATGGAAAATTGTGAAGCCTCCATAAAAAACCGACTCTCATTTATATGCCATACATCGCGTATGTCATCGCGCGGTAGATTACGCAAATTTAGCACAGTTAAAAAAGAGTATCAAGCTCGAGTTTAATAACAAAAACCGCAAGGAATTTGCGATTTTTTTTTAAATTCTTCATCGGGTAAGCGCTTGGCCTTCAGCTCACCTGATGGTGACGATAAGGCCGAAGGTGGAAGCGCGCTTCACCTGGAATCCTCAACCACTGAGGAACTGGCTATCTTATCTCAAACAATGCTATAAACATCGTTGTTATGGCGACAGACTTAGATAAGATGGTGATGGTGATGGATGGTGGTAGCTAGCCAGGCGGACTTAACAGCCCTACCACCAGCTGGGAATAGAACCCGGGACCTTTGAGCCTGAGACCGGTGGCTTAGCCACTAGACCACAGGGGCGACTCGCATAGTCATATAAAATAGAAATAACCTGGTCGACCACTAAGCCATCCAAGGTTTTCCCATTAAACTACGACATGGATTCTTTCAAAAGGACCGGATTTTTAGACTCTAGTCCGGACTTTGTCTGGCTCTTTTATTTCTCCGGATTTTGGAATATGAGTAACAAAATTACATATAAAGTAATATCAAATAAATCTTTTATCTTTATTAACTTCTCATTTATCTAAAAACAAAATATAAAAAATTAAAATTAATTAAAATTAAACTTTTCTACAATCACACCAATTATATAGCTTAAGAGAAGTTTCTAAGAAACTCGTTAAATGGTTACTTGACAACGGATAAACATACTTAAAATACTTAAATACATACTTATTATACATAGAAAACACCCAGACCCGAGACAATTAAGAAAAACAATAGTTTCTAATTTGATCTGACCGGGGATCGAACCCGGGACCTCAGAGCTGGCGACACCATGAAAACCGATGTACAAACCACTCGACCAAGGAGGTCGTCAAAAAAGTGATCAATGTTTCCATTTTTGTGACTAAAAGTACGGACTTTTATCGAAATGTCAGGTTTTATGTCAGGAATTTTCTAATTCCTAAATGGTAACTACTTGCGCCTCGTTCGACCGCGCGTACGTACAGTAGCATGCGCGTAGATCGTGCGCTCCGTTCGACCGCTCGTACGTACAGTAGCATGCGCGTAGATCATGTGCTAGTGAATATCGTCGAATAGTGTTCAACCTGGGAACTTACTCGATAGTACATACTTACACTTACGACTATTATCCCCGAAGGGTTAGTCAGAGACTAGGCAATGAGGACAGCAAACTCATTTCACTGCCATACTCCACGTTTCATCAAATAACAACTGCATATGATT
This sequence comes from Scoparia ambigualis, assembly GCA_963921215.1. Taxonomy (NCBI): domain Eukaryota; kingdom Metazoa; phylum Arthropoda; class Insecta; order Lepidoptera; family Crambidae; genus Scoparia; species Scoparia ambigualis. The sequence goes on along the minus strand of OY992516.1, from coordinate 20,768,990 downwards.
TGTTAGCCGTAGGTCTAATACGCAATTCGTCCATTTCGCATTTTGTCGTTCCCTTACTACTCAATTCGTCAATAATTTGATTCGACCATATCGTGAATCGTCATTACGCAGTTCTGCAACTTCGAGATTCGTCTTTATGCAGTTCGTCCATTTCATGAATCGTCATTACGCAGTTCGTCAATGAGGGGCTTAGTCGTGAGAAGAATTCGTTAATTAATCCTGCAATAGGCTTAAAACCAGCCGCTGTAATTTTTGGGATTCCGTACCCAAGGGTAAAAACGGGACCCTATTACTAAGACTCAGCTGTCCGTCTGTCTGTCTGTCTGTCGCAGGCTGATATGTGCTCAGTGTGGTAGATGGCCCACCGCCGCTATATGCAGTTAAATGTATGTGCAGTCTTCAGTCCGTTAGTCGTCTTTTACGATAAGAGAAAGGATGAGTTGGTAGTATTATTGTTATAATGAGTTAACTACATCGAGATACAACATCATCATCATCATCAGCCTATAAACGTCTCACTGCTGGGCACAGGCCTCCCACGGGGACAATGCACGAGGGGATATTGGGCCATAACCCACCACGCTGGCCCAATAAAATAAAAAAAATAAAAATAAAAAGTTTATTTGGAACATTTTAACAGAAAACACATAAAATTTACGGAAATAGCTGCTTTAGTGTAAAACTGCGTTGCAGCTATTAACGCCCACTTCCGGCAGACGAACGTGTTCCTAAAAATGTTAATTAATGTAGGCAAGTAAAAAAAAAAAAAACTAAACAAATCTAAACAAACAGAAAATATTTAACAAACATAACGAACAAAACAATTATTTAAACAGCATGCGACTAATAGAAACTTATGATTAAAGACATTACCCGTGCGTGTTGTGCTATGTATGAATTTAAAAAGTAACTATATTAATAATACTTTATTAGTTATAACTATTCAATTGTATTAATACAAAAATATATTTATATTTTATAAATACAAGGTATAATTAATAAACCACAACTTTAAAACTATTAATTTAACAATATGGTTCCACAATACTAGAAATAAATAATATATAACGTAAACGAATAAAAAAGAAAAAGAAAAAGAAATACTTAAATACATAAATATATAAATATAACTAAGCAGAAATCCTCAATAAGTTCTCCGTTTCCTCATATGAAAGAGATAGCAACCATTCTGTTATAGACCTTCTACATGTAAATACAGTCATTGGAAAAATATTTAAAGTTTTATTAATTTTGTTGTACAGCATCGGACTCAGGTAACGAAAGAAACGCAATGCGAAGACTGATCTGTACGGTTTGATATGGCAAACGCGGTCTGATCTACGCTTCAGGCTTAAGGTAACAGGATCGTAACAAAGAGTGGTATGTTTTCTCAAGATGGTATTGAGAATGAAAAGTTGCCTGACAGTAAGAACTTTCCAAAAAGAGTACAAGTCTGCAGTCGGGAAACGTCTATGCTTTGATGCCATGACTTTTAAGATGTAGCGCTGAGATCTCTCAACACGAAGCAACTGAGTCTTTGCAGACCCACCCCAGATGGTAACGCAATACTTTATTATGGACTGTGCAAGAGCATAATACACCATTTTTAGAGTGTCTTTGTCCGCTACAGACCTTAGGATTTTAAAAATATATATAAGCTTTCGAAGACGCGAAATAAGCTGTTCAATATGTGGTCTCCAACTCATGGTACAGTCCATTAATACACCTAGATATTTTAAGTTGTTAGTGCGAACAAGGGGTTCACAGTTACAATAACCATCACCAGTATCGCATCTGCATTTGTGAGCACAGATCGTGAACGATGTTGGTGGTTGTGAGGAATTACGCATTGAAAAAGTAATAAATTTTGTTTTACTGACATTTAGAGTGAGCAGATTCTTGGCTAGCCATGCCATGACACCATGAAGAGCCGATTCAGCATTCGCCCTTACTTCAGACCAGGATCCTCCATGAACCAGTAGGGCAGTGTCATCCGCATATGAGGTTATTTTGCACTTAGGCAGAGAGAGGTCGCACAAACCATTTACGTAAATTAAAAACAGGGTAGGTCCAAGAACACTACCCTGTGGTACGCCGAAACTAAGGTACGCCTCCCTACTTAGATGGTCGCCAATGACTACTTGTTGAGTACGATGACTAAGGTAATCCTTAAAAATACTCAAAGCAACACCACGTATACCGTACTCTTCCATTTTCGTTAAAAGAATGGGGATAGAAACAGTGTCGAATGCTTTCGAGAGATCCAAGAAAATACCTACAGTCTTATCGCCTCTATCCAGGCACTCAACAACATAATTCGTAACGGATAGAACCGCATCTTCCGTAGACTTACCACCGCGGAATCCAAATTGATTACAGGAGAGTATACTATAAGTGTCTAAATAATTTACCAATCGCTTGTTTATCACCTTCTCTAATATTTTTGAGAGGGTAGTAAGTACTGAAATAGGTCTGTAATTGTTGACACTGTTACAGTCCCCGCTCTTATATATAGGATGTACGAGCGCTCTCTTGAATACGGATGGGAAGATGCCTGCAGAAAGACAAAGATTTAAGACGTGACAAAGAACCGGCACAATGCGGGTTGGTGGGTTTTAACGACTGCCGTCTCACGACAACAACCGGGACCAACGGCTTAACGTGCCTTCCGAAGCACGGAGGATACAACGTGTTAACTAAATTGCTTACAACCTAAAATTCGTTTGTTCATAATACAGAACGAATTGAATTCACAAAAAAAAACGTTTTATAAAAAAAATGTTCGACTTCGCCGCCATTTGTTAGTCCTTTACCTCAAAAGCATAAATTCCTTGTAGCGATTCAACGAAACGCAATTTACCTCGAACGTATATTTAATTATCGAGCTGTTTCTCGATCGTTTACTTTTTTAGTCGATACAAGTTTTAGTCGCAGCGCCTTTTTCGATTTACTCTATCGTCTCCTTAGCAACGTTGTACTCACAATTTGAATGCAATCTCGACGACAACATCGCGCGTAATAACCATAGTTTCTTATTTGCAATGAATGCACAAAAAAAAAAACAAAATTAAGCAAGTGACATCTTAATTAATTCGTAAATTATACATACTTAATAAAATTCTTCTATGATAAAAAGAAGTTGGAGTGTTTGAGAATTGAGATATTTGAATAAATGTTTTACTTACTTACTTAATTAACAGGTTGTATAATAAGTAAGTGTAATCAACCGTGTCGCGTAGCGGTGACAGAATACCCACCACAACCCCCTCTCTTCCCTTGGGTGTCGTAAAAGGCGACTAACGGACTAATACGGCACATACTTCCAACAGCATAGAGCATCAATTTACTCACCACCTGTCACGCTGAGCACATGTGCAGTAGCTATTTTGCTGACTGCTTTTGCTGTACTCATTGTCTAGTGTCTGACTAACCCTTCCAGGATAATAGTCGTGATTATGTATACCTATGTAATGTACCAAGGTACCCAAGGTTTTTTTCTATTTCTGATGTTCCACAAAAAGCAATGGTAGTGAACCGAAAACCATCATGAATGGGTCAAGAGTGGGTGTGCTTGTTCCACGGTGGGGAGCGCTCTTATTATTTTGGACTACATCGGCTGCTTACCATCAGGCAGGTATAGTCACTATGACGTGTCGCATTAAAAATAAAACAACAACCTGCACTTACTTGATAAACTACGCCGTAGCTACGACATGCTCTAAAGTCAGATCAGAACTGTGTTGTTTTTTTTGTCATCATAATCATTATAAGCTTCTTGTAAACGTCGTACTGGGTTTAGGTGAACACGGGATATGGGTCATTACCAATGACCTAAAATATCATTGGTCATAACCCACCATACTGGGCCACTTCGGTTTAAATGACTGCCATATTAAAAAAACAAACCTGAACAGCCTAATGTCCAATCAACGCAGGAGGAGCTCGAGATATCCATGAGTCTATAAAATGTATCATTTTAGTTTGAATATGATTTCTATTGTTCTATTTTTCGAATATTAATATTATTAGCCTATTGGAGTGAGAAATTTGACATTATTTGAGCTAAGCAATCTTTAGAAACGTTATTAATTTCAGGCGTTAATCTATAAATCTAAAAGAACTTCTTGGCGGGAAAGTGAAGCATCATGTCTGCAGTTGTGTTTAATTTCGTAAAAATTACAAAATTACTCGTATTATTTTTATTTTTCGAATATCGGATTCCTTAGGAGGCCTCTTACATCTCGAATGTGATTTTTGCGTTAAATGCCCATTTTCGCATTTTGTAGTAATTTTGTAGTTGTATTTATCGTTTTTACCGAAATAGGATAATAAATTTATTATAAAATCTTTATTCCTCATGAAGTAACAATTACTCTGGTATAAATTTTGCTCAATAATATTATCGTAGATAGGAGATATTCACAGTTAACTTATAGCGGTTTTCGAAGTTTTTTGGTTTAGAATAAGATTTTTTTCCTATATACAATCAATGATATCTAAAAATTCCGAGGCCGCTACGCACTATTCGACTATATAAGAGATAACATTATAATATTTTTTATCACTTGTTTAAAACAGTAGTTCAATCGATAAGCTCAAAAAAGTGCCTTCGCGCAGTTTATGAAGATCTCTCTCTGCAATTTTGGGTTTAATTAAAAAGTTAAGCAAAATTTACAAAAAGCGAGGCCGCTACGCACTATTCCAATAGCTATTCTATACTATTCAATAAGTCATAATTGTTAATGTATTTTTGTTTCTGAGATCCTTAACACCAAAATTGGCCAAATTCGAAATGTTTTTAATCTGGTCTCCCATCTAGTGACCTGGCATTGCAAAAGTTGTTTGGCGACCGGCGATCGCAAACCAAACGCCTTAATTTGTGAGGATCATGACGTATAAGGTGACTGCTAGAAACCGCAAGAAACTTCAAGAACTGATCAGGTGAAGTGTTTTAAACATGACAAATTCGTGTTTCTTCCGCGTCAGCTGGGCGATAAATACCTACGTTGACGGGTCAACAGACGGCCGGCCGCGCCCTCGCGTTGTAAATAATCGTTATTTTTAATTGTTTCCATTTTATTTTTCTTATGTTATTGCTTTAAAATAAATTAGATATTTAAACACCATCCAATTAAAATTCACAAAATGAATTTATTTATTTAAATATGAAAAAAACACGAATTTCTTTTTTGTCATTTTTGTCATGTTTAAAACACTTGACCTGACCAGCCCTTGAAGTTTCTTGCGATTTCTAGCAGTCACCTTATATAGTCACTGGACAGTACGTCCATGAGGTGTAATCACAGAACAAAAGAACGCTTCTGCTCTGTGGGTATAATAATATGTCATACTGTGTCTCCCGCCACTGTGAGTCAACCCTCGGCTGCAGGGCTCGCACCTGCGTCCGCCCGTCGGCCGCCATTCGCGCCACTCGCGCCCCGACCGCCGGCCGTGATGGGCGTGCTTAGTGACAAAACCACCGCGCCTCCTGCCGAGCTCGAGCTCGAGCGCGCCAGACGGCCCCACCTGTTGATCCTTGACGACTCCAGGCAGACACGCTCGGGGGAAGGTAGGTGTTACTATATAAAGTTTTTGATTATTAATCACCGAGACGATTTAATTTTTTTTTGTAAAAAAAAAGTTACTATAAAAAAAGAAAAGGCGCTGAAAAGTTAATAAGAAAAAATTGCTGGCTGTAATAATAATTATAAGAAAAAAGATACTTAGTTGTCTTTATTAAGGAAAGTTACTTAGAAACAGAAAAGGCACTGGAAAGTTAATAAGTAAAAATAGCTGGCTTATAATAATTATAATAAAAAAAAGACTTAATAATATTGTCTTGTTTAAATATAACGAATTGATTAGCTAAATTGAATACCTACTACCATAAACTTTTGACAAAACATAAAATAAAAATAACCCGTCAAATAATAATAAAATAAAATTAAAATAAATAAAATAAAAAATAAATAAAAATAATATTTTTTTAATAAAATCCTAAGGCTAAATTTCCATTATCTAAATAAGTATTTACATACTTTTGTCGGTGGGTGAAAATAGTGTGATTGTTTCGAACGAAAAACAAAGTAAAGATCGTATATCTTTTTTAAAATTGGATTTGAAAGAAATAAAACCTTTTTTGTGACAAACAAGTTATGAAACAGAATAAATTGACATATTAAATGAAGTGAAGCACCTTTCTTTTAAACACATGGAAGTCCTGTACCATAGTCCACTTTTCACCAAATAGCGACTGCACATGTGCTCAGCGTGACAGATGGTGAGCCCTTCGCCGCTCTATGCTGTTGGATGTATGTGCAGTCTTTAGTCCGTTAGTCGCCTTTTACGACACCCAAGGGAAGAGAGGGAGTGGCAGTATTTATTTACCGCTACGCTACATGGTCACGAGTATGGAATCATCATAACAAGAAAATTAACTTAATTCAAAAAGTTTTTTTTCTGCTGTTAATTGAATTTTATATAAATTAGTTTACACAGAAGTTGTACGGACAAGGAGATTTCCAACTACTCAAAGTAGTTGCAAATGTTTTTACATTACTAAAAATGTAATTTCAATTTTCTTATAGGAAAGTGAAAGTGACAAATCATAATTAATTCCGAAGTTGGAAACGTCTTTTGTAATTAACTAGCACAACAATAAAATTATGATTAATTTCTGTAGTTGTTGTGAATAATTAACAAAGCTGTTTCGGTGCTTTTGTGGAAATAATTGTGCCGTTTGCTTATGGAAAAGTTGGAATTTGTTGTTAGTTTAATATTTATCTTAATTAATACAAATGTTATCAAGTAATTAGCTTTTATTCGAGTACTTTTTGAAAGTTTGTTTTTCTCTGAACACCTTTACTCGATTCGTAGAGAATGCCTCAGGGCAGTAAGTCCACCTTTTGCTGTAACTATGCAATAAAAAAATGGTTGCCCCTTTTCACGAACTTTTCAATCAACAGTTTTTTTTAACATTGCTTATAGCGACATCGAAAAATAAAGAGAAGTTAAGAAAATTTTGTTGCGAGTAAATTGCAAATAGGAAAAGTTAGAAAAATCATGTAGAAAAACAATTTGAACCCGCTTCTTACTTCAAGTTTCAAGGATCGGACATCACCATAAAAGCCGGTAGTGCACCTGATTCGGTGAAAGGGGCGGGTTCGAATCACTTTTGAAGTAAATTCTTTCATTTACCGAAATTTGATGTAATACTAATTACCGTTAAGAAGAGTTCAAATGGAAATTAATTAAGTAACGAGTTTACTTTATACAGCCGGAGGCTTTCTGAACGTCTGAGCAAATGTTTAATCAGTTAAAAGTAATATTGTTTATTCCTCTATTTAAATATAATCAGTGGAAATTAATGAATTTTATATATATTGTAATATTTTTGCAATTCAAAAATCATCGTCATCATTACGGCCCATCCTCTGTCCAGCTTTGGACATAGGCCTCCTCTCCTCCCCTCCACTTCCAGAGGTCTTGTGCCCTCTCCTTCCAAACGGCTTTCATATCTACAGATGTCATCAACCCATCTTTTGCGTGGTGTTCCTCTTCCTCGGGTATTTGCTCTGGGTCTTCATTCCAAAGTTTTCTTGGTCCAAATTATAATAATAATAATAATAAAATATACTTTTATTGCACACAAGAACATATAACAGAAAACATTTATACAGTGACAAAGTATAAAACAGACGGCCTTATTGCTAACAAGCAATCTCTTCCAGGCATCCTTGGGTGATAGAAATATAAAAAAAAGAATATTGGAATGGGTGCAAGAATAAGGGAAATAAGAAATAGAAATATAAAATAGATTGGATAATAACTTTAATAATAATAATGAAATATAATTATAATTTAAATCAATGAAAGAGATAAAAAGAGATCATGCAATATTATGGTACATTAGGGAAATAAATAAAACTAAGATGTTAAACGTAAAAAAATATATTATACTTAAGAAGTAATAAAAAAACATACAATCATTTGAGAAATGGAAAAAAAAAATTTTTATGTGTGTATTATTTCTTACTTATTTATTAATCTGTAGATTTTTTAAAATATTTTTGTGAAGTCTGCTCAAATTAAGATAGTTACCTGTTTTATTTTACTTTGATTTTCATTCATTTCATTACATTTAAATTTAAATTTGACTTGGAATGCTTGAATGAAGACAATAATAATAATAAGTAAGAGTATGTATTTGAAAAAAGATAATAAAAATAATAAGGAATCATAATTTTCCTTCAAATTGCAAATCCTACAAGACATTAGTTAAAAACAGAGTAATCCGGGGAAGCGGGGCGCATTTTTATGCTATAGATTTAATTATTTGAAATTTTAATAGTCTTTTAAAGCTTGTCATTGATTGAGATTCTTTTACGTCTTTGGGGAGTTTATTGTATATTTGCGGCCCTTCACATAAGGTTTCTTTTTCCATAATTACTTCTTGGTGTGCGTAAGATTAAGTCATTAGCATTTCTGAGTTTATTTTTTTTAATTTGTTGCTTTTTAGTAAAACTTATTGGGGTGTGAATGTCCTCAGATCGACGGTCCCTAAGTATAATCCCAGATGTGGTACATCTGTGATTTTCAGTTTTTTGTTTAATTGTCTTCTACTGATTTAACTCTATCGGTCTATGAAACAAACAAGTGAAAAAGTTCAATAATTATCTAGTTTTCGAAGTATGTCAAATACTATAACTGCAATTTAAATTAAATTCTCCGCCGTAATATGTCTGAAGTGCCACAACTTGAATGATACGTCGGAGCGTCACTGCGCGAGGGGCCTCTCGTGTAAGTACCCTAGTGTCAGTTGCGTTTAATGTTTAAGTGATTTGGAACTAATTATGTAAATTAATACAAGTTAATTATAACATATACCTACACTACAATTCATTTTATTTGTCTAATACCCTATTTTAAATTAAACCAATAATTTTTCCGAAAACAAAATCATTAAATACCATACAAAATTTAACGTTGAGCAACTCCCCATGTAAAATTCAGTAAGTGCCATTTGATTTGTTAAATGATTTGTATGTTCCGACGTATAGTTCAGTAAGTGTAAAATAACATTATACAATATTATAAATCGAGTTAATATATATTCAGTACATTCTTAACTTAACCTGCTATTTGCTTGCCTAATTGGGTAATCACAGCTTATATACTTTTAAAGTTACTGATAAAGACACTTTCAAACCGCTCGCGATTTTCACCTATGGGATTATACGTAGGGACCGTCGAGATATTATTTTACGAATTAATAAGCATGTGCAGTAAACATACGATTGACTTAAATTTAACAGTATATATTTCCTTGGTTAGTGTTAGACATTTATAGTTAAATAGAACCTTTGACAGACACATGATTGATGATGGAACTTTTCCTGAATTCCTTTAAATATCTCTAACTCGCAATTATATACAAAAGTTATGGAACCATTTCGTAATAACAAAAAAAGTGTTTTGCAATAAGTTAACAAACAAAAAAGAACGAATGAACAAAAATAAATTAAAATTCCACAAGCGGGACTTCAGCCCACACCTTTTGACACGCCCTTTGGCACCTGACCTGCATTGTTAATTTTTTTTCTGAATTGTAATGATCCACATAGACACCCTCACTTTTTAGTCGTTTTAATGAAATTAAAGGTGAGTTCCACCCATGAAACTGAACAATTTCCCCCAGGAAACACATGTGCAACAATGACAAAAAAAATTCGAAAATTTAGAAATGCTATTGTCATAGGATAAAATGTTTACTAGAAAAAAAAAAGCAGTGGACCGGCAATCCAAAGGTCGTGGGTTCGAATCCTATTCGAGCTTCCTGAGACTGGTTAATTTTTTTTTCTAGTAAACATTTTATCCTATATCTATATAGCATTGTGAATGCAAAATTTCAACAATAAAGATAATACTATTGTCTTCAGCTGATCGGACAGTTTTGTATGGGAGGTCAAATTTTTTTTGTCAATTTTGCACATAGGGTTCTCGAAGAAAATTGTTTAGTTTCATGGGTGGAACTCACCCTTAATTTCATTAAAACGACTAAAAAATGAGGGTGTATAAACGTTCCACCGCTAGGCACAGGTCTCAGTTTTCACATGGATAACAGTGCATGGCGAGACTGGGCCATAACCCACCACGCTGCGCTGGCCCAATGGAGCTGGTGGATTTTAACGACTAACATCTTACGACAACAACCAACGGCTTCACGCGCCTTCCAAAACACGAAGACGCTCGAGATGTTCTTAATTTGGTTACCCATCCAGTGACCTGACATAGCTAAAGTTGCTTAACTAGATCGCAAACGGAACGCTTTAGCCCCCCTTCTCTACCTATTATAACATCTATCCATACATAATCACGACTATTATCCCCGAAGGGTTAGTCAGAGACTAGACAATTTTTAACCGCCTCCGTGGTCTAGTGGCTAAGCCACCGGTTTCAGACCCAGAGGTCCCAGGTTCGATTCCCAGCGGGGGGTACATCTTTGTGTGCTCGGTTTGGTTGGTGGTAGGGCTGTTAAGTCCGCCTGGCTAGCTACCACCATCTTATCTAAGTCTGTCGCCATAACAACGATGTTTATAGCATAGTTGTGTTCCGACAATTAGAGATAAGATAGCCAGTTCCTCAGTGGCTGAGGATTCCGGATGAAGCGCGCTTCCACCTTCGGCCTTATCATCACTTACCATCAGGTGAGATGAAGGCCAAGCGCTTACCCGTTACCCGTAAAAAAAAACAATGAGGACCGCAAAAGCAGTCCTCTGCCATAATCCCTTTTCACCGAATAGCGACTGCACATGTGCTAAGCGTGACAGGTGGAGGGCCCATCGCTGTTCTATGCTGTTAGATGTATGTGCAGTCTTTAGTCCGTTAGTTGAATTTTAAGGGAAGAGAGGGAGTGGTAGTATTATTTCAGCTCTACGCGATACGGTTATCTTATTATGATTTTATGTTCATAATAAAAAGCTGGTGAGCTTCTTTATATATATTTAGAAAGAAATATTTCTTATTCATCCTCTTTGTTTTAGTCATTGTCTGTGGTTTCGGTAAATGTGTGCATCTCAAACTGTTTCTTTGTACGTAGTGTACGGTAATACGTTTTTAAACAAGATTTATGGCTGGGTCGTTTGGGCCCGAACCGGATTGTTGTAACCTCCCACGCAAGTACTATTCAAACTGCTAAACAATCATTTACATTTATGACTACAATACCAACATAACAAGGATTTATGACTTAACACTTTGATGATGCGATTTGATAGTTGTATAAAGTTAATCGTGTGACTCTCTTGTCTGATTTGTTGAAAACTGTATTTCGACAGTTTTATCAGAGATGTGATTGTAAATAGCCTTTCATTGACATACTACTAGGCAAAGGCCTTCATCAAACAACTAAAGTAATCGTTACTATTAGTATAACCCCTTACCGCACTGTGTCCCATATTTGCACACTTAAGTTTTGTGACAAAAATTTTAATTTATAACAAGTTTGAGTGATGGTAACTTTAAAAACCATAGACTAGATAAATACTTTGACGTTTAGTAGCTGCATAATGTTGGCAGACTTGCTAGAAAAAGATAAAAGTCAGTTTGAATTCCACTATACTTCGAAGGTGAATAGCTCTGTGTTTGCACTTAAATTTCTCAGAATCCTACGAATATTATTGCTTGTATATTTTTCTATGTATAGACTCTAAAAATAAAAGAACCTGCCCTAGATTATTATTGATTGTAAAATTATTCAGCAATATTGTCGTGTGCATATGTGGGAAGATATGCAGACTTGGCTCAATAGTGCTGTTCATTTATGGGACAGTATGCAGATAGCGGTAAATCTGATACTGTTCATATATGACTCATCATGCAGTATGAACGCGTAGGTTGAATTTTTTGAGCACATATGCCTATGTTAGTAATATAATATATTTATTCTGCCCATGAATTCTTGAACTGTTTTCTTTCGCAGTATAGTCTAGTCACGGGTTTAATTCGCGTGGAGTTATACAAAACCAAACTTAGGTAACTGGTTCGTTTTCTGATTTTTTTTATTAAAGTTCTTCATGTTCGTTTACTTTCTCGCTAAAATAGCTCTACCTAGCTTAAAATAGTAAACAAACAATGCTAAAACAAGTCCATTATTTACAATATTTTAGTATGGTTTTGAACCTCAAACTTGCATTATACCAAGTTGCTTGTTGTCCCATATTTGGTATAAACAGTTTCATTCTATTTAATTCATAATCGTACCATTTATGCACATTTTGCTTTTATTATAATAATAAATTAAACAGCCTTGCTACATTTTTAAATACATTTTTTATGGGTTCCATACACTAAAAACTATAAGATATATTTTTCCTGCAATGATATGAAAGTCCATGCAGTAAGGGATCTAAAGTAATCGCTACTATTAGTTTAATCACCAACGTTGCCACATTTATTAGGTTAGGACATATTGACAAATTGCAAGACATTTTTGTGTTAGTTTGGTGAAAGAATACTACCCCCTCTCTCCCCTTGGGTGTCGTAAAAGGCAACTAACGGACTAAAGACTCCACATAGAGCGGCAATGGGCTCACCACCTGTCACGTAAAAGGCAACTAACTGACTAAAGACTCCACATAGAGCGGCCCACCACCTGTCACGCTGAGAACATGTGCAGTCGCTATTTGGTGAAAAGTGGACTATGGTAGAAAGACAGCAAAAGCAGTATTTTGCTGTTCTCATTATCTAGTTTTTGACTAACCCTTCGGGGATAATAGTCGTGATTATAACTATGATTATTCCATGTGTTTCAAAAGAAATAGGTGCTTCCCTTCACATAATATTTATTCTGTTTGATAACTTGTTGTTTGTCTCCAGAAAGGGTTTTATTTCTCTCAAATCCAATTAAATAAGAAACACGATCTATACTTTGTTTTTTCGTTCGAAAAAAAGTGTTCAAATCAAAGGGTAACAGGGGAAGGGATGTTGAGATATTCCAGATGTGCTGAAAAAGACCTATTATTATTATTTTTTGAGAATGTTAATTTAATTATTTGTTTCTTATTATTATTATTAGCAGGCGAGCAGTTGTTACAACTGCTAGTTCTGATATCCTGATTATCATAATATACTGTAGTATCGTATTTGCTGATATCCTGATTATCTTATTATACTGTAGTATCGTATTATGTTTTTTAAATATCCATCTTGTCTATTCTTAAATTGGTTGATGTTGGAGGATAGGGCAACATCATCTGGGAGCTTAATTCTACTGTTTTACCACTCTGTTTCGTATAAAATGTTTAAAGGGATGGCTGTTAGCAACACGGGTACGTAGTTTGAAACTGCTGACTTCTAAGGCGACTGTCTTCATTTATTTGAAAAATTATGGGTCTGTCACAGAGGTCATAATGCCCATTTAATATTATATGGCCTCAACAAAAGGTTACATTCTAAATCGTAAATTTTTACCGGGTATCGGTATGCAATGCTATGCTGTGCTAAAAGTTACAAAGTCGTACATTCCTCTCCCATAGGATCTCATTAATTGATACTTCGCCGATCTGAAGTTCAATTAACGAAAGTGTTAATTAATTAATCTCCATCGCACTTCAAACGATCTTAATCAATGTTCGGGGAAGCAGAAGGGTTATAAGTTCTCAGCAGTTAGTCTGTGGCAATATTTAAAGATGGTTAAAACCTTTTACTTAAAACGTTAAGTAATACACGTAATGCTGTGAACAGTTTACCCCGAAATTCGTTTACAACATCAAAGGGAAATTTTATGAGTTTCTTATTTATAATAATCCGATTCAATTTTTAATATAAACCAGCGTAGTTGGACTTTTGTGGTCGGGTCGCCACGCGTAGCAATAGTACTGTCGGCCACAGAAGTATGCTAACATTATAACACCGTGTCATACCAATAATGTTAATAGCATTGTTGGTTGAAGATTTCACCTTCAACCCACAACGATGGCCCAAAGCGGGTTAGTTAGTTCAAAATTTATATAAATATAAAACTGTTAACATTACTTTTTAATTGATATCCTAATTATGCAAGCGAAAGTAAGTTGGTTTGTTTGTTAATCTTTCGCGTTTAACCGCTCAACCAATTTTGATGAATTTTGGTAAAAAGATAGATAAGGCTCTACAGACGGTAGGCGGTTGTTGGCTACTTTTCCGGGAAAAATTAACGTGAGTAAAGCCTCGGGCAAAAGCCAGGTAATTAAAAATAGTTTTGTTAAAACAAAGTATGTTTTGTATAAGCTGTGTGTTTTCACTGAACATAAGAGTGGCCGGTTCATAACTTTCCCAGTGTAGGTGATGCAACAGGCAACACAGCCTTTCATCTCCTGTCTCGGTGTACAAGGCCTTCTATGAAAGCTCTTGATTGATTCGCTTATCGCATGTCAATATTGTATCAACAAATTTCTATGGGCAGAAGGCTGGTCATATTAGTTGGCGGACCGATAACCGCTGGGGTAGACATATTACTCGACAAACAGTGATAGTACATGACGCTTTTTGATTAAGTGTAGCGACGATGTACGCAAAGTGGATGGCAACAGTGCACTGACACGGGTTAGTTATGATTATGACAATTATTAGATAGAACACATTTTTGAATTAGAATAGAATGGAGTTTTATTGCTGATACTGTGTACAATTTGCGGTTGCGGTTGAAGATGCGGTACATTTTGGTTACAGCAGTGTACCCATAACGGGAATGCAATTTTAAATAGTTACAAAAAATAATAAAATAACCACGTACCTAACATAGTATTCATCCAGAGTGTAAAATACTTTATTTGACAACAATTTTTTGAAATGAAAATTTAAATTTTGGCACTCCAAGAGCTTCAATGTCTAATGGAAGGTGAATGAATACTTTAATGCTAGTATTGTAGGCACTCATAAAGCACATGTGATTATTAATTCTTGAAATACATAAGTAATTTTCAAAGCACAGGTCAGGCCGCATATGGAATACTGCTCCCATGTCTGGGCTGGAGCACCCCAGTACCAACTCCTTCCATTTTACCGCATTCAAGAGCTGCTCGAATTGTCGACGACGTGGTTATTTCAGGTCGGTTCGATCCACTGGCTCTTCGGAGAGACGTTGCGTCTCTCTGTATATTGTAGGTACCGCATATATCATGGGGAGTGTTCTGAGGAATTGTTTTGTTCGGCTTGATCCCTGCCGCTGATTTCCTTCACCGCACTACACGTAATCGACTGTCATTCCATCCACATCACCTTGATGGATGGCGGTCTACTACTGTGCGTTTTTCACAAATTTTCTTGCTTCTCTCGGCGGCGGTATTTCCGGACCGTTACGACTTACGGATCTTCTTATGCATGTAAAAGATATGAAGAAAACAAGCATAACTGTTTGTGGACAGTGATACCACACCTCTGTTCTGAAGTTTACGTGACATACGGGCACACATAGCACCATGTAGTCTTTAGAGTATACTAGAGTATACTTACTCAAGCAGAGCTTGGCTATGGCTTAGAAGCCATAAGCATGTTGCCCATGTACAGAATAGTTGTAGTAGCGGAAAAAAAGAGGTCGTATTATTCTGAAAACCACAGAGTTATGGTGCTTCCCTTAGAGTGCTTTCCCACAGATTATTTTTTCTCTTAAATAATGGCTTCGTGCGATCAGCACTTTTAGGTAGTGTCAAGTTTTTGATAGTAATTATTATTTTCTTTACGTTAAGTGGATGATAATGAGTGATAATTACCGTTTAATGGTAAGTGATTTTTCCCCAAACAACTCGAGACTCAATAAAGCTGTGGGACTATTGAGGTCTCACACGGACTTGTTGAGAGAATTTGAAAAGTGATTTTGCACTGTTTTCTTTTACTCATGCACGCTCACGAACACTTAACAGTAAATAGTCCACCATTACTTCACATTAATGAAGACAAAACATAAATTATAGAAAATAATACAAAACTGCAGCCATGATGTTTCACTTTCCCACCAAGAAGTCCCCCACAGATTTATTTGCATGTGAACTTTTGTACACAAATTACGACTTCATGTGACTTCTAAACTATTTGAAGTAGTTATGGTTATACAATATTACGCAACATGTCAGAAAGTATTTACCGGAGTACATCATCAGCCCCATTCAGTCTATAACATATTATTACATACATATAATCACGACTATTATCCCCGAAGGGTTAGTCAGAGACCCTAGTCTCTGCCTACAATGAGGACAGCAAAAGCAGTCCTCTACCATAGTCCACTTTTCACCAAATAGTGATTGCACATGTGTTTAGAGTGACAGGTGGTGAGCCCATCGCCGCTCTATGCTGTTGGATGTATGTGCAGGCTTTAGTCCGTTAGTCGCCTTTTACGATACCCAAATGAAGGGAGGGAGTAGTAGTCCTCTTTCACCGCTACGCGACACGGTAAAAAAAAAAGTCTTGCAGCTGGGCACAAGGCCTTTCCACATGGACAATAGCATGTGGGGAGATTGGGCCATAACCCACCGCGCTGGCCCAATGCGGGTTGGTGGGTTTAACGACTGCCATTTAATTTTAACGACCACATCCGAAATCAATGATTTTACGTGCCTTCTGAAGCACAGAGAATCTCTAGATCTTTTTTTTTATTCAGCCACCACCAGCCACCATTTTTTACCCATCCAGTGACCCGGCATTGCGAAAGTTGCTTAACGGCAAGATCGCAAACCGAACGCGTTAGCTGCTATGCCATAGAGCTCGTATCCTAAAACCAAACTCAAACCTCTGCTTGAGTAAGTTAGAAAGGGATGGTGCTATTCATCGCATATATCGCCATCCCTTTCTAACTGTATTTAAGCATGGATTTTGAGTTTGATTTTAGCATTGACCTAGAAGTATAGACAAGAACGTTCATACAAACCATTTGTTCAAATTCTGGAATGAGAGACCTAAAGGTCGCTGCAGCCGCTGCAGCCCTTAAACATTTAAATGTCGTCTAATCAACAGACAGACATCGCAGTGCTGCAGTGCCAGATCGGTCAAAGACAACGTAGTGTGTATCAAGATGGCGTCCCAAATAGATTGTCAATAACAATAATTGAAAAAATATCTTTTCTATTCTAATAATACAATATAACTACATAATAATGACTTGAATAATAATTAATTTCACTTACTTGATAACTGAATTGTATGTAGTAAACGTCGACACTATGAATAGAAATAAAGAATTATTTTCGCCGCTCCGCACGCGCGAATGTCAAAGCCACACTAAAGCAAGGTGCCGAGTCGACTCCTCAGATGAGTGGAACATAGTGCGTGTTCGGAAGGGCCTATCTAATGTAACGTATATATCTCTGGATTTTAGAATACGAGCCTTAGAGCGTAGAATAACGTCTAACAAATTGTGGAACATTTTAACATTATTTGTTAGTGTTATCGTTTTATATAATAGTTGCTGTGTGGAACCATTAAAATTCTCTTGACAATCGGCCTGTAAAAGTGAAACTAGACCTTTAAGGTCGAAACCTATTATCACAATATTCGCACAACGATATTGTGTTTCAAACATTTCACTATTGAGCGTTCGACAGCGTACAGTTTAGCAACAAGTTATGAACAGTATCATTTATTACACTTTATCATTGGCCTATAAACGCTCCACTGCTGCCTTCCTTGTTTTTGACTGCCACCCTTCGACATCAACCGGGACCAGTAGCCTAATTCACCTTACAAAACTTCAACGACATGCAAGCGATTTGATCGCTGAAGTCTCTTTTTGTATTCACGTATCAATCGCACGATTTTGAGTAAGTTTTGTATAAGCGTATTCATGTGCATTAATCGAAGTTATCGAACTTCGTTGTCTCCGCGGTATTCACCTATTATTTTGACGTTTAGTTTGATCGGATGTCAGTGATTACACGATCAATTAGATAATTTCCAAGTCATTGGAAAAAAATAATAAACATTTCTGCTCGGACCAAATAGTAATATTTGGTCCGAGCATTTCTGCATGTTTTATTAACAATTGAATTTATTTCGTAGAATTGTAATGGCAACATTAAGTTTAAATAGTTGACAATTTGCTAAGTTGCGATCCTATCGAGTAGTTGTTTTATCGAAATGACAGGTGAATACGGATTTATGACTGTTTTTCAATAGGATCTTCAAAACGTAAGCGACATTTTGACTATTACAAAATACGTGAATCAGGCCACAGTGACTATACATGCCTCCTGAAACACGGTGAAGCTCGAAACTTGAATTTGATCACCCAACTTTGAAATCATGTTACTGTTACTATTGATATGTATTGACTTAATCACCAGGGTTGGTGATCACAAACCAGGACTAATGCATTGAGAAATGCGTAACACACTTTGCTCGACCTGAGATCCCAGGAGCCACCGATACATAACAAGGCTTATCACGTCCCGACACGCATTTAAGAGGGTTTATGCATTTCGGTTTCCCATACACACTTCCAAGTCGAAATTTTTAAAAACCTTTAAGCCAATTTTCATGAAACTTTGCATGCTAGAGTAAAATACAGAGATCTAAATAGTTTGTTAAAAACATGTTTCAAAAACGTTTATTTAACTGAGTTTCATTAAAATTGGCTTAATGGTTTTTAAAAATATCGACTTCGAAGTTTGTATGGGAAACGGAAATGCGTAAACCCTCTTAAGAATAAATTAAAACTAGCACTACTGGATATGCAAAAGTCTTGTATAGGCGTCAGTGGTCGTTAGTGAGTAGGCACATAGGTATATGGAATGTTATTTTTCTATTTAATTTAAATTAATCAATTCAATTAATCTTAATCAATTTGACATTTTATTTTATGGTGACATATTTTTTAATATTTAAATCAATTATAGTATTTATTTATATTAATGTCGATTCACACGTTTTAATATTATTTCATTTTTTATTATTATTTTATTGTCCATTAAAAGAAAAATCCGTTTCCGCGGCCTATCGGGTTCTCTGGGCAAAAACTGAAAACCAGTGATTTGCTCTTTGAGCAAAGGTGTCACAGAGTTTTTGCCCTTTTGCATCGCTGCGGCACACATGCTACCAACTACCAACATGTTATTCAAATGTTTTTTGTTTGTACCTAAGCATGTGTGTTTTTGATGCAAATAAATGTTTTATCTATCTATCTATCTAAGATCAGAAATTATTACTTACTGTTGTTGAAGATTATTAATTTCCTTATGGAAACACTCGCCAGGAACCTTCCGAAGTTCTCAGTAATAGCTATTAGTATTATTGACTTAGTACTTTAACTTTTTAATTACTTACACTTCGCTATGGAACGCTCGCCTTTTCTTAAAGGTTTGTGTCAGGTTTCTTATGATGCTAGCGACCTGCCCGTGACCTTGTCCGCGTGTACACTCATATCTCGTCGTGGTTTCGCTATGGATTTTACAAATATTTCTTTTTTTATGTGAAAGGACAAGAGGAACAAACACAACTAAAAATAAATAACACGATTAATTTTTGTAAGTAAGTACATACCTATCTACTTAATGCTTGTGGCCGTGGTCACAAGCGAACTGACCACTGTTACTGTTACGTCAAGCAGTAAGTAGATATGTACTTACTTACAAAAATTAATCGAGTCAGGTCCCGTTAAAATAGTTTTAATGCAATGCAACGCGATAGTTTAATGCCTTAAAAATAAATAGCCGAATAAGTATGGCTGTACTTATTCTTAAGTGAAGCGCGAACAAACATTCGACAAATCGTTATCATTTCGCGTTAATGTGGATTTAATCAATTATTTAGGATGTTTAATCGATACAGCCTCTCCTCCATGTTTGTGGTTAGTTTGTAAAAAAATAAGCACACTTTGATTATTTGTCATAAACAACATTTCTGCACAGTTAGAAGCAAATTGGAATAGGCAATAAAAAGTTTCATGCAAAGTTCAAGACCCCATATCGCTCCTTTCAAGTCTTATTTTGACGGAAAAAGTAGACTATAACAGTTTCCCATCTATGTCTATTCCAAAATTCATTAATATCGGTTTAACGGTTTAAGCGTGAAAGCGAAACAAACAAAGTCACTTTCGCCTTTATAATATTAGTTAGGACATTGCTAAGCTCACTAATCCAATTGCCGTCAACATAGCGCGGTGAGATCACAGATGTCTTTATGTATCAACCAACATACTTCGACTAATGAGTCTTGATGCTTGACAACGAAACACAAATTCAATTTTAAGTTTATCTATCTATATATATACCTATACAAAAATCAGTAAATAAACTGATTCGTAAAACTGTTCGTTAAATATTAAAAATATATTTTACGGATTAATCATAACTTCATGTAGGAAGACACAGGCATTTATGAGTAATAATCGTGTCGCGTGGCGGTGAAATAATACTACCACCCCCTCTCTTCCCTTGGGTGTCGTAAAAGGCAACTAACGGACTAAAGACTGCACGTACGGTCGGGGTCACCGTCGCTTTACCATTTTGCAACGATTTTCGTATGAAGCGCACCGACCGCCCGGGTACGTGCCCGTACCAAATAAACGACGCGGTGTGCAAGGGATTTTGACCTTTAGACTGGTAAAACGACGGAGTCCGCCATTGTACATATCCGTCAACATAGAGCGGCGATGGGCTCACCACCTGTCACACTGATCATGGTAGAGAACTGCTTTAAATTTGCTGTCCTCATTGCTTGTCTCTCACTTACCCTTCGGGATAATAGTCTTGATAATATAAATGTAAGTATGTATGTACGTAAACTATCTACTACATGGGAAGATTATGTACGGATTAACTGGTATTTAATATCTTCTTGTTACGGACTGATGGCCGTCACCGCGAACCCTGTGAAGTGTTTAAGAATTTTAGAAAACAACAAACAAATAACTTACGTTAATATTCATATAGCAAATTATACTATAAAAAACATTTTGAAATTGTATAAAAGTGTAATATGTTAGTACATCTTTATAACCAAATTGTTTTGTTTTACGGCCTAAATAAATAATGCCTTCATTTTCCTGACTACAATGATATTATAAGATGAGAAATTATTCGCAACATAAAAGTAGGTACACAGGCCACTGTTTTTTTGAGCGTTGTTATATGTTAAGATTTGTGATTTGTTACCTCCGCTTATGTTATGATAAGGTCGACAGACAAGGGAATTTAATTAAATGAAGCATCACAGGCCGCTGACCCCTCAATAATAATCTTGTCGCTGGGTCAGTTCATGTAAGTTACGGTAAAAACGGATAGTTCCTTGGTTTGATTGGTTCCAAAACAGAGTCTTTTTACTAAGTGGAAAAAACAACCATCATTAACTGTGTCGCGTAATGGTGAAAGAATACTACCACCCCTCTCTTTCCTTGTGTGTCGTAAAAGGCGACTAACTAACGGACTAAAGACTGCACATACATCCAACAGCATAGAGCGGTGATGGGCTCAACACCTGTCACGCTGAGCACATATGCAGTCGCTGGTTGGTGAAAAGTGGACTATGGTTGAGCACTGCTTTTGTTGTCCTCATTGCCTAGTCTCTGACTAACCCTTCGGGGATAACAGCCGTGATTATATGTATGTATGTTTATGTAAAATAACAACAATTTATATGGATGGGTGCAGCTCGGTAACCTGGAACTTTCGAAATTTTCTGGAAGAATTCCAATTGTTCAAAAACGGCATGACGAAGTTTTAAATATCAGATAGATGCTTTTATATAATGTTGTTAATCAACGCCGATATCAAAACTTTTTTCCTTTTGGGAGATGTTTTTCTTTGTGCTGATGCTTGTATGTGTGCGAAGTACCTTTTTCACTAAAATACCTTATCCAGTTTTTCGGTTTTCATTTATTAAATTATCCGTAATGTTATATAAACTAGAAAGTAAACAAACTTACGCATATGTTTTTATTATAAAAATACCATACAGTACATGCATAATCTATATAGATTTATAAATACCAAATGTGCTTGGGACGTATAAAGGCGGATGTTGATTGGTTTCGTTGATTTCTAAATAAAAGTTATGGTTAAAAATAATATGCACGACAATGATAGAAAATTAATCCGTTATATTGGATTATTTGCGTTAATAAACGTTCAAGTAAACTCGAAGATAACGAAGCGTTAAAAAATTAATACCCCAGATGGGAATTGAACTGACGTCCTCCGCAATCCGGATTGAAAAATTAAAAAGAGGCGGCATACTTAACAGTGTAAGTGGGTAGATGTGGGCTGATTAGATTACATTTTCATATAACATTTAGTTAATTTGCAATTAATTGGAACACAATTCATCATTTGGGTATTAAGAACATCCTACTGGGTTCAAGCCTTCCCACATGAACATAAGTAGATTTTCCCATAACCAACCACGCTAGCCCAATAAGATGTGCGGGATTTACATCAACATTTTACGCTAAAAACAGGGACAAAGGGAGCATAAAATATTACAATTTCGTAACCCATCAAATGACGCGACATAGCGAGAGCTGCTTAACATGCAAGATCGACCGAACGCACTAACCACTGTTTTATTCAGCTCTAAATATAATAAGACCAATTTAATATAACTTAAAAGTGCGTCGAACTCTCGTAGAGCTACAATCGAACAATAGCTACGAGCTACATGTCTACGGCGCGTTACACTCGCTACGAACATACGTAGTAAGGGGCGTAGCGCTCCGTGTAGCAGACATTCCACTTCAGAATTATTTAATTCGTTCAAATTAGATACAGAAAATTTCAATTAACCATTTGCAATGTATTCTAGCAAATTAAATGGTGAGAACATATTGAGCTTTTAGACAGTAGTATTCGTATTTGGATTCGCATGTTTAAAAAACAATATAATATACAAAGATAATTACGATTATGATACTAATTTACCAGTTAAACCTGTAACATTAAAAATGGAGCGGCAATATAGCTCCCGTTACAGTGTCGCCTTTTTGCGCCGGTAATGATCCATTAACGGGCAATTGTCCCCCTGGAGGCGTAACAGCGATACAATAGCCCCCATAAATCCCCATGACATTTAACGACACGATGGGATCTCAGGTAAATTCACATGGCGCTTGTCAGCCTCATAGTCTAATCATCATCATCATCACCATCATCCAAGGATTCACGGCTATTATCCCCAAATGGTTAGTCAGAGACTACGCAATGAGGACCACAGAAGCAGTCCATTGCCACACTTCACGTTTCACGAAATAGTAACTGCACATGTGCTCAGAGTGATAAGTGGTGAGCCTATCGCCTCTTTGTGTTGTTGGATGTATGTGCGTTAGGAGTCTTTAGTCCGTTAGTCGCCTTTTACGACACCGGTGAACCCATCGCCGCTCTTTGCAGGTGGGTGTATGTGCAATCTTTAATTTGTTAGTCGTTTAAGACACCTAAGGGAAGAGATGAACCGCCACCACACAGCTTACATATACAGTTGTGGTCATAGAATTAGGAACGGCTCGTACTGAAAACAATGTATGAAATCTATTTATATATAAATAATTTAATAATTTATTTTTTTATTATTTACTAATGCCGTGAACTAGTCACGTTACTAACATACTCACGAAACCGACTTAGGGATGAATTATATTAGACTGGGCCGTGCACGGGGCGTGCCGTGTGCGTGGCCCGGACGGGGCATTGATTTGAGACGTTGCATACATTTTGTATGAAGCAGTTTATATTACACAGTGCATGATCGGACGGGCCCGGACGGGACACGGTCCGCTCTAATATAAAATAAATACAAAATGTATGCAACGTCTCAAGTCAATGCCCCGTCCGGGCCACGCCATACGGCACGCCCCGTGCACGGCCCGGTCTAATATAATTCATCATCATCATCATCAGCCTATAAACGTCCCACTGCTGGGCACAGGCCTCCCACGTGAACAATAACACGTGGGGATATTGGGCCATAACCCACCACGCTGGCCCAATGCGGGTTGGTGGGTTTTAACGACTGCCATCTTACGACAGCAACCGGGACCAACGGCTTAACGTGCCTTCCGAAGCACGGAGGAGCTCGATATGTTATAAATTTGGTCACCCATCCAGTGACCCGGCATTGCGAAAGTTGCTAAGCAAGCAAGATCGCAAGCCGATCGCGCTAACCGCTGCGCCATCGAGCTCCTCCTAATATAATTCATCCCATAATAAACCATAATAATATGACATTTTAAATTATTTTTATGTAATAAAAAGTTCGATAACTATGTTGTAATACGTTTAATGACTGGACAAATAATTAAAAACACAAACTGAAACTAATATTATTGAATATTAAATTTAATGAATTGAATTATGTAAATGTATAAGGTATCACTGTAGTTTATAAAAATAAAAATTTATATTTGGTAAGATAAGACTTTAAACCATCGCGTTGCATTATATTAAAACTGTTTTAACGGGACCTAACACGATTAATTTTGTAAGTAAGTACATATCTACTTACTGCTTGACGTTTCGGCCGCGATGCTGCGGCCGTGGTCACAAGCGAACTGGCGGTGCGCGGCGTCGTCGGCTCGGGCGGGTATTTGTTTCTCATGCACGGCCGCAGCATCGCGGCCGAAACGTCAAGCAGTAAATTCTTACAAAATTAATCGTGTTAGGTCCCGTTAAAACAGTTTAATTTACTATTATAATAATGATTTTCTGTTCTACCACCACTTTGCCGATTCTGTGCTGTCAAAAATAAAATGTAATTCATAGTGCAAACTTTCTTTTTTGTGTTGTTCTATTTTAAGCACAGGAAGGCAATCAAACAGCCAAGATAGTGCCGTAGTGTTATTGTCTTTTATATTGTTATAGTTTTTCTTTTTATTTTTTGTGTTTAGCATTTTATTATTTATTTGTTAAATCCTTGTTTTGTGGACACCTCACCGATTAGGCCCCTCCAGAATACCAGCGTTGCAGCGCCTTTATGTCGCTGTAGCACGTGCTGAGGCTGGGGCCTAGTTGACCACACTTTGTCTTTTGTTTTAGCTTTATATTGTTACTGTAAAAATCGTACTTTTGTCTTTATTCATATATATATTTTTTTTTACATGTATGTAATTTAATAGTGTGTGGCAATAAATGTATTTTATTTCATCTTCTTTCTTTCTTTAATGTTTGGTAGGATAACCATTGTTTGCAATTACCGCACTGCATCGACGAGGCATCGAGGCTATTAAAGTTTGGCAAGTTTCAATAGAAATAGCGTTCCACGATTCCACGAACGCATCGTACAGCTCGTTTAGATTACTTGTTCTTTTGGCGGATATGCTTTCCGTCACTTCACGCCACAAATTTTCAATGAGATTGAGATCCGGGCTATTTGCAGGCCAATCTAGCATCGAAAGTAATTGCTCCCTAAGGAAGTTTTTAACAAAATGGTCAGTGTGTTTGGAAGTCATTATCATGTTGAAATATCCAGGTCACTGGTAACGTGTCCTCAGCGTAAGGAATCATTGTTTCTTCCAAAATGTTCTTGTGTTTAAATTGATATAGATTACCTTAATTACCCACACCATATCCAGAGAAACTTCCCCAAACTTTATGTATAATATAATGTTTCCTCCTCCATGCTTTACTTGTTTTGTAGTGTATTTATTATTCAACATTTGCTTTACAGATCAGAACTTAGTCTATTTATTTTTAATTCTTCAGAAAATTATACATTTTTCCATTGAATTTCCGTCCAGCTTTCGAGCGAAATCCAGTCTTCCATATTTTTTTTTTGTGCGGTTCTTCCAAATAGTTTTGCATCATTTAATCGTCTACGAATTGTACGTGCGGATACTCCTTGCCTGCTGCCATAAACTTCCCCTTTTATCGTTTCTGAGCCCCTAAAGAGATCTTTAAGTAAAGCATCTTAAGTATAAGCCTTTGCTGCCCGAACAATCATAGAATCCTCTCAAGATGTCGTTTTCCGAGATTTAGATTTTCGAAATGCGTTACTGGTAGTGTAAATTTCTTAAAGTGATTGACCGCGTTATAAACTTTAGTTTTTGAACATTTAAGTAGCGATATAGATATTATCAGCAATCTTTTTGTAATACCAATCAAGTTCATAAAGTGCAATTATAATTTTTCTTGTCGAAGAATCGCAACTTTGTTGCTATCCTATGTTTTGTAATAAATAATATTAAATATTTAACCACTTGTAATTTTAGGCTTGAAAAAATGGTGAAAAAAAACTTTGAATTTTAAACCATTTTAAAACGAACTGGTAATTTGCGTTCCTAATTATTTGTCCAACGGCCAGTACATAGAAAAAACATAACTTGTTTGTTTATTGTCGCATTATTTGATTTATATAAAATATTCTGAGTTGGAACTTTAGTCATGATATTACATTTTTACGTGGTTAAAAGTAATTGATAATAAATCAGTGCAAAGTTATTTGAACTAGATTTCATAAAATTGAACTGAATACTACCCGTTTCTAATTATATGACCACAACTATATGTATATAACATAATATAATCACGACTATTGTCCCCGAAGGGTTAGTCAGAGACTAGGCAATGAGGACAGCAAAAGCAGTCCTCTACCATAGTCCACTTTTCACAAACAGCGTGACAGGTGGTGAGCCCATCGGCGCTCTATACTGTAGGATGTACACAGCTTCTTCTATTTTACTGTGACACAGCTTTGATGCACCAACACACAGCTCCCTTTTTACTTTTTAATCGGGTAAAAGTAAAGTGTAGGTAGCTTTTTCGAATATGAGACGTTCCCCTCAGATTGAAGTGAACAGTCTCGATGTCACCCGACAGGTGGCAAAGGACATTTATCGCGGGCCGACGTGACGCTGACAGATTGCCGGTACACCGCCGCCGCTGTCACGTGATATTCGTGATGTAATTCGTTATTTTAACAGAAATATCAGATTACAACGATACGGCTGTTACGGCTGAAATATGGGTAAGTTTCAATTGTTTCTCAGGAAACTTTTATTGTGTTTCGTTTGAGGGCTGCGGCGGTTATAGTCTGTTATTAGTTACGTATTTGTTACAATTGACTTTAGCGTTACATATTTGTTGTTTCCTAGTATGAACGGTAGGATATGTAGTTTGTCACCTAACTGCTAATAAAAACGTTATTTATTTTACGCATTTCGGTTTCCCATACAAACTTTCAAGTTGAAATTTTTAAAAACCAATAAGTCAATTTTAATGAAACTTTGCATGCTGAAGTAAAATATAGGGATCTGAATAGTTTTTTGAAAACATTTTTAAAAAAAGTTTATTTAACTGAGTTATTGCGATTTTAAACTTTCTAAAGTGAACTTTAAATCGCAATAACTCAGCTAAATAAACTTTTTTTTATAAATGTTTTAACAAACTATTTAGATCCCTGTGTTTTACTTTAGCATGCAAAGTTTCATCAAAATTGGCTTTATAGTAAACGAGTTTTTGACATAAGTACAGTCACTTATGTGTAGCAAAAAAGTTCAATCATCAACTCACTCTCTACTTTTAATTTACATACATACTCGTACATACATATAATCAGGACTATTATCCCCGAAGAGTTAGTCAGAGACTAGGCTATAAGAACAGCAAAAGCAGTATTCCAAAATAGTCCACTTTTCACCAAATAACGACTGCACATATGCTCAGCGTGACAGGTGGTGAGCCCATCGCCGCTCTATGATGTAGGACGTATCTGTCTTTAGCCTGTTAGTCGCCTAACCGTGTCGCGTAGAGGTGAAGGAATACTGCTACCGTGTGGTAAAAGGCGACTAATGGATTAAAGACTCATTTTAATTTGGCTTATTTTAATGCAATTTTCAAAACGACCTGACATTTATAGCGTTTTGTCAGTTTTACTCTTTTCCATTTACATTCAGTTAGTGCTACAGTTAGTTGTACTCGTAATTGCATACATACATATAATCACAACTATTATCCCCGAAGGGTTAGTCAGAGACTAGGCAATGGGGATAACAAGACTGCAGTCTTCTGTCATAGTCCACTTTTAACCAAATATCGTCTGCACATGTGCTCAGCGTGACTTGTAGTGTGCCCATTGCCGCGCTATTCTGTTGGATGTAAGTGCAGTCTTTAGTCCGTTAGTCGTCTTTTACGACACCCAAGGGAAGAGTATAGTATTCTTTCACCGCTACGTGACACGGTTAATGTCGAGTACATTAACCGTGTTGCGGATTGGTTTTTAAAATCACAAAATTGGCATTTAGCTACCCAGTAACTTACTAGCGGCTGCTCGCGGTTTCACCCGCGTGGTTTCCTTTCCCGTGGGAATATCGGGATAAAAAGAATTTTATGTGTTAACCCATGTTATAAACTATCTGTATGCCGAATTTCATCCAAATCCATTTAGTAGCTTTTACGTGAAAGAGTAACAAACATCCATCCATACTTACAAACTTTCGCGTTTATAATATTAGTAGGATTGCGCAAAGAAATGTCAATAATCTGATTACACACATTCTTTATCTTATTACAAGGCGCGTGATTCCCTCGGTGTAGCGCGCGTTCATGGGTTTGCTGTATTGGTTACAGCTTACCTACAAGGCGCGAGATTACCTCATTGTTGCGCGCGTTCATGGGTTTGCTGTATTGGTTACAAGCTTACAAGGTGCGTGTTTCCCTCGGTGTAACGCGCGTTCATGGGTTTGCTGTATTGGTTACAAGCTTACAAGCGCGAGATTACCTCGGTGTAGCGCGCGTTCATGGGTTTGCTGTATTGGTTACAAGCTTACAGGCGCGAGATTCCCTCGGTGTAGCGCGCGTTCATGGGTTTGCTGTATTGGTTACAAGCTTACAAGGCGCGTGATTCCCTCGGTGTAGCGCGCGTCCATGGGTTTGCTGTATTGGTTACAAGCTTACAAGGCGCGTGATTCCCTCGGTGTAGCGCGCGTTCATGGGTTTGCTGTATTGGTTACAAGTTTACAAGGCGCGTGATTCCCTCGGTGTAGCGCGCGTTCATGGGTTTGCTGTATTGGTTACAAGCTTACAAGGCGCGTGATTCCCTCGGTGTAACGCGCGTTCATGGGTTTACTGTATTGGTTACAAGCTTACAAGGAGCGTAATTCCATCGGTGTAGCGCGCGTTTTGGGGTTGCTGTATTAATTGCAGTAGTATTGTTCCATTACAAATTAAAAAAAAAACCAAATTGTCTGAATGTTTCTTTAGGCAACTTTTCTGTAAGTACCTTTAAACTTTGCTAGGGCCTGCTAGCTTCTAGTTAGATGTCCGTGGCACAACAATACACTTTTATATTCACGAATTAGGATAACCAGATCTCCAAATTTAACAACGTTTTACGTAAGTACCGACCTCTTTGAAAGTTTTACCAATAGTAGCTAAATGTAAAGTTCGTTCGACATTATTGGGATATCCGGGTCAAGGTCTAAGAGGCCCGCGCAACAGGCTGGAGGTTCGAAGATAAGTGAGCACTCGAACGGCTTTTGTAGAACTTAATTACCGAAATCCAAAAACCGATGCGGTCAGTAACATCTTTTTTTTAAATCACAACTTAATCACTGAAATCTGAAAACCCATGCGGTCACTCACCCATCGATTTGACAAGAGAAAGGCATCTGACAGATGACAACCCGTTTTAATTTTGAGGGGCAAAGGATTCGCTCATACAGCCTTAGAACAAAACAACTGCTTTTGCGGTCCTCATTGCCTAGACTCTGACTAACCCTAAGGGGATAACAGTCGTGATTGTAAAAGTATGTATGTATTTTTAAATTAACCGGCACGAAAAGAGGTTTTAAGAAAAAAAAATAGTACCTATGTTACAACCTGTATACTGTCCCACTGCTGGGCCTCCGTCATTGTAATCAAGTCATCGCTACAATTGATGGGCGTTGGCTTAAATACCATGCTTGTCAAATGTGCTTTTTACGACACCCTATTCTATCCATAGTCCGAGTTTGTGATAGTGATTACAAACTCGGGCTATGCATAGAAAAATCCGAAAATACTTTTTGTACTTGAACGCAACCGTATCGCGTAGCGGTGAAAAAATACTACCACCCCCTCTCTTCCTTTGAGTATCGTAAAAAGCGACTAACAGACTAAATACTGCACATACTACCAACAGCATGAGCGGCGATGGGCTCACCACCTGTCACGCTGAGCACATGTGCAGTCACTATTTGGTGAAAAGTGGACTATGGCAGAAGATTGCTCATTGCCTAGTCTCCGACTAACCTTTCGGGGATAATAGTCGTGATTATAAGTATCTCGGACTTAAACCCGTGGCCTCCAGATATCGAGCCGACCACGACCACTCGACCACCGACGAGATCCGGACACCGATTTCTAGTATTACAAACTTTTTCCATTTTCTCCGACAAAAAGCTTAGGCTGATTGTCTGTCGGTCTGTCGTGTGCGAGTTGCTAATTCTGACGTTTTCTTTACACAGTCAAACAACCGCTTTGGAAACTTTTTTTTATTGTTTTTTTGTAATGTAAAGGAACCCTCCTTCCAGTTTGAAGATTTTGTGTTTATCTTTGAGCGTTTAAGAGAAACTGGTGGAATTGTTACATAATTCAAATGTTAGTTTTGTATACACATAGATAATTTATAAAAACGTGTAAGGTACCCTTATTCTGGAGCCTTTCGTGGTGTCTTAATAACTGGGGAAGACAGTTTTTTTATTTTCTGTGTTTAAAATTTTACTTAAGTATGTTTAAGCGTTAAGAAAACGCTAAAATATATAAAACATTAATCAATAACGCGCAGCTTCATCTTAACCGAATGTTCGTATATTTGTAAAATATTTCTTTCAGATCTCAGAGGTGAAAACTTCTAGATTTGATGAAGCAATGTTGACTAAAAAACCTAAGCATCAAGCACTGACAAATTTCGACGGGTGAAAACCAGACCTCGGTAGCCAAATGGTTAAGGCAGCCGCTCGGAATGCGGAAGGTGCGTGGTTCGATTCCCGTCTGAGGTTGTCGTCTTTTTTCAGTGTTTAAAATTTTACTTAAGTATATTTAAGCCTTAATAAAACGCTAAAATATATAAAAACATTAACTGGGGAAGGTTTTTATTTATATGAAAAAAAAAACGAGCAGGCAGGTCACCTGATGGAATTCTATTTTAATTCCACAGGAAAACCGGAGGATACGCAGATGCGTTACCGGTCTTAATGGATCTTAGAGGAAGGAGTAGGAATTGTGAGGGGAGAGGTGGAGTGGGTTGAGATTGCCTCCAGTACTTTTACTCACCGGATGAAACACAACAGCAACGAGTGCTATTGTTACACGACCACAGATGTAGATTCACATAGAAAACGCAAATGCATGTACTTCGGGTGTCCGAAAACCCCGACTAAGCGTCGACGCTAACTACAGTCCGCACGCGTCTGTTAAAGTATAATAAAAAAATTGTTTGCCTGTAAAGTCGGTTTTACGGGCGAAGATTTTACGTGACAACGTCTTTTTCTCGGTAGAATATTTATTGATATGAATATAATTAAATTGCACAATAGGAACAAGGAATTGAATGAAAATAAGAATTGCACAAATTTATCATAGTTGAGTGGGAGAGAGACGCAAGGCATTCGGCGGGCCTCTCTCTCGTTCGGTGACTCATCGTAACGTTACCCAGCGTTACACTTTTTCATAAGTGACTCCCAGCCGCAACCTAATTTAAGACGTTGTCACGTCAAAAAATGCCTCGTTGCGTGATATTTAATAGCCTTCGATCAACAATACCAACTAGATAACGCGTCACGTACAAAATCTAAGCTAAATTCTGTCCACGTGAATAAATACTTTTTCAAAGCAATAAATTACTCCTGTCACTTAAAAAAGAAAAGACTTCAATGACATTTAGTGGTGAAATCAACCTTAAGAGACAACAAATAAAGTACTTTTTCCTGTTATGCCTTGCGAGAAAATAAAGAGCTCACTTCTCAAGTGCGCTCTTATTTACCAAGACAAATTTTTAGCGCCGACCTTACATCTATTTGTATTGTTGATCGAAGGCAATAGCCCAAAAATTTCGAGCACCCAAAGGCAGGAACGTAACGTCGGCTGTGACGTCACTGTAGGTAGGTGTTAAAAAGTCGGCACGCTTGGTTTCAATACAAACCGTGATACTTGCGTTATCTATGTAAATCTATATCTGTGTTCATGACGAAATTTCGTGAGAGCCGGCCCAATGCGTGCTGCAACGCAGCGTGACTACCATGCAGACAGTGTCACTCATTTAGACCCACCCAGGGGTCACGTGAAGGGTTTCATGGGTCACTACGGACGCGAGTGACTTATGTTTGGAAGGTTCGATACATGTTCAGAAAAAATATTGTACTACATACATACATATAATGACGACTGTTATCCCTGAAGGGCTAGTCAGAGACTAGGCGATCAGGACCGCAAAATCAGTCCTGTGCCATAGTCCACTTTTTACCAAATAGTGACTGCACATGTGCTCAGCGTAACCGGAGCCCATCGCCACTCTATGCTGTTGGATGCATGTGAAGTTTTTAGTCCGTAAGTCACCTTTTACGACACTCAAGGTAAG
Source organism: Scoparia ambigualis (assembly GCA_963921215.1). Classification (NCBI taxonomy): domain Eukaryota; kingdom Metazoa; phylum Arthropoda; class Insecta; order Lepidoptera; family Crambidae; genus Scoparia; species Scoparia ambigualis. The sequence goes on along the minus strand of OY992516.1, from coordinate 20,736,485 downwards.
AGAGGGGGTGGTAGTACGCGATACTGTTAAAATTATACTACACAGAATATTTTTGTTATTTTATCTTATGTAAACGATATAATGTTTTCTTTATATTAATAACTTAAATTAGTTATCGTTCCATTTGTTATACAATCAAACATTAGATCCAATTCCAAATAAAAATACTCAATAAGCATTATTTGGCAAACATTTGAAGTATTTTGCTAATCTGTTTGGAATTGATATGGTTAGGTTATTGATTTGAATATCAGCTTTTATTATTCATGTTGTGTCTGGTACATGAAATGAGGACTAAACATACAGTACAGTCATATAATCACGACTTTTATCCCCGAAGGGTTAGTCAGATACTAGGCAATGACTCTAGGCAATGAGAACCGCAAAATATCAAAACAAATACTTCGACAACAAACGTAACGTCAACTAAATTTAAACACCAAACACTATCTTACTCCATGTTTTCTAAGCCAATGACAGAAGACGAGGTAAAACGTGAAATTATGTCTTTAAATGCGAATAATTTCGAAGGCTATGACGGTATTAGTACAAAAATAATAAAAAATTGCATTTCGGAGTTTGGTGCTATATTAACGCCTCTAACTAATTTGTCTTTTTCTTCAGGAATATTTCCTGAAGTTCTTAAATTATCAGTCGTAAAGCCGTTGTATAAAAAAGGGGGGAAAATAACGTCAATAACTATCGCCCAATAACATTGATACCTATTCTGTCAAAAGTGCTTGAAAAATGTATGCATAAAAGGCTACTAGATTACTGCAATAAATTTAGTATAATCAATGCAGATCAATACGGATTTCAGAAGGAAAAGTCAACCACATTAGCTATGTTTACTTTAATGAGTAACATGTTGACAAATATAAATCAAAACTGTCTGACCACAGGTTTATTTCTGAACCTATCGAAAGCGTTCGACTTTGTCTCACATAGTCTCCTTTTGTAAAAACTGGAATTGCTCGGAATCAGAGGACCACCATTACAATGGATTACGTCCTATCTAACTAACCGACAACAATGCGTTGTAGTAGATAAAATAGAACATAATGAGAAGGTGTCCTATTCATCTGATTTTAGGGAAAGCAAAGTTGGAGTACCGCAAGGAAGCATTTTATGACTACTTATATTTCTTATTTATATAAATGACTAAACTTTAGTGACTAATCATAAATGTATATTATTCGCGGATGACATCTCAAAATTTTTTAAATCGATTAAAGTATATAAATCAGTTCACAATCATGAAATGGACATAAATAATACAATAGATAAAATAATTGAATGGCTAGATGTTATTTGATTGAATTTGAAAATTAATCTTGATAAATGTAACTATATCCAATTTAATAAAACCAAGCAAGCAAACAAAATATAATATCAAACTTAATAAGTATAGAAAAAATAAAAGAAGCTACGCATTTAAAATTTCTTGGCTTAACTATCGATCATCACTTCAATTATTGGATGATTCTTAAAGAGAATCTATGCAAAAAAATAAACCAGTTTGTATATGCTTTAAAGCAAGTAAAGAATGTCACAAACAAAAAAACAGCTATTACCACCTATCACGCATACATAGAGTCCATACTACGTTACGGTTTAATTATATGGGGGTAGTAGCACAGACAGAAAGAGAGCATTTATTGCACAGAAAAAATGCATAAGGGCTATATATGATATCCCTTCCGACGAGACCTGTAAACCTTTATTTAGGAGTATTGGCTTGTTACCGCTACCATCTTTGTATATTTTCGAAATTTGTAATTTTGATAAAAAAACAAGAATCTTTTTATGCGGGCTTGCGATGTCAATTCTAGACTAAAAAGAGATCCACACAGACTAGTCCTCAATGATATTGAGGACTGATAAATATGGGAAAAGCGGCTTAACTGTGTGTGTTCGAATATACTATAATATAATACCTAATGAAATAAAGAAGTTAAATTATAATTAATTAAAAAATAAACTTTTGGAATGGCTTAGGGAGGAATGTTTTTATGATGTTAAGAAACTGTTCAATAAACGAACATAGTAATTATTATTGTTTATTTTGTGAATTAGTTATTATATTTTAAATGTTTGATTTAATAATTATATTGTTTTTGAATGTATACTTAAATGTACCACTGTGATTTGCATGCTATCCGTGTGTTAGCTGAACACGTGCACTTTAGTTTTAACTAATGTTCAAGTCTATACCATGTTTTCTGCAAATAAAGAATTATTTATTTATTTAAAAGCAGTCCTCTGCCCTAGTCCACTTTTCACCAAGTAGCGACTGCATATGTGCTCAGCGTGACAGGTAGTGAGCACATCACCGCTGCATACTGTTGGATGTAAGTGCAGTGTTTAGTCCGTTAGTCGCCTTTTACGACACCCAAGGGAAGAGAGGGAGTGGTAGTATTCTTTTACTACTACACGACACGGTAAGATTTTTTTATAATCTAACTAAATTGTGTTATTTCTTTAAAGACTATCGCAGTGCTTGCCTAGTCTCTGACTAACCCTTTGGGGATAATAGTCGCATGTATGTATGTATAAAGTATGTATGTATGTTTAAAACAGAACTGCAATCATGACTCTTTACTTTCTATTTAGTCCCAATTGTTGTTAAAGACGCGTATTTAACATGGAGGTTACTTCAAAACCCCTCGTTTCACATTATAAGTTATTTATATAAGAGACCAATGCACTACTTGGTAGATTGAAGACCGATCGTTTATTTGTCACGGTCATATGTAATACAGTTCAAGGGTGTATAGGTAATTCAACGATGCATACGAAATAGGGAAAGTTCGAACACTAAGACCTTCATCAATCGAAAACGTTTGGTGTCAATAGTCACTTTGAGACTTATTTATTTACACCCTAATTACATACATATTATCACGACTATTATCCCCGAAGGGTTAGTCAGAGACTAGACAATGAGGACAGCAAAAGCAATCCTCTACCATAGTCCACTTTTCACCATATAGCGACTGCCCGTTTGCTCAGCGTGACAGGTGGAGAGCCCATCGCCGCTCTGTGCTGTTGGTTGTTGGATGTATGTGCAGTCTTACTAAAGACCGTTAGTCGCCTTTTACGACACCCAAGGGAAGAGGGGGGGTGGTAGTATTCTTTTACCGCTACGCGACACGGTTAATAATATAGATCGATGTAAGTCAAAATGAGTGCCTTGGTAGCTCAGATGCAAGAGCGGTGGGTTATTGGAAAGGCAGAACTCCAGAAACGTTACTATTCAATTCGCTTGTCGACGAATCAAAACCGATTCCAGTTTATGACGCGGACGTGTATTCTGTCATAGAAATGTTATATTGGTGGGATTTGTAGTTGGAACCTACGCTTCGTTGATTTACTTATAAATCCTACTAATATTATAAATGCGAATGTTTGTAAGAATGTATGGATATTTGTTACTCTTTTACGTAAAAACTACTGAATGGATTTGAATGGAATTCGGTATACAGATAGTTTATAACCTGGATTAACACATATGATACTTTTAATCCCGATATTCCCACGGGAACGTATGGATGGATGTTTGTTACTCTTTCACGTAAAAACTACTGAATGGATTTGGATGAAATTGTGCATACAGATAGTTTATAACCTGGATTAACACATAGAATACTTTTTATCCCGATATTCCTACGGGAACGGGAACCACGCGGGTGAAAACGCGCGCCGCTTGTGCGTACATACATTTACTAATATAATATTCAAAGTTTGGAAGATATGGGTTTGATGTAGGAGATATTCTTGGAAACCACACAACAATCAAGATTTTATTTTTTGTTATATTTTGTATACTGGACTAACCCCTAGGATACTTTTAATCCCGGTAACAGATTCTTATGTGGTAATGTAGACTACGCAAACGAAGTAGCGGGCAAAAGCTAGTAATAAATAAACAAAGAAGCGCCAGTTCCAATATTCCTGCTCAAGGCTTAATAAAGACTGCAATGGTTTTTGTATTACTTTGCTCGGATTCCTTGGAGATTGCGAGATTGCAGGCATTTTTGAGCCTTCATAGGAAAGCAGTTTTTTCTTTTTCTTTTAAAACTTCTTAGGAAGAGACAGCTCTTTATACTCTTGTTGTATTAATAAAAAAGTAAAGGTTTCAGATAGAGTTAGTGCAGCTGATTAGTAAACAGCTATATATTTATTATTATTTATTATTAACAGTGTCGTGTAGCGGCGAAAGAATACTACCCACCCCCTCTCTTTCCTTGGGTGTCGTAAAAGGCGACTAACGGGCTAAATACTGCACATACATCCAACAGCATAGAGCGGCGACGGGCTAACCACCTGTCACGCTGAGCACAAGTGCAGTCGATAGTTGGTGAAAAGTGGACTATGGTAGAGGACTGCTTTTGCTGTTCTCATTGCCTAGTCTCTGACTAACCCTTCGGGGATAATATGTATGTATGTACAATTACGAAAAATAATTCAATTTTATTCGTGGTTCATTTCATTACAAATAAAATTAAATCATTATTTAATCATCGGTCGTCCGGCGCCCGCGCACAATATCGCTGTGTATTATACCGCGCTCCGTATTATCACCTCCGAAAAATACTCAAAGTACACTTTAACCTGTGAAGTTATTTATTTTATATACTCGCGAAGTGAAGGGCTATTGAGTGTCGCAAACAGTTAACGGATACGATGCGTTCCAGAGATACAAGCAAAAATATCCCATTAAGAAGCAAATTGCTGGGGCTAACCCTGACCTACCTCACGTAACATAGAGGCGCGTCGCTGTACCGCTGCGTCACGAGTTTGACCGAACTATACCGAATCAACACGAAGGACCCAGCGGCCGTCTACGCTCACGCGCCACGCTCGTAGCACACTGCTACGGTCCTACGGCTACGACGTAAACATTACCACTAAAGAGCGTTGCGTTTTAAAATCTTTCAACCAGATAATATACCTAACACGCGTGCATTTCAACAAAACTCGCCAAAGAAAAGCGGATTAAGTATGAGCGGCAGCGGGAATAGCTCATCTCCGAACCTTCATTCATTAACTCAAGAAGATAATGAATATGTCAACCAGAGAAAGAGAAAACAACCAGATTTTGAATGTGAAATGAGGGAGCAGATAAGTTCGTTTCGTACAGAAATAATGTCATTTTTTAAGGATTTCGCCAAAGAATAAAAGGAAGATTTCTCTCGAATACGTCAAGATCTCAACGAAATTAAAAATGAAATTAAAATTTTAAAACAGTCAACTGAAAATTTATCTTTGAAGTATGACAACATACACAAGGACTTAATTTGTATAAAAGCTGAGAATTCTGAAACACAGAAAAAAATTACAATACTCGAAAAGGATGTCAACTTATTAAAAAACCATAAGGCGGGACCATCTCAAACTCTAGATTTCCGGAGCTTAATAGTACAGATGTAACCAAGAGACAACAATATGACCTAAACCAAGTTATAAATGCATTAACACCAATAAATGAAGGTGGTCCAAAACCTCTGAAAACTAAAAGGCTGGGAAAGTACCTTCTCGATAAAAGTCAAACTATAAAATTTTTTTTTGATTCTGCAGACACCGCTAAAAATTTACTGCGCAATAAACAAAAACTACAGGCTGGTATAGGGCTTTACGGTGATCAAACACAAAGCAAAAGTAAACATTTAAAAAATCTAAAAGACGAAAAAATGCAGCGCGAGCTAGATGGTGAGTCTAATCTCTTGATTAAATACGTAAAAGGAATACCACGGATAGTAAAAAATCATCCCAAAAACCAATAACTGATACTAGCGAGCATGCTGTTTCTCATCTAATTAAACATGACTATCAAAATATATATTATTATATAAATATAAATATTAATATATATTTGCTCTTAAATCATCTCTCAAGTTTTTCTATGCCAATGTGAGAAGCCTACAAACAGCTGGAAAATTCGACGAATTAAAATGTATAGTATGTATACTTAGTGCAGTGCAAGACACAATACATTTATTGGTATTAACTGAAACCTGGCTTAAAACTGAAGCTGAAGCAAAATCATTTCTCATTCCTAACTACACGCATGTATATAACCTTAGAACCAATAAATCTGGAGGAGGAGTATATATACACGATAGTCTGAAATACACAGAAGAAAAATACAAAAGTGGAATACACTACTTATGAATCCATGTATACAAGTTTTAACTCCACGTCGGAGCTATCTATAAACCAGATAAAAAGAATACGAGACTATTTTTGGATACCTTCTCAGAACAGTTAGATAAAAGAAAAAGAGGCATCGTTTTAGGTGACTTCAATATAAATTTACTCACAACAGAATCCAGAAACACTCATGACAAAATTAACTACTTGAATACAATACAGGAAGCAGGATATATCGTCATGAATAAAATCCACACGGACTACTGAACTCGAGAAACTGCTACAAAAAAGTCAATTCTAGACCATGTTTGTTCTACTCTGAATAATAATCTGTATAACTTTACTTTAATAAATTCACCAATGGCCGACCACAAACAGATTTTTGCCGAACTATTCAAACAAAATCATAATTCAAAGAAAAGAGTAAAATATACAGCTATAAACTATAGTGCACTATACAAGGCGGTAAAAGAAGCCAACTTTGAAAACGATAAGTTTATATATGAAAACCTGGAAAATTTTATCAAGCAAAAAATTGAAAATAACCGAGTAACAAAAGAAAAAATATTAAATTTACCCAAGGAAGACTGGATCAACAAAAACATTATAATGAACATTGAACGAAGAAACTTATTATGGAAGCAACAAAAAACAGATAAGGAAAAAATAGAAATGTTTAAAGTGGAACGAAATAGAGTCAGAACATTAATCAAGGACACTAAAGGAAAATATTAGTATAACAAATTTAAACAATGTGACAATAACCTTAAAGAAACTTGGAATTTAATAAACTCCTTAGCTACTAATAAAATTAAAAACATTTGTGCTCCTCCCAGACTTATATCAGATTGTCAAAGCGTGACTGACGGTTTCAAAATATGTGAAATATTTAACAATTTTTTCTCATCTATCGGTATAATATTAAAAGAACAAATCCCTAAATCATCCCAAAATAACAATACCACAACACATATATTAACATACGGCTCAAATACCCCAACTATCTAATTAGCAGAAATAACTCCATGTACCGTAAAAGAAGTAAATGAAATAATAAATAACTTAAACGTAGACACTAGTACAGGTATAGACGAAATAAGCACAAAATCTGTAAAATGTATTGCAAATTTAATATCAAAAAACCTAACACTTTGTATAAATAAATGTTTTTCTGCATGCTTTTTTCCTGATAGTCTTAAAATATCACGAGTTACCCCTATTTATAAATCGGACACTAGGACAGAACCTGGTAATTACCGACCAGTATCTGTCTTGCCCGTAATATCCAAGGTTTTTGAGTAAATTTTATATAACCGGATAGCTGAACATTTAGATAACTTAAATTTCTTAACTAGTATGCAATATGGTTTTAGGAATAAATCAAATACTCTTTCGGCCACAATAGACCTTGTAACAAAAATTAAGTTACGTCTCGATCAAAAGAATATAAGTTTAGGTATTTTCACAGATTTAAAAAAGGCGTTTGACACAATAAGTCACATTACCCTCTTGCAAAAACTTAAAGACCTTGGTATAACGGGAAACGCCTTCAAAACTCTTCAATCGTACCTAAATAACAGGATTCAGTATGTCAAAATAGGAGATTATTGTAGTAGCCCCCAAAAAATAAAATGCGGAGTACCACAGGGTTCAATATTGGGTCCTTTATTATTTTTAATATATGTTAACAATGTCACAATCTTAGGTTTAGCAGGACAAATTACTTTATATGCCGATGATACCTGCCTTTTTTATTTTGGCAAAAAACTTCCCGAACTCCTTGAAAAAGCGCAAAATGATTTAAATATATATATAATAACTGGTGCAATCATCATCATCATCATCAGCCTATAACGTCCCACTACTGGGCACAGGCCTCCCACGTAAACAATAGCACGTGGGGATATTGGGCCATAACCCACCACGCTGGCCCAATGCGGGTTGGTGGGTTTTAACGACTGCCATCTTACGACAACAACCGGGACCAACGGTTTAACGTGCCTTCCGAAGCACGGAGGAGCTCGAGATGTTTTTAATTTGGTCACCCATCCAGCGACCTGGCATTGCGAAAATGGCTTAGCGAGCAAGATCGCAAGCCGAACGCGCTAGCCGCTGCGCCATCGAGCTACTCCTGGTGCAATAGTAATCTCTTAACAATTAATACTAAAAAAACCTCCTACATGATTTTCTCAGCTAAAAATAAAAAGATCCCACAACACTCCCCGCTAATTATTAACAATGAAATCATTAAACAGTCTCATCAGGAACGTTACTTGGGAGTACAGTTAGATGATAAACTTACCTGGAAGTGCCACATTGACAAGGTTAGATCAAAACTCATATCTTTGAATGGTGCATTGCGTAAAGTGATTGACTGTATCCCAAGTAGGGTTCGAATGACTATATACAACTCTTTAGTAAAATCTCATTTATATTACCTTGTTGAGGTATGGGGATGTGCGGCTGAATCTAAGCTTAAAAATTTACAAATTTCACAAAATAAAATTATCAAAACTCTTTTTAAATATAATCGTTTAATGGACAGAAAATTACTGTACGAAAAAACTAAACTACTTAACCTTAAACAAACCTAAACATACACAACATGTATTCTGATTAGAAAGATTTAGTATCTTTCAAACAAAATACACACTGAACTATCTTTTTCAAAACGCACTTTTAAACAGCAAAACGCAAATAAAATTAGTTTAATAACTCCATGAATTAACCACGGTAAACATAACAAAATGTTTGAAGGAGCACAAATGTACAATAATCTACCAAACGACATTAAGGAGTGTAACACGTTTGGCCTTTTTAAATCAAAATTGAAAAAGTACATCTATGAAAAAGTTTCTTAATGTTATGTAAATACAGTGTGATGTGCTGGACAATATTATAATTACGTATGTTTGAAATTTCAAACCTTTTATGTTATTTAAGCTCATTATAAGTGAACTCTGTTCTTCATGAGTAATAAAGTTTCTTTAAACCGATCAACTATACAAAGTGAAGAGGAGCTTTCGGCATCGTAAACATGATTTCAATATGTAGACACGAGACATAAGGTAAATAAATGTACCTACGTGTTTTGTGGGCGTCGAAGTCACGTGGTTATAATTTAATATTAACCCTTACTACAGACAAACCTACGCTTTATGTGTAGACTACGGTATAAATGGTGCAAGGTCGTCTATGAATAACACTATACACCTTGTATCTTTGTATCAATGTCAAAATTTATCTCATTGTAACTGTTTGTAAGGAGTATTCTGGCGCTACGACAGGCCCTTTCATTAGGTATTTAGAAACTTTATATTGTTGTGGTTTTCTATCTCTCTATACATAATCTAAATATGTTTAATTATTATAAACTAGCGGCCGCTCGCGGTTTCACCCGCGTGGTTCCCGTTCCCATGGGAATATCGGGATAAAAATTATTATATGTGTTAATCCAGGTTATGAACTATATGTATGCTGAATTTCATCCAAATCCATTTAGTAGTTTTTACGTGAAAGAGTACAAACATCCATCCATACTTACAAACTTTCGCTTTTATAATATTAGTAGGAGTAGGATTTTGATAGTTATTGATTACAGTTAATATAAAACTTGAAATGTTGACGTAAGAAATAATACTACCACCCCCTCCCTTCCCTTGGGTATCGTAAAAGGCGACTAACGTACTAAATACTGCACATGCATCCCACAGAATTGAGCGGCGATGGGCTAACCACCTGTCACACTGAGCACATGTGCAGTTGGTGAAAAGTGGACTATGGCAGACGACTGCTTTTGCGGTCCTCATTGCCTAGTCTCTGACTAACCCTTCGGGGATAATAGTCGTGATTATATGTATGTATTTAAGTATAAGAAAGGTAGGTACGACAGCCTATCCAAAACTGTCAAATTTTTCTAACAGATATTGATCCATAAACCAAAGTGTTAAAGTTCAAAAGTACTGAAGAATGACACTCTGTCGTAGGTAGGCAGTACTGGCGTCTGTACTATTCCTTCGGTACCATTCACGAATATTATCAACATTTAAAATAGGTTTTATTATATTAGGGTTACCCTTCCACCGTGTAATGCCTGTCATACATAATATCCCATTCGCACATAACTTTTTATGCCTCAGTTCTGTCTGTAACGAAAACATTGTGTAATAGAGATGGGCGAATCTTTAAAAAAAAAGGATTTTTAAATCGATTCGGATCGCATTCTAATAAATCGATTCACAAAAAAATCGACTTCTAATTTATCGACCTCTCAAAAATCGATTTATTTTAGAGTTTATATTTAAAATACAAAAAAATCAAATATTAGCCATCTCGTGAGTTTTGAGTAATTTTGCGGAAAGCTATTATTTCTGTACATGTGTTTCAGTACGATCAATTAGCTGTAAATCATTAATGGTCCGTAACAAAACTGTAAAAATCGAACTTCGATTTTCTATTTTAAAATATCGATTCATTGAATTGATTCAGTACTACATATCGATTTAAAAAAAAATGATTTTCGGCTCCCGTAAAATCAATTCTTCGATTCAATCTCAGATCGCCATCCCTAGTGTGTATAGCGGAGCGGCTCAGTAAAGGAATACTACCAACCCCTCTATTCCCTCCCTTGGGTGTGGTAAAATGCGACTAACGGAATAAAGACATCACGCTGAGCACATGTGCAGTTGTAATTTGGGAAACGTGGGCTATGGCAGTGGACTGCTTCTGCGGTCCTCATTGCCTAGTCTCTGACTAACCCTTTGGGGGTTATCATAAGCCTATAAACGTCCCACTGCTGTGCACAAGCCTATATGGGCAACATCATATGGGAAGTTTGGGCCATAACCCACCACGCTGGCCCAATGCGGGTGGGTTTCAACGACAGCCATCTTTTGACAGCAACCGAACCAACGACTTTACGTGCCTTCAGAAGCACGGAGGAGCTCGAGATGTTTTTTATATTTGGTCACCCATCCAGCGACCCCGTCATTGCGACCTTTCAAAATTCATAATTTAAAATATATTTATTCAACAAACTCAATTAATAAGTACTTTGAATCGTGCAAATATTTAACCTACCACCCATTCAGGACGTCATTTTTTAACTGTGGCAAAGAACGGGCTAATAAACCACAGCGCACAGAAGCAACGACATTTACAAAAAAAAAGGTATGTCGTTACCAGGTCATAAAATACAAAATAATAATTTGAGTGTAAAAATATACGGTACTATAAATTAAATATATACAATTAGAAATAGCTTTTGGAGTACTTGGAGCATTTCAGTTCAGAGCCAAGCTGTTTTGTCTTCTGTGTAATCTGGCACTTTATAATTTGGGGATAATAGTCGTGAATCGATGTACAGCCACGAGCACCAATATGTATACACTTTGACTCTTATTCTATTGTATTAAGAGTTACAATTGTTTACATATTTTTCCTCGTGACTGTACACACATGTTCTGTAACAATTATGCCTGAATTGGGCGAGTGGCGAACTGGCGAGGCGTGAAATGCGTGAGAATTGTGACAGTTATCTCTGTCAAAAAATGTTGGTATTGTCGCATATTTGTACGTGCATTTCCAATGGAAAAGGCTATGACTGTCGTCAAAGGGCTTTTGTGAAATCTACGAGTATGTACGGGGTGGGTAACTGAAATGAAACAGTATAATTCGTATATGGTGTTGAAAGAATTACTTCTTTATACGTACCATACAATATGTGAGGGGGTGCCAGGTTAAAATCCCGGTTGGTAGAAAGTTTCTCTACAGTTTTTTTCTAATCGAAGTTTGTCCGCAACAAAATTTTCGTAGAATGTATAAAAACCTTTGTCTGAAATATGAAAAAGTTATTTTTTGACGTGACAACGTCTTATAAATTGGTTTGCCGGGTGACACTTCAAGAAACTGCGTTACGCTCCGCTCACGTTATGCGCTCACAATGAGAGCGAGTGAGAGGCACGCGTCCCTTCCACTCGGGCATGGTTAGCCCGCCTAAGAGCGAGAGAGACAGACATAAAAAGTGAAAGGCACGCGTCCCTTCCATATTATTTCATCCTTCTTCCTACTATACGAATGAATATTCACATTAAAATTATTTTACCACTCAAAGTCGTTGTCACGTAAAACTTTCGCCCGTATACCGACTTTACAGGCAACCAATTTTTTTTATTCGGCAACGGGTAAGCGCTTGGCCTTCATCTCACCTGATGGTAAGTGACGATAAGGCCGATGGTGGAAGCGCGCTTCACCCGGAATCCACAACCACTGAGGAACTGGCTGTCTCATCTTAAACTATCGTAACACAACTATGCTATAAACATCGTTGTTATGGCGACAGACTTAGATAAAATGGTGGTAGCTAGCCAGGCGAACTTAACAGCCCTACCACCAACCAAACCGAGCACACAAAGATGTACTCCCGCTGGGAATCGAACCCGGGACCTCTGGGTCTGAAACCGGTGGCTTAGCCACTAGACCACAGAGGCGGTTATATTTACTTTTATTTTTCAATTCAATTCAATAAACGTTTATTTCTCTCACAACAGATCAGTTCCACATTAATGTTAGCAACAGTAATTTATACAGTAGGTATATACTAATCAGCATTGTGAGAGCTGGTGCCTATTGTTGATTTTATAAAAATCTGTATTACAGGTCACCAGGCCCACTCCGCGAATTAACAACTACAGCTCCGTGAATTAACAATAAATAGCTATTTGACCTAGTTAGAGCAATGAGATTATAAACTTAAGGATAACAATATACTTAGAACAAAAATAATATATATAATATGTAATATTACATGGAGTGTATGTGATGTGATGTGTGAGCGCTCGTGTGTGTGTGAGTGTGTGTGTATGTGTGTGTGTGTGTGCGTGTGAGTGTGTGTGTGTGTGTGGTTACTTTTATAGTGTGTATTATTGGAGAGTATCTATCAATCTATCTACCTTTGTGAACAGAGCAGTTTTTCAGTGTCTTCGTAGTCAAGCTCTTTCAGATACTCGGACAGTTTTCTTTTGGCACTATGTTTATGGAGTGGATATAGGTTAAGCTTGCTGTTAATTTTATTATAAAGATAATTTCCTAAGTAACAGAAGTGCATATGAGATTGACTTATACGGAACAACGGCGTCTGGCAAACGTTACCCTTACGCCGTTTATTTTTCATGTGATCCGGGTCATACTTTAACTGTTGGTGTTTTTTGAGAAGAGTGTGCAACACAAAGGACTGTCTCACAGTAAGTACTTCCCATCTTTTGTAGAGGTCAAATGTAGGAAAAACGGAAAGGTAGACCAGCCGCCACTTTCAATATTGCGCGTTGAGCTCTCTCCGCCTCAATAATGTGAGTTTTAGCTACCCCGCCCCAGGTGATTATGCAGTAGTCAATAAGTGATTGGCATAAGGCGTAGTAGACCATTTTAATAGTTCGCCGATCAGCTACATGTTTAAGCTTCCTAAATACATAAATTAGTTTGCGCAGTCTTTTAACCAGCACTTCAATGTGTGGTTTGAAGCTTAAACATTGGTCCACGATGACACCTAGGTATTTAAAATTATCTGTTTGTTGGAGGTGTGGGCAAGAGCAAATAGAATCGCCTGCCGCACAATCGTGCGCAGTGATGCCGAGAGCAGCCGGCGGCAGGAGATTGGTTCTCGGCGCAAATGCCATGTATTTGGTTTTGGAGACGTTGAGAGTCAGCACATTATTCTGCAACCAAGCACGAACACAATCGAACCCCTCCTGGGCAACACCAAATACCTCATCCCAGTCTTTACCATCAAATAAAAGAGCCGTGTCATCCGCGAATGTGTAAATTTTACCATTATTTAGTCTATGCCGACATAGGTCATCAATGTAGACCAAAAATAGGGTCGGCCCGAGTATGCTCCCCTGCGGCACTCCAAAGTTAACTGGAAGCTCTTTGCTAACGTACTGGCCAATTTTGACCAGTTGTTTTCGGTTTGTGAGGTAATCTTGGAATAAATTGAGAGGAAGGCCTCTAATTCCGATCCTCTCCAACTTAAGCAGTAGGTTAGGGATAGAGACCGCGTCAAATGCCTTAGCGAGGTAAAATTTTATGATAGACAATTCATCCAAACGGATTCTCATCACAAATTATTGTCGTCACCCTATAAACGTACACTGCTGGGCCCAGAGGCCTTACCCTCAACATTTATTAGAGAAGTAAGTAACACACTTAGGCTGAATACTAGATGAATAATGGATTATTGTGTACTTAGCGCTGAATAAAATTACTGAATAAAAGCAGAGTAGCATGCTATTCAGCCACTACACTGCTTAAATGGGCACAAATTATTCAGCTTTAGTTCGCAATTGCTGAGTAATATCATTATAGTAGCGTTATAATCGCAGTATAAGGTGTAACAGGTGGTAACAAGGCAAAATACTAGCAAATTAAGGAAACACTAGTTACCCTTTATTTAGACAATTGTCGTCTATGTACGCTTTTATATTTATAGTTATTAAGTTAAAGGTTCACGATTTGTTCTGTAAGAACGTTTATTAATACTTTTTGTGAAAGATGATTTTTATTTATGACAGTGAGAGAAGATAAGTTTTTAAAATGATTGTATGATATCGGTCTAGGTTCCTTTTGTTAATAACTTCATCATTTTACGTGAAAGCTAGTGGGAATTCAAAATTACTGTTAGAGTATACATATATTTCTAAGAAAATTTTCAAGCGCCAGTGCATAAATAAGTTTTTAATATAAATTATACTAAAATAAACACATTTAATCGAAAACATTTCGGTTAAAAATTGATTGATTGTGTCATTATTCTAGTCTGTCACCAATAATCACTTTAAAAATATTTATTTGTAATTCCTTACTTTACTAAGTTCGTGTTAAATAAATAAAATTATGTATACCAGTGTAGATATTAAAGGTTATACAGAATAAAAAATGGTGGTGAAATTAAAGAGCGATGTGAACCGTTATAAGTCAACATTACTCTCGTAGCCCGCGTAATGGGGCACATATGTCTGCTTATTCAAACTTAGCCGTAATAAAGTCTTACATGTGAATCCATATACGGCAATACACTGATTACTGGCTGAATATTCGTTCGAACTAGCATAGATAAAATGTGTGATAAAATACTTTTAAGGATCCGCATAATATAGACTGATCCATTTTAGAGACTTGTTACGTAAATGAATTGATCCGTGACAAGATTCACGATGATATACTTATTCAGTCATCACCAGATTAAATCAACGATGTGAACCTCTATTAAGCAATATACGTTATAAAATACTCGAAGTGCTCTTCAAGAGTAATAAGAACGTTCAGATGGACTTGTAAACAGCCACTATTTAGTCGTAAATAATAGCAGTATAGATACGGATAAACGAGGAAATTTTACACCATTTACTGAATAACACACGAAATATACTCCTTTATATATCATATATCTGTGTAACAGTACACATGTACTCCCTTTAGAAGGCAGCGTTTAGAGGTACACATTTACTCTATTATACGGCATATGACATATTTGCCACTACTTAATTGCCCTTATTCAGTAAGTAGGCTTGAAAATTTAAAACGGCTGAATAAAAGCGTAGGTTATATACCAAATAAACGCATCTTGCTGTTTAAGGGTGAAGAACATCTACCATTATTTAGTTCTTATTCAGAATATAGCTCCTTGTGTACTAATATTCAGCTTAAGGATCACCAGTGAATTATAATAAAGGTTTTAATACTCTGTAAGCAACATTTATGACCACAAGTGATTAAATATACAGCTTTCTGTGTTACTTGGGATTACTTAAATCTCACTATGCTTTTTCATAGTTACATTAAAGTAATACCTACTGCTCTAACACTGAAAAACCGGAAACAAAATCTCTTTTCATACTTTCACCTTCGATTCCGAATATAATTCAGCATCAAACTATACTTTATTATACATAGCCAAATAGCTTATTTAACAATGATTTCAGTGATATAAGTTTTTTATATAGTCTCCATACAAAATTTCATGGAAATCGTCATTTTAATGACTAGCCGGAAATAGACCGGAAGTAGTGTGACAGATGACCCTTTAATGGCCAAGATGGCCGCGACAGACAATGGACAATAATACATAAGACCACAACCCACCAAGTTGTTATCAATTCGAGTAAGTGTAGTTATAACGACTTCCATCTTGCAACAGCAACCGGGTAACTCAAATCTTAACGTGCCTACCGAAACACGGAAATCCTTTAACAAAAAATCTCATCTCATGTTTTATCACCTGCCACGTACAAAATCGGAAAGCATAAATTGTTAAAAACACAAAATCTCCTATCCTCACTCACAATGGAAAAGGCGCGGCGGATGGGAAAGTACCTCACCAAAACGTTTACATCTCTGAAAGCAAAAAAGGTTTCAGCGCAATACCGGCGAGAACGTATCCTTGAAAACCTTCATGTTCTATCGTCTATTAAATATTCTATTTGTGTGAGCGGAAGCTGATACAAGGTCGCAGGCTCCGGGGCACGGTCGCGACCCACTTCCGGGTCAAGATCACTCCTGGAACGCATGCGTGGAAGCCTCTCAATGGATCTAGAATAGTCCGGTTTAATTTTGAATGGCCACGGATACTGCTATATCCCGGTTCGTCTATTATTAGGCCGTGTAGTGTAGCACACGGACTAATAAGCTCTCTTCCCTTGGGTGTCGTAAAAGGAGACTGCACATACATCCAACAGCATAAAGCAGCGATGGGCTCACCCCCTATATGACGCTGAGCACATGTGCAGTTGATATTTGGTTTTCCCTCCTTCTCCCTTTCTCCATAGGAGTACGCGTGCTGCTCTCCGAAGTCACCAATTTACAGTCTCTAATATTCCATCCCGCACAAAGAAATTTAGTGACTCGTTTCTTTGTCGCACTTCCAAAAGATGGAATAGTCTACCAGCACACGTATTCCATCCTACCTATGACATAGGGTCCTTCAAACGAGGCGTGAAGAGGCACTCTGTAGGCCGGCAGAGTGAGGGTGACTGATGCTACGTCTCTTACGCTGCAGTAGTTGTCCTCGCGGATGGACTTCATTTCTACTTAACTTCAGGTGGAGTGGGGTCATTTGCTGGGCTTTGTATATATAAAAAAAAAAGTTGACTATAGTAATGGACTCCTTCTGCGGTCTTTATTGAATAGTCTTTGACTAACCCTATGGGGATAATTAGTGGTAAATCTATATAGCTCTAACTGAGCTCGGTGACGAAGCGGCTAACGCGTTCAGTTTGCAATCTTACCGGTTAAGCAACTCTTGCAATAATGGGTTACTGGATGGGTGAGCAAATGAAATAACATCTATCGAGCTTTTCAGTGTTTCGTAAGGCATGGAAAGCCGTTGGTACCGGTTATTGTCATCAGATGGAAGTCGTTAAAATCCACCGACCCGCATTGGGACAGTGTGGTGGGTCATGTCCTAATCTCCCTAAGTATCTTTTTTTTTCTCTTAAAGAATGGCTTCGTGCGATCAGCACATTTAGTCTAGTGTCAAGTAAGATATTAAAGTTATTATTATTTTGTTCAAGTGGATGATGATGATTGAGAATGACCGTTTAATGGTAAATGATTTTCCCCCAAACCTCTCCAGACTTAATAAATATGTGGGACTTTATTGAGGTCTCACACGAACTTCTTGAAGAATTTGAAAAGTGATGTTGCACTGTTTTGTTTTATTTGCTAACACTCATGCACGTTCACGAACACTTAACAGTAAATAATCCACCATTATTTCACATTAATATATGTGATGTATGTAATATTCGACATTGTTAATGTGGGAAGGATTTTTTTTTAACTTGGTTAAACTCTCTCAAAATTATAAAGAAGAAAGAAAATAAACATTAAAACACTCCAAGGCATTTGTTAGATTCGAATAATTTGTTACATCGAACATACAATTTATAACAAGTAAAGCACAAAAGTTATAATTAAAGCATGTGTCGAAATATTATTTTAAACTACAGAATTATTCAATTTAATTTTAAATATTAAGTTTAATCCTTTATTAATGTACGTGTCTCATATTTTACATCTCCCTAATAACACTGCTACTAAATCGTGACTTTAGTAATTAGGCCTGTTTAGGATAATTATCGTTGTAGTAACATCGGTTATTAGAGGTTAATTGGAGGCTGGATACCGCTTTTGATGTATGCATGGATTAATTTAGTGATGATCTGTCGTATATCCGGTGTATTTTGATATAATTAAGAGCCTTTAAACATTTCGGTATTAAAGACATATAAACTTTAAAGCTCAATATTTTTCTAATAATTTTTAATTAACTTTTTAGTAATTTAGAATAATACAAAGGTCTCCCACGTGGACAAAATAGCACTGGGGATATTAGGCCATACCCACCACGCTGGCCCAATGCGGGTTGGTGGGTTATAACGACTGCCATCTTACGACAGCAGCCGGGACCAACGTCTTAACATGCCTTCCGAAGCACGGAGGAGCTCGAGATGTTTTAATTGGTCATCCTTCAGACGACCCGGCATTCCGATTCCGACGACCTGTGTGGTCTAGTGGTTAGCGCGCAGGGTCTGGCGTCGCCCCATCTCTGAGGGTTCAATTTCCGGTCGGTTCAATTTAGAAAAACTGTTTTTTGAATAAATTTCGGGTCTGGCTGATTTTCTATGTTTATGTATATTTATCCCTTATCTAGTTTAACCATATTAACGAGTTTCAATAGAAACTTATCTTATCTTATCTTGGGCTAGACAATTGGTGTGAACGTAAACAAATTTTATTTTTTTATTTATTTTTATTCATTGCGAAAGTTGCAAAGCGGCCAAATCGCAAGCCGAACGCGCTTACTGTTGCTGTCGAAATATTATGGACTTTTTTTTACAAAAATTGATACTTTTATTAAGTAAATGTTAGCCAGATGGGAAAAACTTTTTTCTTTAAAACATTTTTATGAAATTCATCTGAACCCATGCTGTAGATACAAGCATCTCTTCTGCAGAATGAAAGTTGACTGGACATTAACAGTTTATCCCTAAAATATAAAAAAAAATTGTCTCAGCCAGTATAGAAAGAGCTTAACAATAACTAGATATTTTTTACGATACGTATGCTTTCCAGTTTAGATGAGCATCAATAGAGTCACTAAGAAAATTAATATCGTCTACCTCGTCTACGAGTATCTTTGTGTCACAGTCTGAGATGTTAAGTTTGTAAGAATTTTATTTACACCACACAAGCCTTGATTAAATCGAAATACACCTTACTAGATATAGGAACCCAGGACCGATCGCTGCGTGCCAATGAACTCGGCTACTCAAAGTCAAAGTCAAAATCAAATTATTTATTTAATGTAAACCTTTACAGGCACTTATTGACGTCAATACTATAATAATAAAAAAAACCAGTTAACTAACTTGTTGTTTAGACTTATTAGTAGAGGATCCGAGTATAGAACGACCTTCACCGTGCCGGTTAATGGATGAAAAGTATTTTATATCAAACTTAATATGTTAAAAAATATAGTGGGTTAGCTAAAAAATTTCAGTCCAGTATATGATTTATTAAATATTTAAAAATATTTTTTTTAAATATTGCACTTGTTTCAATAATAAATTAATTACATACGTACCAATCGACTCTTTTTTTCCTGTCTTATCATTGGGTAGGCAGGTGTAAACAGGCAAGTCTATATTAGTAATTTGCAACCGTCTGGTTTAATAAATAAAATTTATGTTTATATAAAGATAAGCTCATTACAAACACACATCAAACCAGTGCAATGTAATTTTTTTTTTTAAATATTAAATTAATTATTAAAGGTACTGGACTGAAATTTTTCAGCCAACCCACTCGCGGTATAATATTTAACATATTAAATTTGATATAAAATACTTTTCATCCATTAACCGCCTCGGTGAAAGTCGTTCTATACTCGGATCTTAGACTATAACAACTAATCTAACGAGCGAATAGTCTGTGCCAGACAAACGCGCATCGCTACACCCAGTACCACTGCACGCCGAAACAGAATCGCGTCGAACCGAAATATAAGCCGTGGTGATAGAATTCTGTGTAAACAAACGTTTCCTGGTACGAGACAAAAATAGCGGCGTATATTTATATAATAATATAAATATACTGAGGCGATGTTTCGTAATAAATATAAAAATTACAATTTATTGTTTTTTTTAAGTAACCGTGTCGAGTAGCGGTGAAAGAGTACTGCCACCCTTCTCTTCCCTTGGGTGGGTGGACTGCACATAGAGCGGCGATGGGCTCAGCACAAAAAACACCGAGCACATGTGCAGTCGTTATTTAGTAAAAAGTGGACTATGGTAGAGGACTGTATTTGCGGTCCTCATTGTCTAGTCTCTGACTAACCCTTCGGGGATAATAGTCGTGATTGTTGTATTTGTAATTTTTCAATCAGTCAGGTTAACAATATCACACACAAACAATTGGCTATTTGACAGTTGTAACAATAAAATATGAAATATGTCGGAAATGGTAGTTAATAATTCAACGATAATTATCCAATAGTTTTTTTTATTAAGGTAATTAGTAAATATTTTATTTTTACGAAATAAATTTGTGATTTTTTATCTGAGGATACAAGACCCGAAACACGGGCGGCCATGATTGAGCTTCATGTGACGTCACATTTCACAAAATTATCAGAAACTATCTGTCAGGTTTCAAGATGAATTTCTATATTTATTGAAATGTGACGTCACAGAGCAAAATGTCACGTGACCAACCGTTTTCGCACGAAATTTAAAATCAATAAAGAAAAGTATGTTTTTTTCTGTTAAATAAAGGTTGTTTCGAGAAAGAAAATATTGCACGGGGTATAAAATAAGCGTTTGTAACTTTTTAAATACTTTTTCGAAAATTGTCAAGTAGTCAATTGCATTGTACATTGGATTACATACATAATATAATCACGACCATTTTCCCATAAGGGTTAGACAGAGACCAGGCAACGAGGACCGCAGTCCTTTGCCATAGTCCACTTTTCACCAAATAGCGACTGCACATGTGCTCAGCGTGACAGGTGAGCCCATCGCCGCTCTAATATGCAGTTGGATATATGTGCTGTCTTTAGCCCATTAGTCGCCTTTTACGACACCCAAGGGAAGAGAGGGGGTGGTAGACTTTCACCTCTACGCGACACGTTTACGTTACGAGCTAGGATTACTTTAGGATAAATATATTTCAGCAGGCGTGCAAGAGGAAAATACACAAAGAATAGAAAACTCAGTATGCTCTTCACAAGTAATACGGGATTTAATATAAATATTAACATAGAGATTACACGTAATTCTCTATATTGTTAGCTAGCTAACTCTTTGAAACATTAAAAAACATATTGTTTTCTGAGGTTTAAGCGAGCACTACCCATTGAAATGAAACACTTTTTTACAGATTAACTCGCGTTTAATTTACTATTTACATAGTTTCTTATAGAGACTGTGAGTCTCCCTGTGACCACGGACTCTGTAAAGGGTTCGAAACGTCAGGATAATATAAAAAACTATGTAAATAGTAAATTAAACGCGAGTTAATCCGTAAAAAGTGTTTCATTTCAACATTAAAAAACCTTTACATCAGAAAGTTCGCAATATTTTATTTTGTTTCTTATAAAATTCAATACATACATACTTTGCCGTTTATTATCCCCAATGGGTTAGTCAGAGTATAGACAATGAGCACAGCAAAAGCAGTGTATTACAGTATTCCATATTTCACCAAATAGGAACTGTGCACGTATGCTCAGAGTGATAAGGTGGTGAGCCCATCACTGCTATATGCTGTTTCTGCTGAATGCATAAGCGGTATTCAGTTTTTTTTTATTTTTTTTATTATGACTCGTCATAGTGACTGCATCCTGCTTGATGGTAAACAGCCGATGCAGTCCAAAATAATGAGAGCGCTCCCCACCGTGGAACAGTACGGCAACACGCGCACCTATTCACGACGGCCTGCATAAATGTCGTTTCACGCCCCGCTTAGAAGACCCGGGACTGCAGGAGCTCTGAAACACATGCGCCGGCAAAGAGTTTCAATGCCGAATGGTCTTACAGAGGGACGACTTGCCAAATTTTTGGTACGAGTACTGATAGTCTGTACAGTATGATGGTGGTTCCTAAGACCAGCACGTGTAGTCCGGGAGAGGAAAGGAGAGGGCGGGATAAGGTCAAAAAGTTCTTCAGAACACTTTCCGTCCGCCACAGTTAGTTTTAGGACACCCAAGAGAACCACACAACTACCGTTCATATTATACTTATCTTGTATTATATTTATTTATCTCATTTCTTATTCTGTCTAACTAATGATTCGAAGTTTCAGAAATAGCTACAATTCTATGAACGATTATCAAGTCTCAGATATTTCTTATCCCATTCAATGTAAGCTTTGTTAGGCGAATCGTACGCCTGTATGGTAAACCCATTGCCAATTCAACAATGATGCTGTTTAAATGGCCAACCTCTTCGAACATTGACATTGATTGATTGTCATCTTTTCATAGTAGTGATAAGAAAATGAGTTTAGAATCGTCCGGTGGAGCCACTGAGGTTTTATGGCGAAGCAAGTTTTTGCTCACTGACGTGCGGCCGCAAGGTCCACAATAGCTTGGATCACTCATAATCACCACAAAACAGATAGGTACAGAAGTCAATCTACATACAAAGTGCGCTTGAGCAACGCACACATAGACACCGCCCACGGACACGATATCTCGGACCGGCTGGGACCAGTGCGAGCGCAAGTGCCTTCCGCTTGAGACACGCATCTGTGAACTTTTTAGTGCAAAAATGGAGCAACAAAAAATAATTAGAATAACTGTGTTACGTAAGTTGAAAACATGTTTTTTTGTTTGTGTAGATATTGTGTTGTTTTTAGTGTCATTTGATAACTTTAGGTCTAAAATGGTTTGGGGAAAAGAAATTGTGTAAATAGGGTAATCCGTTTAGAAGTTATTAGGGATTTTTGATAGTGAAAATTGTCAAATGTAAAATTAAACAACCAGATACGAGTGCAACTACAAACAACTAAAATACGAGTGCCACTATTAGTTTTTGTGCATATGCCAAAGTTGACAACCCTAGCGCGATCGCCGAGCGTAGGTATGAAAAGTAAAGTACATACCAGTGATTGACTTCTGTACCTATCTGTTTTGTGCAATCACATAGGCGTTTGCAGCTCATATGCACGCAAAGTCGCACGTCCCGGTCGTTGTCGTAAGATGGTAGTCGTTAAATAACCGTGTCGCGTAGCGGTGAAAGTATACTACCACCCCCTCTCTTCCCTTGGGTGTCGTAAAAGGCGACTAACGGACTAAGGACTGCACACACATTCGACAGCTTAGATCGCGATGGGTTCACCGTCGTCACGCCGAGCACATGTGCAGTCGCTATTTGTTGTAAAGTGGACTATGGTAGAGGACTGCTTTTGCTGTCCTTATTGCCTAGTCTCTGGCTAACCCTTCGGGGATAATAGTCGTGATTATATGTATGTATTGTTTACTCGAAATAACTAAACGTTGAAAAATTACTACCTCATGTGTGAATTTCGACAAGTCTTACCATTACCACAGATTAAAGATGAGTTAACAGATACTTCACTCAGTAGAAAATTACCAATACCTACTGTTTTATTAGCCTTATAATAAAACAGTGACGCGCGGTAGGTTATTATTTAAACTATTATAACCTACCGCGCGATCCCACTGCAATCGTAGTGCTGCCTATTCGTTTAAATTAAATTAACATAAATAACTATTTGTGTCTATTTTACTGAGAACTGTAAATATGTTCTGACTATAGGTAGTAGTTTAAAATTGTATCGTTTATAAAATATTTTTTTATAAATAGGTGCTGACATCATCATCAAAAGTAAATAGAGGTCAGTGTGTAGGTAAAATAAAAAACGACTACTGCAGAACAAACCCATCTACTGCACATAAGGCACCAGACACGCGTACAAACGAATGGAACAATTAAAATAGAACAACGTGCGTGCGCTTCGCTTGCGAAAACCGCACTGAATTGGGTCCGCAAACGGCCCGAGACCGCTCGGCCGGGCGGTAGGTAATTATAGCGCGCAAGTATATGGAGTGACGGAGGCCTGCCATTACCTCAGTGGCGGAATGGTCAACTTAGCCGCCCGGATTGCAGTGGACGTGGGTTCCTTTGGCACCTGAGGTACTATATTTTCAACGTTTCGTTAACAAAAATGGGTTCTGTGTAACAAGGCAGCTAAAAAAAAGC
The DNA here is from genome assembly GCA_963921215.1 of Scoparia ambigualis. NCBI lineage: Eukaryota > Metazoa > Arthropoda > Insecta > Lepidoptera > Crambidae > Scoparia > Scoparia ambigualis. The sequence goes on along the minus strand of OY992516.1, from coordinate 20,712,051 downwards.
CTTGTTGGTTTTTTTTTCTCTTAAATAATGGCTTTGTGCGATCAGCACATTTAGCCAGTGTCAAGTTTTTAATAGTAATCATTATTTTCTTTACATTAAGTGGATGATAATGAGTGTGATAATGAACGTTTAATGGTAAATAATTTTCCTCAAACCCCTCGAGACTCAATAAAGCTGTGGGACCTTATTGAGGTCTCACACGGACTTCTTGAGAGAATTTGAACGTGATGTTGCACTGTTTTGTTTTATTTGCTAACACTCATGGAAGTTCACGAACACTTAACAGTATATAATCCACCATTATTTCACATTAATATTCGACAAAACACATTTTTTTTTTTAATAGCAGTAGGAGGCAAACGAGCAAGCGGGTCACCTGATGGAAAGTAATCACCGCCGCCCATGGACACCCGCAAAACCAGAGGAATCACAGACGCGTTGCCGGCCTTTAAGGAAGGAATAGGCTCGTTTCTTGAAGATCACTAAGTCGTAACGGTCCGGAAATACCGCCGCCGAGAGCTGGTTCCACAACACTGTAGATCGAGGCAAGAAATTTCTTGAAAAACGCACAGTAGTAGACCGCCATCCATCAAGGTGATGTGGATGGAGTGACAGTCGATTGCGTGTAGTGCGGTGAAGGAAATCAGCGGCAGCGATCAAGCCGAACAATTCCTCAGAACATTCCCCATGATATATACGGTACAATATACAGAGAGACGCAACGTCTCTCCGAAGAGCCAGTGGATCGAGCCGACCTGAAATATTCACGTCGTCGATAATTCGAGCAGCTCTGCGTTGGATGCGGTCAAATGGAAGGATATTGGGGTGCTCTAGCCCAAAGATGGGAGCAGGCCTGACCTGTGCTTTATACAGTTGTAAGCGGTGGTGGTGGTACAGTTGTAATTTTAGAAAAAAAAAACAAAACTGCTGACATGACGCTTCACTTTCCCGCCAAGAAGTCCCTTGTTGGTTTTCTGACCTCTTTTCTGTATAACATTATTTTATAACTAGTTTTAAATTTCAAATTCAAATATTTACTTGCATTCTCTGTCCAGCCTCTGTTTTCATGTAAATTGAGTTCAGATTCATCCACGGAGTTAGAAAGAGCTAATTCTATTTATTGTTATCCTACCAAGTTATTGTTATTTGTGAATAGTACGTTATTTTAACTAGGCAGTTCCAGGCATACGTCCTGTTGATATTAATAATAACCTAAACCTACTTAATATTATACCTAGCTCCAGTGTATAGTATATTAACACTTAAACTGTGCTTCACAACTAACCTTTCTATTACTTTATTATACTTCTAAACTCATCGAGCTTTTATCTTCATCTCCTCTCCTCATTGTGTCACTCCTCCGTTCCTCCGTTACGTGACACTGGCGCCCAACGTGGGGCGCCAGGAGTCATCAGGAGTCATCAGTTAGCCAGACGGACATAAGTGGAACCCTTCCACCAATCAAACTCTTTACAATTACATACATAATATAATCATGACTATTATCCCTGAAGGGTTAGTCAGAGACAAGGCAATGAGGACAGCAAAAGCAGTATTTTACCATAGTCCACGTTTCACCAAATAGCGACTGCACACGTGCTCAGCGTGACAGGTGGTGAGACCATCGCCGCTCTTTGCTGTTGGTAATATGTGCAGTCTTTAGTCCGTTAGTCACCTTTTACGACGCCCAAGGGAAGAGAGGGGGTGGTAGTATTCTTTCACCGCCACGCGATACGTTAACAATTCATACGGGTTACAATTCATACTGGGAATCCATCGATTCAATTCAAAAGTACTTAAGAAAATAAAGTTGACTGCCATGAATGGTTTTTCGCTTTTACAAGCTTCTTTTCTTATCATTTCCCAAGTTGATTAATGCTAAGCCTGTCTCGTGGCAGAGACAAACGCTAAAGAGTATTTCACACCGGCCCGCTAGAACCATTTTATACTCTTGTCGTGTATTTAGTTTCTTAATTACTCTGGAACTAATTAAAGCTTTGTTGCATTTAGCGATACTTAGTAGTGTTTTTCTAAAACATAACACCGAACAAGTACGTACAGTCGTCCGCGTATCAACCTACCACAAAATGGAAAGTTATAATAAATAAGCTAAGCTGGATGGGTGACCAAATTTAAAACATTTCGAGCTCCTCCGTGATTCTATAGGCACGTTAAGGCCAGGTAGTCCGAGCGCTTCTCTCTCGTTCTCTCGACGGTACGACGACGGACGGACGGGTATAACAGCGAAGCGGCGCGTTTTATAGGTTTTTATATGTTTATATCCTATAATGTATAGACTTTATAGGACACTCTGCAAATTTGTCTGCGAAATATTTATGTCTTTAATTGAGTACAAAAATTAAATTTAAAGTATCAGTAGTTTAGTCATAATATTGAAAAGAACATTACAAAAAGGGGTAACTATGGGATTATTTTTATCAAGTGAAGTTCATTGGATCTTGTAACTGAATGAGACTTTGACTAGATTAAATGATCCTTAAATAATACATTTTTTTTTTCAGAATTTAAATCAATTTTCTATGTCTCAGATGCTTTGAAGAAACACAAAGTGCGGCTTACCTAGCCTTAAGAGGGTTTTCGCATTCCGGTTTCCCATACAAACTTCCAAGTCGAAATTTTTAAAAACCGATAAACCAATTTTGATGAAACTTTGCGTGCTGAAGTAAAACACAGGCATCCAAATAGTTTCTTGAAAACATTTCTAAAAAATGTTTATTTAACAGAGTTATTGCGGTTTTTATCTTTCTATAGTGGACTTTAAATCGCAATAGCTCAAGTAAAATTTTTTAAACACTGAAAAAACACGACAACCTCAGGCGGGAATCGAACCATGCACCTTCCGCATTCCGGGCGGCTGCCTTAACCACTTGGCTACCGAGGTCTGGCTTTCAACCGTCGAAATTTGTCAGTGCTTGATGCTTATGTTTTACTTAAGTATATTTATTTAAGCGTTAATAAAACGCTAAAATATAAAACAATAATCTATAAACGCAGCGTCATCTTAGCCGAATGTTCAAATATTTGTAAAAATATTTCTTTCGGATCTCAGAGGTGAAAACTTCTAAGATTTGATGAAGCAATGTTGACTAAAAACATAAGCATCAAGCACTGACAAATGTCGACGGTTGAAAGCCAGACCTCGGTAGTCAAGTGGTTAAGGCAGCCGCCCGGAATGCGGAAGGTGCGTGGTTCGATTCCCGCCTGAGGTTGTCGTCTTTTTTCAGTGTTTAAAATTTTACTTAAGTATATTTAAGCGTTAATAAAACGCTAAAATATAAAACATTAATCGCAATAACTCAGCTAAAATCACGTTTTTTAAAAATGTTTTCAACAAAGTATTTAGATCTCTGTGTTTTACTTCAGCATGCAAAGTTTTATCAAAATTTGCTTATTGGTTTTTAAAAATTTCGACTTGGAAGTTTGTATGGAAAACCGAAAGCGTAAACTCTCTTAAGCCATTGGTCCCGGTTGTTGTTGTAAGATGTCAGTCGTTAAAACCCACCAACCCGCAATGGGTCAGCGTGTTGGGTATGGCCCAATATCCCCACGTGCCATTGTCCACGTGGGATGCCTGTGCCCAGCAGTGGGACGTTTAAAGTCTGATGATGTTATAAGGATCAATATCGTTTCGGAAATTCGACAGTTTTGGATAGTCAGCAGTTTTGGTATATGTGTTCGGAAACAGCTACATTCATATATCACTTCTTTCACCGCCTGTGTTTAATTTAACGACCTCCCTGGTCGAGTGGTTTGCGCCCCGGGTCAGTCGTCGCGCCATCTCTGAGGCCCCGGGTTTAATTCCCGGTCGGGTAAATTTAGAGGAAAACTGTTTTTCTAAATTGATTACGGGTGTGGGTTTTTTTGTATATTTATCCGTTATCTTACCATATTAACGAGTTTCAAAAGAATACTTATTTTGGGCTAGATAATTGGTGTAGGCGTAAACAAATTTAATTTAATTAATTTACCGGACTCAGACGTAGACGTCCCGTGTTATTTTTTTTATTCCACTGCTGGTAAGCGCTTGGCCTTTATCTCACCTGATGGTAAGTGACGATAAGGCCGAAGGTGGAAAAGCTTCTCCCGTACTCCTCAAACACTGAGAAACTGGCTATCTTATCTCTAAACTGTCGAAACACAACATTGCTATTAACATTGTTGTAATGGTGGCAGGCTTAAGGTAAGACCTTAAATAGAAATAATTTTACATGGTACATAGTTAGGATCACATACCCTGTATGATTTAAAATATTTTTTTTTGATTTTAGAGGATAAACTGTGTTAAAGTTAAAGTAGAACAATGTCATATCAAAATGGAAAAATTAGTAACCTACCTACATTAGCAATGTGAATATTTTGTATGCTTATTAATTTGGCTAAACATGTTTGGTGCTAAATGTTTTTTATTTATTTTAGCGTTTTATTAACGCTTAAATATACATAAGTAAAATTTTTAAACACTGTAAAAAGACGACAACCTCAGACGGGAATCGAATCACGCATCTTCCGTATTCCGCTGCCTTAACCACTTGGCTACCGAAATTTTTATATCATTTATAGCATGTTTAATTGCAAATAAAGATTATGATTATAAAATGGTCTATCCTGACGGACATAACATAAGCTTTTCCACCAACCAAACCAAGTAAGCAAAGTTATAGCGGTATGTAGTTGTAAAACCGGTGACTTAGCACTAGACCACATAGCGTTGCCAGACGTCCCGATTTTGGCGGGACGACCCGATTTTTAAAGCAAAATTATCGCAATAAATGTCCCGCAGCGGGGCAGGCTCTGTCCCGCTTTTCGGGGATAATTCGCGTGCAGCGAGCGTGCTAAGGAAGCGCGGCCATGAGCAACAGAAAATGTAATTTTAATCAAAAATACATTTTCTTTGGCTATTTTTGCTATCTATTGTCATGTAAACGTAATTTAAAAGTCAAATAAAAATATAAATATTTAAATACTTCTGATTATATACGGATTTTTTACTTTGTCCCACTTTCGTCGAAAGAGTCCCGCTTTATTCTCTCAAAATGTTTCAAAATCCCGACTTGACAAAAAAAAACGATTATTCCTAGTAGTTAGTCAGAGACTAGGCAACGAGGACCGCAAAATCAGTGCTTTGCCGTTGGGACGTGGACACGTTTCACTAAATAACGACTGCACACGTCCCTGAGCACATGCAGGTCCACCTGTCACGCTAACATGACAGGTGGACCCATCGCCGCTCTTTGCTGTTTGATTATGTGCAGTCTTTAGAAAGAAAGAGAAATAAATTTATTTAGCATTACAGTTATGTAGGTACAAAGATTGTAAAATATTACACAACACAAACACGTTTGAATTACAAAAAAGGATTCTACTCAGCATAAAGCCACAGCCAAGGCTGTGACGCTGATTTTTAAAAAAAAACTTTTCATAAAATAAAGGCTGTGGATAGAGTGCCGCAAGCGGCATTCTAGTACGATTAGTTACGATGCCGTCATTACGGCATCCTAGTACAAAGTGTAGGCAGTGAATAGAGTGTCACAAGCGGCAACATAGTACGATCGGTTACGATGCCGTAATTTGACGGCATCCTAGTACGAAGCGTATAGAGTGCCACAAGCGGCATTCTATCTCAATCGGTTCGGGAACCGTAACATATTTTTTATTTGTCGTAATGTTCAGACGACATAATATTCAAAAGATATTTTTGTATGGAGTTAGATTTCTGTTGTCTAATAAAAAAAAATAACCTCGAAATTTAAGACAATCGCTACGCTGCGCTTCGCGATTGTCTTAAATTTCTAACCTATCACGTCACCTACAGGCGTAGGGCAGCTAGTATTTCTGTTGTCTAACAAAAACTTTACGGCAATTTAGGCGGCGTCAATATTATACCGCAAAGCTTACGGTTCTCTAACCGATGGAGATACAGTGCCACTTGTGGCACTCTATACACTTCCTAAAATAAAACACAAAACATTAAAAAAAATTAAATAGTCTTTAGTCCGTTAGTCGTTTTTTACGACACCCAAGGAACGAGATGTGTCAGTAGTACCTATTCAATTAACGAGCCGCTATCACACAGTTCTAGACCACAGAGCAGGTAAACAGAGATGTGGTTAGTTGTGTGTTTAGTTTTGTATGATTTCGCCACACGGACGAACGGAAACGTACTAAAGACGTGCAGTCTTTTCTTTTCCTTAAGTGTCGTAAAAGACAACTAACGGACTAAAGTGTGCACATGTATCCTACAGCATAGAGCGGCGATGGGCTTCACCACCTGTCGCGCTGAGTAATTGTATAGTCGCTATTTCGTGAAAGTGTACTATGATGTCTCTCTGACTAACCCTTCGGGGATAATAGTCGTGGTTCTAATATCTGTATGTATGCTTTCGCCACACGGCCATGGAGACCTCGTGAGAGAAAGCAAACATTAAAATCATACAATACCCGAGTGAACGTATAAATGCGTCGGCATCCCTTGGGTCGTTTTGTTGTTTATTTATCATTCATCGTCCATTCAGCACGCGAGCTTGCATTCAACGGGGCCTTCTTTAAACTTTACCCGGGGCACGTAATATATATATTTTTTTAATATTTGTTCCGTGAAGGAACAGGCTAAGATCAGAGACCATACTGCCTAGTCATTAGTATTTTTATTTCTTTTTTTTTCCCCCTTGATGATAATGAGTGGTGATTAGGATGATGAATGATAAATGATGTTCCCGAAACCCCTTGAGCCCTCAGTAAAGATGTGGGACTTTACTGAGGTCTCACGCGGACTTCTTGAGAGAAATTGAAAAGTGATGTTGCACTGTTTTGTTTCATTTGCCAACACTTATGCACGTTCACAAACACTTAACGGTTAATAATCCACTATTATTTCACATTAATATTCGAAAATACACAAATTTTAGAAAATAAAACAAAACTGCAGACATGACGCTTCACTATCCTGCCAAGAAGTCCAATATTTACTTTTGTTTTTACAGTAATTTTCAAAAGTTCTAAATTTAAGGTGTAATTGCGTTCATATTGTTTTTTAAAACGTGCGAACTTTTTATTGAAATTCGTATTTTAGTATGTTTAAAGCTAAGTAACGTTTGTAAGTAAAGGGGTAAGCAGACACCCTTCTGTTACTTATTCCGTGGCCACGCGTGATCGTGGGAGCGGAAAATACAGCAAAAAGTCTTATATCAACCCGAAATGTAATTACGTCTTACGAATATGAAATGGCTCATGAGCCGGTAAAGCCTTGGGGGCTATTTTTGGAACAACGTTTAAGAGATGTTTAGGCATCTACGCGTGACGAGCAACAAGTGATTTTGTTATTGTGCGATTATGGTATTTGTTCGGTGGGTGTACTTGACAGGGTACTTTTGATCCATCAGAGAAGGGATGGTATTAAGGGATGGTATTAAGTTTTTGGCGAGTAAGCCGGCCCTCTACCCGTCCAAGTCATTGTGTTATAGAATAGAATATATTTTATTTGCATTTGACTAGGGTACATACATATTAGTTATTAAAATATTTTACAATAAAGCTCCTCCGATTTAGCCAACAACGATGACATTACATGGAAATTATTTGATATAAGTAACACACTAATAAAAAGAAAGGTCAGTTACACATTATTATCAAACAAGTTTTAATTACTCTGTTCATTGAATTGTTTCTTATCTGCGACAGTGATAGTAGTGGTCTGCATACATTCTTACAAAACATCTTGGTAATTTGTTGGTTGGATTCTTACAAAACATCTTGGAAATTTGTTGGTTGGTCTACATCACTAAGTACCCAGTTAAGTAACACATTTTCAAACATGGCGCTTTACAAAAAGTTTCAAATTAATCAATGACTTTAGATAAATTGTTAAAATGTCAAACTGGAAATTAATAGAATATGTCATAATTATGTTATTAATCCCATCAGATCACATCTCTCCCCTCTCCCCTCCAACAACTCCTACACATCCCTCAAAGTTTCTACTCCGTCAAGGCCGGCAACGGATAGACGGCAATTATTATTTCCCATCAGGTAATCTGCTTAGGATTGCCACCCGTACTCTAAAATAGAGTATTATCCTCTTTTTCATGTAGGCGTACTTTATAATCTACGACACCAAGAAAATATGCTAAAATACTCTATAAAACTATTTACGTAAAAGACAAATATTTGTTAAATATTGCGAAGAGCATCAACAAATTAATACGCATTTAACCCGTTCAGCGCCACGTATGCCATTATACACCTAATGCAACTCTCACCACGTGGCGCAGAACGTGTTAAGGACAAATAAATAAATACTCTTTTTTATGCAATGCACTTCATTTTTGTTCTAACAAAATGGAAAAATACTTTATTCGTTCTAAGTCACTTAGTCAAAATGGACTAAGTGACAATTCGGACACTTTAAATTCGGACACAGTGTCCAAATTAACACTTTTTAATTTTATTATTTTTTCACTGACGATTAGGACACTATTAAATTATTGGAGCTGTTCAGTACAGTCAGATAAAAAAGCTTCAAAATATAATGTTTTTTACTATAGTATATTTTCTTAAAATTAATAGGTGGCCTGACAGGCCTGCTCTTTTGTCTAATTTTTACATTAACAAAAATCGTTTATGTTAAGACACACGGTTTCGGTTATTGCGACCTTGTCAGTTAAGCAATTCTTGCAATGGCGGGTCGCTGGATGTAATGTGACGAACTGAACTATAACATAATGTTAATAATATGTCTAATAACACATGATTATGTTAATTAAATTTAATCAGGTGACAATTTGGGAGTTTAAAACATCGACCTTCGGTAACAATATGTGATCGAAGACAACGATATATTACGTAAATGCAAACATATAATCACGAGTATTATTCCCGAAGGATTAGTCAGAGACAAGGCAATGAGGACTGCAAAAGTAGTTCTCTACCTTAGTCCACTTTTTACCAAATATCGACTGCATATGTACTGTGCGTGACAGGTGGTGAGCCTTTCGCCGCTCTATGCTGCTAGATGTATGTGCAGTATTTAATCCGTTAGTCCCCTTTTTATGACACCCAAGGGAAGAGAGGGGGTAGTGTATTCTTTCACCGCTACCCGACACATTTTGTAAATGTCGTTAGTTGCATAAAGCAGTGCAGTTTCTTCCTTCTTCTTAAAAGACGTCCTGACGTCCTGAAGTAGATAAAATATGTTTGGACGATTCAAAGTCAATGAAGTTTGAGTTTGCAATATATAACTTCATTAGCCCTTTGTCTGTCCAATGACCTCCTCAGGCCCATAACAATTTCATTTAACTATTATTATATATTTGCCCAGTGAATTACATTTATAAATTTTCCAGAGGCTTTTGAAAACCGGCGGCAAAGCTCCGCCATTTTGTTTTTGTGACAGCTCCTTTGGACGATCATGCGCTTTTCATATGCTAATTCGTACCTTTACAGAGAGATAACGTTATTATATTTCTTGAAATGCTGAAAGACGTAAACGGTGTTATTGTGAAATGGACGGCTTCAGTTTCCCAGAAAATCTTTTAACGGACTGTGTAAAAGGTTTAAATTTTTGATAACTTTTATGGCCTTTGCTACAGCACTGTTTACTTAGCTTAGTCTTAGAAAGCAGTAAAATGAGTTAGGCATGAAAATTTCGAGTGGTTAATAAATCAAACAAATTTTAATTAAGGCTCATCACAACAATTAATGGTGATGACAAGCCCGGACCATGCGTCGAAAAATTCGGTAAGTCTGGACAGGGAATCGAACCTTGGACATAGACCTTAATCCCTCGTATAGTGAAGCATCTTTATTTCAATACAAAATAATGGAAATTAATATTTATAAATGTTAAAGAAATTAAAAGATAACAAATTTTCTTCTTCACGTGGCAATTAATATTCAAGGAGACTCATTGTCATGAACTCATGTAAGTCATTAAAGTTCGAAGGCCACACTGGTCTCTGATCCAGTAAATGACCCCTGCAACCTTTAGTTTATTATAAGACGCCATGTATTTAACTATTTAGCATGTTTTAATATATTGATACGTAAAAAAATCAAAATTTCATATTTTTCAACGTTTCAATATTTAAAAGTATGTTTGAGTGTTGAACCTTTAGTTAAATGTACAGTCAGCCACAGAAGCTTAACACTTATGTATTATATTATCACATCACAATAATTATGTTTAGCAAATTCTGGGCCGACTGTACAAGCCACGTTAAACCAATAAAAAAGAAAAACTTTTGTTTTATCATTCTACCCATTGTTCGCGAGGAAAGTAACCTGATGCCTGTTTTATTATGTTACTGCTCAATCATATAACTTTTACTCAATATCGATATTGGTAGAAATCGACGCATTTACACAATATTATATCACATTTGCGATGAATTCGATGTATTTTCCGTGTATCAATTGAGGCATAAGTACATAATGATGCTAAGATTTTATCAAACAAATTGTGTTTAGCTTCTCATCTAAGAATGATAATAAAGTTGAAGTCACTCTTGGAATACATTTTACATATTCGTTTGGCTTTATAAACACTCCAACCTACAATAGCAAAAGCCCTTTATTTTTTTAATACGGTTTCACCCGCGTGGTTCCAGTTCCCGTGAGAATATCGGGATAAAAAGTATCTTATGTGTTAATCCAGGTTATAAACTATCTGTATGCCAAATTTCATCCAAATCCATTTAGTAGTTTTTACGTGAAAGAGTAACAAACATCCATCCATATGTTCCCGTGGAAATATCGGGATAAAAAGTACCCTATGTGTTAATCCAGGTTATAAACTATCTGTATGCCGAATTTCATCCAAATCCATTCAGTAGTTTTTACGTGAAAGCGTAACAAATATCCATACTTACAAACTTTCGCGTTTATAATATTAGTAGGATTAATTTATAAGTTGTCAACCTACTCGTTATAATTTATTAAATAATAATGTATTATTTTGGCATGCATTCAATCCGGTTCAGTCAACTATCAATTAAATATTATAGTAACAACATTATTATTTTATCCATGCATTCTTTTACATTTGTTACTAACTCTTGCATGTAAGCAATATTAGTACTTAAAACATACAATAATAAACATATAAATTAAAAACCATGTCGCGTAGCGCTGAAGAATACTACCACCCCCTCTCTTCTCTTGGGTGTCGTAAAAGGCGACTAACGGACTAAATACTGCACATACATCCAACAGCATAGAGCGGCGATGGGCTCACCACCTGTCTCACTGAGCACATGTACAGTCGCTATATGGTGAAAAGTGGATTATGGTAGAGTACTGCTTTTGCTTTCCTTATTGCCTAGTCTCTGACTAACCCTTCGGGTAGTCATGATTGTATGTTTGTATTAATAGAAATATAAAAAAGTATGTGTGTATGTGATAACGTAGATGACGATGATTGGTCCCGACCGGGTTCGGTCATCGAAAGATGGCAAGCACAGCCGCTCTTCTCAGTAAACTGTAGTGTGCATCGCACATGAGTTGAACAACAACAGAGTTGTAATGCCCCCTGTAGAGGGGATGATTTTCACGTCTGTGGTAGGTATTTAACGTCTGCAGATGCATCTGCCTCGCATCCGACTGTTGTCGGTTTTTGTGGAACGCATCAAAGGGATTCGGTGCTAACGTCCGGCGTCTGTCCATACGTCTGCCGACGCATCAGTTTGGTCGGCGTTGCGATTACCGATGCAAGATTGCAAGTACCGAGGATACTTTTAGGTTTATTGAGCTATATCAAGCTGAAAACTGTCTGTGGAATCCTAAAAATAAATATCACAAAAATAAAAATGTTGTAAGTAGGTATACTACCTAGGTATAAATAAATATAGTACTTAGTTAACTAAGTAGGTATGTACCTATTTTAATTGATTTGTAATTTGTGTAAATCGCGTGACAATGTAATATTATGATGACATGTTGCTGATCTGATGATGGAACTGGAAGGTGGCCATAGGAACTAGAATGTGCGAGTGCGAGTTGCGTCTGCCCAGAATGAACACAGACTGATCGACCTATAGACGTGTGGACAGCTCGTGGAAATTCATCTGCGGATGCATCTGCCAATGTCCGCGGACGCATCTATAGACGTGTAGAGGAGACTTAACGTGTGCATGTATCCATCTATTTCTCTCCTACCAAAATTCATCAAAATAGATTGAGCGGTTCAGGTGAAAACAAACTCACTTTCACACTGAAAATCTCAGGTGGCTAAACTTTTTGCACGTGACCGTAATTTAATCGAGTAAGTACATCTCACATACTCTTCGATTTAAGTTAGCCGCCATCATAAAGGAGACAATACTCGGTGTGCGAGCAGTCCCCAGTCCTCCGGGACGCGTCATTGACCCAGTTTCCCTCTTCCAGGAAGTCCTCCGCTTTTGTTACAAACGCGTGAGGGGCTGACACTTCTTTAATTACATAGTAAACTAAGAGTGGCGGAATGTAAAGAGATTTCCATTTTCAACCTTGTTGCCGTTTACAATCAGGTATGATGAAGGCTAAGTTTATAAACATACATACGAGTACATTTATACTAATATTATAAAGCTGAAGAGTTTGTTTGCTTGAACGCGCTAATCTCAGGAACTACTGGTCCGATTTGAAAAATTATTTCAGTGTTAGATAGCCCATTTATCGAGGAAGGCTATAGGCTATAATTTGTTTAGGTACGGGTACGGGTAGTAACCCGTGCGAAGCCGGGGCTGGTCGCTAGTACATAATATATTCACGACTGTTGTCCCCGTAGGTTTAGTCAGAGACTATAGGCAATGAGGACCTCAGTCCTCTGCCATAGTCCATTTTCACCAAATAGCGACTGCACATGTGTTCTACGTGATAGGTGGTGAACCCATCGCCTCTCTATGCTGTTGGATGTATGTGCAGTCTTTAGCCCGTTAAGGCGAGGTATTCCGAGCGCTTTTCTCTCGCTCTCTTGACGGTACGACGGTAAGGGGCGGGTATAACAGTGAAGCGACGAACAGGCGCGTTTTATAGGTTTTTTGCCTATAGGGGAAAAATTAAGTAAAATAAAAAATTGTGTCTTTTGCGTTCACTAGATAATAAAAATTTTCTTCTGTTGGAAAAAAAAAAATAAGTTAATAATTAATGTATTATCTGACTTACAGCTCTTTTAAATGATGAACGAAGCCATCTTTGATTTTTTTTCTATCGAAAGAACTATTACCAATCATGTTTCTGTCTTTAAGAGTCACTAGATAATATGTTCAACTATATTATATATGAATTTTAGAACTGTATGTTTTATATTGGTGGCGGTACAATTAATTGAAATTGTTAAAAACGGGAATATAGCGCTTAAGCGCCTTTTACGACACCCAAGGAAAGAGAGAAGTTGGTAAACAACAAACATTATATAAAACAGAATAAATAAATTTGACACGAGTGGATTTCAAATAAACTAATTGGACCACTTAACACAATACCAAATTATAATAATGTTAAAGTAACGTAAACTTGTTTATCAAGACTATTTTTCTTCGTCATTGCGAAAATTAAAAAAGCTAATGGTTAAAATTTTAATGTATGTTTATTCCCTAGGTGATGTAGACTGTTATAGCCATTTGACACATGTTAGCCGCGCCTCTATGCGTGGGGTACAAAGGTTTATACCTTTATTGTACCCTTGCCCATCCTTTGTCACGGCGTCACCTAATAAGGAAGTAATCACTGCCGATGGACACCCACTAAACCAGGGGAGTCGCAGATGCATCGCCGGTAGTAACATAAGAATTTAAATTAATTAAATAACATTAGAATGAATAAAAAAGAATAAAAAGAATTTTGAATAGAAAAAAAATTTGAGGTCTAAAGTTACTCGCGTCCGTAGGTTTACCCTTGAGACCCTACACGTGACCCCTGGCTGGTGCTAAATAATTGACACTGATTGAGTGGTACAGCCACGCTGCGTTGCAGCAAGCATTGGGCCGGCTCGCCCGGCGTAATACCACCCTGGTTTTAGTAAACATTTTATCCGATATCTACAACGTCAGTCGGAAAGGGGGTACTAAGCCGCGGACAACTGAAAGTGCTACTATCAACTGTTATTATTGCAAATAGAAGCTTTGCGAAAAACGTTCATATTTACTTCCATACAAAATAACTCATTGTTACGCAATTTAAAATATCTACAACCCTGAATAGGGAACGGGGCTAACGCATGTTAGCTAACGCAAGAAGCGCCCCGGTAATGAACTCAAATCTGTCTCTGTATCAAAGCAGCTAACCGCCAGGGCTACCACAGCGTATTTTTTTTTTGGAATCATAAAAAAGCTGTTTATCTAAAATTATCCTTTTTTAAGGAAAAGTTCTTAGACAACAGTTATTCAATATCATGTATGCTTTACCCTCCTTTCGGCTTTGTGAATGCAAAATTTCAATAATAAAGATAAAGTTTGATAAATTAAATTATTCAATTAATAAAGAGCCACCACTGCACAATACAAATAACAGTTTTCTAAAACCAAGTATGTGTTGTGACTCATTGGATTGATGAGTGCTCCGTGAAAGGGGTAAGGCAGTGACAGGCCATTACTTTAGTACCTGGGTGAGAAATGTTCGCGACGTGGAAAATCCTGGTCTGTAGAGACACGTGGCGACTCCAGATTAGGATGGAGGGAACGCGGGAGGCGAGCTGACGATATACTAAACGAAATTGAAATGACAAGCTTTTATTAGCTTTGTACCCTTAAAATGTAAAAGGGTTGTTGAATCGGTAAATAATAATTAATTTAAGAACTTTAAAACGAAAATAGCGACGAAACGTGTGTTTTTTTTTAAATTTTCATTTCATGTACTTAAATAGTTACTTATATACAATTTATTTCAAGAAATTATTTATTTACTTCATGTATTTGTAATATTTGATTATTTGCGTTAAAATCGCTCAAATAAACTCAAGGATACCGAAACGTTTAAAAAATTTTTTTTTTTTAACGTTTTGTTATCCTATTTCATGTTTTAAGAAATACACGAAACGCAACCCACCAACCCACATTGGGCCAGCGTGGTGTGTTATTGCCCTGTGCTAAGCAGTGAGACAGTTATAGTCTTCATTATTTATATTAAGTATAATATAATTTATTTTATGAATATAAAACATGACAAAAATAACAACAAAATTGTGCGACAAATTTTATGTTATTTTTACATGTTAATCTTTGCCATAAATCTTCCAAATCTTCCAAAAACCATTCGAAAAATTAAAGAAATATTTTTCCCTTTCATTTTTTATTCTCTTTGGAGATAAGTACGACATAAATCAAAGGAACAAAACCTCTTTCCCCCCAATTTCGTACATCACTCAGTAACGGATAACATTGGAAGCTGCAATGGCGTCGTACCACATCGCGGGTCAAGATCACGCCCGGGTGTGCGCTCCATTTACGGGTCACGACCAACCGCGTGACCCACAACTGGGTCACGATCAACCCGGGTAAGGATGCCTGGGGGATGAGCGCGCAGCTCCCGTTTTATTTTTAACTGACATTGAACAATGGATTCTGTATCGGCACTGAATCGTGGGAGGTTTCTCTGTTTTATTTTAGAAACACTGTCAAACATTAGTGTATATAAGGCGACTGCTAGAAACCGCAAGAAACTTCAAGGGCTGGTCAGGTCAAGTGTTTTAGATATGACATAAATGACAGGAAAGAAATTGGTGCTTTTTTATTTTTCTAAATTATTATCTAATTTGTTATATAAATTTTAATTTGATAGTCTTTCAGTATCTTATTTATTTTAAAGCAATAACATAACAAAATTAAATGAAAGAATTAACTAATAAATATAACGATTATTTACAACGCGCGGG
The DNA here is from genome assembly GCA_963921215.1 of Scoparia ambigualis. Lineage (NCBI taxonomy): Eukaryota > Metazoa > Arthropoda > Insecta > Lepidoptera > Crambidae > Scoparia > Scoparia ambigualis. Next base: position 20,696,189 of record OY992516.1, on the reverse strand, counting down.
CAGCAGCGGCCGGCCGTTGACCCAAACGTCTGTTGACCTGCCGTCCGCGTCAGCTGGGTGATAAGTACCTACGTTAGTCTGCAATCTTTTTGTCATTTTTGTCATGTTTAAAACACTCGACCTGACCAGCCCTTGAAGTTTCTTGCAATTTCTAGCAGTCTTCTTATATAAAATGACCTTTTATCACGTCTTTAGTTTACATAATACACATACAACAACATACACGACTCGACTCCGTCGATCTCACGACTATTATCCCCTAGTGTTAGTTCTGACTAAGAGAACTTAGTTAGTTCGAGTTACTTAGAGTTAGTTGCGAAGGCAATGAGAACCGCAAAAGCAGTCCTCTACCATAGTTCACTTTTCACCAAATAGCGACTGCACATGTGCTCAGCGTGACAGGTGGTGAGCCCATCTCAACTCTATACTGCTGTTATATGACACCCAAGGGAAGAGATGGATTTAGTAAAATGAAAAATGAAATGAAAAATGAAATCTAGTTTATTTAGCTACAACACACGAGATAGTTACAACAATCACAGTATAACAAAAAACAGATTAATATAATAACACTTAATAAAAGTATAGCAATAACACATTATTGTCTCACGCCCGCAGCTAAAAAGGTACTAAATTCAGCATTTTGTCAGGTCCATTGGAGCCTGTCGCTGGTTTTCAATGGGCTCCTTCAATAATTTTTTTTGACATAATGATGCCAATACTTTACAGTAGCTACCTACTTCCTCAAATAAAAAATAAAAAACTTAGGTTAGTATTCTTTTAATGTGCTCCTAATCCACAGAGCTCATTATCAATTTTAGATAAAATTTTATCATTAAACCAGTGTACGAGCAGCACTCAATAAGAGCGGTTTGATTTAAATATCCCGAATCCCTCTCAGTACCTATATCAACGCAAAAGTGTGGATAACAATAAATTCACTAAAAGTTTGTAGAAATAAATAAATTCTTTAATGCACATATATTTTTTACTTTATTTATCATATTATTATAACAAAACATTAGGTACATAGCATGTCAAAGAGTCGCATACTTAAACCATTAAGGTTTGTAATGACGCAACCCGAGTCGACGATATAACTTAGATTACAATTAGGTAGGTATATGATATAATATTACAAATTTAAAGAAAAGAAAATAAGAACAAAAATGGTACAATAAATAACAAATAACTATGGCACTACTAGGACTTGAGTAAACGTAATTGGATGCGTAACGTAATTTTGCAATGACAAGTACCTACTTAGTTATTTTTTAGGTTTTGTACAAAGAACAGTTTTTAATTTTCGTTTAATGTTATTCTGATTCAAATTATCGTGCTAAGTCGTAGGTAGTTTGTTTATGAGTCGCGGAATAATGTAACTTACCGTCCGTCCCTTATACATATTATTCTTAGATGAATTATTGTCTCGCTGCGCGCGACTAGATACCGCCCTATTTAAAAACCACAGCTCCGTAAATGCGGCAACTCATCTATGACAATTTGCAAGAATGCTGCACTTCTCATTTTTTTGTAGTATTATTTATACACAGTTTTATTACGCAAACTGGCATTTTACTTTGAATCATGCCCAAAATTTAATAAAAAATTCAGTACGTACGTTTTACACACCGCTATCAGTGTGACTGGCTCTCGGGTACGCCGATTTCGGCGAGCGCAGCGAGATCAATCTTCAAATTTATTTGCACAGCTCGTCTGCAGCCTGTGGCTGATAACCGCGCGCGTACACACGGTGTGTTTAATTGCTTTTTATAAGTCCTGACTAAAATAGTGTTTGATTAAAAGTAAGTATTTTACTTGGGTGTAAACTGGCAAAACATAGAAACATAAGTAATAGTATTACATTATTAAATCATAAAGTTACTTTAGGTACAGGCGGTGTTATCGCTAACATCTTCTATCTATTCATTAACACTTATTACGCTTTACGTTACGCTACGAAATCATCTTACGGTATATCGAAGACTATTGAAATTGCGTTGGCAAGTAATACACAAAGACATTTAAGGAGAGTTTACTTTATTATCAATAACTAATATCATTTGACGGGTTATAATCACAAGACTATGTAATGAAAGAAGAGGTCAGGTTGGCGTGGGCGATGGAAATATTGTGTCACTTATTATAATTATATTTCTGCCAGGAACGAAGACTAAACGAAACTTAAGGTGCCCACTTACTGAAAGCAGGTCAGAAGCAGGGCGGGTAGAAAAAGGCCTGAGCGGTTAGTTAGTACATATATACATACACATAATCACGACTATTATCCCCGAAGGGTTAGTGAGAGACTAGGTAACGAGGACAGCTAAAGCAGTTCTCTACCATAGTCCACTTTTCACTAAATAACGACTGCACATGTGCTCAGCGTGACAGGTAGGGGGCCCATCGCCGCTTTATGCTGTTAGAAACGGACTAAAGACTGCACATACTTCATGAGCAGTCTTTAGTCCCTTTCGCCTTTTACGACACGCAAGGGAAGAGAGGGGGTGGTAGTGTGGTAGTATTCTTTCATCGCTGGTTAGCTAGCAGTATGGGGGGGGGGGGGGTGGGGGTACAGTCACGTGAGCCCTGGGTGGTGCTAAATTGAGAGGCATTGTCCGAGTGGTAGAGCCACGACAGACAGTCTAAGCAATAAAGAAATTCTATTCTATTCTATACCTTTTAAAAAAAAAAAATACTATATATATAAAAGTTAATATTACATGACGACAACGTATAAAATACGAGAGTAATCACTCAAGGTAGCGAACGCCCTCAGGAACTTTATGAACCATGATACATCAAATATGATCGCCGGCCATGTTTGTACACTATCGTACTGTTTACATATTTTTAAGATGGCAGGATTCTTGAAAGTGAAGTACCTATGTTTATTTATTTATTTTAGGGATTACAAACAAATGTGTTCCATAAATTGGCTTATCAAAAGACTTATGTACTAGTTAGTTTATATGGTAACACATCCCACCACGTAGACCACGTGTAGTTATACTCGTACAGACTATAACGAACTTAGATGCGAGCTAAAATACGTAAATACTTTGTAATATAACATAAATGCTATGATTAGCTTAACTGTAGAAACGCAAATATAATTAACTTCAAAAACTAAATTATATTCGACTCTATTGACTAATTTAAGAAACCCCATCAATTCTTAATTGGTCGTATAACGTGGGCAGATTAATTATTAATTCTAATGGTACCGTTACCATGTCGTGAAGCTGTGAAAGAATACTACCACCCACTATCTTCCCTTGGGTGTCGTAAAAGGCGACTAACGGACTAAAGGCTGCACATACATCCAACAGCATAGAGCGGCGATGGGCTCACCACCTGTCACGCTGAGTACATGTGCAGTCGCTTTTAGTGAAAAGTGAACTATGGTATTGGACTGCTTCTGTTGTCCTCATTGCCTAGTCTCTGACTAAACCTTGAGGATAATAGTCGTGAATAAAGGTAATGATGCCGCATAGGGCGGGCGGAATTAAATCTGGTTATTTTTCAGCTGCTCCCCGCTTTTTTGCAAGATTATATTTTATTTTTTTTATTTTATTTTCTGAGGGTAAAATGATCTTGAGCTATAAGAGCTTTACTCTTTCTATTTTTTGTTTTTGTTTTATCTTTTATCTTTTCTCTCTTTTAAATTTTTTCTTTTTCTTTAATATACAATATGATTCTTATTCTATTACATTTTGTTCTTTATTTTTATATTTTTTTCTTAAAAACTAATACAGTTCTTCTTATTTAGGAATTAATTCCGTTAAGGCTTTACCGCGACTAAGAAGCCGCGATTGCTCCAGCTAATTTATGCTAAAATTCGTACTTAATTTGTGGGAATATTAAATTGACTCCTCACCCAGAAGATTGGTCTTGTGTAACCACATAATGTGTTTAGGAATAAACAGATTCTGTATGCTTTGCGGCTGGTAATGAATGTGATAAATCTTGACGATAATAATTAAGCGTTGAATGAAAATGTCTACCTTAGGTTGTGGGCGATACTTTTTATAAGGGAAGTTGAGGAGCTAGACGGAACAGCTGTTAAGGCGATCGGTTTTCGATGACATTTTAATAAATATATAATTAAGATTATGATTATGAGTTATACAAAAGATCGCAATGGAGCAGGCTTGCTAGGTGTTCGATTTATTACCGAACTGTTCGGTATTTTAACAGCATGTTCGATGTTCGGTATGAAAAAAATACCGAAGTATGACTGGTTCAGTATTTTTAAAGCCTTGCATATTATTTATTTATTTATTTATTGATTTGCAAACTCAAATCAACAAAGAGTAGGCGCGCGACGACGACGCGCCGGTTGCTAAAAACTGGTGGCGCACACGGTTTTTTCTTGTATGGTAAGGTCGGCCATAATTATTTATAAATATTTTCGAACAAACTTTGATAAATACTTACAATAGTTTTTCATTAGATTAATCTAAAATCTCTCTAATAAATGTTAAATTTCCCAGCAAATTCCTTCGCCAGGCCATGTTCGGTAATTTTATAAATTTGATCTCCCCTCAGGGGAGACCTCTGCAGGCCCCACTTAGATAAGATAAGATAAGATGTTCGCACCAACGCGGCGACGAGTGAAGTTGAAAGGATGGATCGCTCATTCGGGGTCAACTTTCAGTTCATTACTTAGAAGTTCTGAGTAAGAACAATAACTAAGTTCATTAAAAAAATGACGCAGTCAAAATTACGCTTCCCGCACGCGCGCACGCATCCATCTCTTGCCACTGACGCGTCGTCGCGCGTCGGCTCGTAGAAAAACCGCCATATTATTGAAGATTGTGAAGATATCAAGAAGTCCTTCATTTCCTATACCCATTCGTTGCTATGCTCGGCGTCAATACGCTATGATCATGATTAATTAAGTTTCAACAGTATTCTGTTTATAATCACACGTGTTGTGAGACTCCATTTTAATTCAATCTATCGTACTTACCTTAGTGCTCTTACTTTTTAAAGAATGCTTGAAATTGGTTTAGTGGTAATCCGAGGAGCCATAAAGCCAATTAAGATTAATCTGTATTATAATATTACTGTATTTAGACGAAAATGCGTCTTACTTTTCGTAATAAAAAAGAAATTTATTTTCTTAAAAGCACCTCGCTGAGATTTCCTAATTTGCTCCATAATTCTACGTAAAGCTTCGAGTACACTGTTAGATATAGAGACAGTAAAGTATAGGCTATGTACTGCCACACTGCTGGGCAAAGCCTTTCATCATTGATTTCAGCTTTGCAACAAATGATAGTATTGGCTTTATCATCAGGCTTGCCATATTGGTGATCACGAACTCGGGTTATGCACCTAATGATCCGAATCATCTTCTGACGACCTAGGAATTGAATTTTGGACCTCCGTTTATCAGGCCGAGCGCTCAGCCAGCTAGATACAGTATATAAACTAATTTTAAACTTTTTCAGCTATTATCGTTGGGCTTGGTGCCTAAGACAAAAACCAAATTTACTTACCTTTTTTTTAATTATTGAATATCTAGTGTCTTACAAATAAACAAAGAATTACGACGAATAGTTATTTCGTATTTTGTTCCTGTCATGCAAACGTAATTTTAAATTGGAGTACAAAAGACTAAACACGGAATAACTATTCCGACCTTATTCTCAGTTTATTTGTAAGGAGTGTTTAGAGTGCCAGTTCCATTGTGACTGTTATTAAAAAATAAATTTGAGGCGAGGCCCATAATCTTAGGTTGTCAGCTTCTAACCTGTAAGCAGAGCTTTGTTGGATGTGGGATGCGATAGACTCTGAAATACGCCTACGTTCAGTATGTTAACTTTACACTTAACTTTCTCGGTCAGTCGCTCGCTCTTAGCTTAGCTTAGCTTACAGTGGAGTGCTGCCTTTCAAAACGAGCACAGATTCGCTTTGAAAAATAACGAGTGGAAGACTAAAAGCGGTACTTATGGTAATTTGGAATGTTGTGATAGATGTTATAGACCTCGTCTAAGTTAATGAAGACACTGTTTATTTTCATGTAAAAGTTTGTGTGTAAAAATTGTTGCGCGCGTGTGTTTTGTTCTTGTTTCATTAAAAGTCTATAAAATACCGTTTTAAGCCATAATGTAGTTCGTCCACGGCATTATCAAAACATAGTTGATTAAAAATAAACCTTTCCGTTCCGAAAATGGCGTTTATTAAAAACTGCCGCACCGTAACCGCTTTGCTGGAAATTGCTTTTTAAAACTAGCCCTGGCCTGGCCTGTTTGTGTCGTTTAAATTTTTGTTTCATTACAACAAAGGGGCGAATTTTGCCCAAAAACGAAATCATACATTTTTTTTCTTTTTATAGTCTGCCGTCAGCCTGGCAATAGCTTTGTCATTATTTTTACATTTCATGGTCCTCTTATTTCTTAATATTTTATTCTAAATAAATATGAGTTAAATTTAAAAACACTTCTGTTTTCAACAGTATTTGCTCAAGAGTCTAGTCCAAAAAACGGTAGTTTAAAACGGGGGCAACGCAGCCAGCCGGGTGCAAACCGGAATAACAAATTTTTCAATGTGGATTTGGCCGGGGGCAAACCGGACTGGGTCCATAACGGCCGGACCCGATATGAAGAAAATGTCCAAAAGGATAAAGGTAAAAAATATCTCTCTTGTTTCCCGCCTGAGGTTGTCGTCTTTTTTCAGTGTTTAAAATTTTATTTAAGTAAGTATATTTAAGCGTTAATGAAACGCTAAAATATATAAAAAAAACATTAATCTATAACGCAGCTTCATCTCAACCGATTGTTCAAATATTTGTAAAAATATTTCTTTCGGATCTCAGAGGGGAAAACTTCTAAGATTTGATGAAGCAATGTTGACTAAAAACATCAAGCACTGACAAATTTCGACGGGTGAAAGCCAGACCTCGGTAGCCAAGTGGTTAAGGCAGCGCCGCGCAGGTTCGTTTCCCGCCTGAGGTTGTCGTCTTTTTTCAGTGTTTAAAATTTAATTTAAGTATATTTAAGCGTTAATAAAACGCTAAAATATAAAAAAAAAACATTTTTTTTTTTAATATCTTATATATTTTATTTTTGTTTGTCATAATAAAGCTCAGTAAGAGTTTGTGGGCTCAATGTTTTCGTTCGCTTCCACTATTGACCTTATCATCACTTACTATTTAGTGAGACGAAGGCTAAATTAAATTTTTTAATGCACAGTCTCATAGTTAACAAAAGGTAACAGTCCTACCGTATCGCGTAGCGGTGAAAGAATACTACCACCCCCTCTCTTTCCTTGGGTGTCGTAAAAGGCGACTAACGGACTAAAGACTGCACATAAATCAAACAGCATAGAGCGGCGATGGGCTCACCAACTGCCACGCTAAGCACATGTGCAGTCGCTATTTGGTGGAAAGTGGACTTTGGTAGAGGACTGCTTTTGCTGTCCTCATTGCCTAGTCTCTGACTAACCCTTCGGGGATAATAGTCGTGATTATATGTATCAGTCTTACCATTGTGTATGTAAGTACGCACCTGGGCATGTACACAAAAACTGTCAAAAGACATATTTGTTTTTGGTAAGTACTAAAGTAAAAGAAAAATTAACTGCAACAATTTATATACTTCCTTGTTCAAGAAGCTAAATGCTATCATTCTGTATATTTTTTAGATTTTTAATTACCTCCATTAAATAATACTGTATTTTGATAAGATTTGTACGTTTCTGAACGAAAGTTCTGGTTTTTTATAAATAAATAAATTATAATTTTTTTTTCCCTACACCCACACCAATTATTGTCTAGCCCTAGAGAAGCTTCGTTATGAAACTCGTTAAATGGTTACTAGACAACGGATAAACATACTTAAATACATACTTATTATACATAGAAAACACCCAGACCCGAGACAATTTAGAAAAACAATATTTTTTTAAATGGACCCGACCGGGGATCGAACCCGGGACCTCAGAGATGGCGACACCATGAAAACCGGTGTACCACTCGACCAAGGAGGTCGTCATTTTAATGTTAACGAACGCAGGGTTATTAAGCAGGTAAGTCTATGAGGTCTGTGGTAATGTAGGAACGATATCGTTATCACAGTTATCTTTTTCGCACATAAGTATAGTATTTAGCAACGATACACACAACTAACACAACGAAAGCGCGGCCGGGAATCGTTTGGCGGCTGATAGTCTGACAACTCTGACATCTGTCTACGAGGCGTATTGACATATAAAACGTCAGACAAGCGTCACTTTTTCATTTTTAATAACCTAAAGTGTCAATCCGAATATAATGTTGCCATTTTCGAGTAGAAATCAATGTTGGTTTTTAATTTATATAAAAAACCGAGGTCTTTAAATTAATAATACGTTCATAAATATGTTGGTAATAATATATTCTTCAAGTATTTATACATTAGCGTCAAGTCAAAAGACTTTGGAATTTAGTACCAAACCCCATAGTATAAAAAAATATGTCCTTTCTCCAATCGATATTTATGTCGATACTCCAGTGACACAGTTCAAAATGTATTGAAGAAAGGAGATCATTCAGGCACCATACATTTTTGGGCCTTTTCTGAAAGTGCCGGCCAACAAAAAAAAATAGTACGTGTTGTTAGAACTAGCCATTTGGAGTAATAGTTAATAAAGCACAAAAGTTGTAGGATTGCTGTGAGCCAAGTTATACAAAGTCTATGATTAATCATTTTCATACATTTATTGATTTCTGAAAGTGCTGGGACTAGGAAACACAAAACAATGATAGATATTGCTAGAACTAATGATCTGAAGCAATTGTCATTGCAGCGCAAAAGCATCATCTGTTGTGTTTATACAAAAAAATTTAGCAATCAATAAATGTATGAAAATGTTGAATCTTCGAACTTGTATAACTTGGCTCGGAGAAATTGTACAATTTTTGTGCCATTTTAACTATTTCTCCAAATGGTAAGTTCTAACAATACGTATAATTTTTTTTGTTGGCCGGCACTTTCAGAATAAGCCCAAAACAATGATGTCCTTTATCATTTTATAAGTGCTTTATAAGTGCATATAAGTGCTGGGAAGACACTAAGGCAAGGATGTTTGTAAAACTGTAGTATATAAGCGATCTAGCGCGACAATTTTTTTGTTTGATAAGTATAGCTTCTCTTACATACATGTAAATAACCCCGAAGGGTTAGTCAGAGACTAGGCAATGAGGACAGTAGAAGCAGTCCTCTACCATAGTCCACTTTTCACTAAATAACGACTGCACATGTGTGACCCCATCACCGCTCTAAGCTGTTGGATGTATGTGCAGTCTTTAGTCCGTTAGTCGCCTTTTACGACACCCAAGGGAAGAGAGGGGGTGGTAGTATTCTTTCACCGCTACACGACACGGTTACTTTTAGCTCAATGTCTGAATTATAATATTCACGTTCGTCGTCCTTGTCAAAAATGTCAAGGTGTGAACTTAGCAACGTATTGCGATAGTTAAAATGTTTTGCTACAAGCGTTTGTGCATTATTGCACTACTTAAAAATTCTGTGGATTTTGTTTTTATTTCTCGTTTCATTAAAATTCTGTTTTTCATATTCTCTATATTTAATGGCAGTTTGCATCCTTACTTAGGACATAGTTTATTGCTGCAAAAATACTGTTACAATATACGAACGCTTACATGAAAATTAAATAGGAAACATTAAGTCAAAATGTCTAACATTAATCGAAAGAGTACATTATAGATAAGACAGAAAAAAATTAATAAATAAAAAGTACATCTAGGTACTATTATTTTAACTTTTCAACGCTACAACGTTGAGATAAAGGTAAAACTCAAAATATAGATAGTTCTATAATCTGAGAGGTAAACTTATGAATCTTTTTTATAAAAACAGACGATCGTCAATTCGAAACCAAAAATAATGAAGAAAACGGGACGAGCTAGGTAGCTACGTCACGAGTAACAAATGACTGTCGGTTTGTGTAGCTACCAAATTACACGCCTCATCAACCCCAACTTAGCCTTAGTGAATGAGAACGAATTCTGAGACCCGCCCGCCATCAACTCGCTGGCTCATAAAGTGAGAATACCTACGAATAAAAATTTCACGGTACATAAATATAATATGCCGCGACAGATGCTGATGATAACGAAATCCACCCTTCCTGGAAACATTTCGGTTGAAATTGAACTGACCGTGTACTCAGATTATGAGCTTAAATAATTTTGTCTATCAAAGAGCTTAAATAAGTTTCCTGAAAAGAAAAACGTCAATATATTGATTTTTTTTTGATAATTTGTTTCTTGACCATGGATACTAGTCCTTCAGTCGAAATAATAGAGTTCATTTATTATGCTTATAAGATGATAATGAGTGATGATAATAAGCTAAATGATATTGCCCCCAAATCCCTTGAGTTCCAGTAAAGATGTGGGACTTTACTGATTCTCACTCGGATTTCTTGATAGAATTTGAAAAATGATGTTGCACTGTTTTTTTTTTATTTGCCGACACTCATGCACGTTCAGGAACACTTAACGGTTAATAATCCACCATTATTTCACATTAATATTCGACAAAACACAAATTTTAGAAAATAAGACAAAACTACAGACATGACGCTTCACTTTCCCGCCAAGAAGTCCGTCAATATATTTTTTCTTTATGTTGCCAACCTTTATTTGTAAAAAAATATTTTTTTTTAAAATTTACTATTTCACATAAAGGTGTAAGATGATGGTTACCTGGACGAGTTATTTCCTTTTTGTATACCACCAAAGGTTTTGTTTATACCATTTACTTGGCAATTAGATACGGTCCGCCTGATGATACGCGGTCAAGCCTATGGAAGTTTGTAACACCAGATGTATCGCTTTAGCCCTTTCACTTCAAGCGGACTTTACCTGGAATCCACAGTTACTGAGGAACTGGCTATCTTATTTCTAAGATCATAACGAATATACTGATTTCGTTGTTTAGGCGACATACTTAGATAATTACACAGCTGTCGCTAAACTAGACACAATAGAAATTCAATTGTTAGGAACCTCTAGGAGTCTTCGTCACAGACAAGAGGCTAAGTTGGTGGTGGCTAACGACTATGGAGACTAGAAAACGTGCTTTTTTTGCCCTGTCTATTTCTAATACGAATACGCTTCCTTAAAGGAAGTTGGTTATGTGATGAACCCCCCGTCCCTATTTTCCAGGGCAAAGCCACCCAGTTTCCTCGAGTCGTCATATGCGGTATTGGATTAGATTGCCCTGGTGGTCTTATCACCAAGTTACATGAAAAATGTAAATAGGTTGGGTTAGAAAGTTTTATAAGTTACGTAAGTTTGTACTGTCGCATTGGGTTTTTTATCGGTACTAGGTTTGTTGAAATAAATAAATAGATACTTTTCACGATCGAACCGAACCCGCTACTGCAATAACAAACTCCACAAACTCATTTCTATATATCACTAAAATTTGGAGTCCAATCTGGCTTTAGCTGTACTGTGGAATTATTCAATCGCATTCCTGGCTTATTTGCTGGATTTAATCATTGGTTTTAGATATAAGTACCAAGCATTGCATTTAGGCTGTAAATGTGTATTATGGTGTAAGCTTGCACTAACGCAATTGCAACTGAAATCTATACTAATTACGGATATTCCGATCTGCGGCAGATTTGTGGTTCATCAAAAATTTTACGGTATGCGGTTTCATGAAATACATCAACGTGAAAAATAACAGTGTCAGCTGTGTGGTGGCGATGGCGGCTCGTTAATATAATACTACCAACTCATCTCTCCCTTTGGGTGTCGTTAAAGGCGACTAATGGACTAAAGACTGAACATGTGTTCACCATCTATCACGCTGAGCACATGTGTAGTTATTATTTGGTGAAACTTAAACTGTGGCAGGGACTGCTTTTGCAGTCCTCATCGCTTAGTCTCTGACTAACCCTTCGGGGATAATAGGAGTGCTGTATGTATTCTAATATACTTAATCCAAATTTTGTTGTAAAACATTATATTTTAAAACGAACACGGGAAAATCTTACACTTATAGAATTGCAGAGAAAGACTTAATTTCGTAAGTTACAAAATGAAAAGCGAAGAGACGTCTCTTACTTGTTGTTCCTAGTCGTGTGGTTTATTTACCGTAAATTTCTTGTAAGTCCGGGCCAAGCGACTGAACGCAAGGACCTATTGCGGTTTCAATTTACAATATAATAACTCGCGGTATACTTGTAATACACTTTTTTTTCAATTTACTCTCAATATTTATTATTTTATTCATTTACAAAATTCATCAAATTTATTTTGCGAATGGAGGTCGACAGTTTGACTCGTATAAAATGTTTCATCGACATTTTCGTAATGTGAGTTTTATATCGCAATATCTCATCAATTTATTTTTATATTTATCATTTAAGCTGTCATGATAATTTCCTTGGACGCCGAAATTGTTTTACAAACAAAATAACAAAATCTTTTCACTATTCGAGTTCGATTACCATTCACATAATATCTATGTAGGTACTTGATTTAGTTGGTAGTGGGGCTTAATAAGTCCGCCTGTCGCCATAACAACAATGTTTATAGCATTGTTGTGTTCCGACTATAGAGATAAGATAGCCAGTTCCTCAGTGGTTGATGATTCCGGGTAAAGCACGCTTCCACTTCGGCCTTATCGTCACTTATCAGCAAGTGAGATGAAGGCAAAGTGCTTTCCGCTAGAGGATTAATTGACCGCACAGGTGATGATCCTGATTAATAAGCCAAATTTAATTAAGAATAATCTCTTTCTGATACTGAATACCGATACAGAGTACCAGATGAAAGGACCTTCTACCGTTTCTGTGCATAAATAAACGATAACGGTACTAACCTGTTGTTGGGTCTGTTCGCAAACTTCAAGGGTGAACGGCCTCTTAACGACAGGGTGTTCTTAAGTGCTCTCGCAGAGTTAGCGATTATAGATGGTGGCAATAAGTTGGCCCAGTATATTATAAAGAAATTGTACTTGAGCGGTGAATAATAGCGTTCAATTCTATTCGAATGCACGCTAAATGTTCTCGGTTAGAATCTTCCTTTTGTGTTTAGTTTTAATTATTTTTTGGTTGTATGTAAACCTACTTTTACCATGCGATTTAACTGCGCTGACTGCATTGTAAGTTTTTTTTATGTGACACGTCAAAGTGACTACATCCTGCCTGATGGTAAGCAGCCGATGTAGTCCAAAATAATGAGAGCGCTCTTCACCGTGCAGCAAGCACGGTAACAAGCGCACCCATTCATGACGGCCTGCATAAATGCCGTTTCACGCCCCGTTTAAAAGTATGCGTAAACTATCACATAGGGTTTTAACAGCTGTCATCTAGCGACAACAACCAGCATCAGTAGTTTAGCCTTTCGAAGCGCGGACGACCTTGAGATACATTCAATTTGGTCACAAGTACTAATCAGTTGATACAAGATCGCAACTTGAACGCGTGCAGAAATGTATACTATACCATAGCCAGGCAAAGGCTTCAATCATATAAATCGGCATTCTTCAGTCCGTTAGTCATCTTTTACGACAGCCGAGAGAATAGATGGGCTGGTAATAAATAACGAACCGCCGAAAAACAGCTCTTACTTTTTCTATAAAGAACCAAATTCTAAAGTCAAAAGAATATTTAAAATCAAAGTTTATAATTAACCTCTCAGTCTTGGCATCGAAACGTCTAAAAATATTGACAGCAATGGTGCGATTTGGCGGGAATTTAAATTTGCGGAAATGGAAAAAAAATTCGAACGCAGTTCATGTTAAATTTTGTGAATTAAGATTACAAATAGAATATTTAATTCACCTGGCTGCATTAACGCAGGTGAATTAAGTAAACGACGCCTAAATTTTGCGTTCACGATGCATAAAATGTACCACAGAACCGAAATAATCGACCTTGTTCATACTAAAGTCAAGTGGAGAGCGCGACCAGCGCTGGGGTCTGACGGAATAGCGAGTTTTAGGTGCGGCCAAATATGGTCGCTTGGGGCTTGAGGGACTAAAAATGAAAGATAAATCGTGTAGTTACCTACAGTTCGTTCAGTTCGTGATAGAGAGTAAAAAAACAAATGTGAAACGAAAACAGAGTAGAGCACCAAGTAAACCAATGCAAATAAAACTAAGTTGTTATTATGATAACCGTGTCACGTAGCGGTGAAAGAATGCTACCACCCCCTCTCGTCCCTTGGGTGTCGTAAATAAAAGGCGATAAACCGACTAAAGACTGCACAATTTTTCCAACAGCATAGAGCGGTGATAGGGCTCACCACCTGTCACGCACATGCACATGTGCAATCGCTATTTGGTGAAAAGTGGACTATGGTAGAGGACTGTTGCTTGTCCTCATTGCCTAGTCTCTGACTAACCCGTCGGAGATAATAGTCGTGATTACATGTATGTATGTTATTATTGATTAAGTCAGATTAAGGGTTGATCTTTTCTTTATAGATAATGCTTGTCTATTTTTAATTTGTTTTTTCCTATAAACGCCACACTGATAAGTTTTGAAATTCCCACATGAACAATAGCACATCTCACCACGCTTAGGCCTAGTTAATGTTGTTGGATTTTAGATTAACCCCTCAAACCCCAAGCGGTCGCATGAGACCGCACCTATAAAAACATACTTGACTTTGTACCGTGTTTTCATAGACTTACAGACTACTTTAGTATGAATAAGTTTCATTCGGCTCTGTGGTACATTTTATGCATCGTGATAGAAAAATATCGCTTGTCTATGCTCGATTCTGTCAAATTTGACGTTGACAGTTGCGCCAATTTTTTTGTTAGAAAAGTGCCACGAGTGAGTGTGTTTAGTGATGTAAATACCCCCTAGTTAAAAAGGGCTAAGGAGCCGAGAACATTCTGCCAAAGTTTGTTTGTTTTTCTTTTTTGTTTGTCTGTTGGTATTGCCCATGTATAGTTTTATGTAATGTGTATGCGTGTCATGTAAATCTGTATGTTGTTCGTGCACTGTGCACTAACAGGCCTCGCCAGAATACCAGCGTTGTTGTGTGATACGTCCCGTTTGCAACAACACAAGCTGAGGCGGGGTCCTGATTGACCATTGTTTTTATGGCAAAACACGGAACCCTTATGGATTCGTCATGTCTGTCTATCTGTACGTCCGTATGTCACAGCCACTTTTTTCCGCAAAAATACTGTTGAAACTTGGTACTTAAGTAGATGTATTCTGTGGACTGCATTAAGATTTTCACACAAAAATAGAAAAAAAACAATTTCCATACATAGAACTGAACTCAACATTTCTTTTTATCAAACCCGGTATGGGTTTAATAAAAAAAAAATTGTGGGGTATCTATGGATAGGTCTTCAAAAATGATATTGTGGTTTCTAAACTGAATAGTTAGTAAAATTATGTCCCCCCCTGTAACTTCTAAAAAAAAAGGAGAATGATAACACTAAAAAAAGATATGATGTACATTGCCATGCAAACTTCCACCGAAAATTGGGTTGAACGAGATCTAGTAGGTAAGTAGTTTTTTTTTAATACGTCATAAATTAATTAATTTAAAAAAATGTACTATTATTCAAACATCGATCAAAGTTACAACGAACTACAAGAACTTATAAATGATGTTACTTGCTGCTACGGAACCCTTCATGGGCGAGTCCGACTCGCACTTGGCCGGTTTATTGAAATACATAATATATGTTGTTATCGTATTGTTTCTTGTGTGTCAATAACAAAGTATCTGATTTGTTGTATTTATATATGTATAAACATGTAATTATTTATGTATTATATTTATATTAGTAGTTTATAATATATGTTGTATTTATGTTTTGTATTAAGAAATTACTTATCTGATTTTATTAGTTTAACTGTTTTGCTCCATCGCCTTACTTCTAGCCTCCCACATCCTAACCAGTTGACTGGTAGAGAATGCCATGTGGCGTTAAGTCCGCCTTTTGCAGTTTTGTTTTGCAAAGAAGATTAAATAAATAAATAAAATAAGTGTTTTTCTCTCTCTCTAAATAAACAAATTCTATATTGTGACCCAATGCTGGGCAAAAGCTTCCATCAATGTGATCAAGTAAGTCATCGCTTCAATTTGATGGGTGGCTTAATCACTTAGATTGCCGTAACCGTGTCACGTAGCGGTGAATGAATACTACCACCCCCTCTCTTCCCTTGGGTGTCGTAAAAGGCAACTAACGGACTAAAGACTGCCATACACCCAACAGCATAGAGCGGCGATGGGCTCACCACCTGTCACGCTGAACACATGTGCACTCGCTATGTGATGAAAAGTAGACTATGGTAGGGGACTGCTTTTGCTGTCCTCATTGTCTAGTCTCTGACTAACCTTTCGGGGATAATAGTCGTGATAACATGTATTATGTACTCGTATGTATAAAATTGGTCACGTGTAGGGTCTCAAGGGTAAATCCACGGACGGGAGTGACTTGAACCCCCAAAATATGTCTATGAGACAATAAATATTAAAATAGATTCCCCGTTGTAGTTTAAAAATAAACTTATAAAAGATATAATGTATAACTGTAGGGGTTAAAGTTACTCGCGTCCGTAGGTTTACCCTTGAGACCCTACACGTGACCCCTGGGTGGTGCTAAATGAGTGACACTGATTGAGTGGTAGAGCCACGCTGCAAGCACACATTGGGCCAGCTCGCCCGGCGTAATACCTTCTCACGAATATCCGGCGTGAAATAATGGCACTTGATGCTGTTGTGTTTCGTCCGGCCAGTGAGGGTCCCGGAGGCTCATCCCCCCCTCCCCCTCTCACAATTCCTATTCCTTCCTTAAAGGACAGCAACGCGTCTGCGATTTCTCTGGTTTTTGCGAGTGTCCATGGGCGGCGGTGATTACTCTCCATCAGGTGACTCGCCTGCTCGTTTGCCTCCTTCTTTTATAAAAAAAAATGAGTTCCAAAGTAAATACTTACTATACTTATACTATCTATCTATCTAATCAGCCTACATCTACCCACCGCTAAGCCTCTAAAAAGGGACGTTTTATCGCAGTAAAATATACTATGATAAATCACATAAAAAAGCCCCAGGAACAGGATACATAAAAATGTGCCATAGCACAAATTGACCTTGAAAGGTGACAAAACCATTTTTCAAACCAATATACCATTCCCTGCCGTCTGCAGCACCTTAGTTGGGAAACAGCCCATAAATTACTTATATTTTATGTTTGGGCTTCAAAGTTTTACTGTGCACAAGGGCCCAAGTCGCACAGACAGCAGTAAGTAGCTGTATATTTTAGTACTTTGTCATGGCAAGTTATTTGACAGGCGGCCTTCGGGCAGTTGAAATGAGAAAGGCGATTTGTTGTTGCGATAAGAAATGACTGTAAGTTTCTTTTTGAGTTAGAAAAGATTTAGTCTTTGGTAGGGTTTACAAAATCCATCTGGATGGCTACGACCTTCTTACCTTTTTTAGTAATATTAAAAGTTTTTATACCTATGAAAACTAATATTTATAAAGTAAGTAAGAGGTGATCTCCGAAACTACCTAGGTACATCCGATTACAAAAAATATTTCTCACCAATATTTAGAATGGAAATTCAGAGTGGATATGAGCTGTTTAAAATGTATACTATATGTTAATGAATTCGCACAAAACCTTAAATCAGTTTGTTCAGAATCGAGAGCAGAAGCAAAACCACGTATGTATAAAAAATATGGCTCAGATTTTATATAAAAAGAAAAACTTTTGTTAAGTAGAAAGCCCAGCAAATGGCTTATTAATGACAATGGTTAATAGGTAGACTATGATGTGTACAAACTACAGAAATAAAATAATGTTGTACTAGGTTGTGAAATACATAACAGCATTAGTATTTCACTAACTCATTCAAATGTAAACTAATTAAGAGGGCACGATCGCAAAACTGACATAAGTCTCATAATAAACTTCAAAGCAAAATCAATCATATTAATATTTAAAATTAGAACAATTCTGCTTTAAAGTTTCAGACCTAGTAATTTGATTAGAGCAATATTTTTATTCTGCGAAATGTACAAAACAAACACGCGCTTGTGTTAAAAATTAAAATTTACTTTTTTAAGATGGGGGCGACCTGCGGAATATCAATACAAATATTTACATGTAAGAATTATTGTTTCATGCGTAAAATTAAGAAAGTTGTCGAAGAAAAATGTTTTTAGGAGTCATTAGATTTATGTATTGTTTGTTATTGTTTATAGAATTTGTTTCAAATTTCAACAAGGCCACGACCTTGTGCAATAATCAGGCTAACGTACGTAAGTTCTTTTGATGTATTTAACTAATTCAGCGCATAGTACAAGTGACTTAAAAATACGTAAATTTTCACAATTTCGTGCAGGATCCTTTTAAGTACCACGTCTCTTGTTCGTTTTTGTTTGACCAGCTTTTGTTTACTGCAGTGCTAGTGGCAAAACCGTATATTTTTTACGTAAAGGTTTTCATAATAATATTTTCTTCAATGTATGTCATGTAAGTAGGTACATTTTCTAATATCACGATGGCTAGGACGCTCTATTTGTCTACATAACTTTCGGTCATACTTTTTTTTGATATACTTACTTAGATTAAAACAATTAATCTAAGTATACTTACCTTTTACCTGCCATATTATAATGTGAGATAATATTATATCTTAACACGTTGACGGGCGGTACTGCAATACTGGTTATTATCATAACATACATTGCCTACAAGCGTTGTGTCACATCTCACACGTTCGCGCGTTGTTCGCCGCGCACTACTGAACACAGAGTATGAAAATACGACGCCAAAGGGCGTAGTGTGTGTGCTACGGCCAACATTTTCGATATGTGCGTATACAAACTTTTTACGAATCAAAGTTTGACCGTTACGTTGTGACAGTATAAAGTGATGAAAGATACTGTGGTGACACTACAGAATGGCGCTCCTTGTATTAGTATCGAAATTGAGACGCCGTTCGACGTAAGTACTGGGTTTTATACAAGTAAAAACTTTGCCGTCGACAGGCGTACTGTCACATCATTTTTCCCAGAGAAGACGGCGGGCGGCGGCGGTAGGCGTACCGTGCGCGTCAACGTGTTAACTTATATAATATTATTATTATGCGAAAGTGAGTTTGTTTGTGACGCTTTTAACGCTTAAGCCGCTAAACAGATTATTATGAATTTGAGTGTGAAGATCAAATAAATATATTTATGTGGTGAAGATAGATAAGATAGATCTCGCCGCTCTAAAGACGTGAAGGTTTAGGCTAGGAACTTTTTACTGCGAAAAAGTAACTCGAGCGTAGCCGAAGGCAAAAGTTTTATAATGTCCTATAATCTAAATTGTTCAACTCTGAGTGCTGTATCCAATCTAAATTGAACAAAGGAAACAAAGTTAATTTCCTTAAAAAGTTTTAGAGGATGGCGGCGCAGCGGCTAGTGCGTTCTGCTTGCGATCTTGCTCGCTAAGCCACTTTCGCAATGCCGGGTCGCTGGATGGGTGACCAAATTAAAAACATCTCGAGCTCCTCCATGCTTCGGAAGGCACGTTAAGCCGTTGATCCCGTTGTTGTCGAAGGATGACAGTTGTTAAAACCCATCAACCAGCATTGGGCCAGCGTGGTGGGTTATGGCCCAATATCCCCGCGTGCTATTGTCCACGTGGGAGGCCTGTGCCCAGCATTGGGACGTGAGTAGGCTGATAATGTCTAATAATATAAAAATGTTATGAAATCCTAATTGGCAAATTGTAAGATACTATGTGCATAATGTGGGAAACATAGTAATTTACGATAATCTCGATATCGCTCGACATCTCTTATCAAAGTACGAATATCCAGAGGTTTAGGTTACTTACTTCCATAATCAACGGCCGGGTGATCGAGTGGTCAGCGACCCTGACTGCGCAACTCACGGTCTCGAGTTCGAATCCCGGTAGGGGCAAATGTTTGTGTGGTGAGCACGAGCATTTGTGACCGAGTCATGGATGTTATTGACATTTACGTATGTTTATCCGTTATTCAGTCACCATAGTTCGGGCTATGCTTGGTTTGGGGCTGAATAATTGGTGTGTGAATTTAAAAAAAAAATTTTTTTATAAGAATCTGTTTTGTGTGGGTGGCGGTTCATACCAATAATACTACTAACGCATCTCTTCCCTTGGGTGTCGTAAAAGGCGACTAACGGACTAAAACTCCAGCAGCATAAAGCGCCGATGGGCTCACCACTTATCATGCACATGTGCAGTTGTAATTTAGTGAAACGTGAACTATGGCAGTGGACTGTTTTTTGTAGTCCTCATTGCCTAGCCTCTGATTAACCCTTGGGGATAATAGCCGTGATTATACGTATGTGAGTCAAATGCCGTAATAGCAATGGCTATAACGCTTTAATTATCTCAGTGCGACACATATAATTTGATTCAGAGTATAAATAATTAACCGTGTCGCGTATCGGTGAAAGACTACTACAACCCTTTTTTTTCTTGGGTGTCGTAAAAGGTAACTAACGGACTAAAGACTGCACATACCTCCATACTGCATACATCCAACAGCATAGAGCGGCGATGGGCTCACCACCTGTCACGCTGAGCACAAGTGCAGTCACTATTTGGTGAAAAGTGGACTATGGTGGAGGACTGCTTTTGCTGTCCTCATTGCCTAGTCTCTGATTAACCCTCCGGGGATAAAAGTTATATTTACTAGCGGCCACTCGCGGTTTCACCCGCGTGGTTCCCGTTCCCGTGGGAATATGGGGATAAACAGTATCCTTTGTGTTTATCCAGGTCATGAACTATCAGTATGCCAAATTTCATCTAAATCCATTTAGTAGTTTTTACGTGAAAGAGTAACAAACACCCATCCATACTTACAAACTTTCGCGTTTATAATATTAGTAGGATTCTGTGATAAAAGTCGTGATTATTATTTATGTACTCGTAAGTATGTATGTATTAATAAGCCCAAAGGTAGTACTATTATTTATTCTGTGCCCGAAGGCATTTGGCCAGTCTTTGTCATTCCAAAACGGTTACATCTATCGCATCAATGGTTCATTGAAGTGCATAATAAGTCTCATGGAGCGAAGCATAAGACTGCATTGGTGTAGTAAAATCAAATCAAAAGAGTCTCAAGAACTACTATTTATGTCATACATACATACATTCAAGAATTAAGATTCAATATCATTTATTCAGGTTTTGCCATGTTTAGGTTACAGCACTTATGAATGTCATTTATGCCATCGGTTCGTATTCACGAGTTATAAGTAGTACTATTAGTTATTCTGCGCTTATTTACTCAAAGAATTAGCCAGAGACTAGGCAATGAGGACCACAGAAGCAGTCCTCTGCCATAGTCCAGGTTTCATCAAATTACAACTGCACATATGCTCAGCGTGATAAGTGGTGAGCCCATCGTCGCTATAAGCTGTTGGATGTATGTGCAGTATTTTACTTATAGTACTTTACTGCACAGAAACACAGTAACAAAAGTGACAATAGATATTGTATGCAAAGGTGGACTATCTCTAGAAGAGATCTCTTCCAGTCAACCCCGAGAGTGTGCGAGAAAAATGTTATAGGGATGACACAAAGTACAACAAAAAAAAAGACACAATTAGGTACCTACGTAGACATAAAAATATGCAGATGTAATACCAAAGACTAAATAATTAAATACTAATACTAATATTTAGTCCGTTAGTCGCCTTTCACGACACCCAAAGTAAGAGAGGACTTGGTAGTGTTTTTTAGTAAGCCGTGTGTGTAGCACACACTGCTCTATAATGACTATTGACTTTTTTGACATGAGTGCCAAACTTGAATGATTCTTTGTACACTAGAGTATTTAAAAAACAACTCCCATTTTTGTACTAAAGTATTTTAAAATTCTAGACTGCATTACCTTATAATTTATACTTAAACACAATTATTTTCAACGAACGTACGTATGGCAAAATTTCGTTTATATAAATAGTTTTGTTCTTATGTAAGTGGCGTATGTCTTTATGAGAATAAATGTCTTTAAACCTAAACCTAACATTTACAATGTTAAGGTTGCTGTATACAATTTTTTTTTTTCATAGAATCTATTCTCGTTCGTTAAGCTTTGTCCAGAAGTGTACGGTTCACCGGATTTACAGAGCAGCCCTCTGTATTTCAAAGCACGCGTCAAAAATCAAAAAAAGTAGGTATCCTGTGTAAAAATTGTATAGCTTTTGTTCTGATTGTCGCTACCTGTTCAAAGCTTTATTACATTTGACCTTTTGAACTGTTAAATATTAAAAAGTAAGTACAATAGTTATTCAATATTAGAAGTTATTGCTAAAAGGGCTTTTATGGAAGCTTTCTATTTCAAATTTCATATAAAAGTGTAATTGTAACAATATTTCGGCCTGTTGCTTTATTGGGTCAACGTTTCAGTAAATACTTTTTTGGGTTGGTCTTACTTTCCTAGGCTATTCTTCTACATTTTGTATATTTATACATACCTATATATAATCACGGCTATTATCCCCGAAGGGTTAGTCAGAGACTAGGCAATGAGGACCGCGAAAGCAGTCTTATTAGTCCAATTTTCCCCAAATAGCGACTTCACCACATGCTCAGCGTGACAGGTGGTGACCCTATCGCCGCTCTATGCTGTTAGATGTATGTGCAGTCTTTAGTCCGTTAGTCGCCTTTTGCGACACCCAAGGGAAGAGAGGGGGTGTGGTAGTATTCTTTCACCGCTACGTGACACGGTTAATATTGTATATTTATATATACTTATAAATAAGAAATGGCAAAGAAAAAGCGCCGGTAGCCAAAAGGTGACCAAAAATAATATAATGAGCGGGTTGAATACAAGAAATTTTAACATTGATTCAGTTCCTATATCTCTGTTAGACTTCTAATGTGAACACCATTCTTAACACAAACGTATTACCTTTCTGGTAGCTTTAAAAAACATACAAATAAGGTATAAACGCCTCAGATTTTAGGTCGGACAATGAGTGATTTGGATTTCTTTACGTACAGCCTGGGTTTTCGATCCACCTACATTTGGAAAGCTTGGTGATTAAGAAAATACCCATCAGTTGTAATGATGACTATATTTACCAGTAAACGTCCTACTGCTAGCCACAGGGCAACAGCATGTACTGAAATAGGGACATAATTTGGTTTGCCACCTTTTTTTAGGACGAATAAAGTATTTTTTCATTTTCTTAGAACAAAAATAAATTACATAGCGTAAAAAAGAGCATTCATTTATTTGTCGTTAAAAACGTATTTTTGTTACTCTTTGCGACATTTAACAAATTTGTTTAATGTAAATATAGTATTTAGCGTACTTTATTGGTGTCGTAAATTATAACTACGCCGACATGAAAAAGAGGACAATACTCGATTTTAAAGTACGGGTGGCAACCCTAGACATAACCCACCGCTGGCCTATTGCGGATTGGTGGGTTTTAATGATTATCATCTTACCAACAACCACCGGGACTGAAGGCTTTCGTACCTTCCGAGGCACGGCACTAGAGCTTCCAATCTCGGTATACCAAGATCTCGAAATACCGAGATCCCGCACGATTTTTCACTCCCGGTTACTGCGGGATTAGACATGCGGGATCTGCGGGATTTGCGGAAGTAAAAAAGTGTTACGAGCATACGTGCTTTCGCGAGCGCTGTCGTTCGGACACTGACGAACTAACGGCTACTCAAACAATGCAAGAGGAACTAAAGCAGACTTTAAACTCTACCATGATGACAAGTTTTTTCCATCGCCTGTTCGAATACCTCTTATTGAAAACATTATAAAGAAAGAGATGACTCTTTATGAATCAGGAGGCTCGATCGGTAAATATTTAACGTTAGCTCACAATGCCCTAAAGTCAATAGTGCCTACATAAGCGTAGAAGCGGAGCGAGCTTTCTCCGCTGCCGGTTATCTTGCCAACAAGATACGAAACAGTTTGGCTGACGATACCTTGGGAATGTTGTGTTTCCTGCAAAAACACTTCCAAATCGCAAAGTGATTTCAGTATAACTTTTAATATTTTTGTACTTTTTTAATAAATGGTATGTCATTAATTATGCTATGCTTTGTTTCACTAGGTTTAAAGTAAGTAAGTACTTACTTACTTGAAACCTTTTTTTATCAAAAAACGCGGGATCCCGTTATACTGGGATCCCGCACCAATGAAAATTCTTGAACCCACCGATACCGAGATCCCGCAATGACATGCGGGATTGGAAGCCCTACACGGCACTGCCCAGCAGTGGGTCAGTAAATAGGTCAAATATTTTACCAGTAATAGTAATAAATCTATGCAGCCAAGTAAGAAGTAATTGTTGTCACGAATATTATGGCTGTGACCCATAAAATCTTAACCGAAATTGATAAATCATTACACCGGTTACTTCTATTTCGAATCAAGTATTCATTGTGCGCCATTAGAACCATATAGGGCACATATCCGTATTGAAATGGTTCCTACAAGGACAGAGTAATCCCGCCAGCGATTTATCGTCAATATATACCACTTAAACAACAGATAAATTACAAGATTGCCCACGTTCCTGTATTCATTTTGTGTCTCAGACAATGCCAACCACGTGACCTACAGTACGGACGATTCTAATATAACGCGAGCACCTTCAATATGATCGAATGCGAGCACTTTATGATTATAGGTGCCTACACGAGAACTCATTTGATGGAACTAGGCGTTACCATAACTACGGAGTGATATTACGCTTCTTGGCAATCTTGTTAGATATTATCTCAGAATAATAATTGCGTAAGTTATTATTCTGAGGATATTATTTACCTTTACAGTTGTAAGAAGAATTATTGCCATTCCAACTAATATTACAACTCCGAAATCCCAGAAAATAAATCAGCTGTTTCATACGGGTCTGATACTCTAGTTCGAATGACGTTACCTCGATGGTCTTTACCTTGATGTCTCTACCTCCACGGTACACTTCACCGATGGCTCGTTACCTCGAAAGGTCAATATCTCGAAGGATCTCTTCCTCGACGGGTCTTTTCCTCGATGCATGGTACGGCAACGCGCCTGCGATTCCTAAGGTTTTGCGGGTGTCCATGGGCGGCGGTAATTACTTTCCATCTGGTGACCCACTTGCTCGTTTGCCTCCTTCTGCTATAAAAAAAAAACACCTAACTCGATCAAGACGTATAGAATAGGCGCTGTTTATTTATATCTATGGAGTAGCCGATATTGTTTCATAAATTTACATAAAACGCTCGGTAGTAGGTACGTACATACATATTATAACGAGTATTATCCCTGAAGGGTTAGTCAGAGACAAGGCAATTAGCTGTCCTCTATCATAGTCCACTTTTCACCAAATAGCGACTACACATGTGCTCAGCGTGACAGGTGGTAAACCCATCACCGCTCTGTGCAGTTGGAAGTATGTGCAGTATAGTCCGTTAGTCGCCTTTCACGACAACCAAGGGAAGAGAGGGGGTGGTAGTATTCTTTCAGCGTAACGCGCCGTGGTGCCCTAAGCTATCATCTTTAGATATTTTTGAGTCACGTATTGTGTTTATTATCTATGTGCAAGTAGAAGCTATCTTGATGATTGCCTAAAATGACGACAAATGGCAGTTATCAAAAAAGCTGGTGCTACATAGACAATATTGACAATTTACGTCTCAAAAATATCTTTTGCAACGCAACCAAAAACTAACTTTCGCAATGCCGGGTCACTGGTTGACCAAATTAAAGAAAAACATCTCGAGCTCCTTCGTGCTTCGGGCTTCGTGCACATAAAACCGTAAGTCCCAGAAGCTGTGATAAGATATACTTAAGTCTTTAAAACATCCCAGTCCTCATTGGGCCAGGTTGCCTCCTTTTTTTAGGACGAATAATGTATATTTTTCATTTTGTTAGAACAAAAATAAAGTAGGTAAGTACATAGCATAAAAAATGAGTAATTATTTATTTGTCCTTAAAAATGTATTTTTTTCATTGTCTTTCTTGAAGATATTTACAGTCTCTTTGCAATCGAAATTTTGTGGCTGTGGATACCAGTTTATATAGTCTCATAAGTACTCATAGCCAGTAACGAGCCAGTAACAATCAGTTTACATAAATAGATTATTTTAACGTACTTTATTGGTGTCGTAGAATAAAAAGTACGCCTATATGGAAAAGAGCTGGTAAAGCTGAGGGGCAGAGCCACGCTGCGTTGCAGCCCGCATTGGCTCGGCTCGCCCGACGTAATACCACCCTCTCACGAATATCCGGCGTGAAATAATGGCACTCGGTGCTGTTGTGTTTCGTCCGGCCAGTGAGGGTCCCGGAAACCCCCCTTCCCCTCTCACAATTCCTATTCCTTCCTTAAAAGACGGCAACGCGTCTGCGATTCCTCTGGTTTTGCGGGTGTCCATGGGCGGCGGTGATTACTCTCCATCAGGTGACCGGCCTGCTCGTTTGCCTCCTTCTTTTATAAAAAAAAGAATAAAGTATTGTACTTTATTTTAGAGTACGGGTGGCAACCCTAGCTATAACCCATATGGCCCATTCTCCCCACGTGCTATTGTCCATATGGGAGGACTATGCCCAGCAGTGGGATGTTTATAGACTGATGAAGATTCTCTTGTTCCTTCGATACTGTCGCTCTGGTTTCTGGTTCTGGTGTCCATGGGCGCCAGTGATTACTCTCCATCAGGTGACCCCGCCTGCTCGTTTGCCTTCTTCTAAGAAAAAAAAAAGTTCCTTATTGTACGGATAAAGCCTCCACGGACCACTGGCGAACAATCAAACCTTTGTCTAAAAACATTTACACAATTTCATTCATAGAAGGAGCTTGGGCCGGAAAGAGCAAATGGAGAACATCAACATACTGAAAATCTCGGTTAACAAAAGGCGGTGTTGTTGAATATTCTAAAATGAATTATCTTTGAATCAGCTACTGAATATTCTGCGTGTAATATTGGCGTTCAGCTAATACATTTTGTTACAATGTATACACATACAATTTATTTATTATTTTAATATATTGTTTTGTTTCTATGTTTAGAGTAGAAGTAAATTCCCTGCCTAGGTATTTTCAAAGGGGGAAAGCTTGACATTTTTTGTTCAAAATAACACGTGTAACGAAACGTTGAATAAAATGACGCCCTCGGAAAACCGTGTCGCGTTGCGGTGAAAGAATACACCACCCCCTCTCTTCCCTTGGGTGTCGTAAAAGGCGACTAACGGACTAAAGACTGCACATACATCCAACAGCTTAGAGTGGCGATAAGCCTGGACCTATCTCGCTGAGTACATATGCAGTCGCTATTTGGTGAAAAGTATACTATGGCAGAGGACTGCTTTTGGGTCCTCATTGCCTAGTCTCTGACTAACCCTTCGGGGATAATAGTCGTGATTATATATGGATGTACCTACTACTTTAGGTGGGAAGACATTGTTTTCAACGTTTAGCTATCTTTGCGTTTAATTGAGCGTTACTAAAGCAAAATATTAAATATTTACGAATAACACATGTACCTTACCTACTGGAAAAGGACTTTCTTGTCTTTTTTTTAGATAAAAAGATAGACCTTACAAATGTACCTTAAACTAGCGGCCGCTCGCGGTTTCACCCGCGTGGTTCCCGTTCCCGTAAGAATATCGGGATAAAAAGTATTTTATGTCTTAATCCAGGTTATAAACTATCTCTATGCCGAATTTCATCCGAATAAATTTAGTAGTTTTTACGTGAAAGAGTAACAAACATCCATCCATACTTACAAACTTTCGTGTTTATAATAATATAATGTTAGTAGAATTGTAGGATGATTACATTTGTTTATAATTCTATCTTAGGAGCTAAAGAAAAACATAGTACATCGTTTTATTCTCCAATTCTAATATAATAGACGGCCGATGAAAGCAGCTTAAATTATCAATACCGAAAACGAATGATGATAGTTACTTGTATCTACCATAATAAGGTAGATACAAGTAACTATAAAGACAATGAAGCGCGCAATACGTAACGGAAATTACAGTTATACTCGTATACTTTCCACACGACCTGCCATGAAAGTGAGACAAACAACAAAGTGGAAGAGAAACAGATGTACCTAGCAACAGGGAATTTTCGTAAATCAAATGATTGATTGTTATTACTCGTAAGTGATAGGGGATGTCTGCGACGCGGGTAGGCATTCCTTAATTGTATGCTCTCCTTGGAAACGGTCAAAGCAATGTCACAATCAACTTGGGAATCGGGGAAAATCAACTTTAGTTATTCTTGGACAAAGATAAATGAGGCTATGAGATGTCAAAGATTCTTGACAGATTTATCATAATGAAACGAACTACCGTACAATGCACAATTTTATGCTTATACGTTCTTCTTGTAAATACTAACCTTGCACAGTGTTCAAAACTTCATGTTTAAATTACGCTTACTTAAAACGCGATTAGATATGTACAAAGTGTTATTTTAAGATTGTTCATTTAGAATGAATATCGTTCAGTGGAAGGCCAATGTAAACCAGAGCGCTGAGTGCGAGTTTTTTCCTCTATTCAAAACAAATCGAATATAATTTGTATAAAATCAAAACAGCACCATTTAGTTTCAACTTCGTAAGAACAGAACACGTGCGAAGCAACCGAACTACAAAGTGTCTAATGCCAGCCTATTTTCCACAATTTTCATTTGGATGGAACATTCTGTCTGAGTACAGTATCATGAAATATGTAATCAACATGCTGGTTCACCTTTGTTCCCGCCAAAGCCGGGACGCCCTTTTAAATCATACCGCCAGCTGTAAGGTGGTTGACTCAGCGGTTGTTGACGACCGCGTCCGCCTATCTGCCGCGGCGCCACTGCTGCGCGACCCGCGGCCGCTCGCTTCGTGAGCATACCGCGCCGACTCGTCTGCATGCTAGCTAGCTACCGCGCACGCCACAGCCTGACCGAAAAGGTTTATAGTGACTCTCTTAAAATCTTCTTATCCCCTTTCTATCACGAAGACTCCTAGAGGTTATAAAAGATAAAAAAATAGAATAATTCTTTATTATACACCGAATAAACAACAAAAGGACAAACACAAAGTAACATACAATTGCCTTATCACTAAAAAGCAATACCAATTAAATAAATAAATAAAACTCACACCAATTATCTAGCCTATGTTTCTTTTTTTAAAACTCGTTTAAGTATTGGTTAAACTATATAACGGATAAATATACATAATGAACATTAAGAATATTATAATGTATACTATAATTATTATTATGAAAAAAACGGGATTATTACCATGTCTGAGTTGTTGGTTTTGAGTCCCCGATATTTCGGCGCAGTTGCATGCACCATGATCATGGAGTCACTAACAACTCAGACATGGTAAAAATTCCGTTTTCTCATATAAATAATTGTAGTGACCATGAAAGTTTAAAATGTTATTATGTAATAGTGTAAGATTTGTTGTCCTTAAAATGAATAAATAAATAAACATAAAACACCCAGACCTGAAATCAATTTAGAAAACAGTCCTTTCTAAATTGACGCCAGAACCGGCGTGATAACCACTCGACCATGGAGGTCGTCAATTGAATTTCTATTGTGTCTGGTTTTATAGCTGAGCTCTTATAACAGTTACTCTTTTTCAGTTGCAGGTGTGTGGCCGCCCGAGGGGCTGGAAGGCCAGTCGAGCGTGCGCGGCAGCTCTGTGGACTACGCCGCCGCACTGCTCCTGGCGGCGATGGCTGCTGTGTTACTGGCTGCTGTAGGCTACCAGTGCGCAGCGACATGGCGATGGATAATGGGCAGGTTAGTTTCTATTGTGAACTATATTACTTAGATCAGAAGACCTAAAGCAAAGTACATTGCGCTGCTGCTCGGGGCGATGGCCGCTGTGCTGCTGGCTGCTATTGGCTACCAGTGCGCGGCGACATGGCGTTGTATACTGGGCAGGTAAGTCTACTATGAATTTTATTACCTAGATCAGAAAGCTTAAAACAAAGTACACTTCGCTGCTGCTAGGGGCGATGGCCACTGTTGCTGGCTGCTGTTGGCTACCAGTTCGCGGCGACATGGCGTTGGATACTGGGCAGGTAAGTCTGCTGTGAAATTTATTACCTAGATCAGAAGACTTAGAACAAAGTATACTACACCGCTGCGTTGCTGCTAGGGCCGATGATCATGGTTCACCTGGCTGCTATGAACTGCCAATGCGCGGCGACATGGCGTTGGATAATGGGCAGGTCAGCTAACTGTGAACTTTATAACTTTGAGAAGACTATTCTACGCCAGGAAACGGTTGGAGTGGGTAATGGCTTTGATCTTTCTGATTGTAGACTGCTGCTGTAAACTACCAGTGTGTTGCAACATGACTTTAGAGAGAAATAGAAAGAGAAAAAATAGATGGTCATTCAGTTCAGTTATACTTAGACTAATGAAGAAAATATTCCACAGGACCAGGAGAGATTCCGAGGAGAGCAACTGTGACTCCCTCTCCCGTCAAGCGGCGATACGAATCAGCCACTCTCTACCGGACCTGCAGACGGAACCCCTGAAGAAGGAATACGTTCAGGAACACAAGGATCCAGCGAAAAAGGTAAGTTAGTTTAAGAGTAGGGATGGTTGACAACGACTACGATTAATTATAAAGCACATAAATAATCACTTATCTAGTTTTTAGAAACTTTAACATAATTTAAACATGAATAGCCGCTTTCACAACATCAGGTGGGGTCAAGGTTGACTCATATGGTTAACCTTCCATATAAAAGTATTTATGTCTAGTGTGTTGACTGTTTTCCGTTATGTCGGTCCAACGAAGAAAATATTACATAACCAATATAACTTTCTGAGACAATCCGCTTACCGGAATATTAATCATTGGATCGCAAAATGATGGCAACGACCGACTAAGCCTTTATGAATACAACTCCTCTAATAGGAAAATTAAAATTTTAATTTGCATACAAAATGAGACAGTGACGATCTCTTATAATTTTCTACGTTCATTTAATTTTAGTAATCCAGTATCAGGATATAATTTAATATTAAAATTAAGATTTAGGTAGCGCGATTTCAGGCTGCCTGTAATTAATGAAAATTTATCAGTCTACAGGTTCACTTAGACACCTTAAAATAGATACCTATTTTAGTAGCATATTCAGGATTATTATTAATAATATTCATCACCGTTCATTAACCGTGTCACGTAGCCGTGAAGGAAATTATACAACCCCTTTTCTTCACTTGTGTGTCGTAAAAGGCGACTAATGGACTTAAGACTGCACATTCATCCGACAGCATTTAGCGGCGATGGGCTCACCACCTGTCACGCTAAACAGATGTGAAGTCGCTTTTGGTGAAAAGTGGAGTAAGGGGAGGACTTCTTTTGCTGTCGTCATTGCTTAGTCTCTGACTTCCCCTTCGTGGATAATAGCCGTGCTTATATGTATGTACGTAAGTATGTAATAGGATAAAATGTTTACTAGCAAAAAATCGACCTGTCTCAGGAAGCTCGAATGGGATTCGAACCCATGACCTTTGGATTGCCGGTCCACTGCTCTAACCGCTGAGCTACCGAGACCCCAGTAGACTCGTTGAATTCTTTCTAGTAGTTTGATTTACGCTGCAAGCCAGCCAGCCTATATCTATATAGCAATGTGAATGCAAAATTTCAATAATAAAGATAAGTATATAATATTTATCATATTAATTTGAAAAGTTTGAAAGTTGCTGTTTTCTTATCACTGTTGTTAATAAAAAAATAAGCTTCGATAATTCTTTTTATTATCATCAGCATAAAACATCATACTAATGACTTAGGTCTTCCCATAAAAAAACAACACTTAAAGAGATTGCGCGATAAACCACCACGCTGTTACCCCTGTTACCCCTCAGTCTCTGATTTTTTTTGACACTTTTTTTGGCGCTACTGTCAACGTCAAATTTGACAGAATCGAGCATAGACTATGCGATATTTTGCGATAACAATACATAAAATATACCACAGAACCGAAATCACCAAACTTGTTCATACTAAAGTAGTCTGTAAGTCTATGAAAACACGGTACAAAGTCAAGCGTGTTTTTGTAGGTGCGGTCTCATGCGACCGCTTGGGGACTGAGGGGTGGGTTGGCAGTATTTCACGACCGCCATCTATGACCATAACAAGGACCAACGGTTAACGTACATACATAATCACGACTATTATCCCCGAAGGGTTAATCAGAGACTAGGCAATGAGGACAGCAAAAGCAGTCCTCTACCATAGTCTACTTTTCACCAAATAGCGACTTAAGTGCTCAGTGTGAGAGGTGGTGAGCCAATCGCCGCTATATGCTGTTGAATGTAGGCGCAGTCTTTAGTCCGTTAGTCGCCTTTTACTAACACCCAAGGGAAGAGAGGGGGGGGGTGGTAGTATTCTTTCACCGCTACTCGACACGTTACGGTTAACGTACCTTCTGAACACCGAATCCTAATACTCATTTGTTTAAAAAAATCTAAGGCATTATACAAATAAACATGAGGTACTTGGACAGATATAACCGCAGTATAATGCCAAGGACTGCTCTTTATCAAAACAGTGTTTAGTCATGTGCGTTAAAGCATAATAATAGCGCCTTACCAACCTTCCGAAAATACGCTTCCGTAATGGCTTTACGGAACAGCGTTTCAGTATTAGAATTTATAGATTATCGGCCTAACTTATAAACACCATCAGCATTGTTTAGTTGAACATTGTTTTTTAGCTATTGCTCAAATTCAAAATGACGTTTGTGTGACGTAGAGAAATCAATGTTTAATTAAATAATGCTTGTATAGGAATTTTTAGTAAGTGTTTTGTTTAGATTGATTGAAACTAAAACTTGCACTTTCCTTTTATTATGAATAAACAACATTTTTTTTAAATGAAATTAATTTGTTTGTCTAAGATATTAATATTAAAATATTAAATTATTTATTTATGCTGTTAAACTACACACATCAAAAGTGTCTAGGGATCAACATATATTTTTGCAATAACTTTTCTCCTGATTGATATTAATTAAAATTTTCTTTAAGGATTCATCAAATAAAGTGTTTTCGTTTGTCTACACTTCTACAGTAACGATAAACCAAGTCACCTTTGCATTAATAAAGAAATTTGCCATTTTCCTAATAAAGGGATTTTTGACATTTGAACCACTAACATTAAAGTTCGAAAAAAAGACTGAAATAACAGTTTTCTTTAAAATTTTATTGGGTAACTTAAACAATTAATAATCCGTGTTTCTACCGCGGACACTAACAACACAAGAACATCGGTTTGGCATACTCAAAATGAGTTCATCCAAATCACGCTGTCGAATGGCCGCCCATGTTCGTTGCAACAACAAAAAAAGGTCTTCTTGCGACTGGATACCCTCCATATTCGGCAGAGCTCTTCTCTGTAGCATATCCCATGCATGCTCAATCGGGTTCAAGTCTGGCGACTGAGAAGCCAGGGCATGACATTGATGTTAGCTGCGGCGAGAGTCTGTCTTACAACTCTTGCGGTGTGCGGTCGTGCATTATCATGCATTAACTGAAATAAGGGACCGATTTGCACTTGTAGAGGAACGATGACGTCTGATACAATCGTCTCAGCATAAATTTGAGCGTTGAGGTTGCCTCTGATCCAAATCAACTCAGTTCTTCCGCCGATCCAAATATCCGCCCATACCATGATGGTTCCACCACTATAAGGATGGACTTCCTGGCAGGATTTTAATCGCTGTTGGCGTCCAGAGGTTCTCCAGTGTCGTATACGTCTTGTATCCGGTCTCATACCAAAACGAGACTCATCAGAAAAGCACACGAAACGCCATTGTTGTTCTGCCCAATTTCTGTGTTCAAGAGCCCATTGATATCGAATCCTACGATTGTGCATTGCTATAGGTCCTTAGCGGTCTTCGGGAATGAAGGTTCACTTCATGCAAGCGGTTTCTGACTGTTTGGTCGCTAATTAAGTTCCCTGAAGAGTGATGAAGCCTCACGGCTAACATCATGGCGGTTATTGTTGGAGCTCTTCGAGTTGTGATTTGAATGTATCGGTCTTGTCTCCGTGTGGTGCAGCGATACCGTCCTCCATGGCGCTCAGCCACGGTACCAGTGCTTCGGTAACGTGTCCAAAGTCGACTGATAACACTCTGACTTGTATTCAGAGCTAAAGCCACAGTACGTTGCCGGGAACCAGCTTCTATCATTCCCACGGCTCTGAGCATTTCTTCCCTGCTTAAATGACGTCGCCGCTCCATAATAACGTTGGTTTTAATCAGTAGTAGGGAAACAGTAGCACTAATAATGTCTTCAATGCGTTGTATGTTTTTATAGGGAAAATATTGACAGCTGATTTTCATCTTTTACTAGAAATTGATTGAAAGTTCCTGTTTCAAATTATGAAATGCACCAAAAAGGATCCATATAAATTTATAAAATCATAAATTTATTACAAAGCCACATCTCAATCTCAAGAAATCCGCATAAAAATGCTTGATCCCTAGACACTTTTGATGTGTGTATTTTGAGACCTTTTCTTAAAGTATATTGACTTCATTTAATGACACGCTACGCTATATGACTATTAAAAAAATTAATAAAATAAGTAACCGCCTCTGTGGTTTAAAGGCTAAGCCACCGATCTAAGACCCAGAGATCCCAGGTTCGGTTCCCAGCGGGGAGAACCTTTGTGTACTTGGTTTGGTTAGTAGTAGAGCTTGTTAAGTCCGCCTGGCTAGCTACCACCATCTTATCTAAAGTATGGCTCCATAACAACAATGTTACTAGCAGTGTTGTGTTCCGACAGTTCAGAGATAAGATAGCCAGTTCCTTAGTGGTTAAGGATTCCGGGTGAAGCGCGCATTCACATTCGGTCTTATCGTCATTTACCATAAGCCCCTTAATCGGCAAAAAAATATGAATATGGACATGGGCTTCATTTGACATTTGAAGCCCATAATATGCCCATATCAGGACAAAATATGGGCTTCAAATGTCAAATGAAGCCCATGTCCATATTCATATTTTATAGCCGATAGACCCGCAGGTGAGATGAAGGCTTACCCGCAATGAATAAAAAAAATCAACATCAAATTAATCAAATTTACAAGCAGTTTTTGTACAATTTATTTAATAAATAAATAAAATTTATTTATTTCAAACAAATTTATTACAAACAATAATCTATGGTTGGGACCATACTAGTAAGTATAATAATAATACCTGTTGGAGAGGCCCCGCTCTTCCATAGCAATAGGTGGCGTACGTATTATGAAAAATAAAGATATAAGATAAATTACCACTGAAAGCTAAACTAAGGAATGTGTTTTTTGTGTGAGTGAGTGTTATAAGCATTGAAATAAACTAATATATCAATGGTTATAAGATTGATTTGAATGCGCGTGCGTGTTTGTGTTAATGTGTGTCTGTGGGGGTGAATAGAATAGAATTATTTATTTGCTAAGAATATGTATGGTGAGTGTGTATGCCTGTATGAATGTGCCCACGCGTGTGTTTTTGTACATGTAGATGTTTGAAATAGAAATTCAAGCGAATATAATATAATATATTAAAATATATATAAAAGGCAAAGCAATGTATCTGGTACCGTATGCCCAGCCCTACGAATCTTATTCTTGGGATCGGTTTAAATAAACCACTAGGCTATCGTACTAGATTAATGAACTGATTCGAGTAATTTTTCTGTCTTACTATACCCTGTTGTTGCCAGACCCTTAATTAAAGTTTAACAAACATTAATTCTCATAACTCCTATAAGCTTATTCTGAACTGTGCCATAGACTCGTATCCACACTAGTATAATAATACATTATTACTAGCGGCAGCTCGCGGCTTCACCCGCGTGGTTCCCGTTGCCGTGGGAATATCGGGATAAAAGTATCCTATGTGTTAATCCAGGTTATAAACTATCTGTATTGTATGCCGAATTTCATCCAAATCCATTCAGTAGTTTTTACGTGAAAGAGTAACAAACATCCATCCATACTTACAAACTTTCTCATCAGCGTTTATAATATTATTATAACCTTTCAGTGTGAGTAAGCTGAGAGATCAATGAGCCATTCATCCAGTCATAATCAGCACTTTACCCAGCAGAACGTAAACCTGCAGGGGGCACTGGACGAAGGGACCGTTAACAGTCTACTAGCTTTGTGTTTAACTGCGAAGGGTATTTATCAGAAAAATACAGACGCAGTTAGCTAGAGAGCATTCACAAAGTAAGTAAGTAATCGCCAATATAGGTACCTACCGGTCGAAGGGGGTTACTTTTGAATCGAGTGTAAAGCTCGTATTCTAAAACCAAACTCACACTCAAATCTCTGCTTGAGTATAGTTAGAAAGGGATGGCGATATATGCGATGAATAGCACCATCCCTTTCTAACTATACCTTTAGAATACGAGCCTAACAATTTAACCGTGTCGCGTAGCGGGGAAAGAATACTACTACCCCCTCTCTTCCCTTGGGTGTCAAGAGGCGATGGGCTCACCACCTGTCACGCTGAGCACATGTGCAGTCGTTATTTGGTGAAAAGTAGACTTTGGTAAAGGACTGCTTTTGCTGTCCTCAGTGCCTAGTCTCTGACTAACCCTTCGGGGATAATAGTCGTGATTGTATGTATGTACAAGCGGCTGCTCGCGGTTTCACCCGCGTGGTTCCCGTCCCCCTGGGAACATCGGGATAAAAAGTAACCTATGTGTTAATCCAGGTTATAAACTATCTGTATGCCAAATTTGATCCAAATCCATTCAGCAGTTTTTACGTGAAAGAGTAACAAACATCCATCCATACTTACAAACTTTCGCGTTTATAATATTCGCAGGATTAGTAGGATGTAACGTTGATCACAGCTGTTTATCACTGTTAAAATTGGTGTTCCAGCATTCTAGGCGTCTCTATTTGTCTGTGTTGGGCCTGTGTTTCTACAGTTAAGGAGCTGTCGGAACCCAACAACAATAATATCGTAGTGAGAACGGCTTGACTGATTTTTATCTATAAATTAAATTAATGTTTTGCATAATATATCCACATATTTTCATTGTACTGTTTAAAAAAAAAGTGTAACAATAAAACAGAAGAAATGGCCGCTGTCGAAGTTTTTGCGGCTTCCCGGCACAAGGTCCGCGTCCGCACCGTAATCTTTCGATGCCTTGGCCTACTTTTGACTTTACAATAGTCCTTCAAAAGAGGTTCATTTTTCATAAAAAGACTTTTACTTATTTGTCCTACATTGTTTTCGAACACTATACATTCAAATGAAACACTTTTTACTGATACATTCGCGTTTATTTACTATTCACATAAGTTTGTTAGTCCTGACGTTTCGAACCCTTTACACCACTTTACACCCTGTAAAGGGTGTATGGGTTGGTTCGAAACTTCATCGTCAGGACTAAAGTCCTAGTTTTTTTACTTATACAGTTCATTGACGCAGCGGTATGCTTAGTAGGGTTATGATCTTACAAGTAAAGCGACTTTCGCATTGCCGGGTTATCGGATGGGTGACCAAATTAAATTATGATCTAAGTACCTCCTCCGTGATTTGGTAGGCATGTTAAGCGGTTGGACCTAAGATGGTTGTCCTTAAAATCTAAAAATCTACATTAGGTTTGTTCAATCTTCTCTTATGTGGTAAGACAAAAGGAAAACCATCGGTTTCAATACTGGTGAAAGAGTTAAGAGAGACTATTACCTTCACCGTTTATTTAGCTGAGTTATTGCGATTTAAAGTCTACTATAGAAAGTTTTATATCGGAACAAGTCAAACGTTTTTAATCTCTTAACGCACCGTCTGAAGCACGTAGTAACTCGAGATATATTTATTTTGATCTCCTATCTAGATGACCGGGTAGAGAAAGTAGCTTTACTAGTATAGATTGCAGCGCAATCTTAAACGCACCAAGCTCATCGATTCCAATAAACTTTAATGGATACCTTGCCGACACTAATAACTTTAAAGGAAAAACAAAAGACAGGGTGAAGAAAAAACAAGCAATATCTCGAGATCAGAACTCATTTGTTTTGTTATCTGACCCTTATTGCACCGCGGACGCTTTAATCAGACAGCGAAACAGCTTTCACAGAAGGTACCAAGAAGATATAATTAAAATCTTGGCTTGTCAGTCACATCGTAATTAGTTAGTTCTTGATCTTAGTTTCATTTAAAAAAAGTGGCTGGCTTTATTGTATACATTATGATGTTGTAGCAATTAGATTATGTTTTAGTGGGTTTCTTTTACCTTTAAGGCAAAAACATATTAACCCGGGGGCGTCCGTGGAAAATTTAGTTTTTTTTAATCTAATACAGTCAAGTACTTGGCTTTGATCCAACCTGATGGTAAGTGACGATAAGGCCGAAGTTGGAAGCGCTTCACCCGAAAACTCAACCACAGAGGAACTAGCTCATATCTTTCAACTGTCGGAACACAACATTGCTTTTAACGTTGTTGTTAAGGCGTCAGACTTTAAATAAGATGGTGGTAACAAGCCAGGCGGACTTAACAAGCCTTACAATATAGTCTGACCGCTACCGCTGTACCGCGCCTTGGGTATGCGAGCGGCGAGGCGGGGGGAGGCGAAACATTTACTCCATTTTGTCATTCTGCTGTCATCGCTCACGGCGGCAACTAGTGTGTCAGACGCACATGAGATAAAATATCTAAAAATGGGTCGTGCATTATCTCGAGATATCAAGACTGTCATTTTCAAAGTGGCCGAATATTTTAAGAAAAGAAAAGCAAACAAAGAAAGTTTATATCATATATTTCCAAGAATTAAAGATTTATATTGGTTCTTTAATTGTACTTATCTAAAAATCATAGTGGACAAAAACGGATTGGATGTAATTATACTTGTAAATATAAAGCAATAAACTGTGCTTCGATATCGTAAGATCTGTCTGACACGACGAATCTCATGTGAGTTCATGCTCTTTACTTCCCACTCCCCCTCTCCCCGCGCATACCTAAGGCGCGGTACAGCGGTTGTGGTCAGGCTATAACAACCAAGCCAAGTTAACTTGGCTCTAAGACCATTGGTTTAGCCACAAGACCATAGAGGCGGTTAAAAGCTGTATTTCGTTGTGGTTTTTGGATATTGACGTATTGTTTTTCTATTCTACATTTGATGGATGCGCGTCTGGCATTGAAAGCATTCTCTTGTTATTTGTAGCGATCACAATAATTGTTTATACATATTTTCTTTCGTGTGGAATTTGTTTTTTTTAAATGTTAAAATGTACGTGCTCTGAAATCTTGAGACGGGCTTTGTGTATTATTATTATATTTTATTTTATTAATACTATAATATATGAGTCAAGTCGCGTAGCAGCTCATTAAAATAATACTACCACCCCCTCTCTTCCCTTGGGTGTCGTAAAAAGCGACTAACGGACTAAAGACTGCACATACATCCAACAGCTTAGAGTGGCGACAGGCCTGGACTTATCTCGCTGAGTACATATGCAGTCGCTATTTGGTGAAAAGTATACTATGGCAGAGGACTGCTTTTGGGTCCTCATTGCCTAGTCTCTGACTAACCCTTCGGGGATGGGCTCACCACCTGTCACGCTGAGTACATGTGCAGTCGCTATTAGGTGAAAATTGGACTTTTTTTATTTATTTATTGTTTAAAACATATCAAATACAAATTTTTACATCATCGATCCTCAGCAAAAACCTCGTGGGTTTATGAGTTCGAAATTAAATTATTAAATTAATTAATTTAAAAATGAAAAACAAAATCGACATAGTCTGTCGGAGTACTCGCACCAACAGCGGCCGTACCTAGCTGAGGTCAGTGTTTATAGCTATATAATTTCCACGATGATAAGCAGTGACCGGTGTTCCTGCGAGTGCTCCTCACACTAAACTACTATGCTATGGTCTATATATATAAATATATATATAGACTATAGCAGAGGACTGCTTTTGCGGTCCTCATTGCATAGTCTCTGACTAACACTTCGGGGATAATAGTCGTGATTATATGTATGTTATTAATACTATATATTTTACAAAACCCCTTTCTTTTCTATCAACTCTTAGTAAGCAACGATAAGGTTAACCACCTATTACGCTGAGCACATGTGCAGTAGTAATTTGGTGAAACGTGAACTGCGCTAGGGGACTGTTTTTGCGGTTCTCATTGCCTAGTCTCCGACTGATAGATACCTAAACAAACTTAAAATACCATTCTCCAAGTTAAAATTAGTCTCTTCTAGCCCCCCCACAATGTTGACCAAAATATACAACCACCTTCCCAATTACATAAAAAAACGCAGATAATCCCAAGTATTTCGTCAAATTGTTAAAAAGCTTTCTTTTGGAAAAATGTTACTATAACCTGTCAGATTTTTTAAATGATACTACCTATACTTAATAATTAACAATTAATTAAAAATAATTACATAATGTTTCGATATCCTTATTCAAAATTTTAAATTATAATTGTATAATGTATGTAGATTCTAATGATAAATAAATATAGATTGTATTGTACTGTACTAATATTATATTGTATTGCATGCTAGTCAAACTGGCGTTATTTATATTGTAATTAGTCTCTAGATTTTTGAAATGGTTTGCCCTCTCATTTGCAGTGCCCTAGCAGGGCGTCACATGTATACCTAAACTTAAGTTTTAACACCTCGCAATGAATGTAATGTGATATGCAATAAATGAATAAATAAATAAATAAATAAATACCCGTTTGGGATAATGATCGTGCATGTATGTCTGCTTGTATGTAAAATAGCCCGTGGCCGATTGCAATACCATTGATATGTATTTACCTTTAATTTTTGCACTCAACTAAAGACACAAATATCTATAATATAAGAGACAAATTCGCAGAGTATCCTATAAAGTCTATTCGTCTAAGTCTAAGCGTCGTCGTACCGTCGAGAAAGCGAGAGAGAAGCGCTCGGACTACCTGGCCTTAAGGATATAGCTTCTTTGACCATTTAATTCAACAAGGTAAAATGCTGTATTACGCATATACTGAGGCCTAGTGCAACCTTACGTTATGTGGGACTATCCTCTCCCTCCCCTGGCACGTTAGAAAAACTCAACAAGGAAAGGGCTGGCCCATCCACTAAAAAACCTAGTACCATCCCTTTTATGCCATGGGGATGGCTTGAGACCACGGACAGTGCTTCTATGCTTTGCAATTTCGTTACATCTAGATCTTATGAAAAAATTGGATTCGCCTAACTGTGAAATCTGTAGTACTGTTGTGTTGATGATGTCCAGTACATGCTATTAGATTGTACTAAATACATTATGGAGAGAGAGTCGTTGATGCGGAAATCACACTAATATTATAAAGGCGAAAGTTTGTGAGTGTGTATGTTTGTTACTCTTTAACGAAAAAGCTACTGAATGGATTTGGATGAAATTCGGCATTCAGATAGTTTATAACCTGGATTAACACATAGGATACTTTTTATCCCTATATTCCCACGGAAACGGGAACCACGCGGGTGAAACCGCGTGCGGCCGCTAGTATAACATAAATAGATTTGAGGTAGGACTATTTCAATATATATTTGCTGACCCGCAATCGGCGGCGTTCAAAAACCTTATTATAACTTGTATTATTTAAAACGGAGATTCCTTATTTTTTTTTGTTATTTGTAAAGGTTGGGATACGATGGGGCTGACATACTGACATAGCTAATGAGTAAAATCCTCTAAATATATTAAGATAATAAAAAAAATCTAGAACCCTTCATTTCGGAACACAGCATTTGAAAAACATTACTGCATGGAATTAGTATTAACCCCTTGAGCACTGTAAAACTATATAGACAACATTGAAAATCAATTGTTTCGCGACCGCCGGCCGTCTTATGATCCTTGACCTATTAAGGTAGGTAGTCGTTATACAGTCGAGATGGGTACATTGCATACATAGATTCATGACTTATCCCCAAATGGGGTTATCCCCAAG
Source organism: Scoparia ambigualis (assembly GCA_963921215.1). NCBI lineage: Eukaryota > Metazoa > Arthropoda > Insecta > Lepidoptera > Crambidae > Scoparia > Scoparia ambigualis. The sequence goes on along the minus strand of OY992516.1, from coordinate 20,654,243 downwards.
TTTCACCAAATTAGAACTGCACATGAGTTCAGCTTGATAGGTGGTGACTGTGGTGAGCCCATCATCGCTATAAGCTGTTGGATGTATGTGCAGTCTTTAATCCTTTAGTCGCCTTTTACGACACCCAAGGGAAGAAGAGAAGGGTGTCTAGGCTATGTCACACTGCTATGGTAAGTAGGTATCTGTTTTGTTAACCGTTGTAAAGAAGTGGGTAAAATACGTGTAAGCGAAAATAAAGATCGTTTTTTTTAATTGGCAACGGGTAAGCGCTTGGCCTTCATCTCACCTGATGGTAAGTGACGATAAGGCCCAAGGTGGAAGCGCGCTTCACCCGGAATCCTCAACCACTGAGGAACTGGCTATCTTATCTCAAACTTCCGGAATACAACAATGCTATAAAAATCGTTGTTATGGCGACAGACTTAGATAAGATGGTGGTATCTAGCCAGGCGGACTTAACAGCCCTACCACCAATCAAACCGAGCACAAAAAGATGTACCCCCCGCTGGGAATCGAACCCGGGACCTCTGGGTCTGAAACCGGTAGTTTAGCCACTAGACCACAGAGGCGGTTATCATCACCATCATCAGCCTATAAACGTCCCACTGCTGATCACAGGCCTCACACGTGGACAAATAGCACGTGGGGATATAGGGCTATAACCCAAAGAAAGATAAATGGAGCGAAAGGTATTCTAGCTCAGAATATCTGTTGCTCCTTTTCACATATTTTTCGTAACTTCCACCTCGCAATCTGAATCGGCTAACGAAGTTAACCGGATCGGTGTATGAGCGATTCATAGCAGGATGGAAAGGCAGTAACTAAAGTTACACGTTTGCATAACAACCCGCCTACTTGCTATCGGAATAAAGGTATATTTCCCGTGCGCAGATGCAAAGAGTAGTAATGTACGGTTAGCATAATCTCATGGTATCGGAAATAGAGAAAGAAATAACATCCGCTCTACATGTTTACATACGTATGTATTGCCATTGTATTGCCTAGTCTCTGACTAACCTATAAAGGATAATAGTTACGATTAGGTATATGTTTTATGTTATTTAATATCCTTTTGTAGCGGCGCCACCTACCATGACGCCGCACATTATTCGACACGAAGCAAACCCCTTCTCAACCGTGTCAACAGATGGCGCCACAAACGCATACAAACGACGTCTCTATACTACGACGATAAAATAGTATGGGAAGCCTACATCGCGGTAGCGAAGAAATCACCATCTCCTTCGCTATATAGCACCTCCAACTAAAATCCGTAGGACTTCTGTCCGCGAGCTTTAATACCACCCAGCTCGGAGGAAGATCTTACCTTTGGCCTTCCTACAATGTGGCATCTATTCTACCTACCATGCGGTTCCCTACACTTTTATTGCACATAGAAATTACAGATATAGATGCTAAAATAACTCCATTTTATCGTTAAGAGGTTAAGAGGTTATCTCGACTGTGTTTTGCGTAAAATGCCCATTTTAGCATTTTGTAGTAATTTTGTAGTTGTAATTATTGTATTCATCGGAATAGGATAATAAATTCATGCTTTACATTACAAATCTCAACTCTGCGAGAATAAGCTGAGTTGGGACGGCCGGTGTAACGCATTTTGTAGTAATTTTGCAGTTGTATTTATCGTTTTTATCGAAATAGGATAATAAATTCACTAAAAAATCTTCATTCCTCATGAAGTAACAATTATTCTGGTATAATATGTGCAATTTTGGGTTTAATTAAAAAGTTAAGCAAAACTTACAAAAAGCGAGGCCACTACAAACTATGACAATAGCTATTCTACACTATTCAATAAGTCAAAATTCTTATTGTATTTTTGTTTCTGAGATCAAGAACGCTAAAATTGGCTAATTTACGCAAAAATCACAGTCGAGATGTAGGTAATAGGGCTCTTAAGTAAAAAAGTAAAGTACTTATAGCCTATATACTTAAGTTCCTTACTTCGACAACTTGTCAAAGGCCTCCATTATTTAAATTGAGTCTTCGCTACATTGATGAGTAGGTATTTATTGCCTTAAGCACCAAGAAATGGAAGAAAGAAAAAATCGTGGTATCACGTAACAAACACAAATTAACAAACAACAGGTAAAAATAATACATGCGATGTCAGCACTGTGGTGGTCGCTGTGTGAGGTCACTATACGCAGCATGCACTGGCATTCTGCTGTACACAGCAACCCAGGTTGATGGTCACAACCCGGGTTGAACATCACAAATCCGGGTTGATAATCACAAACCCGGGTTATTGATCACAAAATCGAGCCACGGGCCGAGCGATTAGTCACTCGACCACCGAGGTGTGAACATAGTTCTTAAGGGGATCCTGCACGAAATTGTAAAAACTTACGTATTTTTAAATTAATTGTAAATATGCGCAGAATTAGTTAATTACAATAAAAGAGCTTACGTAAGTTAGCCTGATCATTGCACAAGTCGTGGCCTTGTTGAAATTTGAAACAAATTCTTGAAACAATAACAAACAATACATAAATCTGATGACTCCTAAAAACATTTTTCTTTGACAACTTTCTTAATTTTACGCATGAAACAATAATTCTTACATGAAAATATTTGTATTGATATTCCGCAGGTCACCCCCATCTTAAAAAAATAAATTTTAATTTTTAACACAGTGCGTGATGGTTTTGTACATTTCGCAGAATAAAAACATTGCTCTAATCAAATTACTTGGTCTGAAACTTCAAAGCAGAATTGTTCTAATTTTAAATATCAATATGATTGATTTTGCTTTGAAGTTCATTATGAGATATTGGTCAGTTTTTGCGATCGCGCGGCTCCCGCTTCACCCGCGGCCCCCTCTTATCAAAAGAGGTTTTGATGGTGAAACACCTTAATGTGAATTGTTAGTTACTGAAGTGTAGGTACAGTGATTTTCGTTGCTGACCGTACACGATGAAGTTCACTAGTGTTAAATGTATCGGAAAGTTTAACGCACCGCATTTTCACGCGTATTTTTAGATTTCTAACGTTCCCGTTTGAGGGCCCTTTTGACGTTGTAATTTTGTTCAATGTTTTTTTTTAAATAAAATATGAAATATAACCATGTTTATACTAACCCATTTAAAATAGTCATATAAAAAACGTAAGTAGCATAAAAGTTTAATTTTCATTCCAACATAGTGTTTTTGAACTAACCAACTAACATCAGAGACTATTTTACAATAATAAAACCCGAGAAAAATCGCTCCCCGAGTGTGGCAGTGAGAATAAACAAGATAAATGAGTCATTATACGAGTATACAAATGTATGATCTTTTGTGTTCATCGTACGCTCGGCTCTTACGACAGCTGGGTCAACCTGCTGAACGTGCATTACAAAAAATTGTTTAAAAAAAACTTGGTCACCCATCTTGGGTCCAGCCATTGCAAAAGCTGCTTAGCTTTCACGATCATACTATAAACGCGTAAGACGCCACGCCACCGCTCCGCAACTCAATTTCTACTTAATTAGGGGATTTGCGGAAAGCTTTTGATATCATTAAACATTACCTATTAATTCATTAAAGCTCTTGTGTTTCAATTAATTAATGGTCTCGGAAGGTAACAGAGTGTTCGGAGGATTTTTATTACATTACTTTGTTCCATTTTTGTTGTGAGCTTTGAGTTCGTTAGGTAGTATTGTGTGGTGTAATTGGAAAATTAGGGTTTCATGCATAATGACATTTTTCGGCCACGGACGTAAACGGGCGTGATGAACGAGTATGTATTTATATATGTATGTATATTTAAGGATAATACTTGTATAATGTATAACATAAAATTTACATTTACATAAAACAATTTATTAATTTTTATTATCGCCATGTTGCGGTTTTTACATTTAGTCACTAAGATGTTAAATCTTTCTAAAAAGTTAAACATTTCCAATGTTAAATAGTACATAATCCAACATACGTACCTTGCCTAAATCGACTCCTTTTAATAATATTTTTTAGTTATTATATTATATTTTTTAAGGTTTTTAGGTTTAGGTTCATTGTTCTTATTATGTAATGTTTAATAGTTATTGTAGATGACGTAACAGAGATTTCATCCAACATTATTTCACATCAAATTCGATAAAACACAAAGTTTTCTTAACCCTTTGCGTGCCAGCTACGAGATAACTCGTAGTGCGTGTCTTTAGCATGGTGCCGACTACGAATATATTCGTAGATTTTGTTGGGCGTCCAACACAAAAAAATATTTGTTGGTACTACATGTGAGGTCGGATTTTGAACGTTGGCATTAGCAAAGAAAACACATGTTATAATCAAAGATCAGACTTATAATGGAAAAAAAGATATGACATTACAAACATAAGGTACTTAATAGTAGTACAAACAAACAAAGGAAGACATAATTCCGTCTTTTCTGCTGTAGGAATACCACATTTTGCTGTGATAGGCTTTAATAGATAAGAATAAATTAGAATAGAAAATCATTTATTAACATACACACGCTTACATCATTTATACAAAAAAAAGAAAAATAAATAAATAATACAAATGGACAGAAAAAAAGAACAGATGAGTAATAAAAAATAAATGAAGAGTGTGAAGTTAATTTATTTTATTTATTTATTTATTATCAGGCAACAAAGTTACAATATAACAGGCCCATAGATACATACCTTAAAAACTAACATATACATAGCTTATAAACATTTATTGTTAGTATAATAACTTAAAACTATGTTAGTAATTTACATAGCATTGGCTTGTGCTGTTTCGGTGGTGGCAATCTCCCGCGAAAACGCCGGTACACCACTCCCTTCGGCCAAAAGTCCTCCTTCATAAAGGTGTCGTCCAGCTTAGCTGTTGGGACTCGCACCACAAATGCGTTAAAACTGACATTATGTCGCGATTCCAGCGGCTCCACCCTCAGAAGGAAGTTGGTCTTTGTCTTAATGTACTCAACCACATCCTGCACTGTGATGGTGTGGTGCAGGCGCGACAGGTACATCGGCGTAGTCGGCGTCGCAGCACGCAGCAGGAACTGGGGCCCTGTCAGTGCGGTACCGCAACGGTTCTGACTCGGCCGGTGATGGCGTGCCCTCTTCCTTTGGACCTTGACGAAACCGTCGTCGTCTCGTTCCACGGCGGCATGCTTTGACACTCTCTGAGCGTTTAGGTTGGAAGCAGCAACAGAGGCGTAGTCACGTCGGCTGGGCTTCGTTTGGATGGTGACAGGCTCAGGCTCAGCTGTTACGTGCGGCACCGCGGGCGAAGGTGCGGGGCGGGTGGACGGCGGAGGCGGCGCGGGGGGCGCGACGACAGCGGGTTGCACGGCACGGGGGGCCGGCGACTGCAGGGCGCGGGGGGCCGGCGCCGGCGTCTGCGGGGCGCACCGAGCCGGCGTGCGCGCGGGGGCAACGGCTGCGTCAGCGTTGCACGGCGACGAGGTCGGCGTCGAAAATGCTGACTCGAAACTCAGCCGCGGCGCGTTGACGAATGCACCGCGCCGCGTGTTGACGTTTGAGTCATCGACTGACCTACTTACTGTGAGTGATGCGCGCAAACTATCCACTTCCTAGCGCAACTCACTCACAGTATTCTGTGATGCTTCGAACTTTAGCACCACGTCCGCCAAGCCCGCCTTTAAGGTCACAATGTCCTTCAGCAAGCAGGTTACGTCGACGTGGTCGAACGTGACGGGAGGGAGCTTGTTTAGGTCCCTCGCCACAAACGTCGGCACGTCGTCAGGGTCGGTCTCCTTCAGCAGCGTGATTATTTCCTGCAGGCTCTTCGGTGCCCCATCACGGCGATGAGACACCATCTGGTCACTCTTGTTTACAGATGCAAACAGTAGCTTCTTGGCCGCAGATATGTAGTCCTCGCTGAAGCTGGACTTGCATATCTGCACCGCACTTACTTCATCTATCACGTCCAGCTTCTGTTGCAGGAAGGCGAGGAGCTCGTTAACCACCAGTTTGTCGCTCATGGTGGTGGTTCGCGCGGCGACTCGCGCCGCGTTACGTGTCTGATATACGATTTAAATTAAATTGCATTCGCTGCGTCCGCACAGAACGGCGCGTACTGTGTTAAAGGGCTCAGTCTCAGCCTAAGCTGCTGTGTCATTCATGGATGTTCAGAATGACACAGAAGCACTGTTATTCTGACCGGGCCTAAATTATATGGAGCTAGTGACAAGACAAATAACAAAATAAAATGAACATTAATTTAAAATAAAATAAAAGTGCAAACCAAAAATAAAATAAAATAAAAATACTATGAAGGCTTCAGTGAGCACGATTCCTTTGCCGGACCCACCGATAACTCAGCCATGACGTTTAAGGAAAAAAATAGCATTTCATTTACGTAGGTACTCAACAGTCATGTTAAAATTTACATAATTACAAGGCCATGTGATAAAACAATAGATGACGTGGCACGTGACGTGGCAATCCAGCAATTGGTCTTGGGAATTGGCATCATGGACGTGGCATGGTTGCATGCGTGTATTCAACGCATGTCTGCTTTCACGCCGAGACCAACAAGTCAAACCCGTGATTGCGAAAACCGAGATGTCCGTGAAACCGATAATATTAGTGGCAGAGAATTTTAGGAGAAAGCAGAAAGATGGTGCTCCTCAAGAGGGCGGCTCCGGTGACTGGACCTTTAAACCCGTCCCAAGCACGTCGTGAAAACCCTGAACGTACTCGTAAGTTTATGTATAAGATGTTAGTACCAGAGCCAGTCTTTAATCTAGTTTTAAATAGAGTACACATAACGCCGGAGTTTTTGGACATAATGGGCAAAAATAATTGGTTTCTTTGCGGCATAGTCTAAGGGATTTATGTTCTACTATGCCAAATACGAGTTATCTCTTGATTATATGTATGACGGTATACAGCAAAAAAAAATAAAAATTTAATTCAGTCGCTGAAAGGGTTTATAAAATCCAACAGCAAATATGACGCTGCACTTTCTCGCCAAGAAGTCCTCGATATTTTTACGTAGTAAATACCTTTCACACTTTACTACAATCTGTCAAGACTCTTTATTTGTTTTTGTCTTTTTAATAACCGTGTCGCGCAGCGGTAAAATAATACAACCACCCCCTCTCTTCCCTTGGGTGTCGTAAAAGGCGGCTATCGGACTAAAGACTGCACATACATCCAACAGCTTGGAGCGGAGATGGGCTCACCACCTGTCACGCTGAGCACATGTGCAGTCGCTATTTAGTGAAAAGTGGACTATTTTAGAGGACTGCTTTTGCTGTTCTCATTGCCTAGTCTCTGACTAACCCTTTGGGGATAATAGTTGTTATTATAATGGTTGAAAGGCTAAATTGGTTTAAGCGATTTTTTTTGCGATATTGAGCTAAATACTACTCTGTCAAGAAAGTACCGGGAAAAGATCAATAATACACAAAATGTTAGTTATTCTTCCAAATTTATTTTATCACCTTCAAAGTATGCTCCTTCAGAAACGATACACTTACGCCAACGAATAATCCAATCATCAAAACATTTTTTAAACGCTTTTTCCGGAATTGAGTTCAGTTCTCGCCGCGAATTCTCCTTTGTCTTCTACCGAATGAAAACGGGTGCCACGAAGTGGTAATTTGAGTTTAGGAAAAAGAAAGAAGTCGGCTGGAGCCATATCTAATGAATAAGGTGGTTGTTCGATGGTATTTGTTGAGTTTTTGGTCAAAAATTCGTTCACAATGATGGCCTTGTGCGAAGGCGCATTATCGTGGTAGAAAATCCAAGAATTTTCTTTCTACAAATTTAGCCTTTTTCATCGAATATGCTCTTAAACGCCACATAACGCTCAAATAATATTATTTATTTACCGTTTGACCTTCCGGCAAGAATTCTGGTGCACAACACCGCGATAGTCCAAGAAAACAGTCAACATGACTTTGACTTTTGATCGACTTTAGCGTGGTTTTTTCGGTTTCGGTTCAGTCGGAAGGCGCCACTTCGAAGCTTGTTGACTAGTTTGCATGTCAAACTCGTAAACCCACGTCTCGTCACTAGTAACAATGCGTTGCATGAATGTTGGGTCGGAGTTGACTCGTTCTAGCATGTCCTCAGCGACTCTTATGCGATTGAGTTTTTGGAGATAAATCAGGTCCTTTGGGACTAACCGAGTGGGCCGAGCGGAGCATTTATTTAAAATGGTACGGATCGACTCGTGAGACACAGAAAGTTCAGCGGCTATCTCTCTCAAACTTGAATGAGGATTTTCAGTCACCATTTCCTTCACTTTTGCGATGTTAACTTCAGTTGAAGACGTTGATGGTCTACCAGAGCGAAGCAAATCTTCCATCACATCTCGACCGCTTTTGAACGCTTTGTACCACTCATAAGCACGTATTTTTGATAAAGTCGATTCACCGTAAGCCTTCTGTAACATTTTTAGTGACTCCGAACACGAAATTCCATTGGCGACGCAAAATTTAAGACAAACTCTTTGTTCGATGTTTTTATCCATTATGAAATTCGCAATACACACTAGATATAAACTAACTAAAAACAGCACTGTATTTAATATTATTAACAGATGCAACTCAAACTCAGCGCCAAAATAGATAACAGTTGTGCCAATATTACAACAAAAAAAAACAAAAAAAATAATTTGGAATCATAAACAAATCATCCGATCGCGTAACTTTTTTGACAGAATGTATATATTCGGAATCAGCAATTTTTTTTTCGTCGTTTGAGTCAGGTTTCAAAATTTTTTACTACTTTTTTGGCGCGTAGCACCCAGAACAAAACAGGCCTCATTTCTAAGCTCATTGATCTATACGACGCAAAGTTGGACAAATTTGAGGACTCGATGACTTAAGCTATTTTTATTTCTCGAACTTTTATAACATGTGTCGATTAAGGCATTTTGGCTTTTTCGCCATGGTTGTGGTTTTATCGTTTGGTCTATTTTGCATTAAACCAAAACAAAATAAGCTTTGTCGTTTGGCCCATTTTGCATTCAACTACATTAAAAACTGTATCGCTCACAAATATCTTATGGATATTGGACCTTGCTGAATAATGATGGTCTAAGCATCAATATCTACTATGATCTAGTAAGGGTTCATTTTAATTTAGCCTATAGTTCCCCTCATGGTCATCTGCATCAAAGCTACTTCACTCTGGTGCAACACCATCATGTTGCATTATACTCAATGGGAATATTTTTCAACTGCTAATTAACTTGGCGCTCAATTAAGTTTTTATTCTTAGTCGATGCTTGAGTTACTTTACTTTCAGCTATTTTACTAACGGTAACTAACACTTGAACCATTTTGCCTTTTTTAAAAAATTACTAAATTTGATGTATTTTGGGTTAACCGACTTAAATTTTCTAAAATAATACACAATTACCAACAGTAATAGCTTAAAGAACTTCCTTACTTATTTAGGGATACACTGTATTAAATAAATCAAAATCTATTAGATAGGTGTCTATTTATATATTTTTTTCTAAAACCAACAACTTTAATGTCTTCCAGCAAGTTTTACAAAATGTCGCTTGGATCAATTAGCCTTTCAACCGTCGGTTTGTATGTATGTATGTGACAAAAACATTGACGACAAACAAAGTCATTAAACTTAGATTTTCGTAGCAGACACCTAACGAAATATTCATAAGTGTGCTAACCACATAAGAAATTCAGATTATACCATTTTCGTTGCGTTCACAAGTTCCATGAAAAACTGATTATTACTTTGTTGGTACGAGTTTGCGAAATATACAAACAACTTTGAAGTTTCAGATTTACGTACGAATACTTACCTATTTAGTGGAACGTGTATTTTATTTGCAGACATAAAAGTATTTATGAGATACTATAATAGATAGAAGAAAACTGTAATTATGACTGTAAGTAAGATTAAGTAGTAGAAACAATGATGAAATTATTCAGAGATTTTTTTAACATTGAAATATGAGGAATTTGTGCATTCGAGTTTACTATTTATTTATTATAGGTGAAAAATAAAATTTAACTTTAACTATCTGTAACATAAAAAGTATTAAGCTTTAATTTAGGTATATTTAAAAAAAAAAATGTTTGTTTAATTACTGTAAGTAATTAATGTATCCGAAATAATTAAAGTAAAATAAATATGATTCTACCTTCTCCTTTACATCTGCGGGGAACAAGACGAGGATGGTATATAACGCAAAGCGCTTTGTGCGTATTGGTGGTCCTATACGCACAAAGCGTTTTGCGTCATTATTTTTGATGCGGACAGCTATGGAGTGGAATTCCCTTCCTGCGGATCTGTTTCCTGACACGTACAACCTGGACATTTTCAAGGCAAGGGTGAACAGGCATTATCTAGGCAAGTATGCTACATCCTAGGCCGCTTCGTCACTTACCATCAGGTAAGATCGCGGTCAAATACTTGCCTAAAAGAATAATAATAAAAAATAATATTAATAATGAATACGTGGTTAGTTCGTTTGGGAAGGCCTAAGCCCAAAAGTGGGACGTTTATAGGCTGATATTGATGAAATAATTAATTAAATGGATGGCAATAGTGCTTTTTTTCAATAAATTTTGTTTATTTCCACTACTATTTACGTAAAACTATTTACGTAAAAGACAAATATTTGTTAAATGTCGCAAAGAACAACAAAAATACGTTTTTAAGACATGCTACGCCATGTACCTACTTTATTTTTGTTCTAACAAAATGAAAAAATACTTTATTAGTTCTAAAAAAAGTGGCAACCCTAACTGTCACTTAAGAAGTGGTAAACAAGCTGTTCTCAAATAACCAAACTTTCCTGTAAGTATGAAAACAAATATTATATTGTTATGAAGTCCCATTGCGGGGCTTAGCATCGCAGCGTACAAAGTTTGGGAGTGGCTGACCTAGAGCTAAGCCCTTCCAAGCCGCCCATGTATCTTACTTTGTTCACGATTTATGCTGTCCATCAAACTTTGAATATAAGATGATTTTTCGTCGTTAGTATAGTGTTTAGTCTGGAGGCTATAAAGTGCAAATAAGTATTTTACACTACAGAATTGAAGTCAGAATATTTATGTATGAAACATAGGTATTTTTAGGGGTAAGCATTTGACCTTCATCTAACCTGATGGTAAGTGGAAGGTGGAAGTGCGCTTCACCCGAAATCCTCAACCACTGAGGAACTGGCTATCTTATCTCTAAACTGACGGAACACAACACTGCTAGTAACATTGTTGTAATGGCGCCAAACCTAAGAGGAAACACTACGTGGAAGTGGCATGCAAAATTCTCTTATAAAACACAGAAAAACGACGTTTCGTAGTCCCCTGTTTCCTCCTTCAGAACTGGACCAATTTTTATGTTTTTTTCAGCATCGGATAAAGAAAGCGATTTTCTACGTGTCTGTACGTTTAATTTTTTTTGTATTAATTCATTTTTTTAACAACCAGGAGCCTTCAAAATTTAGCTTAATCACTCCGTTTTAAGGCTTCAGAAACATTTATAATAATAATAATAATAATAATGCCGTCCTGGAGAATCACTCCGACATATTATTTCCGGTTGTTCTCATCTTGCTAACGGAGAGTATTTGCACAGACACAACCAAGTAGCCAGAATAATTCACCAGCAACTTGCTCTTCAATATGGCCTTATTGAATCAGAGGTGCCGTACTATAAGTACGCACCTGCGCCAGTTCTCGAAAATGGTCATGCAACGCTCTACTGGGATCGCTCTATCATCACGGACAGGACTATTGTCGCCAATAAGCCTGATATCGTGGTGGTCGACCGATCTCAGCGCCGGGCAATATTGGTTGATATCACCGTACCTCATGAACTGGTCCTAAGCACACGATTTAAGTTTCTATACGGCATACCAGGGAAATGAAATCTCTCTTTGAATCCGTTACGAAAATAACTGTAATAAATTGTGGAAGGCAATTTTTATTTATGTAAATAAAAGAGTTCTGAAAACGATCCATATCATTTTTATTATTGGACATAGAACGCTGCACCTTTTCATGATGTTGGCAAAACAGGAGACAGGTTTTTTTTAAATTTCCTCGGAATAACGGAAAGTGTTTAGGTTTACGCGCATGAAGTCGCGGGCTACTGCAAAATATGAATCCAGTACTATCTTAATTAGGTACCTTTTTAAAATGTATTAAAAAAAATAATAATATGTGTAAATTTATACTGGTTGTCTGGTGAGATCATCAGATGAGGGGTTATAGCGATAAGACAGCCAAATTGTGACTCTATTTTATTTTTATCGTATTGTCTTATTGTAGTAAAAATTGTGTTCTATTTTTAAGTTTGTTTTTAAGTTCTATGTAAATCTTTGTGGTGTTGCAATAAAAGAGTTATCTATCTATCTATCTATCTATCTATCTATCTATGTTAGTATTTAATGTAATTATATGGCACATTTTTTATATTATATTTATTTTTATATTATGTATATTATATTGAGGAGCTCGATGGCGCAGCGGCTAGCGCGTTCGGCTTGCGATTTTGCTCGCTAAGCCACTTTCGCAATGCCGGGTCGCTAGATGGGTGACCAAATTAAAAACATCTCGAGCTCCTCCGTGCTTCGGAAGGTACGTTAAGCCGTTGGTCCCAATTGTTGTCGTAAGATGGCAGTCGCTAAACCCCACCAACCCGCATTGGGCCAGCGTGGTGGGTTATGGCCCAATATCCCCACGTGCTATTGTCCACGTGGGAGGCCTGTGCCCCTGTCCCAGTGGGACGTTAATAGGCTGATGATGATTTATTTATTAACGGCATATTTTTTTTCTAAACTTCCTTACCTCTGTATAAAGCTGTGCAGTATCTTGCGCATTATTTTCCCCACAGCTAAAAAAGACGTACTGAATGTGGGTAAAAAAAAGATTTAGATGTTAAGTTTACTTAAATAAAGACTTTTATTGGAACTAAAATTAGCACTGTCTTGAAAAACGACGAATAATCTCACCTGAGGCAAGGTGTCTTATTTCAAATGCTATTTTTAGTTTGTCGGTTAAAATACACTTGTAGTCGATAGCCATTGAAGGATTAGGAGAGATTGGGCATGTTTTAAAATACACTTGAAGTAGTAAAATAACCGTATCACGTAGCAATTAATACTACGACCCTCTCTCTTCCCTTGGGTGTCGTAAAGGCGACTAACGGACTTAAGACTACACATACATCCATCCATATGTATGTAAAATTACATATATATGTAAAAATGCACACGTACTAGTAAACATTAACTCTTTTATTATGATGCATACAATTTTTCTTGCTATTCGTATTCGCTTCTGGTTGTAGCCGTAATAAATCAGCGATTTACTTACAAAGCGGGTGGATGCTAAGCTGCGACCTTATCTGGTACACACAGATCGATATATTAAAAACTGTCGTAGAATAATAAAATACACAATTTTGCAAATTATTAGACCAGTTACAGTAGGTATTTATTACATCTACATAAGGCTACCTATGGTCTTTCTTCGTTTTTTGTATTTAAAAAGTACCTATTGTTCATTTCGAAACCCTTGCTTTTATTTCTACTTTGTATGATTCATTTTAAACTCTACCAGTAAGTAATACACTTTGATATAAAAGTTTAAGGCAGCATTCCGTAGTTATTCAAAGTACGAGGAGGTATGAAAGTGTTCAACATTTTTTAAAGTGCTCGTACGCCGGCCGGCGGCATGCGTGCAGAAGAGAGATAAGTTCTAGTGGTTTCAACTGTAATAAAACTAAGTTGTTTGATGTTGCAGCTCGTGTGCAGATGAGCGTGCATTAGGTTCGCGTAATAAAACCTCCTTGCAAATCCATTTGAATGAGCAAACTTTTTAATTATCTGTTAAAGAAGTTTTGACGGACGTTCTCGCGGGAAAATGTAGTTTAATAGTTTCTGTTTTGGTTTTGTTTCTGAATAAGGAGCACGAATTACGATAAAACTGTATTTAACTAATAAATTTAACAAGTATTGAAATCTGCTTCATTTAATATTAATTTCATTGGATTATTATGTATTTAGTGATGTTATTTGACATGTTAAGTGAGAAGAAAAATATGGTAATAATAATTAATAAAAAATAATAAACCAAAGATTTTTTTAAAAGAACTTAGTAAAAAAGCTATAAATGTAATAAATTAAGTAATCTGATATTAATAATGACAGCTACCTATTTTTTACCTGGTGAAACATGACCTTATCAAGGCAAACTTGTTGTGCTATTTTTCATGTGAGAAGGCCTTTGTCTAGAAATGGAACGTTTACGGGCTTTAAGACAATGAATCAAAACATATTTAGGACACGTAAGTTATTCAAGCAAATAAACTTCATTCCAAGAACTTAGCATCTGGACTTCTTCTACGACATGGCGGAAAAGTAAAGCATCATGTTTGCAGTTTTGTTTTATTTAAACGTGTTTTGTCCAATATTAATGTGAAATAATGTACAATTTATGAATTGTTAAGTGTTTATAAACGTACAAGAGTGTTGGTAAATAAAAAACGCAATTTCGCTTTTCACATTCTTTGAGTCCGTGTGAGATCTCAGTAAAGTCGCACGTTTTTACTGAAACTCAAGAGAATCTGGAGAAATCTCGACTAAGAGAATCTGGGGGCACGGCAGTGCACCCGCCAAGTCGAGCAAAAAATACGGCACGGCCGTACCACAGTTGTGGCCGTACAATCCTTTTCTCGAAGCAGTTCAGACCATTTTCGACCCCCTATTAACTTCGTTGTGGATAAAAAAAAGAAGCCCAAATTTTCAGTAACCCAGCAGGCATTGTATAAACACGCTATATTTCAAATTTCATTCAATTTGAACTAGTAGTTTAAGAATTATAACTAGTTAAAGTAATTTTGTCACTCACTGACTGGCTGATCATCAATACTCTAAGGCACTTCTAGCGGACATAGAAGCTTCAAATTTTGAATACAGTTAGTATTTAGTGTATAAATCAAGGAAAACCTTAAATAAGTATTTGGCAACTTCGGTTCAGTTTTTTAGAAACACCAACTGCATAATTAACTTTGTAATCCCATATGAATATATAGGATTACAAAGTTACATACTATTATATATTTATATATTATATTACTATAATATAATGGTAATATAATAATATAATGGAATATCCGTTGTTGGTATTCAAGAAGTGGAAGGTACCGGATAGGAAAAAAAGAAATACTATCTACCAAAAAAAATGAGATGCCATCAAAAACATACCTAAGTAGGTACTTATTTGTAAAAAAAACCAAGTCTCGCAATAGAAATTCAAATCTTCTACCGTAAAAAGTTGAGAGATCCATGTATTACCAAGTAGGTTGACTTGGCAATCGCACTAAACCATCTAATTTAATATAATATTATGTATTACTTGTGAGACACATTGTGTTTTCATGCGATGGCCTAGTCAAACGACTTGGCCATCGCATGAAAACACAATTACATGTTACCGGTATTACATGGATCTCACGACTTCTTACGGAAGAAGAACTGAGTTGCGAGACTTGGTTTTTTTACAAGTATGTTTTTGATGGCTATAATTTACCATTAAACGTTCATACAACCTATCATCTACGTTATGCAAAGAAAACATTTGCTATTATCTCTTCTACTTACACTAACTGAATTTGCTAACCGTACCAAACAATTATTAAAGAAAAAAAAATACTCAGGATCTCCGAATGATTCTCCAATTCGTCTCAATAGAAATGACTTTGAAAAATGAAAATAAAGCGGTCTGTTAAACTAATTGGAACCCTATTGGGGTGCTATTCGCGAAACTTACATAATTAATGATACATAATCACGATTATTATTCCCGAAGGGTTAGTCAGTGACTAGGCAATGAAGACAGCAAAAGCAGTCCTCTATCATAGTCCACTTTTCACCAAATAGCGACTGCACATATTCTCAGCGTGACAGGTGGTAAGCCTATCGCTGCTCTATGCTGTTGGATGTATTTGCAGTCTTTAGTCCGTTAGTCGCCTTTTACGACACCCAAGGAAAGATAGGGGGTGGTAGTATTTTTTCATCGTTACGCGATACGGTTATTATGAAAATAAAGCAGTCTGTTAAATGAAGTGAAACCCTTTCGAGGTGCTATTTGCGAAACTTCGGGCAAAGCAGATAAATTATTTACGCGACCCACGACACCGTTTCGTTTCATCCGAAAAGGCTTTGATTATGACAGATACAAATTGAAGAACTGTATTCGACATAACAGCGATAATAATAAGTCCAACTCCTTCATTATTTAATGTTCAGCAGTTGTTCTAATAGGAGTTGTACGTTTGAGGAACTTTTCTTCTAATGTCGCCGGTGGCTTGCTAACTTGGCTATGAAAAATGCTATGGATATCTCCTACTTACTACTTAGTTAAAACTCGGACTTGTTATTCGTAATCCCGAGCCAACCCCGTGGTAGAAAAGGAAAGGTACCAGGTTCTTAGTTGATATTTTTTTGTAAAAAAAGAGAACTAAATGTTATAAGTACTTTTGCTCTACATAGCGTTATGTAGTGGATAGTTAGTTAGCAGGTAATTAGCTTTATCCTTAATTGCAAATAAACTTGCATAGTAAAAGTATTTGGTTTATAAGCAACTAATTTATCACAAAGGATAGAGACAAACAATTTCGTACGTTAACCTTTATAAAAAAAGTCAGCAAGACTTTATTGTACAAGCTAAAATAGACCCTATAGTGTTTACCCTCACCGTGCCACCACTGTATCCCTCACGTACAATCACCAAATTCAGCAGTTTGTCACGTATAACACCAAAATCGCTTGCAGCAAGGATTTCCATTTACGATTATCCTAACAACTCAAAACCATATTGGTAGCAAGTGCTTCGACGCAAACATTGTCCATTGAGCAGTGAAGAACGAGCTGATATGAACCAAAGTGATAGATGATTATCGCGCACTATGCGGTTCGATGTATGTGCAGTCTTTAGTCCGTTAGTCGCCTTTTAGAACACCCAAGGGAAGAGTTGGGTTTATAGTATTCTTGAAGAACTGTATACCATATAACAGCGATAATGAGTCCTAATATGAGTAAGTGTATGATATATGTAGGAAATAAGGAAGTGACTGCTTCGCCCTATCCTTAACGCTTCTTGTGTTGTCTTATTAACAAAGTAATTGCATCAGGTACGAGCGTAAATAGCGTAAACATCGTTTCGGTGCGGCCATTTTTATTTAGTGTGGCTGTTACACTTCGTTAGAGATTTCGCAGACTCTTTTACGAGCTGCCTGGTAAATAGTTAGGGAGTGTAAACGAACTTTTGATTCGCCACCCGAGATAGTTTAATGTGTGAAACTAAATTAGATGCGCAGTGCAAAGTACTTTGTGCAGTTACAGCTTTTAGTATTTAAACATGTTGGGTAATAGATTAGAGCAGTGTGGTACAGTGGCTGTATAAAGAACTAGCGGCTGCTCGCGGCTTCACCCGCGTGGTTCCGGTTCCCGTGGGAATATCTGGATAAAAAGTATCCTATGTGATAATCCAGGTTATAAACTACCTGTATGACGAATTTCATCCAAATCCATTCAATAGTTTTTACGTGAAAGAGTAACAAACATGCACACTCACAAACTTTTGCCAATAAAATATTAGAGTGATTAGTCGGAAGGATACTACCAACCCATCTCTTCCCTTGGGTGTCGTAAAAGGAGACTAACTGGCTAAAGACTGCACATACATCCAACAGCATAGAGTGGTGATGTGCTCACCACCTATTACGCTGAGCACATGTGCAGTTGTGATTTGGTAAAACGTGGACAATGGCGGATGAGCAGTCTTCCGTCTGTTAGTAGCCTTTTACGACTGAGTTTACGACACCCACGAAAGAAATGAGTTGGTAATTCAGGTTGAGAATTCCTTATGAGTTAGTCAGAGACAAAAGCAGTGAACTGTCACAGTCGACGTAGTATGTATGTAAAAATGTATGATTTGAAAAAATTGGAAATGTTAAAAAAAATTCCAAGAGTAGGATTCGAATCCACACCCTTCTGACAATCCCGGTCAGGTGCGAATTGAATCGAAGCAAAGATCGGGTTCGAATCTTTTTTCATGAAAATTTTCCAATTTGTAATTTGGTGTTGTTTAAAATCTGCGTTCAAATGATATATTTTTTTTTTATAGAAATGCATGTACATGTAAATTTTTTTTCATTTATGTATCACGCTAGTGGCGCCAGCGGTGAAACATTGCAACATTGTCTCCCATTCTCGCAATTGCCCTGGTATTTGTTTAGTACCTGTTTTAGCAGAACTTAGTGCGGTCACACCTTAATTAGCGGTGAGGTAGCACGATACACCCCTCGCTTAAACCAGTTATGTTGACAAGTTAGGTGGTAATGCATTTATTTATTTACTTACAAGCTTTGCCCCGCTATTTTCAACGCATTAGTTTTCTGGGGAAAAAGTAGCCTACAACCGTTTTCAGGGCTGTAACTAAGTTTAAACAAAAAATCATCAAAATCAGTTTATACCGTTAAAGCGAGAAAGCGTAAGTATTTATTTGGTAGTCAACAAAAACCTGTACCAACAATAATAAACGATGATACAGTTACAAACAGAAAGCTAATCTTAGTACAGTATTTAATTATAGACGTGGCTGGCATTAAATTGGAAAAAAACCCACCACGCTGGCCCAATAGTGGGTTGTAACCAATCTCGCCCAATCTCCCCACGTGCTGTTGCATGTGAGACTCCTCCCACAATGGGAGACCTGTACCCAGCAGTGGGAATTTTATAATAATAATAATAATAATAAACAACAAAATCAACAACAAGACCAACATCTCAAGAGACTCTCGCTAGACGGCTGGATCAAGGGCCAGATACAGAAGGCGGTACTTCTTGACACGGCACGCATCGTCAGGAGGTTCCTCTCTACAGCCCTAACCACCGGTAGTTTGGGCCCTGCCCCGCTGGCGGCGGCACCCTAGATTTAGGTTTTTTATAATGTTTAATGTTTTATAGTAGTTTTGTTTATTATTTTTGTATGGAATATTATAAAAAACCTAGACTTAAGAAAATAAATAAATGCGAGAATAATAATAATAATAATGTTTATTTACTAAGATAACACAGATCCATGGGTTAGTAGCTGTTACTTATGGCTATGTTAGTAGGTACAACTTTCCGCATTCCGGGCGGCTGCCTTAACCACTTGGCTACCGAGGTCTGGCTTTCAACCGTCGAAATTTGTCAGTGCTTGATGCTTATGTTTTTAGTCAACATTGTTTGTCAAGTAGCCAAGTGGTTAAGGCAGCCGCCCGGAATGCGGAAGGTGCGTGGTTCGATTCCCGCCTGAGGTTGTCGTCTTTTTTCAGTGTTTAAAATTTTACTATAATATATTTAAGCGTTAATAAAACGCTAAAATATAAAACTTTAAGGTACAACTTTATTACAATATTTTAGCAGCAGTTTCATCCGCCAATAAAACAGATCAAACGCTCTGTTTGATCAGCAGGTGAACAAAATGCCCAATAAGGGGAGAGTCATGTCTCTCCACAACGGTCCTTAAGATGCTGTTGGGGCTACCGCGTATCCTTTCTAACAGCGATGCTATTTTCTCGCGGATGATGGCATGAAAGCCGTCAGTATACGATTGAGCAAACATTGCTGACGCGCTACAGAAGCGAGGAAGACCCAACAGAGCCATAAACCCGTTGTTATATTGAACACGTAGGACATTTAGCAATTTTTTTGGTGTAGCTGAACCACAGACTGCTCGTGTACAAACTCTGACTATATGCCTTAAACAGCATGATTTTAACTTGGTCTGTACAACGAGCGAACCTGCGGGCCAGCTATGTTACACCTAACCGCCAATGCCCTACGCTCCCTTTCAATATCGACAATATAGACTGATGATGATAATGATGATACTGTCCTATTTTTTTTAATATTTTTTTATTCCATAACGGGTAAGCGCTTGGCCGATAAGGCCGAAGGCGGAAGCGCGCTTCACCCGGAATCCTCAACCACTGAGGAGCTGGCTACCTTATCTCAAACTGTCGGAACACAACAATGCTTTAAACATCGTTGTTATATCGACAGACTTAGATAAGATGGTGGTAGCTAGCCAGGCGGACTTAACAGCCCTACCACCAACCAAACCGAGCACACATAGATGTACCCCCCGCTGGGAATCGAATCCGGGACCTCTGGGTTTAAAACCGGTGGCTTAGCCACAAGACCACAGAGGCGGTTAAAATATAGCTGTACAAGACCTTTATCATTAAAATTAAGTCATCGCTTCAGTTGATTGGTATTAGTATTTTCTTAATAATCACAAACCGTGTCTCGTAGCGGTGAAAGAATACTGACACATCCCTCTCTTCCCTTTGGTGTCGTAAAGGCCGACTTACGGACTAAACGCTAGGTCTCGGTATCCGAATAATTTGATAATGCCTATGTACAAGCTTGCTATAGCTGGTTCAGGACCATACGCAATGACGATAAAAGCATATTATTAGACTACCTAATTACATAAAGGCTGAACCTAACCCGAATATATTTATAAATTTGCTAAAAAAATTCCTGCAAGACAAGTGTTATTATGAATTAAACGAGTTCTTTAACGATAATACCAATAACTTTAAAAAAATTTAAACTAATAAAATTTTCAACCATACCTGATGTTAAAACAACTAATACTATTTTCTTTCCTAGAATGAATAATATGTTGAAGGTGTCGGTCCAATTTCTATGATTAATTTATTTTATATTTAAAAATACAATCATTGTTTTATTATTACTTACCTACTAATCATTTGTTACTATTTAATCAATTAATTTAATGATTCATAAAATATTGTAATATACTTAAGTAATTTAAAAAAAAGTGCCATTACAAAATTGCAACGCCCTTCCTGGGCCCATATGATTACTACCATATTTTATAAGACCCTAATGTACCTACATACAATATGTGATGCAATAAATAAATGAAATGAAATGAATTGAAAGACTGCACAAACCAACAGCATAGAGCGGCGATGGGCTCACCACCTGTCACGCTAAGCACATGTGCAGTCGCTATTTGGTGAAAAGTGGATTATAGCAGAGGACTGTTTTGCAGACTTCATTGCTTAGTCTCTAACCATTCGGGGATACTAGTCGTGATTTTATGTATGTATTTATGTATTAATACGGTTTACGCATTTCGGATGCCCGTACAAATTTCAATGTTGAAAAGTTTAAAAACCAGTCAGCCATTTTGGTGAAACTCGGCATGCTGAAGTAAAATATAGAGATTTAAATAAAAAGCGTTTATTTAACTAAGTTATTTTGATTCTAAACTTTCTATAGTGGACTTTAAATCGCAATAACTCAGTTTAAATAAACGTTTTTTAAAAATGTTTTGAACAAACTATTTAGATTCCTTTATTTAACTCTAGCATGAAAATTTCATTAAATTTGGCTAATTGGTTTTTAAAAATTTCATCTTGTAAGTTTGTATATGGGAAACCGAAATACGTAAACTCTCTTAATACGCATGACAAATATTGGTTGGTGATCAAGGTTTATGTATCGAACAATTCCGAAACTTACTTAACCATACCTGGGAATTGAATTTAGCTTAGCTCGCAGTGTAACTTCGGCTTAAGCGCAGGCATATTAAGTCGCAGTAAGAAAGTTAGAGCCTTAAGATAATTGCATTTCTTGAGAAGTAGTTATATCCCGGAAGATTTTACGAAAGCGTTTCTTAACTATCTCGCTATGTAGACATTTTGTATCGACTTTTTCTGCAGTCTTCTGATAGCAACCGGGACTTATCACTAAACGTGCCTTCCGGAGCACGGATACATTATTTAGTCACCCATCCGAGCACCAACCACGCCCGAGGTTGCTTAACTTTTGCGATAGTTTCGAAAGAACCTTCTTGTTTATTTACTTTTTTATAATAAAGTCTTTGTGTACGTAAAACATATTCACTTTTATTATACTCCAGCAAAAGCACATCTTTGATAAGCGTCACCCGAGGCATTATAATAATATTTCACGCAAAGAAACTACGCCGGGAATTCTAAACGGTCCCGGCTACGTGCAGTTTATGAGAAGAAATAAACATTCCCGCGTCATAATATACCTACCCACTTGAAGAAAATATGAGATTTTTAATATACTTTCTGAGATTCCGCTTCGCAATATCTGGTTACCAGACTCGAACTTAATAAGGTAAGGCGTTTAGCTTTACTTTGTAAAACCAATTATTTACTGAACTAACTAGATCAAATAATAACAACGATAGTTATTATAATTATTGTGACATTTATTTTATCAAATCGTTAATAAAATTAACTTAAGATTTAAAATAAATAAAGATCTTAGTTAATAATAAATGGTCATGTAACGCTCTATTGTCGTTAGCGACGATAGTTTCGGCAATTTAGCCTATATGAGCAATAACATTAAGCGATATTTCGTTAGAAAGGTTTTTTTTATTCTACAATTTTTACTATGGCGGCAAGTCTCGAATGGCTGTGGGAAAAAAGCTATGGCTAAATAAAATAGCACGAGTTGAAACACAACGACCTACGGTTTTCGTGGATAAGCGACGGACTAAAGTCTGCACATACTTCTAACAACACAGAGCGGCGATGGGCTCACCACCTGTCACGCTGAGCACATGTGCAGTCGCTATTTGGTGAAAAGTGGACAATGGTAGAGAAGACTGCCTTTGCTGTCCTCACTGCCTGCCCCTATCTACTCACCCCTTTACATAGGGTTTCGCAGCTGGAATTACGGGTTCGGCTGTATGATGCTCAGGGGTACTACCGTTCCAGTTCACGCCCCCCGCTGGTTGTGCCTTTACCGGCGCCTCCGACGGGATTCCGGACATGGGTTGGACTCGTAGTGGCTTGTGGTGAGCTGTAGGGCTTGGGAATGCTCGTCTGTCCTGGTATTGTGTGCCAGGACTTCCAATCTCGTGCACAGCGAGCGGGGCTTAGTAGCGGTCTCGGTGGAGCCTGAAGCGAAAAGTCCTGCGGGGATGGTGAGTTTCCCTTTAAGTTAGCAGCTTTGTCCAGTAGTTCTCATTGGACATTGCTGTCGGCATCTCCGGTACTAGTCTGGAGAACTAGTAGAAGCGGCCCCCTAGATGCCGTAGCCTCCGGTCTAGCCAGCCGCGTAGGAAGTGGGAACTGGCTAGGCTCCCGGATGGGTTCCGAGAAGTGAGTGTGCTTACTACTCCGCGACCAAGGTGGACGCTTGGGAGTTGACTTTAAAGTCGACGACCCAAGCAGTGGCAACTGCGAGTTGTGCCCTTCGTGCAATGAGAAGTGAGCGAGCTCAATAGCTCCGGTTACCTATCTGGAAAATAGGCAGTGAACTACACGTGTTCACGGGGAAACTCTCCTGAGACGCTAGTCTTATGAATTCCGAATGAAAAGCGCGCTTCGGCGGGCACTGATTCAGCGTCAAGACCTAACACAGATGTTCTCCTGCGCGAGTTGGTTTACTGGCGCAGGGACGTATGGCACTTCTTGCATATCCTAACGGTTGGTCTCCAGGTGCCAGTACAAAATAAAATTAGTGATGTAAGGAGAGGGGATGTACTCACGGTCTCTTACTAACCCTTTTTTATAATAAATAGGCATGCTCTTGGCCACATTCTTTTCCGTATAATTAAGAAGTGGCCGACGATGGAGCGAGCTTGCCCAGAAGTAGCCTATGCACTCGGGTTTTAGAAGCTTGAAAGATGTTGGGGCTATATGCACTCAGTAACACAGACGCCGGCAGGGAATTCCATACCTTGGCTTTACGCATTATGAATGAAGACGAATAGCGCTTGGTGCGTATGAGTGGAATATCAACCAAGTCCGATGGTAGAAAGGGAACGGTGGAATGCTCGTGTAGCTCAACAGCACACTCTCCAAAGTACAATCTGTAAAATACCGTCAAGCAAGCAACTGAGCGACGGTGAGCGAATCTGTGAAGCTTGGTTTTCACAAGCTTATCGTCACCTATAAGTTTCCCGGCTCTGCGTTCCACCGAATCGAGCGCAGCAAGTTGATATTTTGCTGAGCCGTCCCAAAGGTGGCAGCAATACTCCATGCACGACCGGATTTGTGTTTTA
Source organism: Scoparia ambigualis (assembly GCA_963921215.1). Lineage (NCBI taxonomy): Eukaryota > Metazoa > Arthropoda > Insecta > Lepidoptera > Crambidae > Scoparia > Scoparia ambigualis. The sequence continues at coordinate 20,630,183 of OY992516.1, read as the reverse complement.
TATAGAGTTAGAAGCTGTCTCGGCGTGAAATATTCCTTCGGGACAATAGTCGTGATTATTTGTATGTATGTATTTATATGTACGTATAATCGTCATCAGCCTATAAACTTCTCACTGCTGGGCACAGGCCTTCCCACATGGAGTCATGCACATGGAGAGAGTAGCTAGAGGCTTAGAGACTCAACTAAAACAGTGACATCGATATAAACAACAGAAATGTTATCATATTATTTCAGCCTTTCTCAACCCACAGCTGGGATATTTATTTTTATTATGCCAAAAAACCTTTCGAACAACATATCGCTCAACGTTATTGCTTAATAGGCTGGGGAACATACATTTTTTCGGTCTTCCTAAAAATAAAATTATTTTGGGAAACGTATACATAGGTCACACTAAAAGTTTCCGGAACTGGCCACTTACATAAACAATATTTGAAAAGTAATTACAACATTTGAAAATGGAACTCTTTGACTGTAGAATGCAGTTTGTTTCATCTGACTGTCAATTGCTTTTACACTGTGGCGCCCTCGGACGAATTTGGTCCGAGGTGGCGCCAATTTAAAAATTGCGTGTCTACATTATTAGGATTTAACTCGGGAAAATTTTTGTAGTATGATTTTCTACGATTTTAAGTGTAATTTGACAGCTCAACAGAGCATCGCTCGGCTTTAATCTGCTTTTGGCGATAAAGCACCATGCAAGACGACTATTTATAGCTGGTTTGCAGAATTCAAGCGCGGTCGTGTCAATCTCAGTGACGAATCTCGCGATGGTCACGCGTCCACCGCTGATTGAAACAGAGAGGCTTGTGACCTACCATGAGATTCGCGCATCCTTAGACATAGGCATGAGCCAAATACAATCAATCCTACACAAACATTTAGGTGTGAGAAAGCTGTGCTCGCGGTGGATCCCACACAATTTGACCGAGGCTCAAAAAACGGACCGCGTCACTTGGTGCAGTGCCATGCTTACCAGATTCAACGAAGGTGCGTCAAATTTGGTGTTGGACATAGTAAGTAACAGGTGACGAAATATGGATTTATTGCTACGATCCCAAAACAAAGCAGCAATCGAGCGTATGGGTCTTTCAAGATGAGCCGAAACCGACTAATAAAGCGGCGCGCGTGAAAAGTGCATCTAAGCGGATGATTGCTTCTTTTTTTAATAAAACTGGGCACGTGGCTACTGTTGCTTTAGAGAATCGTCGTACCGTGAATAGTGACTGGTACACGACCATTTGTTTGCCGGAAATTATTGACGAACTCCGTAAAAATAACCGTAAACGCCGTGTCATCTTGCACCACGACAATGCTAGTTCCCACACGGCCAGACAGACAAACGAATTTTTGAAGGTGAAAAACGTAGATTTTATGAGCCATCCTGCATACAGTCCCGACCTGGCACCTTGTGACTTTTTTCTGTTCCCAAAAATTAAGAACCAATAACGCGGTCAACGATTTTCATCACCAGAAGAGGCTGTCGAAGTAGTGGGGCAATGAAAAACCCGTTTCTGAGGTCACCACGGAGAAGTGGCACAAAAGTTTTCAAAATTTGTTTAATCGAATGAAAAAGTGCATTTACGCAAATGGATAATATTTTGAGAATCAATAAATTCATTTTTGACCTTTATTAGTATTTTTTTCTTATTCATTCCGGAAACTTTTAGTGCGCCCCACTACTATGGCAGTGGTCTGCTTCTGCGATCCTTAATGCTTAGACTCTGACTAACCCTTAAATCAATGTATGTCTGTATGTCCTTTTTATTCATCAATTATTCGAATGAACTAAACATTCACCAAATGTCAGTGAACATGTTTATCAACTAAACAAACGACAAACGAATCGACACGGAGCGTTTGCCACATGTCTAGGAAGTCCACGCGAGCCGAGTGGCAGCAGCGGCCAAGTCGTAATGGGCGATTTTATGACAGCTCAAATTAATTAAAAAAAACTCGATAGATGGCGTTTTATGAAAGCCGAGCCGTACCTACTAAAGGGCTAGTAATAAATTCTACAATTTTGCTTGTCTACCTAAATAATAAAAAGTAGTACTTGCCTATTTTCATCTGAATGAAAAGTCCTAGATGTCCTGAGACATCCAGGACCTATTTCAATTTTCGAATGAAATAAATATTATGCAGCCATACACGTGCTCTTCATGGACTCGCCATTTTTAAGCGCCATACTAATCTATGCTAAGCACCATCTATGAAGTCATTTACGAACCAATTTCTTTTTTTTTTTTTATCTCGGAAAATCGCCCATTATAAAGTTCTCTCTGCTCACCGCATCTGCCGGCCTGACGCTCCGCTAACCAAACACTTAAATACTCGGTTTGCACTCGGTTTGAAGTATAATTTAAAGAGGCTTAGTGGGGGCAAGGTTTTTATTAAAGTCCGCGCATTATGAGGTTGTTTCGCTAAACATCGTTATAAAGTTTGTGTTTAGTTTAAAACACTTAACTTGTTATACGGGTTGCAGCTTGTATCGCTTTAACGTCCAGTAATAATCGAGTTATTCCATTTTGACTGTGTCTTATTGAGAATGTTAAGGTGGCAACTGACTTTTATTTCATACTAGCGGCCGCTCGCGGATTCACCCGCGTGGTTCCCGTTTCCGTGGGAACATCGGGATAAAAAGTAACCTATGTGTTAATCCAGGTTATAAACTATCTGTATGCCGAATTTTATTTAAATCTATTCAGTAGTTTTTACGTGAAAGTGTAACAAACATCTATCTATACTTACAAACTTTCGCGTTTATAATATTAGTACGATATGAAACGCAACGTATTATATTATAATGATTCGGGTCTATGGTTGGTAAACAACTTATGATCCTGTAGGCTGTAGTAATCCTTGAAAGCTTTCTGTTAGCTGGTACGTTACTAGATCCTCCGAGGTATTTATTTATTTAACACTTCATGCATGTTTGCAGTCATTTAAGGTATTAGGCATTCGGGTCAGTCATATTAGCCTGAAAATCCAAAGAGGATGTTGCCAGCAACCAAACGAGAGTACAGAGAGTTAACCGTTTCCCGTAGCAGTGAAAGAATACTACCACCCCCTCTCTTCCTTTGGGTGTCGTAATAGAGTTGCAAGAACGATTTTTAAAGTTATTCCTCCATCAAACATATTGCTGTCTTTTTTTGTTCGCTAGACGCAGAAAAAGACAGCAATACATTTAATGAAGCATTAACTTTAAAAGTCGTTCCTGCAACTGAACGTAAAGGACTAAAGACTGCATATACATCCAACAGAATAGAACGGCGATGGGCTCAACACTTGTCACGCCGACAACATGTGCAGTCGATCGATGTTTGTTGAAAAGTGGACTATGGTAGAGGACTGCTTTTGCTGTCCTCATTGCCTAGTCTCTGACTTACCCTTTGGGGATAATAGTCGTAGTAAATAAGTCGGGATTATATGTGAGTATGTTTGTATGTTGCCAGCATTATTCGAACTGTGGTGCCCACAGAAGGAGAACATATATATAGAAAAAAAACAACCAGTCTCAGGAAAGCTCGAACGGGATTTTCTCTAGTAAACATTTTATCCTATATCTATATAGCATTGTGAATGCAAAATTTCAATAATAAAGATATTTATTTATACATAGTTTTAGAATTTAAATTATTTAAAAATATTCTGTGTAAATGTATGATGAATACTAAACTTCCTAAAGCAGTCAAAGTCACCAAAAAGCTCACCTGGTTGCGGAAAACAAGTTAATGGCGAGTTTAGTTGGACGCCCACACCAAGAATTTGGCGAAATAGCCCGAGATAGATAAGATAAGATAAGATAATACATTTATTTGCGAGTGTACAGTACATTAGGATGTTACATTTATAAATTTAGTACATTGTATTCAACCTGCAAGCAGGCGTGCAAAAATCTTAATTAGTGTGACAAAATTATTACATTTTGTACCTAATTTAAGAATTCACTGACGCTATAAAAGCAATGACCCATTAGCCATTTTGTTAACAATTAGAGAGATGAGTTAGAGATCAAAGGATAGTACAGAATAGTATAGTGTAGTATGAAAATAGTATACAATAATTAAAAAGCAACCCGAGGCGAGGCAGCCCGTCGTTACCTTAAATAAAGGGCATAACGAAGTAATTTGTATCAGTAGGTATCTACCCCAAAACTTCTGTTCATTAATAATCTGTTATGTAAAATAACTGGAGAATTGCGAATACTGAAGGCCGTCATACCTTTTCAAGCGGCAGGCGTTTACAAGATTGATTGCAATTCTAGTTATTACAGTAGGTAGGTATATCATAGACAATGCGGATTAGCCCAGAGAGTGAAGGAGTGTTATAGATATTATTTATATTATTTTGCTACCACCCTCTCTCTTCTCTTGGGTGTCGTAAAAGGCGACTAACGGACTAAATACTGCATATACATCCAACAGAATTGGCCGGAGATGCGTTCACCATCTGTCACGCGACTTCGCGTCGTCGCGCGTCGTCGCGACACGCGACGAATAGCGACTGCAAATGTGCTACATTTGCAGTCGCTATTTGGTGAAAAGTGGACTATGGTAGAGGACTGCTTTTGTGGTCCTCATTGCCTAGTCTCTGATTAACCCTTCGGGGATAATAGTCGTGATTATTTTGTATATGTATGTATTTATATTTTTGTGTATCACACAAAAAATATCGTATATAGATAGAGATAGAGCTGTGTGGTGGCGACTCGTTAGAAGAATACTGCTGACCCATTCTTGAGTGTCGTAAAAGGCGACTAACGGACTAATGACTGTGCAAACATCCAACAGTGAAACGTAGACTATTGCAAAGAGAGAGAGAGAAACAATGCCTGTTGTCTAGTATCTGACTATGTATGTAATGTAAATTATATCTTTCGTTATTACGTTCATCATCATTGGCCTATAAGCGTCCCTTTTCTATGGACGTGTGAGATTGGCTATAACCTATGGCCATGGCCCACCAAGCTGTCCCCCCCTATGCGGTTTGGTGGAATTTAAAGACTGCTTTTTTATTATTTATTTATATATAATAAATTTATATATTTTATTATTTATACATATTTAGTAATTTAATATTAAATATTTTTTTTACTTTGCACTGGTTTGGTGTTTGTAATGAGATTATCTTTATATAAACATACATTTTATTTATTTAACCAGACTGTTGCAAATTACTAATATTGACTTACCTGTTTTCACCTGCCTACCCAATGTTATGACGGGAAAAAAATAGTCAACCTAACGTTTGCATATTCTATAGGCTTCATACTTTCGATTGGTACCTATGTAATTTATCTATTATCCAAACCAGTGCAATGTTTAAACTCGCACTCGCAATATATTTTTTAACATTATAAATTTGATATAAAAGACTTTTTATCCATTAACCGGCCCGGTGAAGGTCGTTGTATACTCGGATCCTCTACTATTAAACTATGTTTGTAAATTAATATTAGGACATTTTCTGTGTCGTATCGGTGGCACTTACTTATAGGTATTTTTCCGCTAAAACGTCTATAAACTACTCCCTTGGCCAGAAGTCCTCCTTCATGAAGGCGTCCAACTTTGCCTTGCCAAAATTGTCTTAGGACATGTATGAAGAATGTTATGAGAGTAAGTGAACAAAGGATTGTGTCAGATCGTAGCAAATGGAACTCCGTGGTCCTCCTCCCCTCTGGGAAGCGGGCGTGATGGATGTATGTATGTACGTATGTAAGTATGTATGTATGTATGTATGTATGTAGGGAATGCAATCTCGTTCTCGCGAGATCTCGTCTTCGTGAGATCTCGGCCTTTTTTAGCGAGATTGATCTCGGCCGAAAAATGGGCGAGATCTCGCGAGTTTAACGAGATTGCATTCGAGCATAAAAATGTCTTATTCGAAGCTTGTCTTATTCGTCTTATTCGTAATAATGGTGTGTGATGTGAACTGAACAACCAAGCCTTTCAATTGATGGGTGTATTTTGTTAATTAATCTCTTATTTCTAATAGATCTCTGAGTAGGCATAGTTTTCTTTAATTGATAATAATATTTCAGTTTAAAAGTCAACTCAACTTAGTGAACGAGTCTCATTAAATTTTTTGACTTCTTGTTGTTTTGTTATAAAAGAACTGTTTTATTATTAAAATACTTTTGTTTGATATTAGAAGAAAAGAGAAGACTGGCTGTTTATTTCATTTCATATTTGATTAGATACATTAACTACTTAAAAGTTTATTAAAAAATATAGATAGATACGTCAAACAATGTTAAATACTTACATATAAGTTTGTTAAAAAAAATCGTAAAAGTAAATGTTTATTTCTTAAAATTACCTATAAATCTTATTATTTTTTCCTAATTTATTCCAATATTGTGACCATTTGAAAGAATAAATACACACAACTGCCAATATCGCGAGATCTCGAAATTGTCGAGATCTCGCGGTATTGTTATTCATAAACTCGCGAGATCTCGCCTGAGCCCCAATCACTTGAGATTGCATTCACTATATGTATGTATGTATGTATGATGTATGTATCTTAGGACAACAAACGAGACCAACGGTTTTTGCCAACCATCCGAAACACGAAGGAGCTCGACATGTTTTCAATTTGGTCACCCTTCCAAAGACCCGGCATTGTGAGAATTGCTTTACTGGCAAGATCGCAAACCGACCGCCTCAGCCGTTGTGTCATCGAGCTCCTGAAACCCTATATTTATATCGTAACTAGAAACATGAAAATATACATGTTTCAGATGAGATCCGAACCTTATGAAATCAGGGCGACATCTTTTTCAACCGAATAAAGTCTTCTTATTTTTCATGCATAGCCTTCCTTTCCTATTCATTACAGTTTTGAATATTTGATAGCTCTGAAAAAACTACAGCAGTTGAATATAATTTATAGATTTAGTAACCAAACTCGTAGATGGAGTTCCATGACCCCAGATGTATAGAATAGAATAGAATAGATGTTTTTTATTTGAACAACACTGTACTATCTACTGTATCTTCACCGATCGTCGTTGGGCACACGATTTAGTAGACGATTTTTATAATTTTGTTCTGAAAATTATTATTATTTCCCACACTCAATGATATGTCTAGGTATATATATAGGTATACTCGTATGTATGTTAATATATTAATAAATAGGTTTAAATTATTTATGTATCTCTTATGTTATTTCGTAATATATATCTATTCATCAGATCTTGTGCACTTTCTCTATCTACTTCATATGCCCATAAACCAAAGGTTGTCAGGAAGAGTTCGCTCTTAGCAATAAGACCGCCTTTGCTTATACTAGTTTTAAGATTGTGTCATGTGTAACTGTTTCTTGTGTATGTGCAATAAGGTGTATATCTTTCTATCTTTTACCATTTTCTTTAAAAAAACGGATTATAAAAATCAATTGCCACGAATGTATGTCCGCGTATCAAAACGGCTGCACCTATTCGGCAAATTCATTTTTTATTTTGTTTGTAATTTGTGGTCAGGGCAAGCTTTGTATGAAAGAAACATTTTGGAAAGTCGTTAGACGAAGTCGCGGGCGGACCTCTAGTTACATAGTTTTGACTGAAAGTTTCACTGCTCTTGTTCACGACAACAGATTTAGAGTTCAACAACACTCAGGTCCAGTAGTTAATTGAAATACGTTCACAAACAGCGAAAGAAGACTTAAAAGTATTAAAACTGTTATTGTATTATAATTCACCGCGAGTTAAAGGGGAAATCTCTTAATTAGTTCGTAGTAGAATTGCAAACTGAATAATGTAAAGTGCAATGAAATTAAATCTAAAGCAAATATCCCGAGAGCGGTCTGTCCTTTACCTTAAACCGGAGTCAACGTGGATTTCTTTAATGTAAAAGGTTTTATTCGCGGTCCGGGGAAAAAGGTTGACTGCATCTGGTAGTGCTCGCAGAGAGATGTAAATTGAATCGAATATTCTGGAAGCGGCGGAAATATGAACTGCGCTGCCATCATTTTGCTGTAGCAAACGTTTACATAGAAATACATAGAAATATTTTATCTCTATTAAAGTAACTATTCTACAATTCGTTGAAAGGGTGATCCTTTTAACTTAAGTTACCTGTATTGGGAATATTCTGCTCTTTCGTTTTGCACCTAATCATAAATACATTTTATACGTTTAGCTGTGGGTATATTAATTTTAGTCCCTAAAATAAAATTCAATTAAAATGTTTGCACCTCCGGTTCTAAAGTGTATCGTGTAAGAAATCGCTTTAAAGCGATAATACCGCCAAATTGTGGTGTATCGTACTTGTTTCTTTTTTTATACCTAATGTAATGTAATTAAATGTAAATAACTGTTGCAATAAAAGTATTATCCATCCACTATATATATATCACACTAATATTATAAAGGTGAAAGTTTGTTAGTGTGTGTACGTTTGTTACTCTTTCACGTAAAAACTATCTAATGGATTTGGATGAAATTCGGCATACAGATAGTTTATATCCTGGATTAACACATAGGATACTTTTTATCGAGATATTCCCACGGGAACGGGAACCACGCGGGTGAAACCGCGAGTGGCCGTTTGTATATCTATATTAATCCCGGTATGGCTAGGTACCCACCTGTAAACTTATTTCAACATGTATTGTAATGTATGCATACAAACATCGCGCTCGCTTCCCGAAGGGTTATACAGAGCCATAGCTTTCTATTTGCTTCACTTACTCTCATAACGTTCTTCATACATTCTCGTCGTATCCGGTTTTCTTGAGCTAGCCTTTAACGAGAACTTCACTGATCTTGTCTCAGTATGTTCGACGATATCTTTCTCTTCCAATTATCCCATTGAATCTTGCGTTAAGTACCATTTTTGTAATTCTTTTTTCATCTATATCTTTTCCTGTTGGTCGCTTGTTACGAGAAAAGAGGTGCGTTAGTAGTATTCACGGGATAGACAATGACTGTTCTGTGGTAGTATTTACGGGATAGACAATTGACTGTTCTGTGGTAGTATTCACAGGATAGACATTGACTGTTCTGTGGTAGTATTCACGGGATAGATATTGACCGTTCTGTGGTAGTATTCACGAGATAGACAATTGACTGTACTGTGGTAGTATTCACAGGATAGACATTGAATGTTCTGTGGTAGTTAGTATTCACGGGATAGATATTGACCGTTCTGTGGTAGTATTCACTTGATAGACAATGACTGTTCTGTGGTAGCATTCTTTTAATAATGAGCCGCCACCACGCGGTTCTGAGTTCGCTTGGTCGAATGGGCGCTTTCACATATAGACGTATTTCACTTTTTTCACTTAAAAAAAAATCTGTAGCTCTAGATTAAGTTACTATATAGTTTAAAAAATTATGTGTACAGATAAAAAAAAACTTCACCGAGCCGGTTAATGGATGAAAAGTATTTTATATCAAAGAAGAATGGGCGTTTTTGTATGAAAACCGTCCCACAGGGCAGCAAATATGAACGAGCGAATGAATCAATGGAAAAAAAGAAAAAAAAAGGGAAAAAAAAAAATAGGCCTCATTTTTATTTTATTTTTTATTTTTTTACGACTCATATAAATCAAAGCAATCTGCGAGGGAGGAGTTTAAATTCAAGAATAAATCTTGACTTCAATTTTATATATATCATTTATTATTTTTATTTTCTTCTTCTCAATAACTTTTTTTTCCCATACCTGAGAGATTTGCTGTCATACAATAAAATGCTTCACTTTTCAAGTACTTTTATTTGATGCATAGATGTAACTGTTACAAGGAGGTGGGACGTTTTGCCCATTCTTCTTTAGTGTGTTAAAAAATATATTGCGAGCGGGTTGGCTGAAAAATTTCAGTTTAGTATTATGATTAATTAAATATTTAAAAATATATTTTTTTAAACATTGCACTTGTTTCGATAATAGATAAAACGTTAGGTTGACTTTTTTTTTCCTGTCATAACATTGGGTAGGCAGGTGTAAACAGGCAAGCCAATATTGGTAATTTGCAACCGTCTCGTTAAATAAATAAAATGTATGTTTATATAAACATAAGTAATTACAAACAGAAGCACACCAAACCAGTGCAATGAAAAAAAAAATATTTTTTTTAATATTAAACTATTCATTAAAGGTACTGGACTAAAATTTTGCAGCCAACCCACTCGCGATAATATATTATTTAACATATTAAATTTGATATAAAATACTTTTCATCCATTAACCTTCTCGGTGAAGGTCGTTCTATACTCGGATCTTAGACATAATAGTCTAGTATAGGATTGTGTATTAAGTTTTAATAAGTGATCGAAGGCTCCATACCACTCGATTTAATTTATGTTTATATAAATATAAGCACATTACAAACAGACACACACCAAACCAGTGCAAAGTAAAAATAATTTCTTTTTAAATGTTAAATTAATCATTAAAGGTACTGGACTGAAATTTTGCAGCCAACCCACTCGCGATATATTATTTAACATATTAAATTTGATATAAAATACTTTTCATCCATTAACCTTCTCTGTGAAGGTCGTTCTATACTCGGATCTTAGACATAATAGTCTAAGCTGTTATTCCGCTACGATTTAGTATAGGATTGTGTATTAAGTTTTTATAAGTGATCGAAGGCTCCATACCACTCGATTTAGTGCCTAACTGTACTTTTTCTTTCAGGTTCTCCGCCAGACGACCCTACCGATTGTACCAGACCGCCACCAGACCTTCCAGAGGCAGTTGTCCCACCGCCTGGACCTGCCCTCCATTCAATTCAGCATCTGCAGCTTGGAACGCGCCGATTCATCCATTGGACTAATTAAGGTAAGTTATTTGTAACCACATTGTACATGCACATGTGCTCAGCAGATAAGCCGACAAGTATGCATAAATATATGCTCATCGTCGGTTTATTGCCTTTTCGGTATAGTTAAACCACCACTTCCAATTTCGATTTCCAGTTTCCTCTTTGGGCTAGTTAGGTCTAGTTAAAACAGCGCTCTCAATCCAGAAGCCTCGGGATACATTTTCAAAGGCTATCTAGTTTATTGTTAGCCTCTCAATGGCTGACTGCATTGAAAACCGGTGGTAGAATCTGGAATGATTGAGAATACTTCTGAGTGTGAGCTTACATGAATAACATCTTTTTTACTTTTACAAATATTGTTGATGCCAAGAAGCCATTAAAACATTAACATATAACGTTTAAATCGTACAAATACAATTCAGTCGAAGACAGAATTCAGTATAGTTTGATGTGACACTTTATTCCTTTTCCTCTATTTTTATTAAATTAACTTTATGACAGAACAGATATACATGCACGATATACAATACTCGCGCGCGGATCGCTGTGACGCGCTCTGCCTGACAGTATAATATTAATAAAATGAACTTGCACACGATAGACTTGTGTACGACCGATTATAAAATCGATTGTAGGTATTAACGTTATCTCTATAAAAAACCTTTTTGAACATTTCGCACACTACACTTTTTTTAGGCATATTTTTAATTTCAGTAGGAACTTTTTAAATATTTTAATCGACATGTAACATGTAAATGAATTACCTATATAGAGTTAGTAAAGAATGTTTAAGCCCCGGTAAATGTTTAATTTTCGCTTGAAATTGGACGAGAGTCAGACACCGTTTTTTTGTAGCACCGTCTTTGTGGCGGGTGCGTGGAAGTCTTTTATGTACCATTCTCTCTGACGAAAAACGGACACAGATTGTCTGTCGTGTGCAAGTTCACAAAGGTTTTTAATATAAGAGGTTGCGCTTGCGACAGCGGCTCGTGTAGGTGTATGAGACGAAATATGCACAGAAGATGTTGTATACATGCTCGTATTTATTTTTATTGCACTAAGCTTTCAAACAGGGCTTTGCTGGCATGCAGTACATAATATGTGGGCCATTTTTAAATTCTCTGCAGGTAAATGTCACTTCTATTTCAAAAAACAAAAATTTTACAATCTCTATAACCCCTTAAACCCCAAGATCGCATAGTCTATGCTCGATTCTGTCAAATTTGACGTTGACAGTTAGTGTCAAAAAACTGTCAAAAAATCCAAGAGTGAGGGGCTAAACATTACTTTTTCCTACATCTATGCAAAGAGTAACCATCAAATTTTGATATCCTGTAATTAGCCGCGAAGTTTATTAATAATTTTAGATTTAATTTCAAATTGAATGTCCTTAGGTGAAAAAAATTTTCACTATGTTACCAATACGATGTATTTTTTATTTTAATAATGAACTAATGAATCACAAATATTTTTGTATCATTAATAAGTAAGTACAACCTTTTATCTCTGAATAACATGCAATCACATTTTGTTATTATTGTTAATGTTTATAAGAAATAAATCTTATGCAACTATGTTACTTATATCGGTAACAGTGTGGTCACGCAATAAACACACGCGCCTCCTCCCAAGATTCCCGGTCGATTGACCACGCCAATATAACTGCCGGTACAACAGTAGCGCCATCTGCTTTTTTGGTTAAAATTTGCTATAGTAACAGAGTATAGTTACAAATTTATATGGACAGCGAGACAAACTTTCGAAAAATAGAAAAAAATACATTTTATCACCAACTTGTGTTTTAAATAAGATAATACGTTTTATCAATATCTGTATTTATATAACCCATTATTTTTTAAATTTATAAGTGTGGTATAAAAACAAATTATTAACTATATTTGTACTGCCCTACTGTCTGGGACATAATGATTTTGTATGGAAAACAACTCTTTTACCAAGAATGACCATAATGAAGACGGATCTTTTGGCATACGGATGCTATGAGAACCGGGTGTTTTGACATAAAATATACTGATGCGATGAGAAACGGGTATTTTGGGAATACGGGTGTCATGAGAGACGGATCTTTTTGCATACGGATGCTATGAGAACCGGGTGTTTTGACATACTGATGCGATGAGAAACGGGTATTTTGGCCTACGGTCATTTTAAGAAACTTTTATTTTGGAACGGATGTTTCGGGAACGGGTGTTTTGGGAAACAGACAGAACGTTCCGAAAGGCTTTAAACAAAGTACAAAAATATGAAAAGAGATTATTATTTTTCATTTTCGATACTAAAGTTAACAGTTTATTTTGCATTTATTTACTTTACATTTGCAGTATTTTCGTAATTTATCCAAAAAAATAAACATGGTTAGGGACAAGGTTAACTGCAGAGAATTTGAAAATGGCCCATGTAAGTACCGAAAACTGTCATATTTCTCTCATAGAAAACTGATCCTTATACCCAAAATATACAGTACAAATTAAAGTTTGACAATTTGTGGACCTGCTGGTGCCGGTACTTTCCTAAGTAGAGTACACCCACCTACCTACAAAGTAATTCCCATCTAGTAAAAAAAAAGTTTAACAAAAAGTATACAAAAACAAACTAATATTCGGGTGACAAAAAAAATAAGATTGCGCCGGCCGCAGTCTTTTGTTTTTTGGAGAGGTGCTAATTAAAAAGAACCCAAAAGAGATTTCACACTAATAATTGGACATCGCCGGCCCACTAGGCTTTTGTCTGTGAACGCTGGGTTTTTAGGTCGTTCCGCATAATTACTCTTTTTGCGCTCCAAAACTTTAAGCCTAAGTTCGGGAGTAATTAAGGGGTTCGCGCAACACGAGAGTTTACTCTTCTTCAACCTTACTTAAGATATCAGTTGCGAATGGTTCACAGTGATATCTCTCCAGTGTTTTGTTTGAAATGTTTCTTTAACCCTTTGTCTGTCACAAAGACTCCTCGAGGTTGCTAACAAATGACATACATAACATACATATCACGACTATTATCCCCGAAGGGTTATACATAGACTAGTCCATGAGGACCGCAATAGCAGTCCTCTGCCATAGTCCACTTTTCACAAAATAGCGACTGTACATGCGCACAGCGTGACAGGTGGTGAGCCCATCGCCGCTCTATGCTGCTAGATGTATGTGCAGTCTTTAGTCCGTTAGTCGCCTTTTACGACACCCAAGGGTAGAGAGGAGGTGGTAGTATTCTTTCAAAATTACGCGACACGGTGGCACTTAAGAGGCTTAGTACATCTCGACTGTGATTTTTGCATAAAATGCCCATTTTCGCATTTTGTAGTAATTTTGCAGTTGTATTTATCGTTTTTATCGAAATAGTATAATAAATTTGTGCATAATACTACAAATCTCCATTCTGTGAGCAAAAGTTGAATTCGGACGGCCGGCGCATCGCATTTTGTAGTAACTTTGCAGTTGTATTTATCGTTTTTATCGAAATAAGATAATAAATTAATTATAAAATCTTTATTCCTCATAAAGTAACAATTACTCTGGTATAAATTTTGCTCAATAATATTATCGGAGAAAGGAGAAATTCATAGTTAACTTATAGCGATTTTCGAAGTTTTTTGGTTTAGAATAAGATTTTTTTCCTATATAAAATCAATGATATCTAAAAATTCCGAGGCCGCTACGCACTATTCGACTATACAAGAGATAACATTATAA